>CM070627.1:26294126-27010491 GCA_036346255.1 Ampelocalamus luodianensis
GGTGTGCATGATGTGTTCCATGTATCACACTTGAAGAAGTGCATCCGTGTTCCAATTGAGGAAACTCCGTTGGAAAATCTCGATGTGCAGGAAAATTTGACCTATCATGAGCATCCTGTTCGTATTCTCGAAGAATCTGAACGAAGGACAAGGAACCGTGTCGTCAAGTTCCTTAAGGTTCAGTGGTCAAATCATTCTGAAGATGAGGCCACTTGGGAGCGCGAAGATCGTCTTCGTGCAGATTACCCATCCTTCTTCTCCGAGTAAACTGAATCTCGGGGCGAGATTCTTGTAAGGGGGGAGGTTTTGTAACATCCCATCTTTGGACTTGTGTTTCAAATGTAAGAAAATCAGTAGAAATTAAAAAAATTTCTTACATCATGTATTTCCTGTAGGCTTTGAACATCCGTTGTAAGGAGTTATGGAAATACAATGTCACAAGTCTATTTGATCCAAACTGTGATATTCCAAAAACAATCTTGTCAAATTTTGTGATCATCCTCTGGAAATATTTTTCCTAAGTTCTTGGGATGGTATGTAGCCCCTCTAAAAAATTTCACAATTTTTAGAAATTGTTTGAATATTTTTAGAGGCAGTCAAACCTGTTTGACTTTCAGTCAAACCTCAAAACAGAGCCTTGCAGAATTTTTGGAGATTTATTCACAGCATAAAAACCTCTGAAAATTTTACACAAGGTTAATATCTGAGTTAGCAAGCTCCTGTAAAAATTTCATAATTTTTGGGGTTGTGTTGCTACCTCAAATAAATCCTCCAAAGTCTCTGTTCTAATTTAGAAGTCAAACCTGTTTTCACTGTGCTTTGGGTTCGAGTCAGACTCGGGCTCGAGCCAATTGACTCGGTCCAGTCAACTAACTGCACCGAGCCTCTCTTTAAAAACGCGTGTCCATTCTCGACCGTTGGATCTTGATCGCGCGGCCCTCGTGCGTGTAACCATTCGGACGTTCCAGTTGCAAGTTCGATTGTCGACCGTTAGATCTCCATCCAACCGTTGAGATCCTCCGACACATTCGGACCCTCCGGTTGTTGGTTTGAATCGGGGCCGTTGGATTAAGATCCAACGCTCGCTTGTCCCTCTGTTGTAAACCACGTTCGCAACGTGGGGCAATCTAAGCCGTTCATTTCTAATCCTAGAGCTTGCGATCTCCTTCGTTGTATTTTAAACCTGGGAAGCGTGGCGCTATCTTAGCCGTCCGATTTAAATCGTGGGGCTCTGAAACGCCCAGCCTTTCCTCTGGTCATCTTCAACCTCTAGCTGTGCAAGAATAGTAGGGGGAGTGATGGCAGCGTCAAATCGTGCCTCCTACGGCCGCCCTAGTCAACAGTGATGGTCGTGGGAGACACCTTCGGCCATGCCATGCCCTATTGCACATCTACCACTCTTTTTTTTCCTTGTCGGCCGCACCTTGTGCTCTGTGCTTTGCCGCCCGAAAAGTTTGTGGTGCAAACCCTAATGCCTCCAAGGCCTTATAAGCACCCAAATCACTTCCTGGAGTTTCTTTAGACCACCATCATGCTCCATTCACAATATTGGAGCTTAACACCTCAAAAATGGCAAGTCGCCATTGTTGACCCGAAGAGCTCCATTTGTGTTCTTGGTGTTCCAGTGGTTCTCCTTCATGTTTCTTTGCCCTATCCTTATCTATTTACTATCTTGAACATTTCCCCTCACTTAATTTTGGATTTGATTCTCAGGAATTGTCCAATTTGGGGTTTGTTCAAATTCGGCCGAAGTTGGTCATCTTTTTCCTCAGCTCAGGTGAGTGCTCCATTTTCTAATCACTTGCTCATGTAGCTTCTGTGGACCATAATGAAGCTATACTGATGCTTTGGAATCACTCATTTGGCTCAGGGTGTCATTTTCAATTTTTCTTCTTCATGTCCGGCGAGCTTCCTCCGTGATCAAGCTTCTCCGGTCATCTCTGAAGCTTCCCTTCATCAAGGTAGCTTCTTATTAGTCCTTAGAGGCTTTGGCACCCGCTTCCTTGGACTGCAGCTGAGCTTTTCGCTATTTTCGCACTTAGCAGTAAAAGCTCCCTCTTTCATTTTCCGGCTAGCTGGCGTTCTAGTCCCTCACCGCCGGCGAGAATGCCACCATTAGGTTCTAGGCGTTATTGCGATTCCATTTCAGTACTTGGTGGGCGCCGCCGCGGCCAGTGTCGCCGGCGACGAGCCGTTAAAGCCGCTCGGGATTTTTGCCGGTGCAAAACTCCTGTTTTCGTCATTTGGTTAGGACACATTAATTACACAGTGATTGCCAATCATTAGTTCGTTAATGGTGTCTTAATCCATGTCGTTGAGCCACTGTCGTGTGGGCCCAACATCCTTAAATCATCCTCTGGCTCAACTCCGCACTGTTCCGACATCATTAATGCTTAATCATTCATTAATTAATGTGTCGGCATTAATCGCTGTCGGAAATCACCTCTTAGTCGTTGACATGTGGGCCCAGTGCACTGTGCACGTGGGTTAAACGTTCGCGGTTGTGACTTGAAGTCACTAACATGTGGTCCCACGTGTCAGCATCTGTCTTTGAACTTCGATCTTTAGCCACCGTTCGTTTTCAGATCTGCGGCCCAAATCTTTGTATGCATTCGGACCCTCCGGATGCCTTGATCGATCTTGACCGTCGATCTTACGATCAACGGCGGAGATCTGTTATGCAATCGGACCTTCCGACTGTTGGTGCGCTCTGGACCGTCCATCTGCAGATCTGCGGCTGGGATTGGCCCAAGCAACCGCACCGTCCGAATGCATACACTCGTGTGCGCCGTTGGATCTTGATCCAACGGTGGGCTTCTGTTAGGTTTCGCGCGCGTGCGCTATTCCCGGCGCGCGTGAGCCGTAGGATTTTAAATCGAGGGTTGGAAATTGTCCACGTCTTATCCTTTTGTTTAAGTTTGTCTGTTTATCGGTAAGTATTTATTTAACAACTGAAAATGATATAAAAACTTTAGAAACTCATAACTAATTCATTTTAACTGCTTTTTAGGTATTTCCAACTGTAATAATTTCTGTTGTCACTTAAGTTTAATATAAAAATGCATCTAAGAGTATTTCAGTAGCAGAAATTGTTGAAACTAAAATAATGTGATTCCTGCTTTTAGGAAATTCCAGAAATAGTTTTAAGCTTGGAAAATGCATATCTTTTTCTGTATAAATCCATTTTGTGCAAAATCAATTTTGTTAAATTCATCTGTTAGTATACTTTCTTATGGAATAAGATTTGAGCATGTTCATTATTCTGTAAAATGACTTGGATTAGATTTACACCTTAGAAAAATCATAAGTAAATGTGTATAACTCCAAACTTAGTAAATTCAACTTTGCTGTTATTAGGACGTTATAATCTACCTACTATAAAAATTTCACACCTTAGATCATTCTGGAAAATTTTGCCATGAACAGTGCTAATTATTAATTAGATTGATTTTAAGGCTGAGAAAGAGTATTTTGTCCATATCTTTTGCATGCTTAGTCCAAATTGCATGATTCTTGTTCCTATCACTATCTGAAATCATTTCCTAGCCGTTGTGTAAATTTTATTAGATTTGGATGTGTTTTGCTGTTGGAGTTTATTTGGTGTTCTTCGTTCTTATTTGCTTATCGCCTTTTCGCGTTAGGTTCCGAAGATAATTTTATTGCTGATATTGAGCCACAGCGGCGGATCACGCACTTCACCAGCAGCGGATGTAGCATTCATTTGATCATATTGTTCCTACTATTTTCAAATTCTAATATATTGTTTGCAAATTCTATGTATGCATTGCTATGTTGTTTTAAACTATTGTCGATAGTTGGCCCAGTAGTTGCATAATCAGTAGGAATTGTTTAATCCTCTACTACTGAGCCTAGGATTACTTGCTGTGATTTTGGGTTCGCTGGATGAACCATTGTCACTTAGTAGTTTACGGTCATTATGCTTAGCCATGCTTAGCTATCGGTAGAAATGGGCGGTTATCGACTCGTTGATAACTTTGATCACACAAACTGTTCTAATATGTATATTTCAGCCTTGTGCTATGTCTAAATTGCAAAACTAAAACTGAAAATGAAAACAATTTAGACTTGGGCACAATGGTATGATGGTGTGATCTTTTGGGTGTGATTGGTATGGTGTCCGGGTCAATTAAGGACCGAACTACTTGTGAGTATCTGTTATCCGAGCATTCTGTGCGTGCTAACCACACTAGAGGGATATGGGACCTCTCTTAGTGAGTACTTTGGGTGTGTTAATTAATGAGTCGCGTGGTGGGTTGCATATTTGATTATATGCAACATGGACACGTTTGTAGGGAGAGGAACACCCGCCGAGGCCGGTGTGTCCTGCTCCACGTATGGGTCCTTGTGATCCATATTTCGTCGGCAGATCACTAAGGATTAACCCCCATACGTGCGTCTCTTGATTAGCATATTCCATTGGAAAGGGTTCGTAGGACTTAGTTGTGCAGGCATACCAAAGGAAGTGTGCTTAATAGCTTGGCAAAAGGCGATGCAAGTGTGGGTACATTGGTACACCTGCAGGATTAAAACTATTCGAATAGCCTCATCCTAGGATATGGACACGCTTGGATAAGCTTTTCAAGAGTTAGACTACAACCTTTTTAAAATTAAAACTTGATGGTGGTATGAATCAGGGATTCATGCTATGTTGTGGTGGCTTTGGGGAAAGTCACTTCTAGGTGGATACTTGTTACTTATGTTTACTCATTGTTATTTAAATGCTTAAAAACAGATTTTACAAATCATTGTTCAATCTATTACATATTGCAAATGAAACTTGCTTTGTGCGTCCAAAGAACCATATAACTACATTCCTTTGAATACTGACTTTCATGTAGCTATATATAGGCTTGTTACTCAGTAAGTCTTGCGAGTACATTTTTGTACTCACCGCATTGCTTGTGTTGTGCAGAGGATGATAGTGAGTCCGATGGACCTCACTTTTGTGAGTTGTGCTGTGGCAGTTTAAGGGGCGATTAGCTTGGCGGCCCGGTCGATTGCCCTGTGGTGTTATGTGGCTAACCGGTCGTCTTTTGGTTCAAGGCATCTTATGGTAACTTTTGCTTCCGCTGTTACTTATTTGATACTTATGTCATTTGGCCGGTCGGCTGTTCTGTAATAACTTATATTATGTATGTCTTTTGGTAGACTTGTTATATTCTGTTGTATGGAATTGATGCATGCTTTGGTATGATGTATGTGTGCTGCTTGTTCTGGGAGGCACATATTCATCGAGACGCGGATTATTCTATTTGTGATACTAGAACCAGAGGAAGGTCAAGTATTACAAGTTTAATAAACCGGGGTCTCACAAGAGCCATCAAGTATTTCTAGCCGTGGTTTTCTGTTGAGTAGATCGGCGTTTAGATTCGGGGTCGAATCCTGTTAAGGGGGGAAGAATGTAATACCCCGTTTCCGTTTAGAAAGAAAGCATTTCGATTTTGAGTTTCGATAGACTAAAGAAATCAGATTTTCTTGCTTTACCCGAGTTTTGGGCTGGGCCTTTGGACCAGCAGGCCCAAGAGGGGAATCCGGCCTTGAGGGCCAAGGGGGAGCCCAAGGGGCAGCCGAAAGCTTTTGGGGGGAGGGCCCTTTTGGCCCATGAGTGGCCGGCCATAAGGGGGTGGGGCAAACCCTAGTTTCTCCTCCCACCTCCCACTCCACCCCTTGGCCGCCGCCCCCATCTCCCTCTCCCTTGCGCCCTGCCTCCTCCCCTCCATGACGCCTCCTCCCTCCATTGGTGCTGCACCTCCCACCTTCTGGAGCCGCCTCCCCTTGGTGCTGTTTTCCCTGCTACCGGTCTCGCGAAGGACGGAGGTGGTCGTTTCGGGGTGGTGGATCAAGAAGAAGAGGACCAGCAGATTAGAGGCTTGTTCATCGTCGTCTTGCAGCGTGCCGTCAAGGGTAACGACCGGTTCTCGCGTTGGTTGTAGGTCTTTGATGCGTTGACAATTAGAATTGTTTGGATCAAGTCTGTTTTTAGTAGATTCAATTCTGTCCAGTTCCTTGCGTGGGTAATTTCGTGTAGTTAGAGGCTGAATTTTAAGATTCCATCTCCTAGAGTTATGTGGGATCTGTCGTTATCTTTCAGTAGCCACGAAGATCACTCAATTCCGAGGTCTGAGTCAAAAGTTATGGTCGTTTTAGTATCTGCTGCCAGAAATCTGATGAGAATAATCTGTCTGGATATTTTCCTAAAATATGAAAGGGAAATTGGTGGAATCTGAAAGTTCACACAATTAGGTTATTGTAGATAATTCGATAACCTTTTCAGATTGATAAAGAACGATCAATTCGGAGTTACCTATTAAAAGTTATGGTCATCTTAGTATTGCTGTTTGAACATGTAGGCAGGTTCTGTACTGAAAGTTCAAACAATGGTTAGCCTATCATTTTGGCCGAATTGGATTATCGTGTCAACTAGAGTATTGTAGATTAGTCAGTTAAGAATCTACAAAAATTGGGTTTACGTCTTTTCGACTTCCAGTTCATGAGTTATGTCAATTACCGTGCTGCTGTCCAGAAACGGTATATGGCAGGAAACATTGTTTTTCAGTTTCAGCTTTGTAATCTCGTCTTGAGTCATCAGGGAAGCGGTGTAGAACACTGATTAGTAGCGCTGGGTTTATTATGTCCTTTTTGAAATTATTTTACTTGTTTAGGAGGTGAGGCCTCAGGTTTAGGAGTATCACCTTTGCCGGCTAACGCGTCGCATCGTGGAAGGCAAGTACATTGCTAACCCTAATGCTTGTGATGGATGAATGCTTATATGATCATGCAAGTAAATGTAGCGGTTGTGCTACGGTTTAACTCGTTATTCTTACTACTTGCAATATACATGTTTTTCATAACTTGAAGTTATATGCCATGGTTGCATGTTTTATGGATGAGGTCGTGGTAGCAAATTAATATTCATTTTTGCCATGCGTTGGAAGAGTTGTTGGTAGTCATGTGGTAATTTGCTTAATGAACCAAATGCGGAATATGAAAATAAACTCAAGGTGGACATATTGATAATTCCTTATGGTTATATTCATGATGATCATGTTGTGGTCTATGTGGTAGAGTTCCCTTTAGATCGATTGATTTTGATCTTGGTGAATCGAGTGTGGGTTATGTGGTAATGGTCTTATGACACAATGGTATTGTGCTTAACGAGACACATGTGGATTATGAGAAAATATTCATGATGAGTATATTGTTGACCTTCGTGGTTAAATTCTTGTGGTTTATGATTATCATATCATTCATGACATATCATGACATTTGCATTGTGGATGTCGCCGCTTATAGCCGCGACCGTACCGGTACAACATCATGCATTGTCGTAGCACGATGCATACTTTTACCTTGTTGGGTAAAGGTGCAGTGGAGCATAGCATACATATGCATTACATTGTGGAAAGATCATTTGCATACTTATGCAAGATATTGTGGTGAAGTTATATTACAAACAACTGCAACTTTATAGTTGTAATGTGGAATTGGCTCATGAGAGTCACTTGTGGTGTGAGGAAGGTGGCTATGGTCGTGGATTGGGGTTCATCCCTTGTGGAATGGTAGTGGTTGTGATTGTGGCTTGAGATTCTACTCTCTTGTGGTAATTGTTGATAGCAGTTGTGGATGGGAGAAATAGTAAAGAGATGAGGTAAAACTTGTTAATACTTTATTGTCATTGGTAGTGGTAGTGGTGAATAATATGAAGAAGTTAATCAAGACTCATTTGCTAATATTTTACTATTGATGGTAGTAAATATGGTTGAGGCTATAATTATGATCGTTATGGGAAATGGATATTGATGCTTAATATCTTTGTAGTTTAATTAACTTGTAATGAATGTGGATGCACATTATGGATGTGGACTTGTGGATACTGTAATGATGTTGTATATTTGTTTGTAGTCTGAATAGCCTGTTAAACAGTTTGCTTGCTGAGATTTTTATCTCACCCTTGTTTCCCCCCCCCCCTACAGGTGATTGTTGAGCATTCATGGGTTGGGTAGAGCGGCACCATAATAATGCACTTGGTTCATCAACTCATGCTGTAATAAAGTCGATCAAATTCTAGTCAAATGCTTAGCTATTCGAGGATGAATTTTTTATTTAATAATGATGGACTTGTGAACTATCTCTTTGATTAATCTGCTAGAGGTTGTTTTAATTATTGAACTTGCTATCGTTTTCTTTGTTCCCTTAGTTGTTTATGCTTCCGCTTATTGCTTCATGTCTAGAAATTGTTGCTAGATTAAATTATCTTGAAATTTCTGGCTAGCTGAGTGGTTTAGTAGCATTCCAGGGTAATGTGGGTCCTGGGGTGTTACAGGTATGCCCCATAACCCATCGGCAACCAACTGGGAGTTAGATGATAGCAAACTACTCATCGGGGTCGCCTAAATCGACACCGACAAGCTCGTCGGTTTCAATATCCTCCTCACATGTGAAAGCCAGCAAACACCTGGCTGAGTACAAAGAGTACTCGCAAGTCTTACACAAATAAAAATAGTTATGCATAAGGTCATTCAAAGGAAGGGCTCATATTGGCTTAGTTTTGCGAAAGAGACGCTATACTGAACAACCTACACATACTAGTTTTTCAAGTGCCATTTCAAAATCAGATTTTAAGTAGAAGTAAAGCATGTGAATAAGTAATGAATTCAATAACAAATGAATCATACCAACAACAAAGTGGCGGTCCACTTTGATACAACAACAAGCATGAACATCCCATTCATGTCGATACCAAGTTATAACCACAATTTTAATACCAAGTCTAACAATAGTAACTCCCGAACTCAAGCGGTTGTCCATAACCGCGGACACGGCTATTCGAATAGATTTATACCCTGCAGGGGTGTACTACCTTACCCACACAACTTGATTAGCCCGTAAGCCTCCAGATGCCTCCGAATATAGCATACTTCCTATGGTATGCCGGCCGGGTAAATCAAGATACGGTCGTTTTTAGCAAGAAGATCCCATTGAGCCAAGTCCCTCAACCCATGGCTCCTAGGAAACACAAGACGTTAACGCCTCCATCCTATATATCCTAGGAAACACAAGACGTTAACGCCCGCATCCTATCGGCCCAAAGGAACACGGGATTTCACGGTCTCATGCCCTTACAATTTCACCACCGCGGGACTCAACACAATAAAACCTTTCCCCTACTTAACCATACGGCTCCCAACCCGCGTGTGATAGCACGAATGTACTTGAATCAACAACGTTACCAAAGTTCGGTCCTTAATTGTCCAGACAAGTCCAACCACGTACCCAATTCTCGTGCACGAAGGCACCATCACTAGCCATCACTTGTCCAGACCAAAAGCTCATTTAAAATGACAAAATGTAACTTAGAAAGCAGATACGAAGATCTGAAACAAAAGTATACAAAGCGAGTGGTGTTTATCCCATAATTGTCGGGTTATTCCTGACAATCAAACTACCGGTTCTAGACTTGCATGGCTAAGCGAAACTCGAACAATATAATTTCACACATCCTAACATAATCGTTTCAGTATTGGAGTAATTCATGGATAGCCACAATAACAAGATAATAGGATGTGTCTAACTACTCATCACAAAAATAGCGACATTATAAAACTATATGCAAGCAATTATCATTGCATCTACCCTAACAAAATTGGGATCAAATATGATGCAAAAAGAAAGTTCAAAGGATGCTTGCCTTGCTGGTAGGCTAATTGCTCTCCCTCAGTAGCGTTAGAGTCAATATCAATGAGCTCGGAATCTATATAAATACAATACCGATTAAACATCGAGAAATACTCCAAAAATCAAGATGCTTAAAGTTGCATGATTTTTCTACAGTAGCTAAGTCATGATTTTAAATGATTTTTGGTGAAAGAATTATTTCATTTTGATTTAGTATATGAAAGTTATGGTGGTTTGAATTTTAGATTTCAATATGCCTTTATTTATGTAATTTAATTATGAGGTGAAATTTTGTAGAGCAGTGGTGAGTACAAGGATTACATGGTTAAATAGGCAATATTATTACAAGTTCAAAACAGTTGAGTTTGCACATAATTTTGTTTTAGCTTTAATTTTGGTTAAGGAAAAGCTTTAAAAATTCCACAAAAATCCAATAAAATAATTAAACTTTATTTTCAACTGGAAATTGGAATTTGGGCTGTTACATTGGGCCCACGTCGTCAGCGAGACAAGGCGGCGTGCGCGATCGTGAGTTAAGTGATTCGATGCGCACCGTTGGATCTCGGCAGAGGCGGTGAGATTAGGAGGTGTTGGACAGTCGGAAGAGTACGCGATCTAGGCCGTTGATCCATAATCCGACGGTTGCATGCGATGGTGCGATTAGGGGTTGGGTGAGCCGCCTCGTGGTCGGACTCAAGCCCGAGGAACGATCTTTGGTTTGGTTTAGGGTTTTGACTGGAATTTTAATTGTTTTCCCTACTTTGACCAGGGGCTTAAAAATAGAAATAAATTTCCTAAAATCATGAAATAATTTGTGGAGGTTCCTGTGATAACCAAATGTCCACAACAATTATTGAACCCTACTGTTCATGATATATTTTGTGATATATAAATTCAAACTTAGGCTAGGTACTTTAAGGATTTTTGAATTTTCTTAGGGTTCAAACTAGTCCCAAAAATTTGGAAAAAATTATATTAATTCATGATAATTAATATAGTATTTGAATAAATTATTTCCAGACGATCTTTAGTAGCATTTATTTCGGTTTCTAGTTTGGAGGTTAATTTGAAGTGTATGTTTCAATTGTATTTTGAGATTTTCCAAGTGCAATATTGAAATAAAAGTTTCAAAACATGATGTATGCTAATGATATGCATAATAAACTTCTTTATTAATTCGGGGATGTGACACATTTAATCTACTAATCACTGGATTTCCGACAAAGATTTGGTATTAAAGACTAATGATTGCGATTTAGCCTAATGGCCTAGCTACATGAGCTGTTGGACGCTCTAACAAACTGAGCTTGCTTGGCCGCGAGCTTGACCGGAGCCTCGCTGACGACTCTGTCCACGGCAGCTTGAACCAAGGGCATGGATGGGTTCACAATAGCATGGAGCACCTCCGGGTAGTGGTGGCAGCGGCTGAGCCGTCCTAGAACGATGGTTAGCCTGAGAGGGGCGGTAGCTACCCTACAGCGGATGTGCACGCAAGTGCCAAAAGAGCTCCGCAGTGTGCATACAAGCGTGTGCATTAGCTACAAGGGTGGTCACTGAGGCTTACCAAAGAGATGGCGAGGTCGGAGATGCTTGGTAGTGGCTCAACATCGGTAATGGCTATGGCGGTGGAGAGGTCCCTCGAGGAGATGAAGACCTAAGCATGGAGAGGGCAAAATAGCTGTCGGAGCAGCTCAAAGGAGGTATGTATATGGTGTAAACACAGGGGATTAGGCAATGCCTTACTGGGTCGTCGCCGGAGAAGAAAGAGGCGTTCTTCGGCCAAAATGGGGAAGTTTTAAATTCGCAGGCTCCTGTGAAACATTTTCGAAAAGAGTTGAGGGGAAAGTAATGTTGTACTAAGGGACATAATATGACGCGCAAGAAATGGAAAGGAGCTCATCGGAGCGATGGTTGATGAAGATGGATGCGACGGTGGCCTTCAGTGTGCGCTCTGGAGCCGAAAAGGACACGGTGGCGTTCCAGAAGCTACAAGACAAGGCATGAGCTGAGGTTAGCTTAGAATGGTAAGGTGACGAACGAAGAAGAGTGAGATCACTAGAGCTCGAAGGTTACCTGAGAATAGGGCGAGCACAAGAACCTTCTTCCTCAGCCCTGAGAGGAAGAATGGGCGAAAAGGAGGAGGGAGAGGGCGTATTATCCTCGGGCGATGACGAAAATGGCAACGGAATGAAACGGCGATGCACAGGAGTGGTGGATCTGGGTGGCAAATCCACAGCGTTAGCTAGATGGCATAGAGCAGTGCGGTCGCGTGGCACAGGATGCCTAAACATGCTTGCACATGCGGGGAAGAAGGAGCTGACCAGTGGGGCCCATCGGTCAGTGAGTCAAAGCGACTCGGATCGGAGCCTGGCTTGGCGTGATAGATTAGTTGGTTGGGCATGATCAAGTCAACTGGGGTGGGTTCGGTCAAAATGAGCCTAAATAGTGTTGACTAATTTGAATTCTAATGTTTCTACTTTGACCGAGCTACTAAAAATAGCAAATAAAATTCTGAAATTTTTCAGAGAGGCTCCTGAGATGATCTAGTACACATATAAATTTCAAAACCTCTCTGTTCACTATTTATTTGCTTATTTTTATATCAATACCCGCAAGGATTGTTGAATTGTGTTTTGAATTTTCTTATGGTTGATTTAAGTTCTAAAAATTCTGGAAAAATTATATTTATTCATGATAAATATTATAAGAGTTAAATAAATTATCTCCTAGAGAACTTTACATGTAATAACTTCTGTTTTTTATTTGGAGCTTCAATTAGGGTTGTAGGTTTTACTTTCGATTCAAAGTTTAAAAATACAATATTTTGCACAAAAATTCCAAAAATGATATGCATGCTCATGAGATGCATGATAACTCTATTTATTAGAAATGAGGATGTGACAATGATTCTTTCAAAAAAATCGGAAATATTTGAATTTGGGCGAATTACATCCTAAATTTGGCAACATTTGAATTTGGACAAAATTCGGTCAAATTTCATCCAGTTTGAAAACCCGCCGAAATTTTCAGCCGACATTTCAGCGATTCGCCCCCACTGATTTTTTTTTTCAAAAACAAAATAATGTTCCCTACACGTATATAGACTACTGTAGTACTACTAGCCTGGCAGTAGCCTATTTGTTAGCAAATCGGGAAACTATTCCGGTTTGATTTTTTTTGGTTGGCAGCGAGATGACCGAAATAACTAAAATTTCGGTAATTTCGTTCAAACGGTTTGGATCAAATTTGAATTTTAAACTTTAAATTTAAAATATTTCCCAAAAATGAAGGACTAGAGCTGGGATTCGATCTTTGGTCTTTAGGACCGCAGGTAGGGCATTGCCAGTAGGCTATCTTTGTCTTGTGGTTCATTTATTGATTTTTACTTTCTTTCATCCTCAAAATTGAAACAAAACGGAAATTTTTGACCGAAATAATTTTCTTTCGGAGGGTAACGAAAGGTCTGAAATTTCGGCGAAATTTCATCAAAATTGTTAACCCTGAGAGTCGAGACCTGCCCGTCTCTGCCCCGGTGCGTTCATCCTCATCCTTGTCTCAACCAAATTCCGGTGCAACACCAACGTCGAATAGCTAGCCGCCGTGTGTGGTGTGGGCGTGAGCCCATCCTGATTCCTGCCGCCCTCTCCCGGGCCCCGGCACCGCGATGGACGGCCACGTAACGAGGTCAACAAGGCGATAAACACGCCGCCTCACGCGAACTGTAATCCGCTGAAACCACCGGCCAAGCACCGCGATCCACTGCAAACGGCAAAGCAAGAGTCTCGTCGCTAGGTTCCCATTTTCCAACCCGGCCGCACGCGCCGACGCCGACGCCGCGCGCGCGCCTACGCCGACGCCGCGCGCGCGCCTATTTCTACCTCTGCACTGCGCAAGAATTTAACACCTGCCGTAGTGCCGTACATGGTACTGGCTGCTTGGCCAGCTATGGGCATACATGGCACTGGCCGGCTAGGAAGGTGAGGTAATTAAGCGCCATCGGCAGTTTGTTCTTTTCGCAAATCGCAGGATCGATCGAGCACCCACAAAAATGATGGACGGAGCCCTTTTCTGCTGCGTAGTGTCCGGCTTCTCCTTGATTCTGTTCTGCGGGCTCGCCTACGCGGTCACGGGCTGGTTCCTGGAGACGCAGCAGGGTCTGTGCGCGTGCGGGCTGGCGGACGCGGCGATCGGCGCGCTGCCGACGTTCGCGTACGAGGCCCCCCGCGAAGCCGAGGGCGGCGGCGACGGCGACGGCGACGAGGACAGCGGCGAGCCGCACGTGAGCTCCGCGCTGTGCGCGGTGTGCCTGGAGGACGTCCAGGCCGGGGAGCTGGTGCGGCAGTTGCCAGCGTGCAGGCACCTGTTCCACGCGGACTGCATCGACGCGTGGGTGCACGCGCACCGGACGTGCCCGCTCTGCCGCTGCAAGCTCCCGCAGCGGAAGGCCACCGCGAAGGCACCGGCCGATGTGCTGCCGCCTGTGTGAATTCCGGAATCAAGTGAAACTGTACATTCCTAACTATTACACAAGAAGAAAAAAAATGATTTTTATTAGAGTTTGATTGGGAACGGCAAACGCGGTTCAGGTTCTTATGTTTGCTGACGTGCAATTCCATTGTGGGATCGGTCAATAAGACATGATCAAGCAAATATTCGGTAAGACGTACTGTGCTCAGTCTGGCTGCTGGGATTTAGAAGGCGCGCGCAGCGGATAAGCTTCAAGTACACCGAGAGCGAACTGGGCAGGATGTAGAAAAAACTTGTCTGTCGTGACACAATCTTGGCACTGAGTCTATAGTTTGTTCTCGGATGCTTCCTGACGTGAAAGATGCACTGAAATCTAGAGGATTGGGAGCTGTACCAAAATTTTACGGAGAGAGGGAACAGCTCGCACTACCGGACTCAGGCTCAGGCACTCGGCAAAGGCTCTTTTGCACTCGGTAAAGGCTTTGCCGAGTGCGACACTCGGCAAAAGGCACTCGGAAAAAAAAAATCGGCAAAGTAGCCTTTGCCGAGTGTATTTTTTCGGGCACTCGGCAAAGGCTTTACCGAGTGCCGGGTTGGCACTCGGCAAAGAAAAGGCACAGTTACGGCGCCGGCCCTGTTGACGGCCGCTTTGCCGAGTGCCAAACCGGCGGCACTCGGCAAAGAGTTTTTTACTTTTTTTTTTTGAAAATGTCTTTGCCGAGTGTCGGAATGATGGCACTCGGCAAAGTTTTGAAATTTTTTTGAAAATCCTTTGCCGAGTGCCTTGGCCATGGCACTCGGCAAAGTTAATTTTTTTTTGAAAATCCTTTGCCGAGTGCAATCCCTTATGGCACTCGGCAAAGTTGTAAATTTTTTAAAAAAATTCTTTGCCGAGTGCCGCAGGTCCTGGCACTCGGCAAAGTTTTAATTTTTTTTTTAAAAAAAATCTTTAAAGTGCCATGGTCATGGCACTCGGCAAAGCCGAAAACAGGATTTTGAGGTGCCCACATTCCGGCTTTGCCGAGTACCATGACCATGGCACTCGGCAAAGGACCTATTTGCCGTGTGTTGCACTCGCAAAGTGACCCAAAGCGCATTTTTATTTGTTTTTACATTCCATCACGACAAACAAATCCATCCAAACATATATCAGATCCATCACATATATATCACATCCATCACATATATATCTCATCCATCACATATATATCACATCCATCACACATATATCTCATCCATCACATATTTATCACATCCATCACATATATAACAATAAGTGCTCAAGTCCATCCAAACAAATCCACAAGTTCATCACAGTCGACAAGTGCATCATAAGTATATCACAAGTCCATCACCAAGTGAACAACAAATGAAAATACAACTACCATTCATCTCGAAGGTGGCCATCGCGATCGTGGTGAAGGAAAAGCTCTATCATTCGGGCGCATGAGGTGGATTATTCGAACCCGCCGATTGAGGCTGCACAAAGGAGAAGAGATTGCATGTGAGACAAGATTACATTAGATACCTAATCTAGGAAGGTAGAGGTCATACAAGCAAAGCACAAGCGAAAGCAAATAACTTTCATACTCACAGGAGTAGCTGCAGCTGCAGGACGCGTGGCGGAGGTTGAACGAACGGCCACCGTGGCACAAATAAGCCCGTATGTTGCCCAAGACCTTGTAGGAACTCCATCATGTCCGCCAAGCTCTGCGTCTGCTCTGCCGCTCGGCCTCGGTGGCCGACATCCTCTGCCGCTCGCCCGCTCGGCCTCGGTGGCCGACATCCTCTGCCTCGGCCTCTAGCTCCCGACGTTGCCTCATTTCTTGTTCCAGCCGGGCCTGCAATATTTCACTCCAATGTTTCAGTAATGCAAAGCTAATAAAGGTGTGTAAAGATCAATGTACGACGAGTAAAGCAGAATAACCTCGAGTGCGTCGACCGGTCTTTGTCGCGCCGTCTGCCGTGGGCGTATGGCGGGCTCGCTCGTGCTCGTGCTCGGATCCGGAGAGAGATGGGTAGAGGCCGTGTCGATGAGGCCGCCGCCAAGCGTAACCGCCCATGCTTCTTGCCTTGTCCCACCCTCATGGCGATCTCTCCATCAAAGTCACGGGTGCTCGGATCATGGTCGGCCCATGGACCGACCTTGTCGCCAGCGTGTACTCACCGATGCGGGTGTGGGCGCTCGGGTTCGTACGCCCGGGCGGGTCCTCGAGTTGAAGGAGGCGTCGGACGTCGCCTTGCCCTTGTGGACCATACACCATGCCTGGAAGTCCGAGCAAGGCTGGGCACTATGTGACGCCGACTGCGAGAAAGACATCAAGATAATTAGAAATCAGGCAGAATTGAGCGTCACAATAGATAAATAAATTCGTGTACCCATGCTTGTTTGTATGCGGAGAGGCTGCGCGCCTTGATGGTGTCTTTGGACCTTGCATCATCAAACGACGGTCCCGGGCATCACTGTGCATCTGGAGATACTCCTCCGTGAACCACTTGTCCACGATCATCGCCCAGCACTCGGGATACGATTGGCACCACCAGGGAATCATCTACACGTCATCAAGTATTTGACATGTAAGAAGATCAAATTAAACGTACTTAATCTCAAAACGAATCAATATTAATGTTCTTCATCTACCTCAAGGTACTGCTCCCGGGTCAGCGTCATGTTTCTTGCGTCTTTCTTGGTGACCTTCTCTCCAAGCTTCGACCCGTGGTAGGTTACGATGGCCTGGATGCGCACCTCGTGATGCATGTCGGTGATTAGTTTTTTACAGGCTTTGGTAGCCACCTGGTCCGCTCTGGCCTCAAATCCCTCATCGCATCTGAAATAAGTCTGCATACAAACGCGATGTATCCATTCATTATTTCAAGAAAAGTCCAATGAATGCGATGTATTGAGTAATGTTGTGCGAGGGAGACTTACCCAAAACTCCGCCTTCACCCGCGCCGCCTTGTTGGGGTACTCCGCATCGGGGCCAACGACGTAGTGGTCAAACGAGTAGGCCGGCTCCGCCTTCCCGGCGTACGTGACAATGCCGGGGTAGTGTTGCCTGCACAGAAGACCCAGGATGCCATTGGGGGAGCGTGCGCCACCACCCGACACAACCACCCAGTTCCTGCACAAGTGATTAAGAAAAATTATTAGTTTCTCCTTTTTTTCAACATATCATATGAAGTAGTGGTGACAACATCTAAAGTTACTTACTTTTGCCCTTCGGGGCGAATCACTGGGCGTCGGTGAGGATGCAGAACCTGAGGGAGGCTCGCGGGACCTCGCAAGTAGACACCCGAAGAGGCAGAGGAGGAAGCGGAACCCGTGCCTACCGCCTCGTCGTCGTCCTCGTCCGCCCCCTCCTCCTCGCCCGTCTGCCGAACCAGCTCCTCGCCCGTCTGCCGAACCAGCTCCTCGTCCAACTCGTCCACGGGCGCCACCTCCACCTCCTCCTCCTCCTCCAGCACCTCCTCACGCGGCGTGGGAGGAGACGGCCCCCTCCTGCGGCCGGCGGTCCTCTTCCTCCTCCTCCTGTCCGACCCCTCCGCCTCCTCCCCCGCAGTGCGTGGTCTCTGGTAAAGCGAGGACACGTTACGACGGTTCCCCGCCATCTTTGTTCACTCACCTGCAATTAAAATGAATAAGCAAGACGTAATTAGAAATAGATGCAAAATGAACATAACATATTTTCCAAAAACATAGTAATACATGTATTAGAAATAGATGCAAAATGAACAAAACATAATTACAAAAAACACAGTATTACATGTATTAGAAATAATCTTCATGATTGGGATTAGCTGGATCATAGCTCTCGTCATCACTATCAACATTGTCCAAATCATCAACACTATCCGAAGGAGGAATGTTGTCTTCATTGTCATTGCCTAAACGTAATCGCTCAAGCATTTGTAAGTCCTTCACATTTCGCACCTCGTCTCTAGCGTCCTCGTCATCAACCCTTTCATTGTCTACTTCCATTCCTATCGCTTCGGTTAAGTCTATCTCAAACCTCCCTTGTAGCCCCTCTTCTTGAAAGAACTCTCCATCATATGTGTTTGGGTTGAAGTTGTAATCTTCATCGTTTGGGACAGGTAGTTTACCGTGTGGCGATACCTTGTGCACAATAGCCCAACCCTTAAGATGCTCTTTGTCTTGGCACGCGTATGGCGTATAATAAACCTGGACGGCCTGTTGAGCCACAATGTAGACATCTTTTCCTGGATAGACGGAATCTGTCGAATCTCGACTAGCCCAAGATTAGGGTTCGTCTCGTTACTCCGTGATGAAACCAGACATTTGAATATGACAGATTAAGAGGTTTGGAACCATAGAATGGAAGTTCGTAGATTTCTTCAATTCTTCCATAATAGTCGAGGCCATCGGTGCCGCGTAAAAACTCCATTGTTTGTGGTTTTTCGATTGGGCGACTCGCTCGTAGCTTGTCGTGTGAAAACGATATCCATTCACGTCATAACCGAGAAATGACTTGACCCTAACGACACACCGTTTGCAACTGTCTCAACTCGTCACTTATAGACGATCGGTTTGGGCACGCAAGCTCAAGCGAGATTGATCGTTATATTATTCGAACGCACGATCAACTTGGAATGTCAAGTAAGTCACGAGCTAAATTGGACAATACCTTCATTTGAACCAAGAAATGAAATCGGGTCATTGGACCGAAAAGGCGACTAGAGGGGGTGAATAGGAGCACGAACTCTTTTCTCCCAAATTGAATTCAATACGAATCTCACTCCAATAGCTATGAAAGCTATGAAGATCAATCAATCATGCACAGCGGAAGACTTGTATTGAATCAACTCAAAACCCCAAAGTAAAATCAACACAAAAGCAAACACGAAGACATCTGGCGGTCGACCTCTCACGGGGCGGTCGGATCGGACGGTCGGTGGCGATCGACCGATCCCAGCGGTCGACCGATACCAGTGGTCGACCGTTCCTCGAGCGGTCAGACCGATTTCACGGGAGGTCAGACCTCTCGTTCGATGAACAGTAAAAACAGCCCGACAAACCGAAACGCAAATTGATCAAACTTTTGATTCGTGCGTCCAAACTTCGTGAAACTTGACACACAACTTCCTAAGGATGTCAGGAACCTATTCCAAGCAACAATTGTGATAATTCTTGCTCAGGTTCAGACCTTTTACCGTTTGAGCGAAGTTAGGTCAAAACCGAGTGAAAACGAAAATATGATCTTAAGACTTGCGTGGGTGATTGATGATCTTGATGATCCTAGATGTATTCTCACACGTCACAGCAAGCTAAATCACGTTAAGAAACTAAGCAATAACTCGCGGATCAAACAAAGACTCAATTCATCAAAAGAGAGAAAGAAAGCACATGAACTCACTTTTGAAGAAACTTTCTTTGGATTGATTTGATCAGTTTACAGCCACTCCATCAATGGATGGCAAAGACTCAATACATGAGCACGAAATCAAATCCAACTCTCAAGAACCCTAACCTCCGCTCCTCCTCTCCTAAGCAAATTAGGGTTTCAAAAACAATGAAAGGGTCGAAAGGGGTGCTGCCACCTCCTCCTCTATTTATAGTGGAGGCTTGGGGTTTCTAATAGAGTCTCCTAATGGGCTCCCGTTAAGGCCCAAAACAAACGGGTGACACACGCACGCATTTTAAAGCGCCGTGTTCATGTTGTGCGGCACTCGCTGTTCGCCACGTGTAGGTTGATCCAACGGCTCTCATCATGTCGGCAAGTCTCTCCCATCCGGCTCCCACCGAAACCACCATGGCACTTGCACCGACCCCGTGCCGCTTGATTCAACGATCGCACCGAGGCGCCTGTTCGGTCACCTTTGTCCATCTTGCACCATACTTGAGTCCAATGACTTCACCCGCATCGTCGATCGTTTTGAACCTCTCGCTCTCCAAGCCTAGTCCCGATCATCCTCGCCGTTGACCGTCGTTGACCACCAAGCAACTCGCACAACAATAGACAAGCAAATCGAATTCGGAACAAGTTCTTCACAACTTGACCCACGTTAGTCAAAACATGCATCATGCAACACATATGCTATGAAATCCACGAACTTGACCTAACAAGCAACCATCGCCGCCACACAGCGACGACTTAAATGGAAAACCGGTCGATCGCCAAGATTGGCTTGGCTCGATCGCCACCACGGCCCGACCGCCAACGAAGGCGGTCGACCGCCACAAAGGACTTAGCCGAAATTTCAACGCTGAAATCCGCAACCTCTCGGAAATTTAAAACGAATAGAACTTTTGACCGAAGCTCCAAAATTATGAGACCAAGTGCGAGAATCTCCTCACTTGCCTACACCTCTATTTTTGGCCCACCTCAAACTCCAAGGTCACTCAACTTGCCGGTCCGACCGCTCTCAGACGCCGGTCGACCGCTACCAAATCGGTCGATCACGACCGGCGGTCGGACCGCCAAAGACAATTCACGAGGCATGGCGGTCCGCCGGCACGGGCGGCCCGACCGCCGAGACTGACAGAACACGAACTTTGCCGAAAACTCGTGTTTCGCAAACCTTCAACGTCATTGCCAATTGACACATCATCCTAAGATCATGAGCATATCCCCATGATATCCACAATCTCCCTTGATGATCACATTGGCAATTCCCAACAAATGCAAGTTTTGAAGTTTGAAAAGTAAAACTCAACGTTACAAGCAAAGGCACAACTTGGTCCATATGCAAGAGAAAGCAATGAAAATGACCAAGTGGCTTCGTAATAGCATCGGCAAGTGAGATAAGACAAAAGAAAGCAAGAAGGCTTCAATTTCCAAAGAAGAGTAAAAATCTCACTTAAGGTCCATATGAAAGAACAATTGTTCAAAATGACCTTTGATCATGATGAGGCTCAAGAATTGCAATTCAAGTTCAGAAAGAGCAATAAGACCATAAGAATGCAAATAAGAAACTCCCCTCACTATGATCCTCAAATTTGAGAAAATTTCAAATTCTCCAATTTTCTCCTCTTTGTAATACTTTTAAATCCTCTCCCTTTACACATTTTGAAATATCTTCTCCCCTTTGACAATGGAGTCATCAAGGAAACACGCCTTCCTCTCGTTCGGAGATAACAAATGCAGAATGAGGAAAAAGCATAAGAAGGAGCATGCATGAAATGCAATGGAGTGGCTTCATATTTTTGTATTTTTCAATTTTGGATTACAAGAAGCTTTGGAGATTACCCAAAAGAACAAGCTAGCATCTCAAATTTTGCATAAACACCATATCACTGAATGCGCTAGCAAGATCATGATAAGACATATATAACAAAGCTAAAGCAAGAAGGCTCAATATAAAGCAATGAATTTTAGCATTTTAAGCAAAGTTTCAAATCTAGCAAGTTCATCAACAGAGATCCTAAAATGAAATCGCCATGTCAAAATGTCAATGTGAGACAAAGAAGCTAACAAAGACCACATTAAGAGACAAACAAGTCCTAAATTGAATTATTTTGCTCAAATTGTCTCAACCGCCCATTTTTCAACAGATTTTCATTTGCAAAGGAATATTGAAGTTGATGAAAGGTATATCTTAGTGAAGAAGATCTGGACTAGGAGCCATCCACAAACTCTTCCTAAGCTTCTACCCATTTGAAAATTCATTTTCTTATCCACGTGCTAGATCTCAAGCCTTGCGCGACCATCTTAAGCACAAAAAGCTTAAAAGAATGATCTAGGTCATCCAAAACTCCCCGAGTTCATGCCTAGTGCTATGGCAAGCCGTCTCATGAGAAAGAATTGGTGAGATCAGTTTTTCGCACAAAGAGACCTCCCTTTTTTTTCACAAGAGCGATTTAGATTCTCAAAAGAACAAGAAGCTCAAGTAATGATCAATACTAGATTCAAGAGCTAACACCGCAATTTTGACAGGGCCAATGTCATAAAAGGAGCACTAATTGCGCAACTAGCTAAAACATCCACAAATTGCAGTTTTTAGTTCAAGTTGTCTTAAAGTTCTAGCTCATTCAGCAAAGACTTAGCTACACATGTGAAAGCATGATAATTCTAGCAAGTCAAGGAACTAGACATGGCATTGAGCAGAATTGAAATACTAAAAGCTCAAACAGGTAATAAGCAAAGCTTCATCAATTTTAAAAGACAAGCAGAAAAGCTTATATAACAATGCATCTTTTTGGTTTTTCATATGAATGCAGTATGAAACAATGAAATGCACACAAACTAAAAAGATCAAAAAGAACAAAAGAAGATCAAGAAAAGATCAAATGAACAAGGTAAAAACAGAAAAGATCAAACTCCCCCTCAAACCAAACCGTAGGGATAAATTACCCCTAACTCACTTCTCAAGGTGGCAAACCTAGTTGGATCTAAAGGCTTGGTGAGGATATCACCAACCGAGCCTCTGACTCACGAAATGTAGCACAATATCACCCTTCTCGACATGATCTCTAAGAAAGTGATAGCGAATGTCTATGTGCTTGGTCCTAGAGTGTTGCACAGGATTTTTAGCAATGTTAATCGCAGAAGTGTTATCACATAAAAGAGGAACACTATCAAAAGCCAACCCAAAATCCTTAAGAGTGGACACCATCCACAAAATCGACTACAAAGAACTAGCAAAGCTACATATTCAGCTTCAAAGAGTGGATTGTGCAATGTAAGATTGCTTCCTAGAAGACCAAGAGACAAGAGAAGTGCCTAGGAAGTGACAAGTGCTCGAGGTACTCTTCCTATCTAGCCGACGACCGCAAAATCAGAATCGAAAACCCCGAATGGACAAGGACGACGGCGGGAATACCAAATGCCATCTTGGAGGGTAGAGTGTAAATACCAAGATGCGTTTAATGACTGGCGATGGGAAGTCCTCGGAGACGCTGAAACCTCGCACGCAGGCGCATCGAGAAGTGGATGTCCGGTCTTGAGGCGTCAGTGCATGTAGGGAGCCAATCATGCTGCGGTACTCGCGTTGATCCATGGCTTCTCCTTCCTCATCCGGATCCAAAGCGATCGAAGTCGCCATGGGAGTGGCGATCGGCTTGCGATCACCCATCTCAAGCGCTTGAGCGGATCCTTGGTGTACTTCGTCGATGGATGAATATCCCTTCCTTGCATTGCTTGATTTGAAGCCCAGAAGTAGTTGAGTTCTCCCATCATACTCATCTCAAATTCCTGGACATGGTCTCGTAAAAGTGGAAACAAGAGCATGAGAAGAACCACCAAAGATAATATCATCTACATAAATCGAGCAAGCAGAAGTCATTGCCACGCCTAAGGATGAGCAGGTCTTGTCTACCTTACCCATCTCAAAATCATTCTTAAGCGAAAGGTCTTAAGTCCATCATACCATGCTCTAGGGGCTTGCTTAAGACCATACAAGGCTTTGGATAGCTTGAAAACATGATGTGGATGCTTGGGATTCTCAAAGCACAGGGGTTGTCTAACATACACTTCCTCCTCTATAAAACCATTCAAAAGGCACTCTTAACATCCATCGATATAATCTAAAGCCCTTAGAAGCAAACAAATGCAAGCGAGAATCGCGAATGGCTTCCAATCTAGCAACAGAGCAAATGTCTCATCAAAGTCTAACCCTCAACTTGGCTAAAACCCCGAGCTACCAATCTAGCCTTGTTTCTAACCACGTAACCATCCTCATTTTGTTTATTTTTGAACACCCAACGGGTTCCTATCACATTATGACCACTAGGAGGTTCTACTAGATTCGGACCTTATTCCTCTCAAAATTCTCTAACTCCTCATGCATGGCATTAACCAACTAGAATCGATAACGCATGTGATATATCGCGGGGTTCAAAGAAGCAACAAATGCGAATGAGAGTAGAGACTTGGATCGTGATACGGAGCGAGTGACTCGCTCATTAAGATTACCAATCATCGATCCGGAGGATGATGCCTCTGAATATGAAGTGGAGCGCTGGGAGACAATATCTCCTCAACCTCCGCAGTGCTGGCGATGAAGAAGATGCAGCAGAGCCTCAATTGGAGGTGAAGCGATCAAAGTGTGTTGGAACTTGGACAGAGCCTCGAAAGCAGTGGAGGACAAATATCGACCGTCATCATCTTCCTCCACAAAAATGCTTTCACACTGTGTATCACACGAAATGTCGGATCTAGCTCGGGGCTAGTCTCATCAAAAGTGACATTGCATGTCTCTGGACAATGTTAGTTTCAACATTAAAACCCGAAAACCCTCGAATGTGCAAGATAACCCGTAAATAAACCATCAAAAGTCCTTGATTCAAATTTATCTAGGTTCCTGTCTTGAGAATGAAACACTTAGCTCCAAAAACTCGAAAATGAGAAACAGAGGGTTTTCTACCAAAACGAAGCTCATATGAAGTCTTGCCCAAAGAAGGTCTCAAGTAGACACGATTTGCAATATGGCAAGTTGTAGAAATAGCTTCGGCCCAAAACCTCCTCGGTGTGCTATACTCATCTAGCATTGTCCTAGCCATCTCGACTAAGGTTCTGTTCTTCCTTTCCACAACGCCATTCGTTGAGGGACGTGTGGAGAAGAGAACGATGCTCAATTCGCGCCAAAGACAAAAAGAGGCAAACGAGGCATTCTTGAACTCCGTGCCATTGTCATCGCGGATCGCTCTCAAGGCACCGAAAATTCGAAGCCAAACGAAGAACAAGATCACGATAAAACCAAAAGCTTCATCCTTCAAGCAAGAAAGAACACCAAGTGTATCTCGAGAAATCATCAACTATGACAAGAATGTACCACTTGCCACCAATTGATCGAACCTAGCGGGACCAACGGTATCCATATGAAGCAATCGTCCCGGTCCGTCGGTCATGACCAAAGTCACCGAAGGGTGAGGCGGCAACTTGCTTGCCATGCCTACTGTGGCGCACATCTGAGATCCTTGACGGCTTTGAGTTTGGGCAACCTCTCATGAGATCAAGGTTGCTAACTCGCGTCAGATGATCAAAACCAATGTGCCCCAAACGTCGGTGCCAAAGCCAGAACTCAGAAGAAGGTGTAAACAAACATTTAAGAGAACCAGCCAAAGATTCAGAAAAATCAGCTCCAAAGATCCTAGCAACTCTATAAATCCCAAAAACGAGCTCACCAGCAGAATCAAGCACCCGACAAGCATTTTTCTTAAATATTGTCTCATAACCATCATCAAGAAGTTGTGAGACAGAGAGTAAGTTAAACCTAAGCTTGTCCACAAGGGCGACGTCCTTTAGGATGAAATTGTCATTCACCCTAATTGTTCCTGTTCCTTCAATCCGCCCTTGAGTATTGTCTCCAAAGGTGATGAGGACATCACCTATCGACCGCGTGAAGGAGGTGAACCATTTTGAGTCTCCGGTCATGTGGCGTGAACAGCCGGAGTCGACGAACCATGTGTCCTTCCTTCCGCGGTGATCCTGAAAATCAAGGTACAAAAGAACGATGTGTCTCAATACTGGGGTTAGTTAAACATGACTTGGGAACCCAGTACTGAGACACACGACTGCGAGTAGTATGCAAAGCAGAAGTGCTATCCTTGACTCTATTTGAAATTCTGTTGTGAGCAATGGTTACTCTAACATGAGAGTTATCCTGTCTAGGAGCATGAGCATGATTAGCATGTGAAATAAATCCTAAACCAGGTTTCTTCCTTTCTAAATTACCATGTCTCACAAAAGCTCTAGGTTGATTAGATGACATTCTAGCAAGATTTTTCTTAGCATTTTTCAACCTACGCCAATGAACTCAACTAAATGCCCATTTTTCTTACAATAGGTGCAATGGTACTTGGTACCACTGGAGAAGCACCTTTTGGTGAACAGATGGTTGGGCAAAGCCTGCAGATTTGAAAGTGATCTTTGCAGGTTGGGTATCAAATTCAACTAAGCCATTTCTCAAAATTTGAATATCATTAGATTTATCTGGGCAAAGTTGTATCCTAACCCTTGCTTCTTATAGGGAGTTTTGACTTGTCAAGAATCATGTTTAACTGTTTCTTACCTTTAGAAAATCTTTCTAATGTGTCATTAAGGTAAGCAATTTCTTTTCTAAGGTTAACACATGAATCACAAGTTTTAGCATAAAACCTCTTCTTATAAGGAGCAACTTCAAGCTTAAGAACTTCACATGAAGCACAAGTAGCGAATTAATCTGTCCTTAAGCTTGGCATATTTAGCTCTAGTCGCTTCTACAACATCATGTAATTCACGTTCACGTTCTAGCGCATGAGCAAGAGCTAGATTCAACCACATCGAAGCAACCAACGTGCTAGACTTTAAGCATTTTTCGCAAGGAGCAGATTTAACTTCAATTAACTCGGTTCTAGCATTTTCAAGTTGTTGCAAAGCAATATCATGAGCAGATTGCGTTTAGCTAATTCGAATGTAAAGCATAGCGGGATGAACATTCATCGATTCAAGACTCTTAGCATTCACAAGTTCTAATGTGAGTTTCTTTACTTGTGACTCTAACTCCTCATTCTTAGTCATGATGAACTTTAAAGCTTTATCGACCTAGCATTTGCTCATAGACGTTTCACATCTAGCAAAGAGAACATCATAAGAAGGAGATACCTCATTGTTGTCATTGATGTCGTCTTGAGTCACCATGAAGCACATGCCGGTGAAGTCCTTGGCCTTCCCTTCTTGTCTTGAGAGAGCTCCTCCTCCTTGTCCTCCTCGCTCCCGAGTCCACATCACTCAAGGATCGATCTCCAAGAGCGGCAAGAACCCGTGAGCAGCCTTCCCGAGCTTGGCATCATCAAACTGGACTTGCGCCCTTGAGGCTTCTTCCAAGTGGCTTTTCATCCTTGTGGTTGCTCTTACCTTTCACTTGGGGCAATTTGCCGGATGTGATTAAGCTCTCCACACTCATAACAAGTCACAGGGCGCCTCTCTTTTGTTTCTCATATTGTTGTAGGCCCTGTGAACTTCTTAATCAAAAGCGCCATCTCGGGCTCGGGAATACTCTCAAGATCCTCTTCTTGAATTGCGATAAAGAAGCAAGTGAAAAACCAGAAGAGGACTCAAACGACCCATCGAGGCTCTCTTGGCGGGTGCGCTACCAAAGCCATGTTACCCTTCTTAGAATGGTCACTTTACGGATCTCATGAGTCTTGAGCTTGCTATAGAGCAGCTCCAAAGTCGATCGAGAAGTTGACATTTTCTGAATGGCGGTAGCCTTTATCTCCCACTCCACGGTGTTGATTGCAGCGGGAGATGGATGGCATTTTGGATGTGTAAATTCAATACCAACAGACTTCATCGATTTATCAACGTGTTGAAGCGATCGAAAATGTCATCGATGCTCTCACCAGACGCATCTCGAATTTGTTATATTCTCTTTTATAGACTGTCTTGACGCACTTGTTTGATTTGGGAAGAACCCTCATGATAGGTTTGAGAGTCTTCCAAATCTCATGTGCGATCTCGAGATTGCAAATCCTATCATATTCTGTCTACCAAGCCCACCATACTGAAAATTCTTTGCCTTACGGTCATTAGCCAAAAGAGCTTGAAGGTGGCGTAGCAACCTCGAGCAAGATAAGCGAACCTCGAACGACTTCCCAAATACCTCGTGGTTCGCTCTCAAGAAAGACACGCATGCGGTTCTTCCAAAAGGCATAGTCGTGCCCATCGAAGATATGCGGTTTGGAAGAGTACTTATCCATCGCCAAAGTTCAGTGACCGGTTAAGATCAAGATTGAACTAACCGTGCTCTGATACCACTTGTTGGACCGAAAAGGCGACTAGAGGGGGGGGGGTGAATAGGAGCACGAACTCTTTTTCTCCCAAATTGAATTCAATACGAATCTCACTCCAATAGCTATGAAAGCTATGAAGATCAATCAATCATGCACAGCGGAAGACTTGTATTGAATCAACTCAAAACCCCAAAGTAAAATCAACACAAAAGCAAAACACGAAGACATCGGCGGTCGACCTCTCACGGGCGGTCGACCGGTCGGTGAAGCGATCGACCGATCCCAGCGGTCGGACCAATACCAGCCGTCAGACCGTTCCCTCGAGCGGTCAGACCGATTTCACGGGAGGTCAGACCTCTCGTTCGATGAACGATAAAAACAGCCCGACAAACCAAACGCAAATTGATCAAACTTTTGATTCGTGCGCCCAAACTTCGTGAAACTTGACACACAACTTCCTAAGGATGTCGGAACCTATTCCAAGCAACAATTGTGATAATTCTTGCTCAGGTTCAGACCTTTTACCGCTTGAGCGAAGTTAGGTCAAAACCGAGTGAAAACGAAAATATGATCTTAAGACTTGCACGTGGGTGATTGATGATCTTGATGATCCTAGATGTATTCTCACACGTCACAGCAAGCTAAATCACGTTAAGAAACTAAGCAATAACTCGCGGATCAAACAAAGACTCAATTCATCAAAAGAGAAAGAAAGCACATGAACTCACTTTTGAAGAAACTTTCTTTGGATTGATTTGATCAGTTTACACCACTCCATCAATGGATGGCAAAGACTCAATACATGAGCACGAAATCAAATCCAACTCTCAAGAACCCTAACCTCCGCTCCTCCTCTCCCTAAGCAAATTAGGGTTTCAAAAACAATGAAAGGGTCGAAAGGGGTGCTGCCACCTCCCTCCTCTATTTATAGTGGAGGCTTAGGGTTTCTAATAGAGTCTCCCTAATGGGCTCCCGTTAAGGCCCAAAACAAACGGGTGACACACGCACGCATTTTAAAGCGCCGTGTTCATGTTGTGCGGCACTCGCTGTTCGCCACGTGTAGGTTGATCCAACGGCTCTCATCATGTCGGCAAGTCTCTCCCATCCGGCCCCACCGAAACCACCATGGCACTTGCACCACCCCGTGCCGCTTGATTCAACGATCGCACCGAACCGCCTGTTCGGTCACCTTTGTCCATCTTGCACCATACTTGAGTCCAATGACTTCACCGGCATCGTCGATCGCTTTGAACCTCTCGCTCTCCAAGCCTAGTCCCGATCATCCTCGCCGTTGACCGTCGTTGACCACCAAGCAACCTGCACAACAATAGACAAGCAAATCGAATTCGGGAACAAGTTCTTCACAACTTGACCCACGTTAGTCAAAACATGCATCATGCAACACATATGCTATGAAATCCACGAACTTGACCTAACAAGCAACCATCGTCGCCACACAGGCGACGACTTAAGTGAAAACCGGTCAGACCGCCAGCATTGGCCGGTCTGACCGCCACCGCCGGTCTGACCGCCAACAGAAGGCCGGTCTGACCGCCACAAAAGGACTTAGCCGAAATTTCAACGCTGAAATCCGCAACCTCTCTGGAAATTTAAAACGAATAGAACTTTTGACTGGAAGCTCCAAAAATTATGAGACCAAGTGCAGTAGAATCTCCTCACTTGCCTACACCCTCTATTTTTGGCCCAGCCTCAAACTTCAAGGTCACTCAACTTGCCGGTCCGACCGCTCAACAGACGCCGGTCAGACCGCTACCAAATCGGTCAGACCGCCGACCTGGCCGGTCAGACCGCCAAAGACAATTCACGAGGCATGGCGGTCCGGCCGCACCAGGCGGTCGACCGCCGAGACTGACAGAACACGAACTTTGCCGAAAACTCGTGTTTCCGCAAACCTTCAACGTCATTGCCAATTGACACATCATCCTAAGATCATGAGCATATCCCCATGATATCCACAGGGGCTCCCTGGTCCCGCACCCTGTGAAAGAAGGGTATCAGTTTCCTGCGGGGTAGGATCCCTTGATTCATGCCAGGATTGACGAAGAAATTCCCTGTACCAACTAGAAACAAGGGGGTTGGACGAAGAAACAAGGAGTGACGGCGTATTGAAACAGGTACATGAGAACTTACCCAATGAACGGCTGCACCTCGACAAGGTTGGTCAACACATATAGCATGATACTGCGCCACTCTTCATTTTTCAATTGCTTAGTGGTCGATACACTTGCGCTCCCGAGTTGCCCTTGGAAAAGGCTGAGGTTCGATTCATTTTCGCCAGCATTGTAACGAGGGGGTGGATTATGAACGCTAGGAAGGTTCTCAGTGTAGTATTTCTCTGTGAAGTTTGACACCTCCTCCAGAATGTATGCCTCTGCCATGGAAGCCTCAATTTTGGCTTTATTTCTACATTTTGGGCGAAGAGTCTTCAGACATCTCTCGATTGGATAGCACCAACGGGCCTGCACGGGCCCCCCCATACGTGCCTCATACGGGAGGTGCACAATCAAATACTACATCGCCAAGAAAAAGCCGGGTGGAAAGATCTTCTCCAACTTACGAGCAACACGGTGCCACTTTTTCCAAGTCATCAATGACGGTCCGAGATAGCTCCTTGGCACAAAGTGGCGGAAGAAATAGCTCAACTCGCCAGACTTGCCGGACATGCTCGAGGACATAGCCTCGAACCATCGCGGAAGAAGCCGCTCAATCCATATGTGGTAGTCATGACTCTTCATCCCGTTGATTCGCAGAGTGCCTAAGTTCACTCCCCTCTTCAGATTCGCTGCATACCCATCAGGGAACATTAGCGTCTGGATCCATTCTCCAAGACGAAATCGGCCTTAGGCCTTCTCCATGTCTTGCCGCGACTAGGAGGCTGCATCTCTAGATTTGGTCTATCGCATAACGTTGTCAGGTCCACTCTAGCCTTAGGGTTGTCCTTAGACTTTTCAGTGTCCATGAGTGTTGCCCAAAGTGCCTCGGCGACATTCTTTTCAGTGTGCATTACATCAATGTTATGTGGCAGAAGAAGGTCATCGAAATAGGGGAGCCTCGTCAAGCCCGACTTATGAGTCCACATATGTTGCTCACCATATCCCACAAAACCACCTTCTTGATTGGGCACGAGCATCTATGTGAGCATGAACCTCGGCACGACCACGTCGGCGGTGCACGATCCTGTCACTACGACACCTTTCGTAAAGTTCTTGATGTCTTGTCTGAATGGATGGTCAAGAGGGAGGAATTGACGATGTCTGTCGAACGATGAGTACTTGCCACCCTTATGCAACCAATGGAACCTCACACCTTCCTTGCATATCGGGCATGGGAACTTCCGTGAACACACCAGCAGAATAACCCATACGGCGGGAAGTCATGCAGGAGTAGTGGTACCAAACGTGCATTTTGAAGCTTGTCTTTGTAGCTCGGTCGTATGTCCATACCCCTTCGTCCCAAGCACGGACCAATTCATCAAACACGGGCTCCATGAACACACCCATATTACTCCCGGTGTCAGGAATTATCAACGACAAGAATACGTTATGTCGTTGAAAGGAGACGCTGGGGAGATTGAGGGGATAACGAACACGGGCCAACATGTGTATGGGGCAGCCATCGGTCCATAAGGATTGAACCCATCATTGCGGCCGCGACACGCATATTGCGAGCCTCATCCGCTTTCTCACGATGTTTGTCATCAAAGCGGGTCCATGCTTCACCATCGGATGGATGTACCATCTTGTCAGGATTGTACCGTTTGCCATTTTTATGCCATGTCATCTGTTTCGCGGATTCCTCGGTCATGTATAGCCGTTGGATCCTCGGTAGGAACGGAAGGTACCGTAGGATTTTCACGGGGATCGTAAGCTGCCTCTTCTGGCCATCACCAGAGTCTACCTCCAGGTACCTGGAGGATTTACACTTTGGACAGTACTTTGCATCCTTGTGTTCTTTCCTAAATAGGACGCACCCCTCCGAACAAGCATGTATCTGCTCATACGACATCTTAAGTGCACGAAGGAGTTTCTGTGACTCGTACATGCTCTTTGGCAGAATGTGGCCCTCCGGAACAGGGTGCCAATCACGGTCAACATCTTATCGAAGCCTTCTCGACTCAGGTTTAACTCGGACTTCAACCCCATTAAGCGTCCAATGGCATCCACTTGAGACACCGTTGACCGATCGTGAAGGGGTTTCTGTGCCGAGTCCATCATGTCGTAGAACGCCTGTGCGGCTGCCTCCATCTCCTCCTTCTCACGTCCCTCATCGAACTGTCCTTGGTGAAAGTCATCTAACATGTCTGCTACCCCGGCATCAGCATCATAAGCCTCGACGCGTGGTCTCACCACCTCTTCTCTCATACGATGGGCTTCACCATGGTGGACCCACCGGGTGTAGTCCGGCGTAAATCCATTCTTCAAAAGATGTTTACCCATGTCCACCTTGTTTACCCTTCTCCTGTTTCCACATTTGCTGCAGGGACACAAAACTAGACAATATCCTTTAGCAGCCTTGCCAAATGCAGTTCAAGAAAGCATCGGTCTTGTTCATCCATTCTGTGGTGTAATCACTCTGACTTCTCCGGCCCGTGTACATCCAGTGACGGTCATCCATCCTCTAACATATGTATCAGCGAGTCATGTAACCATCAATTGCATCTACGTGATCTACGACCATGATACGAAAAGAGGGGTTATACCTAGGGTGGCGGTGGAGTCAGGCTAGCGGGGCCGTGGCGAGTCGGTGCAGTTGCCCATGGACGCTGTGCAGGGAGACCGGCACGGCGCCGGGAACTCCGACTCGGCTCCGACGGGCTCTTCTCTGCAAAATGGAACAAAATACTGTCATTTAAAAAAATCGCGAACCTCCTCGCACGGTGAGGTTTCCAAAACCTGTAAAAAACAACGGCACGATGGCCGACAACCACATATATATGTACAACCACAACTACACCGTAATCGGCATTAATTATCCATCGATTATCCTCCAGTCGTGCCTTGATCTCATGACCTACTTAAAAATGATTCCTTGTGTTATACAAGCGAACAAAGGCATCAATGTACAAGATAACCCTTCGTGTATGTAAATTAATCATCTAACATTATGAGAGAGTAAACATATCATTTGGCCACAATCAGATAGGGTAGGCCTTATAAAGGCTCTCCTAATTCAGACTTAACACTAATAAACAATACTTCATAAACCATATCTGAGTTCAATCGTGAATGTAATATAGTTGAAACATCTTTCTAAGTATTGTTCGGTTCACCACATCCCATCTACAAAATTTGTCATTACTTCTTGTACTAAAATTTCGTCAAAGTTCAAACCATTTCTTGTACTAAGAAATTATTAGTCAAATCAGTGATTGAGTTTGATTAAGGTCAGATCATAGCGGCACTGGTGGCAACTAATAGTTACTTGTATATCTGCTACCACTTTGCTAGAGCACACCACCAAATAATTTTATCAGGAAAGTGTAATCAGTTTATTGATAGAATGCCCCAGAAGTCAAGAACCTAGTAACTAACATGACGATCGCTGGCAGTAAGTCATTAACTTCTGATACCAATTAAGTCAATCCTCCCTGCTAATGCACGCATACAGTATACATACAAAAGATCACCTCAATAGATTTAATTCATTAGATTCGCTACCAATTAAGCCAATCCTCTCAGATAATGCATGCATGCATACATACAAAAAGATCAGATTAACAAAAATATATCAAGAAACGGAGGAGATTTGCTTCACTCACCTCAGCGGTATGGGGAACTGCGGTATGGGCGGTGGCGGCGGCATGGCGGCGGATGGCGGCGGCGGGCGGCGGCGGCGATGGCGGCGTGGCGGCGGCGGGCGCGGCGGGCGGGCGGGGGAGCGGCGCGGCGGCGGGGCGAGGCGGGCGGCGGGCGTGGCGGCGTGGCGGCGAGGCGGGCGGCGGCGGGCGCGCAGCGGGCGAGGCGCGCGGGCGCGGGCGAGGCGGCGGCGCAGGGGGGGCGAGGGGCCGGGCGGCGAGGGGCCGAGGGCGCGGGGCGCGCGCGCGCGCGGCGGCGGCGCGGCGGCGGCGCGGCGCGGCGAGGCGCCGCAGGGGCGCGGTGGCGGCAAGCGGCGGCGGCGGCGCGCGCGCGCGGCTGCTGCGATGTGCGCGCAGGCGTGCGTGCGTGCAACACACCACATAAGTTTGAGTTTGCCGAGTGCCCAGATCCGCACTCGGCAAACAATTTTCAAATTTTTTATTTTGTTTGCCGAGTGCCCAAGATCCGCACTCGGCAAAGAGTTTTTTTTAATTTTTTTTTTTGTAATTTTTTTTATTACCTTTGCCGAGTGCCGGATATGGCACTCGGCAAAGAGGTTTTTATTTTTTTAAATTTTTTTAATTTCTTTGCGAGTGCAGAGCTATGGCACTCTAAGAAAGAGGAATTTTTCAAATTTTTTTAAAAATTTTTCTTCCTCCAAATTTTTTTAAAACAACAGACCTCTCCCATATTTGCCGAGTGTCGTATGTGCGGCACTCGGCAAAGACCCCTTTAGAAGTGCCATGGCACGACACTGACAAAGATTTTTTATTTTTATTTTGGCCTCCAAATTTTTGCAGCTTACTACTAAATTATAAGGTACTCTATGTTAGATTTGGTACATTTTTGTGGCTTTTGTTATACTTAGTTAATTTATTTCATTTACTAGAATTATTTGGAAAATGCAAATTTGAAGCCTGCGATGCATCGAATAATGGAATTTAATGATTCAAAAATGATAGTCATGTTATTGATGTAGTGTGAGGCGTATCAGAGCGGACCGAAATTTGGACATCTTGTTGTGAAACATGACCGTGAACTTGCGGGCGAAGTGTTTTAAATTCTATAAAAAGCAAACAACGTCAGAAAATTATGAAACTCGTGGAGATGTCATGATATCATATGTGGAGGCTGTGATAAAAATTTGAGAAGGTTTCGTGCGTTGTCACGCACGATGCTTTCAAACGAGGACATCTCCACCGGTGGGATATAAGTATCACATGTGGAGATGTCCGGTTTGATAGCATCGCACGTGACAACTTGCACGAAACCTTCTCAAATTTTTATCACAGCCTCCACATATGATATCATGACATCTCCACGAGTTTCATAATTTTCTGACGTTGTTTGCTTTTTATAGAATTTAAAACACTTCGCCCGCAAGTTCACGGTCATGTTTCAACAAGATGTCCAAATTTCGGTCCGCTCGATACGCCTCACACTACGATCAATAACATGACTATCATTTTTGAATCATTAAATTCCATTATTCGATACGTCGCAGGTTCAAATTTGCATTTTCCAAATAATTCTAGTAAATGAAATAAATTAACTAAGTATAACAAAAGCCACAAAAATGTACCAAATCCTAACATAGAGTACTGACATCAGAGTGGCTGCAAAAATTTAGAGGCCAAAATAAAATAAAAAATCTTTGCCGAGTCTTGTGCCATGGCACTCTGCAGCGGGTCTTTGCCGAAGTGCGCTCATACGACACTCGCAAAGATTTATTTTGCCGAGTGCCAAACGGCCGGCGCTCGGCAAACTTTGACGTCGGGCGGGAACCGTTACGTCAGGCCGCCTTTGCCGAGTGCCCCTCTTTGCCGAGTGCCTGGCACTCGGCAAAGAGTGAATGTACCGAGTGTTAATCTTTGCCGAGTGCATGGCTTTGCCGAGTGTAATTCTTTGCCGAGTGTCGCACTCGGCAAAATAGCTCTTTACCGAGTGCCCGATATTTGGCACTCGGCAAAGTTTTTTGCACTCGGCAAAAGGGCTGTGTCCGGTAGTGTCGACACCTGAAATGGACAAGTTTGTCGTGCATGCGCGCGTAGCGTATCACGATTCACGGTATCAGGTCAGGCGTAACCACACGACGGGAGTGTGCTCAACGGTGCACCATACGTCGTGAGCTTTCTGTTATTCTCCCCTCTTTTATTTTTTGTATGTAGAGGGGGTAGCATGCATGTCACTCAACTTGGTATAGGATTCTAAGGATGTTTAAGATGGGCCTAGATAAAAGGGAAAAAGGCATTTCAAGGTCGGAGATGGACTTGAACATCCAAATTGTTAAGCCGAGAGCATATGCACATCCAGCTTTACCAAGCCTTGGGTTGCTCCCATACTGCGCACATGACACATCCCGCGCACGCCGACGCCGCGCACGGCTATTCCTACCTCTTCCTCCCGCCGCGAATCTCGACACATCGCAACAAGACCTGTCGTGCGTATACGTACCGTGTTGAGAGAAGCCAACGCCGGCCGTTGTTCTAGCTAGCGTTCGCGAGATCGAGCACGCACTGACGCACACATGCTGAACCTGTACCCGAGGCTGGCGGCGGGCGGCGCGGTGGCCGACGACGACGACGAGAACCGCGTCTGCTACGGTATCATGGTGGCGTGCGTGTTGCTGCTACTGTTGTGCGTGCTCCTCGCCGTCGTCAGCATCGCCTGGGCCTGCGCCATCACCGGCGTGATCGTCGTCCTCTTCGCGCTCATCGGCTGGTTCGCGCCCACGGGCGGCGTCGCGACGCAGAGAAACGCGAGCGGCGAGGCGACGCAGCAGCCTGCCGCGGCTGCGCCGGCGGTGCGGCTGGTGCGCCGCTGCGCGTGCAGGCTGGCGGACGCGGCGATCGGCGCGCTACCGACGTTCGCGTACGAGAGCCCAGCGGGCAAAGGCCGCTGTGGCGACGAGGGCAGCGGCAAGCCGCGCGGGAGCTGCCTGCTCTGCGCGGTGTGCCTGGAGGACGTACAGGCCGGAGAGATGGTGCGGCAGCTGCCGGTGTGCTGCCACCTGTTCCACGTGGACTGCATCGACATGTGGCTGCACACGCACCAGACGTGCCCGCTCTGCCGCTGCGAGCTCTTGCCGCGGAAGGCCACCGCAAAGGCTGCGGCAGCGGCAGCTGCCGCCACGGAGTCTTCGGCCGATGTCCTGCCGCCGGTGTGAAAGTGATTCTCTTTGCTGTTGCTGGAGTGTCATTGCTTGGTGTGAAGTTAAGTGAAAACTGTACACTCCTAGTTTTCTACACTATAATTAAGCAAAAAAAAAAAGATTTAGAGTTCGGTTTGGGGATTAGCAAGTGCAGGCCAGAACGCCATATGTTTATTACTGCTGACGTGTAATTCTTTTGGGGGATCAACAAGACGGAATGACATGATCAAGCAAAGATTTCGCTAAATGGTGGTCAATCGGGTTGTTGGGATTTGGAAGGCTCGAGGGATAAGCTTCGAGCATAGTGAGAGAGGATACAGCCAAAACTTCTCTCTCTTAAGCTTATGATAAGGTTCCTCGCAGTTGTTTGGGATCAGAACATTTCATGAAATGGATCTTCTGCATTGGTGATTTCTACCGTCCAACCAAGAATCAAAAATCTATATCAATAGCTATAGTGTTTGTCGGATCTGGATTTTCTAATCCCGAATCCTCTATGAACACACTGTGCTATTTCCTGAATCAGTAGATAGCACTCACAGGTACATTGCTGAATCATTCCTACATGGCATGAACTAAAGTATCAAATTTATTACAACCATCAGAGTGACGTAGACCACGTCGGGTCGAGTTTTACAAAAGGAGCCGATCAGGCCAAATTGATTACATTACGTAAAAGCAACGTAGACTACTGCGGAAGCAAAAGGGATAGAGCTCATCTCTCCACAGACAAGCGACTGGGGCAACCTGTGTACGACTGATATTAACTAAAGATCTAGATAATATCGGTTGTACACAAGTACTAACGAGTCCGCTAGACTGGGACGAGACCTAGACTACTCTTCATCATTTCCTTGCTCATTGACTTCTGGATCCTCGTAGTATGCCTAGTCTCCTTCATCGGCTTCATCTGAAGGGTTTTGGGGAGAGCGAGAATGAGCACAACTTCTGTGCTCGCGAGCCAATACACAATGCAATAATATACATGCAACGCTTACAAGGATGGCTCGGTTCTTTTATTTGCGAAAGCAACATTTTTAATTATCATAATTACAAAGTCCTATCACTTAGCATTTTTAACAAATTACATTTTATTAAAAAGAGTAATTGTGCAGTGTTTGTATCAGCAGAGGTTCCCTCCATCGAAAACTCTACGTAATGCTTATTTTGATTGGGGCTAACCCTACATATTAACACCACTGAGTCTGAAAACTCAAGCAAAAACCAAACTCAAGGCTATGTGAGCCCACCATATTTTTCATACCACCCACAATGTTTTTTTGAAATAGAACTAACTCAAGTTAAGTTCTCATATACGCCTTTGACCGTAGGCACGACTGTTTAAATATTTTATAACTCTGTAGAGATTGTACACTTTACCCACAAGAGACGATTAACTCGTTGCCCTACATGATTCCTTGGTCATGTAGTCGAGAGGTCGCCACAATAACCTTTCTAAATATCTCGCCCTTTCCATCATCTCACCCATATAGGGTTACGCCCACACATTGCACGGGATGTCCACCTCGGCGACTGGCATAACATAGCTATACCTCAGCGACTGGCAACTTCACCCTTGACTCGGTGTCCCATCAAGCCCGACATACCCAGAACTTGTGCCCCTTTATCCCTCTAGTGAGATGACTTTCAGGATTTGATAAATTTACTGATCTAAATCGCAATTTTTACAGACTTGTGGTTGTACTTATTTTACATGGGAGGTCATGACAAGATTAAGTCCTTAATCCATCCGGGCAGCTGTGAGGACCCCCGAGACCGGGTCCGTATCATGCTAAGTGATTACGCCGTAAACGCAACACTTAACGTGAGACGCACACGATTCCGAGTGACCCGGATATGTGTCACATGCTAGCTCCCAAGGATCAGTGACTAACATGCACATATCCTAGTACACAACATTGCAATCACATCCATACACAATGTACAAGAATAAAAGAATCAATTACAACATCATTTAAATAGAACCTTATAGTACAAGGTTGCATAAGAGGGTCAATCGGCCAAATCTAATTAACACAAATAAATTGCAGCGGAAGATAACTTAAAAATAAAAAGGGAATAACCGAGTTGGTATGCCCACAATCCCACAAGCAACCAACTGGAGTTAAAGTCGTTGCACCCGTCGTTCTCACCTAAACAAATAGACACTGTTAGAGTACAAAGTTGTACTCGCGAGACTTTCAAAAGAAATAAAGATACATGTAAGTATCAAAGGAAGGCTACTACACTAGTCAGTTTTCAGCATAAAGCAAGTTTTGCATATAGATATGCATAAAATGTAGGTTCAATATGATCAAAGTATTGACTCGTCTGGGATATAGGTAAGAGGATCTTGATAATCTTGAGCCTGATCAACTTAGGGATCTCCGGCGTCTTCAAATCCTAAGCGGGCGAAAATACCGAAAAAAGACACAACGGCAAAGAGAGCAAATAAATACACAAGAATACACAAATGAAATCCAATTTGAACAAGACCTATGCTATTATCAAGATCTTGAATTAACAAATTTTTAAAAATTTATTTCATAATTTTTGGAGTTGAAATGAGGGAGATATAAATTTTTAAAGCCTCTGTTTTGAATTAAAAGAGAAAAAGGAAAAGAAAATCAACAAAAAAGAAAAACCGGCGCGGCCCACGGCGCGGGCCGAATTGGCGCGCAAGCGCGGAGCGCGGCCCGGCGAGGGGGGGGGGCTTTGCCCTAAAGCCGCGTGGGAGGGGGGGGGGCGAGGCAGAGGGGAGGCGGTGGCTCGGGCTGAGCAGGGGAGAAAGGGGGAAACGGGGCGACGGCGGCGCGCGGGGAGAGGAGGGGAATGGAGGCGCGGCGGCGCACGGGGGAGGAAACCCAGGGGCTCACGGCGACGGTGCGATGGGGACGACGACGACGATGACGGCGACGAGGAGGCGCGGCTAGGGGCGGCGGCGACGGAAGAGACCGGAGGTGAGCCCTTCGACTTTTCTCGATCTTCTTTCTCTCCTTTCTTGTTCTTCCTCTCAGGTCCTTGCTTGGGGAAGAAGGGGTGGGGTGGGGGAGAGGAAAAAGGGAGGGCGCCGGGGAAAAGGGAATGGAGCCGTTGGAGAGGGGGGTCCGGGCGAGCGTGCGGCGCGCGCACAAGCTAGGCGAGCGTAGGGGGGCGGCGGGCACGCGGGGAGGGAGGTGACAGGCGTGCGGCGCGGGGGACAAGACACGGGCGCGGAGGCAGGGGAACCGGGGTGGGGAACGACGGGCGCGCGGCACGGGCGGCGGTGTAGAGCATGCGTGAGGTGGGGGTCCGGGCGGCGCTGACCCAAGGAAAAGGGGGGTGTTACAGTGTTTTTACTGCATCATTTTCACCACAATAAAATTGCTACAATATATATTTCGTTGTTTCTGCAGTGTTTGCTAAAGTCGCTACCAAGTACTGTTTACATACAAACAATACTGTTTATATATAACATTTCATGGTTAGGGCGCCATGGTGACAGGTGAGATGAGGAGGACATAAGATTGGACTTGGTTTGGTGGTTGGGACTTGGGACCTTGGTAAGCCCAAGGTTCTTCTAGCCTAATCGATGAGAGTGCCCATGGAGTTTGAACTTCAGTTTTTTTTTTTACTTGAAACTTACTTAGAAGACAGAGGAGGTAACATAAGAACTGGTCTATGATTATGAACACTCCAGGGCCAGTTTTTTTTGGGACTTGCAGCATGCCAGCGGCAGTGAGTCCCGAGTTCCTCATGTTGCTTCTGCCCAATGCCTTCCCCATATAGAACAGTGCGTTTGAGAAAGCAGAATCCTAGGACCAAAAATGTCTCCCTGTATCCCATCATGCTATTTGTCTAGTCAGAAGGTTACTTCCGTGCAAACTATCTGAATTGCTTAAGGCCTTCCAGGAATTTTACAGGGCATTCCAAACGGGGCCTAAATTGTGTCCTCTTGCCTCTGCCTCGGAAGCACGAACACGCCAGCCAGTCGCCGTGTCCGTGTCGGACACCGTGTCGGACACGGACACGGCTAGGATACGTATCCCCGGCGTGTCGGAAATTGCAATCGCGAAAAAAATGAAAAAGAAAATCCGATACGTATCGGACACGACTGGGATACGTATCGGACACTTGGGTCCATTTAATTCAGCCCAAAATGAACAATCGACCCAACAACACAGGTTAACCTACCCTACCTTGCCTGCTGCCTGCCTGCTTGACCTGAGGTCCCGAGCTCGTGAAGCCTTCCACTTGACGCTACCGCAGCGCCCGCCTTGCTGCCGTCGCCAGATCTGGCCATCGCGAGCAGATCCTGACGCTTCCTCCAGTGCTTCCGCCGCCGGCTCCTCCCTGGTTTGCTTCCACCGCCGGCTCCTCCCTGGTTTGCTTCCACCGCCGGCTCCTCCCTGGTTTGCTTCCCCAGTTCCCCTTTTAGCTTCCTGCGCCGGCGGTTCTCCACGGCACCCCTCATCCCCGCGCCCTTCCCTGGCCCGGCTCGCGCTGCCCCACGCCACCCTCGCTCGCTCGCCTCTGCTCGCTCGGCCCTCTGCTTGCCCGCATCTCCTCTGGTCAGCTCAGCCTTTGGCCGCCAGCCACCTTGGGGACTTGTAGTTTGACGAGTTGTACATTTGTTAGTTGTTAGTCTGTTAGACAGTTAGACTTTGTTGATTGAATGATTGTTACTTGTTGGTTCCACCCATGTGGATATGCATGGATTATGGAAAAATAGAAAGTGTAATAATGTAATGTTATGTTCCTTGCTGCAGATTTGGGAATCAATAATACATATGCATACATTATTATTAATTTATTATTATTATTATATATATACAGCCGTGTCCCCGTATCGCCATTTTTTAGAAAATGGTGCATCCCGTGTCCGATACGTGTCGTGTCCGACACGCGTGTCCGTGTCCGTGCATCCTAGGCCTCTGCAGTCTGCCCTGACCAATGCCCAGTGTTCTATGTATGTATCTTTGGGCTCAATTTGAAGTTTTCTCCTTGATTAGGTGTGTTAGCCAGCCCAATATAGAATATAGAGTTCAAAAGATTTTTGCAATCGCGATTCATGCTGTGCAAACTATGACTATGTAGGAGACTTGACAAAGATTAGCAATCCAATGTTGTGAAAATGCGGCAAAGGTGTAGGAGTATACTGCACACGGCCGTCAGCAGAGTAGCAAGACCGACTGACACTACGGTACCTAAAATCTAAACCTATACAGACTTATCCTCAAGCCACCCTGCTGCTTTGCTGCACCAAGAAGGCAAGAACTACACCGGCGGCAACGGCGTCTCTAGCGGCGCCGGCGTCTCCTTGCCGCCCTTCTGCGGTTCGACGTGGCATCGGCAGACCGGGCATGTCGCGTGCGAGTCGAGCCACATGTCGATGCACCCCATGTGGAACGTGTGCGCGCACACCGGCAGCCGCCGCGCCGTCTCCCCGCCCCGCACCGCCTCCAGGCACACCGCGCACTGCGCCTCGCCATGCACGATCGCGTCTTGCAGGAATGCGGGGATCGCCGCTATGGCTGCCTGCGAGAGCCCGCCCCTGCCCACGGCTCCCGGCAGCTCCTGCGCCGCCGTGACCGCGGCCACGGCCGCCGCGCCTCCCTGCCGAGCGAAGCGGCGGGAGGTGCCCGAGAGCAGGAACAGGAGCGCGCAGTAGAGCGTCAGCGCGATCCATACGTACTTGACGAACGCGGCGAGGATGACCAGGAGGAGGAGCACCGGGTACGACGCGAGCACCAGCGCGCTGCGCTGCCCAGCGCCATCGCCGACGCGCGCCAGCCACGGGTACTCCGCCGACGACATCTTGGCAGACGGCTTCGTAAGCAATGCACGTGAGAAATGGCGCCATCGGCGTGAGACTTTTAAGCTGGTTTGCTGGAAGCTACTGGGACAAGCGGATAATGCCTTGTTACACAGCTCAGGCAGCTGCAACCAAGGCAGGCCGGATTTGGGTTGCTTTCATGGGCTCGCAAGGTCGCCTCCGTGAATTGGATTTTTTCAATGATCTTGATGGATGGATGAATATACAATGATCTTGATGGATGGATGGATATACAATGATCAAACACCAGTTAGGGTCAATGCTTGTTTCCGCAAGTAAGGTTTCGTGGATGAATACGGAACTAAGATATTGATTTGATAGTTTGATGTGATCCATTTTGAAGGAGTCATGGAGGTTTGTGTACGAGGGAACCGAGATATTTCGGTATTGATGTTACTCGTAAAGGCATCTTCAATAGTATATTTATTGTCGTCTCTTAGTTATGTTATGTCAATAAAATCTTACGTGAAGGAGAGAGGGGGAAAAAAAGAGAGAATATGTCGTCTCTTCCTGAAGAGACGATCGTATACGCGAAACAATGCATTATACATTAATTTACTTTAGTTGACATGTAGGCCTATTTTAAAGAAAAATTATAAAATATAAGTGTTGGAGAGTGTACTAGAGACGATCTATTAAAGATGTTATCTCTAAAGATGATATAACATATGTTAAAGATAAAATTGTCTATAACTATTGGAGATACCTAATGATGAGACAACCCGTGAAGATCGTTCTTAGTATATTTAATACATGACAGTTGGTCGACAATTTAATCGGTGCGACCTTTCAGGGCGCTTGGGGCCAGTCCGAATCATCCAGTGTAAACGGTGTTTTGGAATTATTTCATGGTGATTTTGAAGGGAAATAAGAAAATTTGGTTGCAGCAAATGTGTGGGTCAACAAAATTGTTGATTAGGAAGTTCATTCATGACATACGAGACTAGGCGGAGCCTGGAGGAGACGCATATTTCGAGATATGGTTATTGAATTCTACGCACCAACCAATTCATCTCATATCACTAGAGTCCAAAATGTGTGTTTAGTCAAAGTTTTTCCCATGTCATCTTTATTTATATGTCACATGTTTCAAAAAATGATAAAAACTCTATCTTATATATAGATCACTTTTACCTCATTTTAGAAACTAGTCATGTGCCCGTGCGTTGCAACGAAAATTCATTACTTTTCAACTAATCTTCTTAAGAATGATGTGTGCACTTCAATTTTTTATTATTTACAATAATCTATTATTCATGTTGTACTCCAACTTCAGAAATGCTGAACAGATACCCAATAATATGTAATTTGGATCTTGTTATAGGATAGTTTTTCACAAGAGTGTGTGACAGATGAAACAAACAAGAGTGCGTGGCAGATGAAACAAATAGCCTTCATATCTGCAAATTTGGCGTATGATGTACTTCTGTGGGGACCCCGGTAATTATCTCCATAAGACCGAGATTAAACAAGGTCTTAGGGACATAATCACGGGTCTCCGGTAAATGAATTCCAATTTAACTCTATCCAAGTGAGAGGCTTGGCCGAATACTAGAGCCTCAACGATCATGCGCGCTGCTCCTTTGCGAGCGCTACATGATTGTCGATTCTCTTTCGATCCGAAGCACTACACTTAGAGAGTTAGATGGGAATTCATCAACAACGAGTATGACTGATATTGGCTCCCAAGATCAACGACCAATACACTCATACCCTCATACAACGTTGATTACATCTATACAATGCATACAACAAGAGACCAAAAGACATACTGCATAATAGTCAAAGTCTACAGCTTATTACATACGGCCGACCGGCCAAATTCAAAGTAAAGTATCAAGTAGCAGCGGAAGCAAATAAATAAAGCAAAAGACCAGTAGTGGTATGCCCATCACCCATCGGCAACCGACTGGGGGTTAAATGATAGCACACTACTTGTTAGTGTCACCCAAGTCAACACTAACAAGATCGTCAGACTCATAATCTTCCTCACCTGAAAAGGCCAGCAAACATCTGGCTGAGTACAACTGTACTCGCAAGTCTTACACAAATAAAAATAGTTATGCATAAGGGTCATTCAAGGGATGGCTCATATTGGTTTAGTTTTGCGAAAGAGACGCAACAATTAACATCCTACACATACTAGTTTTCATGTGCCCATTTTAAAATCAGATTTGAAGTTGAAGTAAAGCATATGAATAAGTAATGAACTGAGTAACAAATAAAGCATACAAATGGCAAAGTGGCTTCCCACTTTGATACTACACAAACATGAACATCCCATTCATGATAATTACCAAGTTCACCCACAATTTTAAATCCAAGTCTAACAATAAGCAGCCACAAATTTCAAGCGGTCGTCCATAACCGTGGACACGGCTATTCGAATAGATTATACCCTGCAGGGGTGTACTACTTTACCCACACGACTTGATTAGACCGTAAGCCTCCAGATGCCTCCGAATATAGCATACTTCCTATGGTATGTCGGCCGGGTAAATCAAGATATGGTCGTTTTTAGCAAGAAGATCTCATTGGGCTAAGTCCCTCAACCCAGGGCTCCTAGGAACATAAGACGTTACGGCCTCTATGCCCTATCGGCCCAAAAGGAACATAGGATTTCACGGTCCTATGCCCTTACAATTTCACCACCGTGGGACTCAATACAACAAAACCCTCCCCCTACTTAACCATACGGCACTCATATACCGCGTGTGATAGCACGAGTGTTGCTTGAACAGCAGGTACCCAAAGTTCGGTCCTTAATTGTCCAGACAAGTCCTTCCACTTACCCAATGCTCGTGCACAAAGCACCATCACTAACCAACACTTGTCCAGACCAAGAGCTCATTTAACATGACAAAATTTAACTTATAAAACAGATACGAAGATCTGAAACAAAATATATAATGAGAGTTGTGTTTATCCCATAATTGTTGGGTTATTCCCAACAATCAAACTACCGGTTCTAGACTTGCATGGCTAAGCAAACTCGAACCAATAATCTCACACATCCTAACTTAAGCATTTCAGTATAGGAATAATTCATGGATAGCCACAATGACAAGATAATAGGATGTGTCTAACTATTCATCACAAAAATAGCGACATTATAAAATAGCATGCAAGCAATTATCATTGCATCTACCCTAGCAAAACTGGGATCAAATATGATGCAAAAAGAAAGTTCAAAGGATGCTTGCCTTGCTGGTACAGCAGCTGCTCACTCTCAGTAGCGTAAGTGTCGATATCAATATGCTCGGGATCTATATAATTATAACATCAAATAAATACCGAGAAAACAACTCAAAAACCAAAATGCTCAAAAATGCATGATTTTTCTACAGTAGTTAGGTCATGATTTTTAGATGGATTTAGGTAAAAGAATTACTCCATTTGGAGTTACGAATTGGAAGTTATGCTATTTTGAATTTCAGGTTTCATTAACCCTAAGTTATGTATTTTAATTATTTGGCCAAAATTTGTAGAACAGTGGTGGGGTAAAGGATTACATAGGTAAATAGGTAATATTAATACAAGTTCAGAATAGTTGAGTTTGTCCCATTTGGAGTTCTTATGATTTAGTTATTGATTTTCAAAGTTATCAGCCTTTTATAGTATAAAAATAATGGAGTTAAAGATTATATTCTCCCAAAAATAGTTTCTGTGACAGAGGTAAGATGGAGACCATTTTTAGAATTAAGTTCACTGAAAATGAAAATTATCAAAAGTGGTCTCACTGTTTTTGGAGTTTACAATAATTACTTATGCGTTTTTGAAGTTATCAGCCCTTTTCTTTTGTAATAACAATAGTGTTTATAGCTTAGTTTTCCAAAATAATGGTCTCTGTTATAGAGACATGTTTGAAACCAATTTTAATATAAAGTTCATTAAATATTAAAATTATCAGAAGTGGTTTCACTCATTTTGGAGTTAAAGTGATTTAGTTATGCATTTTAGAAGTTAATATCAATTTTCAGTGTATAAATAAACTGATTTCGAATTTACTAAAGTGATTATTACTTTTCTCACCGAGCGCCGCGCTAGCCACAGTGAATGACGTGTGGGACCGGGAACAGGGCGCATTCTATTTTATCTCAAATTTAAAAATCCATTCCGACACGTGGGGCTCGCCGTTAGTGACTCGGTTCACAGAACTCGGTCCACCGACGTACACCCAAAGCGCGCGGGGTTTAAGGGCTAGGCCCACATGTCAGTCACTCCATTCTATGGTATAACCCCGCAGTTTTCTGTGTACTGGACCCACGTGTAAGCGACCGTTTAACTCATTAAGACATCATTTAATGTTAACCAATCATTAGGTGATTTAATGACCGAATCTTTGTCCTAATGATCTTGCTACACCGCCGGACGCCCGACACTGCGCCGTTGGTTTGTTCGGGCTCGCGGCGACTTCGGGCCCGGCGGCGCCAGCCAAAGGTACGAACAGGTACGCAATAGCAATGCGATCCTAATGAGAGTAGTCTCGACACCGAGCCGCCCGAACAGCGGCTAGCCGGAGTTAAGCGCGCGGTTCAAATGGCAAAGTGCAAGCAGCTCGACCGAAGCTTCTCAAGACAACCCGGTGGTTGCTTATGCTACCTAACGGTTTAGGAGGTCACTGAGTCGTGAGAAGCTTGGGGAAGCTTGGAGACAGTGGAGTAGTGACGGCACGAGAAGAGAGATGACAACAGACGGCCATGAGGAAGAAAGCCTTGAGCAAAACCAAGACCAGAAAATGCTTGGAATAGCTTCAAGAGCTAGAGAGCATGCTGTAGGAGCAAAGAATTGAAGGAAAGGCTTACCGATTTGAAGTGGGAGATGAAAGGGTGTTTCACGGCCGAAAATGGTCAAATCTTCAATTCACCGAGACCCTGTCATGCATTGCCCAAATAGAGTTAGGGGTTTTGATCAGTGGCCTAAGGCACGTAAGGTGACGCGGTGGATCGAGGATAATACCTTCCGAGGAAAAGGTTGACACAGAGGGGTCTTCGGTGCGCGCTCTAGAGATTCAGAGAGCTCGAAGATGGAACACGAGCTACAAACGAAAAGAGAGGCTTGCATTAGCAAAAATGGATAGAGCATTGAACAAGAAGGAGGGAGGAACCATGTGGTTGGAGCTTACCCGAGAAACGAGCTCCAACTAGCTTCCCTCTCCTCTGTCAACCGAGGAGAAGTGAGGGAGAAGGAAGGGCTTCGAGGGGTGATAAAGCCAGAGAGACGTTGGGGGTGGGGGCGGTGCGAGATGCCCGAGCTCGGGGAGTGGTCAGTTGGGGCGGTGACACGACGGCGCCTCTGACGTGAAGCAGCGCTCGGGCGAGACGTGGCGGTGCTGCTCTGTGCGCGCTCTGTCGCGAGGAGGAAGAAGCGACTGACAGCGTGGGTCCGGGCAGTCAGCGGCACAACGGGGCGCGGCTCGGTGCAACACGGGGATTAAATCGGGACCGTTGGATGACGAACGGACGGACCAGATCAGAGAGGGGTTCGGACAGGTCAACAGGGTGATGAAATCTGGACCGTTGAACGAGGATCGGACGGCTGCATGCGACGGTACACTTAGGCGGTTGGGCTGAGTCCGGTCGCCGAGTCGGACTCGAGTCCGAGGAACGATGCTAGCCGATTAGGGTTGAGTTTGACTGAGAATTAAATTTGGTTTACTACTTTGACCAGTGCTTTATAAACAGAAATAAATTTCATAAAATCTTGAAATAATTTGTGGGGGTTCCTGGGAGTATATAGTTCCCATAAAAATTATGAAACCCTTCTGTTCATATTAAAATTTGTGACATTTAAATTCAAACATGTTGTATGTCTATGAATGTTGTTTGAATTTTAATTAGGTTCAAACTAGTCCCAAAAATTTTGGAAAAATTATATTTATTCATGAGAATTAATGTAGTATTTAAATAAATTGATTCCAGATGATGATCACAACTTTTTATTACAGATGCTAAAAGAAAATCGAAATTTGAAGTGTATGTTTATATGAAATGAGATTTTCCAAGTACAACATATTATGAAATGATTTGAATTTGATAATGCATGTTAGTGAGATTATTTATAATCCATTTTTAATAGTTGGGGCTGTGACAACTTCTGAGGATGCTGCATAAATCTTTTGTGTTGTCTGTTGAGTACAAACATTTCTAAAATAAAGTCAAGGAGGGATATTGTCTCTTGTCTTTTTTTTTTCATTCCAAGGTATATTTTATTCGAAGGTTACATACAATACATTCATTTCATACATCTAGTTATCCATCGGAAGATTTTGGCAGGAGCGCACAGCATGATTCTGCCAGCCCAAACACCACCGTGATTTACTCTGTACGTCACATATCTGAAAGAAGCAGAACTTTGGATGTGAAGCACTGAAGCTAAATCGCACTATCTGCTTGTATGTTGCAAATTGCAACAGGCCACCAAGCACTTCGATTATGCAGTACCAGTAGGTCTTGAAGCTATTGATAATGCCTGACCCACACTGGCACGGAGTATATTAGAGTTCGGAGCACAAAAGAGAGCAGGAAGGTGGCAATCTGCCTGCTTCTTCTCATGGTGTAAACTTCAGCAGAAAAAGTAGAAACCGTGCTCAAGCAGCCGAGGAAGCCGAATTCTATGCTATTAAGAATAGTTGTCGATCGCTTTGTATTTACCTACGAGAAAATCAAACCAATCAGACCGACAGATGATAAGAAAGAACACAACAACTGCCAAAGATGAAACTATATGAACAAATGTTCTATCATACCGCTTTGGCCATTACATGCAGTATTTAAATGAAATTACCATATTGTGATCTGGAGCATTTGAAGCATATCATGTGATGTTATTTGAACATTTTTTTTCTGGTAATATGCTTTTGGGTTTCTTCCTCTTATGGTCTTGCAAAGTACCTCCATTGCAAAGATGCGCTTCCTGTGTCAGCAGTGAACCTATATTAACACTCCACCTAACAGTTACCAGCCATCATAGGATTGGTGTACAGTTGAAACTTAATGAATCTCTACTACTTAAAAATGTGATGCACTGGCACGCACCATCAAATAATCAGATTGATGCACTGGCACAAGTCTTGCCAGGTGTGATACACTGCCACAAATCAAAGTACAGATGAACTGACCCTTGGCACTGGAAAAAATGAATAACTGCAGCTAAAACTTTTCTTATACTAACTGCTTGATTGTTCTGGCTTTTCTTATACTTATCAAACTTTTCTTATGCATTTTTCTGATCACAAACTTCGGGGTGCATCCAACTAAAAATTCCAAAGTAAAACAAACCAAATAATGCTAGTTAATTTTGGTCGACATGATTTGTGTTCAATTACTCTAGTATTCAATGATGGTGCAAATAAATGTGTATCATTATGTCATAAGGCATCATACGTTTCTGTCCTATATAAGACAATCAAACTGCAAATTTTGGTACACCGTACATATAGGGCTAACAACACAAAAGACATCTGGAGAACTACAACTGATATCACATAGAACCAAGGGATAAGTGCAACCATTAGCATCCAACAGAACAACTAATAAAAGCTACAGGAAACAGATAACAATGTGAACCACACTCACCTCTTGTCAACAAGGTCAGTTTTGTTCCCAACAAGCACAATGATAACATCACTGCCCCTCTCAGTGTGGACTTCCTGTATCCACTTTGAAGTGTTTAAGAAAGACTGCCTGCCTGCAGCACTTTGAAGTGTTTGAGGGGGAGGGAGAGAACGTGGGAGCAGTTGTTGTGGGAGGCGTGGTTGCTACCGCCGTGCTGCTGCGAAGCCATCTGGGCCATCCATCCTCTGCTTCTTGATCGGACAACTACGAAAGAAAGTGGGAGGATGGACGACTGTAAACTCCTTCTTTTAAGTAGTAGAGATAGAGATATGCCCAGACATTCAATGGGTAGCTATCACTTGTCAGCACCCAGCATTTTATGAACTCACGGACTAGAAAACGGCGAGAGATAACGATAAGAACGACGTACGCACACCAATTTTAGGAGTTTTGTTTTTATATAGAAACTTAGAAAGTATAGGAGGTTTAATTAATGGACTGTCAATTTATGCAACACTGGATAAGCATTCTGGTGAGCACGCCACGCATCAGATGCAGGCCGCCGAACTTCAACAACATCTTTCTTGGTGTGCATCCTGCGTGTTGGAATGAACCCCAGTGAGAGTGGTCAGCTCCTGAGTGGAAGAATCGTCAGAGCCTTTCGGTGGGCGTCCATCGGCGGTAGCCATCAGTGGAGTTCGAGGCACGAGCACGGGGCCGAGGTGGTAGCGGCAACCTATGGTAGGGACGGCGGCGGCCCGAGGCAGGAGCGACGAAGGTCGGCGTCGTCTGGGCATGTAGCCGCTAGGAGCGCAGAGAGGAGCTCGTCACGCTCGAAGGCCTCACGCTTGAGCCACTCAATGTGGGCCCACAGCGCGGTGGCCTCCATCTCTGCCTCGGCGAAACACGCATGGAGAGAGGCAGCCTCTTCAATGGCGGCCGCGGTGTGCCCAAAGAGGCGACGTCGGCCTCCATCTAGGAGGCGACAGCGACGTCGGTGGGAGCCATCCGGAGAAGAGGGGTAGCCAGGAGTCAACGGTTGCCAGAAGCGGAGCAGAGGGGCGGCCCGGGCGTCAGCGGTGGGCCAAAGGCGAACTTGGGGGGGGGGGGGGTTGGGGCTTGAGAGCATGAGCTCCGAGTCTGGGTGGCGTGCACGGAGCAAAGGAGCAGGGTGGTCGGCATCGCTCCATGGAGCAGAGGAGGGCTCGGTGGAGTCGACTCTGGGAGGCGATGGCGGCGGGGCACGGCGGCGCGGTCCGAAGGAGATGCGACGGGGCGGATTAGGCGGCGACACCGAGGAGAGGTGAGCTCGGGAGCTCTGGGGCGGCAGTGTGAGCTCCAGCAGTGGCATCCAGTGGCGGTGTCCGGCGGCGCGTGGGCTTCGCGCATGCAGAAAAGCAGTGGAGGGTGCGGGTTTCGTTTGTGGGGATGGCGGCGGAGGTGGCCGAGGAACGACAACGGTCAGTCAGGTGGGAGAAATTTGGGTTAGGGAAGGGTTTCCATGGCTCTAATACTATATTGTAATGAACCCTTAATGTATTTTAATGGACCAAAGGTTAATAAATCATGTACGTGGTAGATCAATATACAAAGAACACATTAAGCTATGTACATATCTAAAACCTGAGACTATCCTCCGGTTGTTCTGCTGGCAAGCGGCGTCGGTTCATTTTGCTGCCGATGCCAGCGCGTCACGGTCTAATTGGTTGCTCATCGCGCCGCCAACCTGATTGTTAGCTATGTAATCGTGTTCACACCGGTCTTGTGCATGTTCACACCAATTTCGTGTTCACACCGGTGTTCACATCAATGTCGTGTTCACACCGGTGTTCACATCAATGTCGTATTCACACCGGTGTTCATGCCAATGTCGTGTTCACACCGACTGTTCAGTTCGGTCTCGTGTTCACACCAGCCTAGACTGGCTATATATATGTGTAACCCGTGTACCTTGAACAATCAATCAATTGCGTGATTTATCTCCGCCAATTTGGTATCAGAGCGGTGCCGCTCCTGAGCCGCCGCCTCCATAGCTTCCGCCGCACCGCCCCTGGGAGATGATCTCGTCTCCATGATCTCTCCTGGGGGATGCGCATCCCGTAGTTTAAGTCATGTCGCCGATCATTCGATCGGCTACCAATTAAGTCGGCCTGCCCACCGTCGACGTTCCTCGACTCCGGACTTCACCGCCTCGGCTTCGACCTCTCCAGCGCCTCCTCTCTTCTGATGACGTCGTGGCGTGACGCGGCACACTCGTCGACACGGCCCTCCCTCCACGGCCTTCCGAGCGCCCCGTCTACCGTCGTCATCACGCTGGATCATCATCGCCGGCCTGTCGTCCGCGAGTACGAGCCGTCGCACCACCTGGAGCCCGCACTTGTGGTCATGCCATCGACATGCACAGGCTACCGCTACATCGCCCCTTCGGGCTGCAGTGTCACTGCCCGTGGTCACCATTTCCACCATCGACGTTCCTCGACTCCAGACTTCACCGCCTCGGCTTCGACCTCTCCGGCGTCCTCTCTTCTGATGACGTCGTGGCATGACGCGGCGCGCTCATCGACACGGCCCCCCACGGCCTTCCGAGCACCCCGTCTACCGTCGTCATCACACTGGATCATCATCGCCGACTCGTCGTCTGCGAGTACGAGCCGTCGCTCCACCGACGGCGCCGCTGCCGACATCTTCACCAAAGGGCTACCTACTTCTGTCTTCACCGAGTTCTAGTCCAGTTTGAACGTCCGCTCTGCTGACGCTCCAACTGCGGGGGTGTTAGACTCTTCGGTTCCTGGTGGTGTAGACACTTGCCTACGTCTGTCTTCACGGAATTTTAATCCAGACTCAACGTTCATCCTTCGACCGTATCGACTGCTGGGGAGTGTTAGCTATGTAATTGTGTTCACACCGGTCTTGTGCATGTTCACACCAATGTCGTGTTCACACCGGTGTTCACACTACTACACGAGCTCATCACGCACGGTTCGAGCAGTCATCACTGAGCGGTTCCGAACCGCTCGTGTTTTTGTACGTCTGTGATAAGCAGCGTTATCACGCACGGTTAAAAATCCATCGTGATAAGTCACAACACGCACGGTTCTAATTATATAACCGTCATGTTATCTAATTATCACGACGGCTCTATTAAAGAACCGTCATGCTATCTAATTATCACGACGGTTCTATTTACAAAGCATGCGTGATATGCACATATCCCGCACGGTTCTAATTATTTAACCGTCGTGATATGCACATATCCCGCACGGTTCGTAAATAGAACCGTCGTGATAAAGGATATCCTGCACGGTTCTATTTACTTAACCGCTCGAGATATGTGTATATCATGACGGTTATTAAATAGAGCGATCCGATATGCATATTCACGCACGGTTTGATTGTTAAACCGTCTGTGATAGTTACTTCATCCTAACTATTTTTTAAAAATTTTCGGCTAGCCTTAGGAATTGCTAGCCATGCCCTCTGAAAATAAGCACGCAAAAATAGATACATCACCAGATAAATCAATCGTTGACAACCCAAAGTGATCATTGTCAATTACAAACCAACATATATCAAATATTGTCGCTAGTGTACCATTGAATTACAACTATTCAAAGTGAATTACAACTATATCAAATATATATTAATTGTTTCGAGGTCGCTCAAGAGTGAAACTCTCCGCTGGCCGCAATGATATCCGTCATGATGAAGGTGCAGAGCCTCCCTCGAACATCCGAGATCTCTTTCTAAACGAGTGAATCTAAATCTATATTCAAAACCTACAAACAAGAGTAAAGTGTTACACATATATATTTAAATTTATAATTAGCAATTATTGCGAGATTGACCAACCTCGGGATCCGCAACCTAGCACTCATGAGAATCGCATATGATGGCAAGCGTAGAATGCACATTCTTACGCTTTTGTCTTGTGCATCGAAAAATAGAATTACATATATAGGTATAGTCGGTTCGAGACGCATTATTACGAAGTATGATATAGGATTATTGTGTTGTAGCACGCACGAAATCGCGTCCCGTGATTAAGTGTGGCGTTCGTTCCTTGTATAGCCCTCCTCGGCAATATAGGAGATGAACGACCTACATGTTTCCAAAAAGTTAACCTCGGCCATTTCAAACGAAGGAAGACTACAATAGAGTTATGTATGGAGGAAATGAGCACACTGCCGAGTACTTCTTGCACAAGGGTGAAGTTGTGGCCTTTTTCATTAGGGAATCAAGGTATAGTACCGATTCCTCTTTGGTATAATGACTAGAAGGATCCGATGATGCCTACTCATGTATGTCGTTATAGTCATTAAACCTAAGTTCATATCATATAAAGTACAAATGAAATTTGTATAGCAAGTAGTGAAGCACTTACTTCTGGTTGTAGGGCACCATTATGTAGTCCCCGTAGTTTTGAGCAAGCAATCCTGCCGTTATGTATTTCTAAACGTAGGATGCGTCTGCCAAGATGGTTTGCTCAGAGACCACGTGTGGATCGAGGAAACCCACCGGTTCTTTCAACCGCCGCGTTTTAATCATGTATCTATACATAAGCAATGAGTTGTTATATTACGTGAATGTACGTGAATGTAGAACTTGATTGTACACACTTACAAATGTCCAAAGATCGTAGAAGTGAGGCATCGAGGGCTTTGAGGTTGAATAGGTCGAATAAGTCGTCGAAGCCCACGATGAAGGGGGCCGGCTCGTGGAGGAAATAGTCCTCCGTGTATCTGACGGTGATTCCATCAGCGCACCCTTTCTCTTTGGTCTTCTGCAAGTACCAGCTATGCAAACTCTGACAACCTAATCCAGCGAGGGCTAATACTGTGCTCGTCGCCAACGGACTTCCGAAAGAGTATTTCTTAGGGTTAGGAGGCGGAAGCGCCTTAATGTTCTTCGATTTCGATTTGTCCTGAACGACTTGCCCGCTACGCGTCTTCCTCCTGTCAGACGACTCGGGAACCGTCACGGCGCACGCTTTTTTGTTCGTTCGGTGTCTTCTCCACGGAACCGATGAGGCGGGCTTCGGCGAAGGTTGAGGTGCGATCATGGAGGGTCTGTTGAGAGACATGGTCGTGTCGAGATGGTTGGGGTAGAGTCATCAAAAGTTGAGGCGGCATGCAGGTCCGTGACGATGTCCTTCAAAAGTTGAATTGAGAGGCATGGTCGTGTGGAGATGGTTTGGGTGGAGTCATCGAAGGTTGAGGCGGCACTGCAGGGTCCAGGGCGATGTCCTTCTTTGGCCACTGAATAAAACTGAACAGGGCATCCCCTAGTGTTATGATTTCGTCGTTGGGTGAATCTCAGCGGACGGCCCTAAAATTATCATGTACCATGTCCACCGACTCGGCGTAACCTCGCGCCACTGGGTACCGTCTTTGCACTATCCCTTCATTGCATGGATACACCACCCCGCCCACCTCAATAGACATCCCAACCATCCTCACTTGGAGTGTGCGCGCGTCGGCTCCTACAAAATGATACGCAATTAGCTAAGGCGTCCTATAGGTCTATCTTTGGAGCATTCCAGAGATGTACATTACCTTGATGTCGTCGATAGGTAATTGGACATCATCATGTTCACAATTTTGCGTAGACGCGACGCTACTCCGATGTTGAGGAGGACTGCCTACCAAAACAACGGGGGCGGCCTGCGACTGGTTGTTGAGGAGTAGTAGTTGATTCACTTGGTCCTGCAATCTTGCTATCTTTTCTTCAAATTTTACAGTAAGCACCCGTTGTCTTCCTTCAAATTTTGAAGTAAGCACATGTTCCAACACTGTGTCGTACTCGGCCTTGGATCTCTTCCTGCTCCTATACATGCAGTAGTCGTCTGGGAATCCATCCCTCCAAGATACGTTAACCCCTTTGCCTCGTGTGCGACCCGGGTGCTCCTTGTTTCCCAGGGTCGTAGTTAGTATATCCTTCTCCTATGCGCTTGGAAGGAGCCTTGAACATGCGGAACTCAATTCTTGCTGCAAGAGGTCATCATGTTATTATATACATTATGAAGTTATAGACTTATTAACAACTAGGTAGTTCGAAGACATTTACCACACGGTTGGCCACATCCCGGTCTACCGGGTTTGTGAAAGAGATTTCGCCAAGACGAATCGATGCCCTCGCTCTAACCGAGAGAGCGCTACTGTCCGTGATCTCGACAAATGGCCTTGTTTCGTTCGCGCCCTCCGCGCCCATTGCGCGGTTTTACCCGCGCACCAGCCGTGCCTAGTTTGTGGGGGTGAGTGTTAAGTGTGCGAGAGCCTTGTGCGCCGCACTTTCCTCAAGAAATTGGCGTCGTCTTCATTTGCACAAAGGCGTCCCATATATCCCGCGACAAGAATTTATACGCCGTGAAGGGCGTTCGACCTGTGTTCACGTACTTTGTGACAAGCACGCTCTTGAAGGTCCTCCACGCCTTTCCGATCGAGAGCAACGCCTATCGTTCCACGCGCGCCAGGTCTGCAGCTGGGAAAGTGAACGATTTTAAAACTTCGTCCCACAGCTGGCTTCTCCGAACATCCGACACAGTGTCCCAGCTCAGTGTGGTGATGGGGACCCGTTCCCTTCCAAGTATCCCGCACAAGGTTCGGAATCTCGCCGCTGCTTTGGGGGGACTCACAGGGATCCAATTGGCATTGACCTCCGTGACGGTCATTAGGCTGGAGGAATTCTCGATGTTCCTCGCCATCTCGCAGACGCACCACTTTCCTCGGAGATCCGCACGGCGGCGAAGATGGTGGGGACGCCATGTCGCCACTTGCTATCTATATATGCACGAAGCAATATGCGTAAGCTCTAATCGACCAGATTCAAGCGCATTTACTCAACTTAACCGAAAATGATGCACAAACGTATAATATATAAAGAAGGATTGATGGTAGTTTGTGCTCTCGTATGAGAGTTGCGAAAGAACAAGTCTTTGCCATCTCAATCCTATTGTCTATACTCTTCATTAAATGAATATGATAGTATAAATTCAAACTATGAGCTCTAAACAATACTTTGCTTAATCACAAATGATCTCAATATTCACGAAAATGATCTTAACTATCACATTCAATCTCAAGATAAGAGAAAAGTTCATCACAGAGCGAACTGAACAAAGCCCATCGATCAATTTCAGTTCACATTATCAAAGACTATCAAAGTCACATCACGACGGTTCGTCAATACAATAGAGATCAAGAATGAACTAACAGTATATCAAATTAACAGTGGCATTCAACCGTCTGTGATAACTAGCATTCAATCGAAAGTAATAAATTAACAGTATATGAAATTGACAGTAGCAAGTAATTTGTACAATAGAGCTCAAGAATCAACTAACTATCACATTCAATCTCAGTATAAGACAAAGTTCATCACAGAGCATGTCAACAAAGCCCACTGATCAATTTGCCATATCTTTAGTACTAGATTCAGTTCACATATTATCTTTAGGAATACTCACAGAGAGGATGCCGCACAACAACTCACGGTGCAAGGAGGAGGCCGGTGCAGGGGAGGAGGCCGACGCGGGGAGGAGGGAGGCGCCCGGAGGAGGCCGACACGGGGAGGAGGACGGCGCGGGGAGGAGGCCGGTGCAGGGGAGGAGGACGGGGAGGAGGCCGGCGCAGGGGGAGGAGGCCGGTGCAAAGGGAGGAGGCCGACACGGGGAGGAGGCGCGCGCCGAGGCGAGGCGTGCGTCGATGAAGGGGGCGGCGTCGGGTCCCACGGCCGGGAGGTGAAGGCGAACCCTAGAGAAGCGAGAGAGCGCGAGAGCCTAAGGGGCGCGAGAGACAAAGTGACGAGTAAAGAGCAAAACCCTAGGGTGCGCCTTTTTATAAAAATGATATCACAGACGGCTCTATTAAAGCACCGTCTGTGATAGTATATCACAGACGGTGCTTCAATAGAGCCGTCTGTGATATTGATGATATCACAGACGGTGCTTACATAAAGCCGTCTGTGATATCTTATCACAGACGGATCCATCATAGAGTCGTCTGTGCTATGGATCTCATTCCCTTCATCTCCCGCGCGAGTGTCTCTTCGCCTTCTGCTCCAGCTTTACTACTTCTTTTATATAAATAGACAACCCTTATCAGAGGGATTTCTCACAAACCTCGATCTTTGATCATCCCCTCTCTCTCCACAAATTCCAAATGGCTTCCTCTCTCGTCCCGGCTGTACTGGCCCACATTATGGTTGTGTACTCGCACCTCTCTGATCGCAACCTGGCCCAAGCTGCGAACAAGACGTCCGTTCGCAATGCAATCCGTTGTAGACCCTCCGATCTACCGGAGACCATAACGGCGATCATCGGTCGATTGGAGCTCCTCCTCCAACAGACAGATCAGGCGAGGCTCTCCAAAGATCGGCGAGTAAACCTCGCCGTGGAGATTGTCCTATGGAACTCTTTGGTCCGCACCGAGGATGCAGCCAGAGAGTCGAGGACGACCTCGACATTGCAGAGAGCGGTCAGCCTAGCCGAGACCGTGGAGACCAGGTTGATGGCCTCGGGTTATATGGGACTTGATTACGAGTCCGAACATCTACAAGAGGAAATTGCGTGCAAGGTCACAGGTGGGCGTTTGGTGAGACGAACGATCCCGCTCCCACAAGCCGACGAGAATGCGCACGAAGATTTGAAGACTAAGATAGGATCGCTCATCCTTTTTATATGCGTGATGTAAAACGATAAGGCGATCTATTGTCCGTGATGTAAATATGGTCTTTAATTTTTATAAATGCGTGATGATATGGTCTTTTTATAAATCGTGATGATATGGTCTCTTTTATCATCTATTTATTACTGGGCAAAATTAATTTTGTTAATTATTTGCGCATATACATGCTCCTTACGCTATCACAGACGGTTGAATGAAGAACCATCTGTGCTAATATCCTCATCACAAACGATTCCTATTACTAACCGTCTGTGTTGAACTTGCACAGACGGCTCCATGTGGAACCGTCTGTGATATAATATCACAGACGGTTAATAAGTAGAACCGTCTGTGATATACTCACATCATAGACGGTTTGTTAATAGAACCGTCTGTGATATTGAGTATATCACGGACGGTTCTACTTATTAACCGTCTGTGATATTGAGTATATCACAGACGGTTCCACATGGAGCCGTCTGTGCAAGTTCAACACAGACGGTTTGTGGAGAACCGTCTGTGATATACTCGTATCACAGACGGTTGGAAATAAGAACCGTCTGTGATATTCCACCCCTATAAATATAAAGACCCGACAGAGGCCCCCTGCCCTAGCGCCTCTGATCTCTTCTTTGGAATAGAGGGGCTTGAGAAGCTTTGCTCTGTGTTGGCTGTAGGAGACTTGTTTATTTTGCTTGCCTTGTTCTTGGTTGTGGGTTGCTCTAGCAACTTATGGCCATTTGGCTTGCATGCTTTGTGAGGCTTGGCTTTGGTGGTAGCTCTCGGTTTGGGTGCTGTGAATGAGTGTTTTTGTGAGTGGGATAAGCTTACGTGGGAGCTGGTGCATTTCGACTGTGGCTCTTCTCTTGCCCTGCTCATTGGCCCAAGGAGAAGGACGGTGAGGAATCTCATGATATTAGGAATTTTCGTCGTGAGCTCCGAGGGTAACGATCTTTAACTCTTTATATTTGCTTAATAGGAGGAGTAACGATTTGCGATTAATAGGAGGAGTAACGATTTGCGCTTATTAATATAATTTAACACTACTAATTGTTACATGTGTAGCGTAGATGGACCGAATCGATGTACAGTGCGAACCGTGTGAGTGAAGAGTACATTAATGGCGTGATTGCTTTTAAAAGAGCCGCGGAGCAGATATGCTGAATAAGGGGATAGAATTTATGTATCGTCCATGCATTGATTGCGTAATCAAGATTTTTAACAACCCGCGCAGATCGTAGGGCACTTGATTGAAGGGGTTTCAAAAAGGGTATACATGTTGGACCGATCCACGGTGAAGAGCGATTATACAGAAGTTAATAATGATGACATCGCCGAGGAAGTCAACGATATGCCGGATGTGGTCGTGTTTTTGATGACGATAGGTCGTACGATGACAATCTGGATCAGATGCTACGCGATGCAGAAGGAAACTACAGTGAGAGAGAGTTTTGTAAATTCGAGCGCTTAATGGAGGACTCGGGGAAACCTTTGTTCCCTGGCTGCAAGCCGGAATACACAAGGTTGTCAACCGTACTTGAACTGCTGAAATTGAAGGCGAGCAATGGTTGGTCCGACAAGAGTTTCACGGCGTTGTTAGGTCTCCTAGCGACATTCTTCCGGAGGGAAACGTGTTGCCCAGCACCACCTACCAAGCCAAGAAGGTTCTTTGTCCATTGGGAATGGAAGTAGAAAGAATACATGCATGTTCGAACGATTGTATCCTGTATCGTAAAGAGTATGCAGACTTGCATGTATGTCCCGTGTGCAAAGCATCCAGATACAAGTGTAAGAATACTGCTAAGGTGAAGCAAGGACCTCTGCTAAGGTGTTGTGGTATCTGCTGTGATCCCACGCTTGAAGCGTTTATTTGCGAACCGAAGGAGGCAAGATTGCTGCGTTGGCACTCTGAGGAGCGTAAGAAAGATGGAAAACTAAGACACCTGCCGATTCTCGCGGTGGAGAAACTTCGATCGGACCTTCAAAGAGTTCGGTGCGGAACCGAGGAACATAAGGTTAGGGTTGAGTACATAATGGAATGAATCCTTTCGGTAACATGAGCAGCCGACATAGCACTTGGCCCGTGAACCTATGTATGTACAACCTTCCTCCTTGGTGTGTATGAAGCGGAAGTACATTTTGATGTCACTACTTATCCAAGGGCCGAAGCAACCTGGGAACGATATTGATGTGTACCTAGCACCATTCTTTGGATGATCTTGTGACACTGTGGAATGAAGGGGTACAAGTATGGGATGTGTACAAACGAGAGAACTTCTCTTTACGCGTCATGTTGTTCTGCACTATCAATGATTTTCCTGCCCTTGGTAACCTGTCGGGCTTCAGTACGAAAGGAGCCAAAGCCTGTCCGCACTGCTTAGATGCTACGGAGAGTGTATGGCTGAACAACTCGTGCAAAACTGTGTATATGCGTCACCGTAGGTTCCTTCCCAGGAGTCACCCATACCGCAAGATGAAAAAACAATTCGACGGAAATAAGGAGGACAGTTCAGCTCCAAGGGCTTTTAGAGGGAAAGAGGTCTATGATATGGTTAAGGATATCGATGTTGTGCTTGGGAAGGGACGTAAATTAAAAACCCGTCAGAAGAACATCTGGAAGAAGCGGTCAATTTTTTGGGACTTGCCTTATTGGGAGCACTTAGAAGTTAAATCATCGCATCGATGTCATGCACGTGGAGAAGAATGTATGTGAAAGCTTGATTGGTCTCTTACTGAACATTAGTGGCAAAACAAAGGATGGTGTTAACGCACGACGCGACTTGGTTGATATGAACATAAGGACCGAGTTAGCACCGAAAGAGACCGATAAAGGATGAACATACCTTCCACCAGCTTGCTACACTATGTCCAAGGCCGAGAGAAATGAATTGTGCCAAAGCTTGCATGGTGTCAAAGTCCCGTCTGGTTACTCCGCTAACATTAAGAAACTTGTTTCTATGCAAGATTTGAAATTAATTGGTATGAAGTCTCATGATTGTCATGTGCTGATGACACAAATGCTTCCTGTTGCAATTAGGGGTATCTTGCCGAACAAGGTCCGAGTGGCAATCTTGAGGCTGTGTTATTTCTTCAACTCAATTGCTCAGAAGGTCATCGATCCCGAAGGACTAGATGCTCTACAGGCCGAGGTGGTGACGACTCTATGTCAACTTGAGATGTATTTCCCTCCGTCATTTTTCGATATCATGGTCCATCTCATTGTTCATCTTGTGAAAGAGATAAAGATATGCTGTCCTGTGTTCCTACGTCATATGTACCCGTTCGAGAGGTATATGGGAATTCTCAAGTCCTACGTACGGAATCGATCTCGACCGGAGGGCAGCATCATCGAAGGTTATGCAAACCGAAGAGGTCATTGAGTTCTGCGTCGACTACATGGCTCATGTGGAACCGATAAGTGTGCCTCTATCTCGTCATGAGGGAAGGCTGGATGGTATCGGGACCATCGGAAGGAAATCAATCACTCCCGATCTGGATACGTACGCTCAAGCCCATTTCACGGTCTTGCAACACATGACCTGTAACAGCCCTAAGTTAGGGTTTGTATTTCAAATATAAATTGTGAGGAGAAATAAAAACTTTTGTTGCCTCATGAAATCATTTGAAAGTCTCCTACATTTTTCCCTAGCATTTACCCCTTTCTTTAATCATGTTCTTGTGAGTGATAGTAGTTATCAACAAAATTGTCAACCTCAAACTTGTGATCATCCTCTGGGAATATTTTCCTATCATCTTGATCATCCTATCTACCTCCCTGAAAAATTTCACAATTTTTAGATTTTGTTTGTTATTTCAAAAGAGCAAGTCAAACTATTCCAAATTCTGGTCAAACCCTTAGGCAGCAGCTTGTGAATTTTCTTGGGAGAAATCTAATGCATGAAAATTCCTGGAAAATTTGCACAAGGATGTCCTCTGTCCCAGGAAGCTACCATAAAAATTTCGGAATTTTTGTAGCTTTGGAGCTATCTCTAAAAATTTCCCAAACCTTCTCTGCCCCTTTTGATTTCAAATCTGGAAACACTGTTGGTCGGGCTCAGACCCGAGCCCGACTTAAACTCCGACCGGACCGCTTGTCTTGGCTGGACCCAACCGCATCAGCGCCGAACCCAAACACGAGCCCGAGCGCTGCTGACCGTCCGATGCTTATCGTGCGGCTCACGTGCATCCGATGCAGTCGACCAGTCCGATTGCATCAGTTGATCCCGTCCGTCCATCTCAGATCGAACGTTCGACCTCTTCTTGAATCAATCCGGACTCCAACTCGTTGCGCCCTCGCTGACAGCGCGGTCCCACCTGCAGGCCCTTTCCTCCACGCGGCGCGCGCGCCCGCGCCAGCTCTCTTGCGCACCGCTCGCCACAAGACTCTCGCCGGCCGCGCGCATGCATTTGCCAGCGCGGCTCACCGGTCTTTTCACCGCCCCACCGCCTCACCTCGCTGCCTCCGCCTGCTCCTACAAAAGCCACCGAGGGCTTTCCCTACCTCGTTTCCTTCTCCTCTGCCCCTTTCTTCTTCACCGAGCTCTGGAGCCGTGAGTGCCGCGCGCTTCCGTGCATTCCGGCCGCTCGGTGATCCCCGACCTCGGTCGACCGCGTCACGGTGTGCCCCGCACCTCCAGGAAGCAAACCCCTCAAGTGATTTCGGGTTTTGCCGCCTGTGGAGCTGCGCGCGCCATTTCTTCTCCAACTCGGCCGAACCCTCTCCCACCGCGCGTTTTCTCGGTAATTCGGCTCGATTCTCTCTCGGTGAGCATCGCTGGACTCCATCTTACTTCCCGATCACCCACACGCCACTTCTTCACCTCGGGTCCTTGCCGACGGTGACCACCCGCGACGCCGCAGCTCGTCGCCGGGCCCTCCGTGCCTCTCCGCTCGCCTCCGAGCACACCGGTGAGTTCTGGTAACCCACCGATGCTCATGCGCGCTAGTTTTCATCTTTTTCCTCTCGCGCGATCGCCCCTTGTCACCCTCACCGCCGCCGCCGTGCTCGTCGCGCGTTGCCACGATGCATCTCCGCCGCCTCAAGACCACCTACGCTTCAAGATCCACCAAAGAACCCATTTTGGCCGCTTCCTTGACCGCGCGCCACTCCTTCGCCGCGGCAAGTTCAGTCCGAGCAGCCCGAGCCTCTGTTCTTGGTGTGCTCTTCTGCATTTCTCGGCGATGCTGGGGCCCACCTCCCTTAAGCTTTGTAGTTAGCTGCTAATCATGCTTATGAATGTTCATTAGTTCACTCTCATTGCAAGATCAAAATTGGTAATGGAAGTTTGAAAGTATTTTAGTGTTGGTCTCTGTAATTGTTTCCTGTTGTCGTTTCTGTTCTCAGTAACTAGATTTTAGTTTCATGCTTATGCTTTAGATTCTTGTTAAGTGCTGGATGACTCCCTTTTGTTGTAGTGGTTAGCATGAAATCATTTAGTTAGTATCTTTAGCTTTCAAAGCTTTGGTTGTCATGATTGATCAAAGGGATAGTTAGATGATCATGTTGATTGTCTCTGTACTCATGGTTCTTGCCTTTTCAAGCATTGTAAGGTCTTGTAGTAGAAGCATGCTGAAATTGTTAACCTTGCTATATGTGGGTGTGATGCTTAGGTGTGTTAGTAGCTGAATTTTATTAAAGCCCAACCTTAATTAGAAAATTGTTAGCATCTAATAGTTGGCTAATTAAACTAGTTAAGTGTTTCAATAGCTCCTTGTAGGTTTAAGTGATCTTATCACTAATGATGGTTGTTTAGAGTAACTAGTTGTTTAGATGTGTTAATTTGGTGCTTAGTTATTAGATGTGCACACAATCACCATCAAAGTCTGTCGAAAGATTAAAACATATAAGAGGATTGATTCTGTGATTAGCTTGGTAAGTAAGTAAGTTTGGGTAGATCAATCATGAAACCATGTTTAATTTAAATCATCTCCGTAGCAGCTAATTGTTATTCCTTTTGTTTTGGTCTAGTTTATGTGTTTAGATTTGTGGTTGTTTTCGAAAGTTTGAGTTTTGTCGGTGTTATTCGTTCTTATTCGCTGTTATTTGTTCAATCGTTAGGCTACGACATTTGCGGTAACCCCGAGAGCGATCCCTCGCAATGTGTTGAGCATTACGAGCAAATGACCGGACAAGCAGTTTGATCATGTTAATCCCAGTATTTTAAAGTCTAATATTTTGTTTCAACTGTATGTATGCATCGCTTAATTTGTGTTAAATTGGTTAGTTAATCCTTTAGATGCATAATCTGTAGGAAAATGATATTCCTCTACTACTTGAGCCTAGGTTATTTGCTGTGATTAGAGATCGCTGGATGATCTCTTGTCACTTAGTAGATCCGGGTCATTTTGCTTAGACATGCTTAGCTATCGGTAGAACTGGGCGGTTATCGACTTTAGTCGGTAGCCTTGATCACACAAAAATTATTAAAACTTTATAGTTCAGCATTTTGCTATGTTTCTTATGAAAACAAAATGATTTGGACTTGGGCACAACGGTATGATTGGTGTGATCTGTTGGGTGTGACTGGAATGGTGCTCGAGTCAGTTAAGGACCGAGTTACGGCGCCATCAGATCGAGCATTTTGCGTGCTAACCACACTAGAGTATATGGTACCTCTCTTGACCTAGTACTTTGGCGTGTATTGGCTCCGGGTCGCAGGGGGTCGCAGGAGGGATGGAGGTGGGAGCATGGTAGTTGTCCGAAAAGCTTTATCCTGAGTGGATAGTTGTCTTTTCGGTTTTACCATGTAAGCGTATGGATTTCTATCCATACGAGCGGCTCGTAGTTAATGCACAATATTGGAAAAAGTCTCGTAGGACTTAGCCGTGCCAGCATACCTTCGGAAGTGTGCTTTGGCTTAAAGGCGGTCTGAAGTGTGGGTACATTGGTACACCCCTGCAGGGTTCAAACTATTCGAATAGCCTCGTCCTAGGTTATGGACACGCTCGGATACGCCCCGTAAGAACTAGACTACAACATTTAAATTAAAACTTGTTGGGTGGTACGAATCTGGGATTCGTGCTATTGTTGTGGTGACTATTGGGATAGTCACTTCTAGGTTGTTTATCTTTCTCTTTTGTTATTATTACCTTTACTGTATTTTAACATTAAAAAGGAATTGCAAACTTGCCTTCAAACTGTATTACATTATTGCAAATAAAATTGGCTTTGTGCAAATGAAACATATGACCTCCACCAGATGAGCCTGCATGTAGCATATGAACAGGCCTGCTAGTTCACACGTAAGTCTTGCGAGTACAAAGACAATCTTTGTACTCATTGACTTTGCTTAATGTTTTTGTTGCAGAGGAAGAAGGTGAGCCCCAAGGGCCTCACTTCTGTGAGTTTTGCTGCCGCTTCGTGTTCGACGACTAGGCTTGGCGGTCCGGTCAGATGCCTTGTGGGTGAAGGCACGCTGATTGGCTTTGTTTATAGCCATCTTATGGCACTTTTGCTTCCGCTATCGTCTTTTGGTATTTTTGTATCTTTTGGCCGATCGGCCATTGTCTGTAATAACTCTACTGTTGTTACTTTCTGCTTAGTGTGATGTTTGGACTCTATGTTTGGAATGGAGTTGATGCATAATTTTGTGGTGAGGTGTGTATACTGCTTTCTGGGAAGTATACATATCTCGAGGATTGGTTTATTTGATTTCTGATGCTAGGACCAGGTGGTTGGTTAAGCATTACAAGCCAAATAAATTGGGGTCCTCACAAAGTTGGTATCAGAGCCATTCTGACCGTAGTAACCCAAGCATAGTCGTCCTTAGGATATTTTAGAAAAGCTTATTTTCAAATTATAAAAAGGTTTATGAAAACCTAGGCAGATTCTCAGATTTTACTCCTTACCTATCTTAGCTTTCTACTCTCATCTTACTCTAATTTGAGTTTTAAAACTTGGTTTCTCTCTTTCCTTTCAAAAGATAGTTACGTATCCGGTGGGATTAGTTTTGGGAGAACCATGAGGGATTAATTTAACTAAAACTTGTGGGAACATAAGGGTAAAATGTGTTGTAAGTCTGCTAAGTCTCTAAATTTTGTCAGTTGGCCTTGTGACTTGAAGTTTTGCGTTTGGTTCGTGCTGTTTTTAAACTGTTTCGGGGATTTATCGATTTCTTGCTCTAAATTTGGCACTAACCTATCTTAGTAAAACAGGATGGCTGGGAGGACGCGTGGCAGTCAGCAGGCTGGTCATGATGAGGAGCTTCCCCCTCCTCCGACTATGGCTGAGGTTCTCGCTCAGATCGAGCGAAATCGCATGGACCAGACGCGCATTTTGGAGGTTATTGCTAGGAATACCTCCACTCCTGCCGGTGCCTCCGGATCTGGAGGTGGCGGACACCAGACTCGCGGGGGACTAGCAGAGTTCGTCCGTACGCAGCCGCCGACTTTCTCCCGCCTCGAGGACCTCTCGATGCGGATGATTGGTCGCGCATGATTGAGCGAAGCTCAACATAGCTCGATGCCAGCGCAGATAAGGCACTCTTCGCGCCCCACCGGCTTGAGGGCGCAAAGACTCATGGTGGGAGAACTATCTCGCCATGCAGCCCGCGGGCCATGTAGTCACCAGGAGGAGTTCGGATCGCTTTCGTCGGGCCCACATCCACGATGGCCTCGATGAAGTCAAGAAGAAAGAATTCTCGCGCCAAGCAAGGGCGCAAGTGCGTGACGGAGTACTGCACGAGTTCAATCATTTGGCTTGTTATGCGGGGAGGTGGCCTCGGATGAGGCTAAGCGGGAGAAGTTTATGGATGGTTTGTCCGAGGAGCTGCAGGACAGGCTGTCTATTGTGGACTTTCCCGACTTTCAGGCCTTGGTTGATAAGGCCATTGTTGCTGAGCACAAGGCAAAGGCGCTGCGTGAGTCCCGCAAGTGCAAATGGGAGGCCCATCGATCTGCGCAGCCGCCTCACTGCGTCCTCGGGTGGGCGGCACCAGGCCCGTTCTTTGCTCCACCGCGCCGAGGCCATCGGCGCCGCTCCTCGTCCACCGCAGGCGTGAGCCACCACGTGCGCCGCGATCCAAGAAGACGGTGGCCTCCGCAATCCGGCGGCCGAGGTTACTTGTTTCCGCTGCCACAACAAGGGCCACTACGCCAACGCTTGCCCTCAGAATGTTGCAGCAGCCCCTCATCCTAATGGAGGGCGCGGGCAGGGGAGTGGTCACCCACCTGACCAAAAGATCGTCCAGAAGACCCTGGGTGCGAGCAGCGGCCGAGTCAACTATCTTTCAGCTGAGGAGGCTGAGGAGGCGCCAGATGTCGTGATGGGTACTCTTCTTGTCAATTCTCGTCCTGCTGCAGTAATATTTAATTCAGGAGCATCGCATTCTTTTATTTCAAGATCATTTGCTGCTGCTAGTGGTCTTCACTGTGTTCCTTTGGGAGTTCCTTTGCTCATTCGCTCTCCGGGGTCGGAAATGAGAGCTGGTTTAGAATGTCGGAATGTTCCTATCGAAGTCAAAGGAGTGGGATTCTTAGCAAACCTCATCCTGCTCAACTCAGCAAGTTTGGATGTGATTCTTGGCATGGATTGGTTGTCCCAACACTTGGGACAGATTGATTGTGCCAAGAAGATGGTTTTCCTCACCAACCTTTCCGGCGAACAGGTTGGCTTTTCCCTGCAGCTGCAAGGGTCACACCTTTGTGCACTTGTAGCAAAGCCAGCTTTGAAGATTCAGGAGGTTCCCACTGTTTGTGATTTTGAGGATGTTTTTCCTGATGATTTACCTGGGATTCCTCCGATTCGAGATCTGGAGTTCGTCATTGAGTTGCTTCCCGGTACCGCCCCTATCTCGAAGGCGCCGTATCGGATGCCTCCCAATGAGCTAGAAGAATTGAAGAAGCAGCTTGGTGAGCTCCAAGCAAAGGGTTTCATCTGTCCTAGTTCATCTCCATGGGGTTGTCCGGTGATCTTTGTGAAGAAGAAGGACAAGACTTTGCGCATGTGTGTTGATTACCGTCCTCTCAATGAGGTGACGGTGAAAAACAAATATCCTCTGCCCCGCATTGATGATCTTTTTGACCAGTTGTCTGGAGCGCAGGTGTTCTCCAAGATTGATCTGAGATTGGGATATCATCAAGTCCGGATTAGGGCTGAGGATATTCCGAAGACGGCTTTCACTACTCGTTATGGTCTTTACGAGTATACCGTCATGTCTTTTGGCTTAACCAATGCTCCAGCATATTTCATGAACCTCATGAACTCGGTATTCATGGAATATTTGGATAAGTTCGTGGTGGTTTTCATTGACGACGTTCTTATCTATTCCAAGACTGAAGCAGAGCACGCTGAGCATCTGAAGATTGTTTTGGGCAAATTGCGGGAGCACCAGCTATATGCGAAGTTCAGCAAATGTGAGTTCTGGTTGAAGGAAGTGGCATTCTTGGGCCATGTTCTTTCAGCTGGAGGCGAGTGTGGATCCCAAAGAAGGTCGCGATGTTCTATCTTGGGGTCACCAAGTCACCAACGATGTGCGGAGTTTTCTCAGTTTAGCGGGCTACTACCGCCGCTTTATCGAGAACTTCTCCAAGATCGCAAAGCCAATGACCGAATTGCTCAAGAAGGATAAGAAGTTTGTGTGGTCCTCTGCTTGTGATGAGACCTTTCAGGAGCTCAAACAGCGTTTGACTTCAGCTCCAGTCCTTACTCTTCCCGATGTCCACAAGAGCTTCGATATCTATTGTGATGCCTCTCGTTAGTAGCTGAATTTTATTAAAGCCCAACCTTAATTAGAAAATTGTTAGCATCTAATAGTTGGCTTTTTGCGTGCTAACCACACTAGAGTATATGGGACCTCTCTTGACCTAGTACTTTGGCGTGTATTGGCTCCGGGTCGCAGGGGGTCGCAGGAGGGATGGAGGTGGGAGCATGGTAGTTGTCCGAAAAGCTTTATCCTGAGTGGGTAGTTGTCTTTTCGGCTTTACCATGTAAGCGTATGGATTTCTATCCATACGAGCGGCTCGTAGTTAATGCACAATATTGGAAAAAGTCTCGTAGGACTTAGCCGTGCCAGCATACCTTCGGAAGTGTGCTTTGGCTTAAAGGCGGTCTAAAGTGTGGGTACATTGGTACACCCCTGCAGGGTTCAAACTATTCGAATAGCCTCGTCCTAGGTTATGGACACGCTCGGATACGCCCCGTAAGAACTAGACTACAACATTTAAATTAAAACTTGTTGGGTGGTACGAATCTGGGATTCGTGCTATTGTTGTGGTGACTATTGGGATAGTCACTTCTAGGTTGTTTATCTTTCTCTTTTGTTATTATTACCTTTACTGTATTTTAACATTAAAAAGGAATTGCAAACTTGCCTTCAAACTGTATTACATTATTGCAAATAAAATTGGCTTTGTGCAAATGAAACATATGACCTCCACCAGATGAGCCTGCATGTAGCATATGAACAGGCCTGCTAGTTCACACGTAAGTCTTGCGAGTACAAAGACAATCTTTGTACTCATTGGCTTTGCTTAATGTTTTTGTTGCAGAGGAAGAAGGTGAGCCCCAAGGGCCTCACTTCTGTGAGTTTTGCTGCCGCTTCGTGTTCGACGACTAGGCTTGGCGGTCCGGTCAGATGCCTTGTGGGTGAAGGCACGCTGATTGGCTTTGTTTATAGCCATCTTATGGCACTTTTGCTTCCGCTGTCGTCTTTTGGTATTTTTGTATCTTTTGGCCGATCGGCCATTGTCTGTAATAACTCTACTGTTGTTACTTTCAGCTTAGTCTGATGTTTGGACTCTATGTTTGGAATGGAGTTGATGCATAATTTTGTGGTGAGGTGTGTATACTGCTTTCTGGGAAGTATACATATCTCGAGGATCGGTTTATTTGATTTGTGATGCTAGGACCAGGTGGTTGGTTAAGCATTACAAGCGAAATAAATTGGGGTCCTCACATGACCCAAGTGTCCCCGTACATCGACGAGCACAAAGACATGGTACGCCAACAGAATCAAGACCGGTCGGAGGTTTGGATCACGAGAGAGCACAACCGTCGGTTCAACGAATGGGTAAAGGTGCGAATCATGACTGGGAGGTCATCAAGTGATGATACGCTGCTATGGTTGGCAAAAGGGTCACAATTTACAGTTGTCACATGGCAAGGATACAACATAAATGGGTACATATTTTATACGGCAGCTCAGGATAGGAAGAGCACAGTCCAGAACAGCGGTGTCCGCATAGATGCATTCAGTACCGATGGGCTGAGGAGCTCGTACTATGGGCAAATAGAGGAGATATGGGAGCTCGACTACGTGCTTTTCAAGATCCCCCTATTTCGGTGCCGTTGGGTCCATCTCCCACATGTGAAGGTCGACAAGTACGGCGTCACTACCGTGGACCTCGATCGTGTCGGATACAAAGACGAACCATTCGATCAAGCAACCAAGTTGTTCAAGTCTTCTATGTAACCGACCGGCAAATAAGAAGCGCCACGTAGTTCTTCATGGAAAAGAAGGATTGTCGGAGTTGAGAATATAGTGGACGAGGAAGAATACAATCAATTTGACGAGTTGCCTCCTTTCGAGACGACATCGCTCGAGGAAGAACCAATGAGGAAGCTAGCTATATGCGCGTCGATCATCATGAAGGACTATATTTTAATTAAGAAATTACTCCATTGTAATTAATTTATTCCATAACATCATGTGTTATGAACTTGTAATATGTCGACGATATTTTGATGTCAACGTGGAATTGTAATCGCTCCGTCCTTGTGGACCGTATATTTTGGTGCATTAAAATTCATTTAATTTGGAAAATAGTCCACCGCACCACCTTTCTAGAAACCTAAAAACTAAAATTTTATGGCAAATAGTCTAACACCTTTGCAAAGAAACCGTATACTCATGCCTAATCTCGTAGTCGCCATCGCACAAGACGCGTGAGTCGCCCCACCCTTCCACACCGCAGCGCTGCTCGTGCACCGGTGGCCATCCTCCGACAGCGCCACACCCACCCAGTGGCCGCCTTCTTCCCCACGCCGCTCGACCATGTCCGCGGCGAGCCTCTGGCACCGCCTGCACTCCCGGTTGGTCTTGGCCGTCTCGCACCCGCCGCCGGTCGGCTCTTCCTCGACCTGGCTGATGTAGTGCTTCCCAACGTCGCGCGTCTCGCCGGCCGTGTATAGGAGGAGACCGAGCATGTAGGCCGCGACCTTGTGGCCGGCCACGGCCGCCCGTTCAAGGAACATGAGGCCGCACTGCATGTCTTGGGGCGCGAAGACAAGCCCAAGGCCGACGATGAAACAAGCCCTCGGGTTGCCAGCGGCGGCCAGGTGGTTGACGACGGCGAGGTAGCGCTCGTTGTCCTGCCACTTCATCGCCTCCTCTCGCTCCAGCGCCACGCGCCTCCCCACGGCGCGTTCCTTGGACACCTTGTACAAGGCCTTGCAACTATACGTACATACATTCAAGATGTTAGAATAAATAGTAGTATGTACGTACGTATATTGTAGATATAATGATGTACGTACGTTAATCGTAGGCTGCATAGGTCCTCCATGGGCTGAGGAGAGCTCGCGGCCACAAGGCCGACGATGTCGATGACGACATCGTGAGAAAGAGCGGCGATCACCGACATCCTCGCCTTGGTGCTTTGGCTCGATCGCTCGCATGCTCACCTTGGCGATTGACGTACTCAAAACCGTGAGACGAAGAGCGATGGGAGGAGTTTAATCTTCGTGAATTATTTCGCCTTATAAAGAATTAGGAGTAATCGCACGTGAGACGAAGAGACGCATGTATTGGCGTGCGAGACGAAGAGACGGTTGCAGCGATGGTGAAGAGACACATCGCGCGGGAGACGAAGAGGTTGGATATCACAGACGGCTCTATATGGGAACCGTCTGTGATAATAATATCACAGACGGTTATTTAATAGAGCCGTCTGTGATAGTAGCTTATCACAGACGGTTTAAAAATAAAACCGTCTATGATACTTCACAGACGGTTTTATTTACAAACTGTCTGTGATAAGTTGTCCTCATCACAGACGGTTCTTTTGACCAACCGTCTGTGAAGTATCACAAACGGTTGGTAATAAGAACTGTCTGTGATGAGGACATATCACAGACGGTTCCCAGACGGTTCCAAAGGGAACCGTCTGTATAAGTTCAACACAGACGGCTCCTTTGGAACCGTCTGTGATGAGGTGTCTGCTATTGCCTGTTTTGTAGTAGTGTCACATCAATGTCGTGTTCACACCGGTGTTCACACCAATGTCGTGTTCACACCGACTGTTCAGTTCGGTCTCGTGTTCACACCAGCCTCGACTGGCTATATATATGTGTAACCCGTGTACCTTGAACAATCAATCAATTGCGTGATTTATCTCCGCCAATTTTGATCAATCAATCCCGTGTCAATCGCGGGCAGGCAGGACCGCGTGCGATATGGCGTGCGATAGTAAACCCTAGTGTTGGTTCCGTCATGCATCCCTGTATCATAAATCATCATTCATAAATGAGTAAAATGCGCGCGAGAGTGGCGTAGGCGTACCGCCATTTCAAGGTGCATGTGTTCTTGCGTTGTTGGCCTGCCAGCCGCGCTTTACATGAACTGATGTTCTGTGGCTCCGCTTACGGCCATGGAGGCCCCGTCTCGTCGCATTGTCAGCCCAATCGAATCTAAATTTCTGGCCCAATTGAAGCCGGTGCTTCGGTCGAAACGGGCGGCTAGAAAGATAGGTCCTGGCTCACTGTTTTTTAAGATTTCCCCCTACTTTTTTTAATTAGGGCTCAAATTTGAATTTTCCCTCTAAAAAAAGTTCAGAAATTATGATTTTATCAAGCTAACATAATTTCCTGCTCGTACATAGTTTTCCTTTCAGTCGCTACTGTCTGTCGGTTGTGTTATCTTGAGCGCTGTTAAAAAAAAGTCCATCCATGGCTCTCAACTCTTTGATTTGTCCAATTTTTTATCTCTTTATTTATAAAACCGGATAGAACCTGTCCTCCAACAGCCAAAACCATAGAAAATTGTGTCCAAACCTGGTTTTGGGGGTGGTTTTAAGTGACATGGCATCCTAGTTGGCAAATGAGTTGACATAGCTTGATAATTCACGAAAACAAAGTATAGGCCCCAGCTGCCATCCTCATTTTTCTATCCTCTTCCTTTTCTTCCTCATCTTGTCTCTCTTCCTACCCTTCTTCCTCCTTCGGCTTCAAGCCCTCCTCCTGCCGCTTCTTCCCGTTTTCTTCCTCTGATACTCCTATATCTCTTCCAACTTGTAACATCCCCATTTTCGCTCCAATTTAAAACCTGCATAATTTTTATGGATTTAAAAAACTTTGTTGCAATTTGAATTTCCAAACCCTTTTTGTTTTGAAAATTTAAAAACTTAAGTTAATTTCTTCATTGGTAAAAAACAAAATTTGCCAAAGTCTCCAAATTAGAAAATTGCTTAAACCAAAAATATTTTAAAAACCTTGTGTTGGCAAAATCCCTAAAAAGATTTGAAGTTCAAACCCAAACCAAAGTTGCAATGCAAATTATTTTCAAAACCATTTTCCTTCCCTCTCCCTTAGGCTTTGTTTGGATACACTATGATACTACTCAATCCATTCGGATTGACAGGGAACTTGAACTAAAATATCTTCCAATCTGAAGTGATTGGGTCTAATTCCTCCGTGTCCAAACAAGCCCTTAGGCTAAATCCAAGACGGCCGACCCACCTCTTCCCTCTTTCTTTCCATTCTCCCTTCTGCTTCTCTCCTTCCCTTCCCTAGCCAACCGGTCGACGCCACAACCCATCTTCTCCTCCCCTTCTCTTGGAAACGAGCCGAGCCGAGCCGGCTCGAGCCAGGCTTGCTAAAGCTCGTTTGAACAGTAGGCTCAGCTCGTTTCAAGCACGAGCCAGGAGGGCGGCTTGAGCCAGCTTACGAGCCCTCGTGATCTAGGTACATGCACTCTTCGAGTGGCTCGGCTCGAAGCCAGGAACATCAGAGGATGTTCGAGTCTCTACGATGCAAAAGCCAGCCAGAGAGCCTAGAATCAAAAGCACAACATGCTTAGCAGAGTAAAGGGTATTTACATGAAAGTAAAGGGGGAAAACCTCTGGAGCTTTCAAAAGCTTAATAGAGCTTCGACTTTTCGGTCGGAAAAGCCGGAAGCCGAAACAAACGGGGCGGCTTTTCTCCCTGCTTCTTCGGAAAGCTCGAAGCTGTCTCAACATGGGGAAGCGAGAAGCCGGAAGCCGGTCACGAGGGGCTTCCCGCCGCTTCCCCCACTCGCCCTTCCGAAAATGCCCTCGATCTTCCGGAATAATTACCCGCCCCATACCTACTACTCAACCTGGGCTCCTCTGCCACCCTCCCGTTCCCCTTCCCACTCACCCCCTCCCAGAATGCCGCCCCTAACCCTAGCGGCTCTGCGGGAGGGAGCCTCCCGATCCCCTCCCGACTGCGCCTCCCCCGGCCGCCGCTCCTGGGGATCTCGCCTCCACGCCGCGCCTCTCGCCAATCCCGTTGCCCTCTCGCACGGCAGCACCTCCCTTGGCCGCCCTCCCGCCGAACTGCGCCTCCCGCGGTGGCCCTCCCGCCCGATAGCGCCTCCTTTGACCTCCGCCCGAGCGGATCAGGTCTCCATGGCACGCCCGCACCTCCGACCATCTCCAGCAAGTAGGCCGCCCTCGCCTCCTTCGTCGATCCAAAGGTACAACTGCCTCTGTCCCACAGTAGCCCCAACCTTCTTCTCGCCACATGGCGCCTCCCCTCCTCTCCCTCGAGCTGTCGGCACCCTCCTCCCTCTCCCCCGAGCCTCCTCCCTCTTCTCCTAACACGACAGGATGCCCCGACGCCGCCAGGCCGCCCTGACTGCCCCTAAGGCCGACACCCTCTCCAAATTTGTGTGCTTGGTAGCCCAAGATTTTGCAAAATCGAGTGTTATTAATAGCTTTATGCTTTTTTGCTAGTACTGATGCCTCATAAAAATGTAGTAGCTTGATGCTTGTCTTGCCAAAAATGAGAAATTTTGAAGCAACTAGTGTTGGGAAACAGGTAGGCTACACTAGCGCAAATTAAAAAATTCTACCCGTAAACCAAGATCACTGCAGTTATAGATCACGGTCTTACCACTAGACGCGCAGTGCGGAAGTTGATGCAAAGACGTCGGGCGGTGTAGTCGCACTCGCTGATGCAAGACGTCGGGCGCAGTAGTCGTACTACTACCTCGTCCTCGCCGCGGCGCCCCACGTCATGCCTCCTTTCTTGCGGTTCGTCCCAACGCCACGCATGCAGCGCCCAAAGGTATCCACACGCACGGAGGAAGCGACGCACGCGGACTACTAGATCGCGCGAGCGACTAGGGCGTGGGAGGGTGGCGCCGTGGTTTGAGGATGTCACGAAAAACTCAACCTCAACCAGCGCCCGCCCTCCTTTTATAGACGTCCTTATAATGGGCTTCTACGAATAGAGGCCCATTAGGACTCAATGCCCGATCTAATTTAGATCCAATCCGAATTATGCTTTAGCCCTTAAGTGTGTGACCTATGGTTCACATATGTTTAGACATGACGCGAGTACACATACTTGGTCAATAGTTGGTAGCGGCCTCTAGCAAGACGTGCCAACTCCTAAACATACGTAAAGATCATATCGGACGAACCATCACAACGTTATGTACATACCAATCCCTTTGCCTCACGATATTCGGTCGAGCTCCAAGTGACCACTCTTTCGATCCCGTGATCCGAATCCCTTACTAGGTTAACTCTTAACCTTAAGTAGCATGGCCATGCATTTCGGATCCGATCACTCGAGGCCCAGAGATATCTCTCTCTGTAGAGAGGGCAAATCCCATCTCGATCGACCATGCCTCGCAAAGATGCTTCATGACAAACCCGAAAGCTACCTTTATAACTACCCGCCATTTGAGTAGCGTTTGCTAGCCCCTAAGTAGGTCGATTCACATCTCAAGTACATACGACAATCTCGTGTCTAAGGACAAGGCGTACACATTGTGTAGAGAGAACCATAAGAATAATTACTATGTCTCATGTTGGGTCGGTCCAACCCCATGTTCTAAACATGTGTCCACATTATTGGTTTGACATCTCCATGTCTATGACTCGTGAAACATGGTCATCAACCGATACATGTGCTAATCCATCATTCACGTGTGTCCTCACATGAACTCCGACTAGGGACAACTTTAGAATAACCATACAAGTAAAGAGTTTCACAAACAAGTCACATACTTGTTAATCAACACAAAGGCAATATTCAAGGAACATTTATTAAATCATGGATACAATGAAATATCATCATCAATATGATTGCCTCTAGGCACATCTCCAACAGATCTCCCACTTGCACTAGAGTCAATCTAGAAGATATCTAATACCCATAGCTCTTGTGTGCGCCTCATGCTTAGGGTGTGGGAGAGGCTTGTCAAAGGATCTCAAATATTCAAATCCGTGTGTATTTTGCATATCTTTAAATCTCCTCGATTAAGGATCTCTCGAATGAGATGAAACCGCCGCAGATGTGTTTGTTCTTTTGGTGATTCCTCGGCTCCTTGGCTTGCGCAATGGCCCCACCGTTATCACAAGAAAGATCCGCAGGATCGCACGCACTAGGAACCACACCTAGTTCGCTTATGAACTTCCTTATCCAAACACCTTCCTTTGCCGCTCGAAGCCGCAATGTACTCGGCCTCCGTTGTAGAGTCGCACGATCTCCCGCTTGGAACTCTTCCAACTTACCGCACCACCGCTCAAAAGGAACACAAAACCCGATTGCGATTTGTAATCATCTTTGTCGGTTTGGAAGCTTGCATCGGTGTAACCATTTACAACGAGCTCTTCCTCACCTCCGTAGACTAGGAACACATCCTTAGTTCTTCTCAAATACTTGAGGATGTTTTTAATCTGCTGTCCGATGACTCTCACGGATCGATCACCGTATCTGCTCGTAACACTTAGAGCATAGGAAACATCTGGCGAGTACACATCATAGCATACATGATAGATCCAATGGCCAAGCATATGGAATCTTACTCATGCGATCTCGCTCATCGGTTGTCGAAGGACACCGAGTCTTGCCAAGATTTATGCCATGAGACATGGGCAAGAACCCTTTCTTTGCCTCCTCCATGTTGAACCGTTTCAACACTTTGTCAATGTAAGTACTACGGCTTAATCCTATTAGCCTTTTTGATCTATCTCTATAGATCTTAATACCCAAAATATATGCCGCTTCCCTAAGTCCTTCATTGAGAAACTATTTTTGGTGAGGTCTTAACGGACTCGAGCATAGGAATATCATTTCCAATCGAATATGTCATCTACATATAAGATTAGAAATACGAGTGAGCTCCCACTTGTCTTCTTGTAAACACAAGATTCTTCTTCGTTTTTGATGAAGTCAAACCCTTTGACCACTTCATCAAAACGAATGTTCCAACTCCGAGATGCTTGCTTCAATCCATAAATGGATTTTTGAAGTTTGCATACTTTTCTAGCATTGTTTGATCGACAAAACCTCGGGCTGTATCATATACACGTCCTCGGTTAAATTTCCATTAAGGAAAGCCGTTTTGACATCCATCTGCCATATCTCATAGTCGAAATATGCAGCAATAGCTAGAATGATCCGTATTGATTTAAGCATCGCTACAGGTGAGAAAGTCTCATCGTAGTCAACTCCTTGAACTTGCCGAAAACCTTTGCGACAAGTCGAGCTTTATGGATATGAACATTTCCATCCATATCAATCTTCCTTTATAGATCCATTTGCACTCTATGGTTTTAACACCATCAAAGGTCAACCAAATTCCAAACTTGATTGTCTCCCATGGATGCTATCTCGGATCTCATGGCACTATGCCATTTCTCGTAGTCTGGTCCATCATTGCTTCCGCATAGGTCGAGGCTCATCATTGTCTAACAATAATATATCTCGCGCATTGCGAGCCTTCCGACCTTCGTGGTGGTGGTGCTTCCTTTGCCATGGGTTCCTCAACTTGTTCTGCCACATGGGCATCATTCGTCGAGTCTTCCCCGATTGGTTCATCTTGAACTTCTTCAAGCTGCACCGTTCTTCCACTTGTCTCCCCGTTGAGAAACTCTTTCTCTAGGAAAACACCACTTCGAGCGACAAACACTTTGCCCTCTAGTCGGTTGTAGAAGTAATATCCAAAGGTTTCCTTCGGATATCCCACGAAAATGCATTTATCCGACTTGGGTGTGAGCTTGTCCGATCAGAGTCGCTGACAAACGCCTCACATCCCCAAATCTTTAGAAAAGACAAACCGTGACTCTTCCTACCCATATCTCATATGGTGTCTTAACTACGGATTTAGACGGTACCTATTAAGTGTGAAAGCTGCCGTTTCTAGAGCGTAACCCCAAAAGGATAATGGTAACTGATCGCTCATCATCGATCGAACCATGTCCAACAAGGTCCGACACGCCGCTCGGATACCCGTTTCTTTGAGGCGTTCCGGCGGTGTTAGCTGTGGAACAATTCCGCAACTCTTGGATGATTGCTAAATTCATGACTCAAATACTCGCCACCACGATCGATCGCAGAGCCTTAATTTTCTTGGCACGTTGATTTTCAACCTCATTCGAACTCTTTGAACTTTTCAAAAGTTTGGACTTATGCTTCATTAAGTAGACATAGCCATATCTACTAAAATCATCGATGAAAGTTATGAAGTAATGAAATCCACCTCTAGCGATCGTGCTCATTGGTCCACATACATCGGTATGTATGATTTCCAACAAGTCCGACGCCTCTCAAAAGAACCTTTGAAAGGTGATTTGGTCATCTTACCAAGCAAACAAGCTTCACATGTCTCGTATGATTCAAAATCAAACGGTTAGAAGACCATCGACATGGAGCTTCTTCATGCACTTTTCACTTATGTGACCCAAACGACAATGCCAAACGAGGTGGGATTCAAATCATTAGGTCAAGTCTTTTAGCATTTATGTTAAAGATAGGCGCATCATCAAGATTTAAAATAAATAACCCATTCACAATGGGCAAAAGCCATAAACATTCCATTTTTAGAGATCAAACAACCATTGTCTTTACTTGCAAATGAATAACCATCTCTCATCAAACATGAGGGGGATAAAATGTTTCGACTCATACTAGGAACATAATAACAATTATTCAATTCCATAATAAATCTTGAAGGAAGCTGAAGTTGCATGGTGCCGACGGTCAACGCAGCAACCCTTGCTTTATTCCCGACGCGAAAATCAACTTCACCTCTTGCGACTCCTCTACTTCTTATTAGCCCTCGCATCGAGTTGCAAATGTGAGCAAGCGATCCGGTATCAAATACCCAAGAGTTAATAGGAGAATCTGAGAAAATGTCTAAAACATTTATGACAAGTGTACCATGGGTGGAAGTCTTACTTCACCTTCTTCTTGCATTCATCGGAATCCATGTACTTCTTGCGATTTCTCTTCCAAAGTGGCGCTTTACAATAGAAGCATACTATCTCACTCCAGTCCAAAGATTAGGCTTAGGCGTTGGCTTGAGATCATATCTTTAACCTTACCCTTATTCTTTGGCCATGGCTTCTTACCCTTTTCTTGAAGCTAGACTTGTTCTGCATGACCATCACATGGCTAGGCCCCGCACACTTCTTAATGTCATTCTCTGCTGTTTTGAGCATCCCACAAAGCTCATTAAGGCCCTTATCCGCCCCATGCATATGGTAGTTCAAATGAAATGCCCATAGCTAGGTGGAAGAGACGCTAAATGAAATCGATTGCCAACTCTTGGCCAATTGGAAAACCAAGTTTATCCAAAGTCCGATCAGAACCAACCATTTTGATCACATGTGGGCCTACGGTGCACCTTTCGTTAACTTGCATTCCGAAAAGCCTTAGAGACATTGAACCGCTCGGTCTGGCACGTGTTCGAACATGTCCTAAGCGCTATGATCATATCATACGCTTCGATCCTCAAACCGCTTTTGAAGGTCGTTCCATGCATGCAAGCATAAGACAACTAATCTCAAGAGAGTCATCACATGCTTTCTTGTAGGCATTTTTAACAAGCAGCAGACGCATTATTTGCGTGTTCTTACGGGATTGGGGTGTCGAACGTTTTCCTTTTATCCGCCCGAGAACAATTCTCGTGTTACGGACCAAATCCGAATAGTTTGTTCCATTTAATTTCTCTTTCTCAAGAATCGATCGCAAAGCAAAGGGTGTGCGTGGTTGCTAGATGCCATTGATCTACAATAGGAAATGCAAAATACTAAGACAAATAAAACCATGATAGAGTAAATCTGTATTAAACAAATTTAATAGAATGTACTCCCACTAAAATCAACATCCTCTGTTGATTCTTAGCGATTCAAGATCCGCAATTAACGAGTCTACTAGTGAGCTTTTGCATCACCGCTAGGAGACAAGGTACTTGTAAGCAACACCTTGCTAATCATATCTCTATATGACTCTTGTTGTTGGGTGACATCTCTATGCCCCGGCGCCCAACCTTTATGCCCCAAGGCCCATAACCTTTATGATAACCTTGTTAAGTTCACCAATCCTTATGCATGTAAGTATCCGATACAAAACCCATCTAGTCAAGGAAAGTTGATGGTGCCTAATTTTATAGACCCACCATCAATTTACAAGACATGGGATGGTGCAAAGTTTAATTGGGAGGGCATATGTTTAACTTAACATTTTGTGAGGGATCGCTATACTTCTACCATTCAAACATGCATAGGAGTAAAACAATAGGAATAGCATTCACACGCTTGTGACTCAAGATGGCCCATTTTCTCATGGTGATCTCCATCGCCATAGAATCATCCACCATGATGATCTCCATCTCCATGGTTCATGTGTGCCATCCTCCAAGTGATGTGTCCTCCGAGTACTACTATAAGCTATTACTCATAACACTAGTAATAAAATACATGGATACTAGGAATCATCACAAGTCAAGCACGCAGCCGTTAATACAATACTTTGACAACACAATGGCTCCACCGTGTTGCCGCATCCACGACACGCAGTCATGCAAATATTACAAACATGCATCACATACACATTAGGCCATCTTGGTCACATACATCCCGCAAAAACAAGTTTATGCATAGAATCGCAATCCACGGATAGGGGTCGAGGGGTTTCCCCTCGGGTTCGAAGGGCGGCGCCCGCAGTATCTCGGCGTCCGGACATTCGTAAAAACAGAGATCCAATCTATGCAATTTTTACATAGGATTTTGATCGGCAAATCATATTTACCACAAATCGACTCATCGTTCGATTCGACCAATTTGTACCGATCTTCGCATGCCGCAACCGGTTTTACGTGTCACCGTCTCACCCCGATGGCGAATCCGACCGTAGGGGTATGTTGTTTCACGACCTTAGCGGCATGATCACGAGACATCGATTATTAATCTAGGTTCGATTCGATCAATCATATTGATCTTCGCATTCCGCAATCGGTTTTACGTGTCACCGCTTCTACCCGATGGCGAATCCGACGGTAGGGGTATGTTGTTTCACGACCTTAGCGGCATGATCACGAAACCGATCAATCCATTACGAACTATACAATCGATCACATCGATCATACCGATTTACATATCGCCATATGCAAATCACCGAACCTATAACATGACAAAGAACCGCTCGATACCATCGTTGGGAAACGGTAGGCTACACTAGCGCAAATTAAAAATTCTACCCGTAAACCAAGATCACCGCGATTATAGATCACGGTCTTACCACTAGACGCGCAGTGCGGAAGTTGATGCAAGACGTCGGGCGGTGTAGTCGTACTCGATTGATGCGATGCGTCGGGCGAGTAGTCGTACTACTACCTCGTCCTCGTCGCGCGCCCCACGCATGACTCCTTTCTTGCGGTTCGTCCCAACGCCACGATGCGGCGCCCCAAAGGTATCCACACGCACGGGAGGAAGCGACGCACGCCGGACTACTAGATCGCGCGGCGACTAGGGCGTGGGAGGGTGGCGGCGTGGTTTGAGGATGTCACGAAAAACTCAACCTCAACCGCGCGCCCGCCCTCCTTTTATAGACGTCCTTATAATGGGCTTCTACGAATAGAGGCCCATTAGGACTCAATGCCCGATCTAATTTAGATCCAATCCGAATTATGCTTTAGCCCTTAAGTGTGTGACCCTATGGTTCACATATGTTTAGACATGACGCGAGTACACATACTTGGTCAATAGTTGGTAGCGGCCTCTAGCAAGACGTGCCAACTCCTAAACATACGTAAAGATCATATCGGACGAACCATCACAACGTTATGTACATACCAATCCCTTTGCCTCACGATATTCAATGAGCTCCAAGTGACCACTCTTTCTCGATCCCGTGATCCGGAATCCCTTACTAGGTTAACTCTTAACCTTAAGTAGCATGGCCATGCATTTCTGGATCCGATCACTCGAGGGGCCCAGAGATATCTCTCTCAGGTAGAGAGGGGCAAATCCCATCTCGATCGACCATGCCTCGCAAAGCATGCTTCATGACAAACCCGAAAGCTACCTTTATAACTACCCGATTCACGGAGTAGCGTTTGATAGCCCCTAAGTAGGTCGATTCACATCTCAAGTACATACGACAATCTCGTGTCTAAGGACAAGGCGTACACATTGTGTAGAGAGAACCATAAGAATAATTACTATGTCTCATGTTGGGTCGGTCCAACCCCATGTTCTAAACATGTGTCCACATTATTGGTTTGACATCTCCATGTCTATGACCTGTGAAACATGGTCATCAACCGATACATGTGCTAATCCATCATTCACGTGTGTCCTCACATGAACTCCGACTAGGGACAACTTTAGAATAACCATACAAGTAAAGAGTTTCACAAACAAGTCACATACTTGTTAATCAACACAAAGGCAATATTCAAGGAACATTTATTAAATCATGGATACAATGAAATATCATCATCAATATGATTGCCTCTAGGGCACATCTCCAACAACTAGTGCCTCCTGGGAATAGACATCTGGCAGTATGAGCTAGCACGATGCATCTTGCAGTAAGAAAAGAAAATGAATGTATGTTGATCCTTTTGTATGCTTGCAAATTGCCAATGATAGGTTAATTGAGTAGGATACTGTAACATCCCAAGTTTGGACTTGTGTTTCAGATGTAAGAAAATGAGTAGAAATTAAAACTTTTTCTTACATCATGTATTTCCTGTATGTTCCAAACAATTCTTGCACAAGAATTATGGAAATACAAAGTCACAAATCATTTTGGCCAAAACTTTGCCCTTCAAAAATATTCTTGTCAAATCTTGTGATCATCTCCTGGAATTTTTTTTCCAAAGTCCTTGGGATGGTTTGTGACCCCTCTGAAAAATTTCACAATTTTTAGAAATTGTTTGAATATTTTTAGAGGGCAGTAAAACCCTAGTTCAGCAAATTGCAGAATTTTTGGAGGAAATTGTGCTACATAAAAACCTCTGAAAATTTTATACAAGGTCAATGTCAAAGTTAGCAAGCTCCTGTAAAAATTTTCAGAATTTTTGGAGTTAGTTTGCTATCTTTAAAAATCCTCCAAAGTTTTAGTTCAAATTAAAACCCTAAGTCAAAGTACTGTTGGGCTCGAGTCAGACTCGAGCCCAACCTGGATTTCTGGTGCGACCCAACCCCTTAGCGCCACCCCGAGCCCTTTCTATCGCACGATCATTTTGGGCCGTCGGATCTTAATCATGCGGCTCGCTTTCCCGCTCAGCTCAAACCAGCGCTAGTTCTAACGCGCGCCCTATCTCAGCCGTTGGATTTCCTCTCCACGGCCTAGATCTTGGTGACTTTCGGTCACCCGATCGTGCCAATGCTTCTCAGTAGTTGGATCCCCATCGGGCGGTCCACGTTGCCGTGAACTTTCGGACCCCCCGAACGCACCATCGATTTCTAGCCGTTGGATCCTGATCCAGCCACTGTGGGTGCATACCCCTTCGCACCGGTCGCCTTTTAAATCTGGCTTGAGCCAATGTGTTGAGCCCGATCAACTGACTGCACTGGGCTCGAGCCACTCGGGGGCATGTGTTTGCAACCATTGGATTTTAATCCAACACTCCAGATTGCGTGTGACCTCCGATTGTCCCAGCCAATCCCAGCCGTTCAAGTCTGATCAGACCGCCCTCGTTGAATTGAACGTTTGGAGCTCTCCAAACGTTGCGATCAATCCTAGCCGCCCATTTCTAATCCCACAGTTGAGGAGTTTGGGTCCGTGCCTTAGGGTTAGACTCGACCCACTTAACCTTTTCGGACTCGAGCCACTTTGTGTTGCTAACCGGTGGGGCCATGGCCGCCGCTGGTCATCTTCTTCCTCTGGCTCGCGCGTGCGCCTTCGCTGGCGACCCAAAGCACGGCAGCGCCTTGTCACGTCCATGGAAGCTTTAAACGGCTCTTTGCCACTTTTCGCTTAAATGCTTGTCAGTGAATCTCCCCAAAGTCGCCGTTCCTACCTGCTCCCATCATTCACAGCGTCCATGGCAGAGCCATGAATCGGGAGCATGGTGAACCCTAATTTTGCCCAACTTCTTGTTTGTCTGGCTATAAATAGCCTTAGAGCTCCATCCTTATTCGTTTTCAGCACCCTATACACCTCCCTTAGCCTTACCCCTACCCATTTGAGCTCAATACACCCGTGAGCCCCAAATCGCCATTGTTGGACCTTGAAGCCCCTCGGTGACGACGGTGCTCCAAGGGTTCCTTTGGCAATCTATTTATTTCATTTTGTCCCTCTCATCATCTCTAGCAAAACCCCTAACTTAATTGTAGTTCGCTTGCACAGGAGCAGCTCAATTTTGGGGATTTGATCTTGTGGCCAAAATCACCCCCTTCTTCACCATCGCCAGTAAGGAGCTTCATTTCTCAATTCCTTGCTCATGGAGCACCTATGAACTATTCTGGAGCTAATGGCATGACCTGGGCTCGCTTTTGTTGCTCAGACCACCATCTCCGCGTTTTCTTCCTCGCTGCCGGCAACCTCCTTTGTCGCCGGAGCAACCCCGGCCACCTTCGAGCTCCCCCAGTGCTCAGGTACCCTTCTAGTAATCCCTAGAAGCTTTCGCACCTGCTTACCTAGATTGTTGCGGAGCTTTTGATCACTTTTGCATTTCTGCCGTTTTGGTCACCATTACTCATCGCCGGTCAGCCGCCGTTTTGGACCACCACCGACGGTGTGGGTGGTCCCGGTGTGTGCATTGTGCTAATGCGGTTCCATTTTGGCACTTAGTTTCCGCCGCCGTGCTTTGGGTCGCCAGCGATAAGCCGGGGAACGCCCTCGGTTTCGTTGTCGGACGAAAACGGCCGAGCCGTAATTTCGTTAGGGCACAGTAATAAAACCATTAAATGCTTAATCATTGTTAGCAATTATTGTGTCTTAGTCGTCGTCTACAGTCACTTACATGTGGGCCCAGCCCTTTTAGCCTCTCCCGAGCCCTGTGCTCAAGTCATTAAGTGCTAATCATTATCAATCATGGCTAATCATTGGCTTAGCATTTAATAAATGTCCTAAACCGACCTCCACAGTCACTGACTTGTGGGCCCGCGCGCTTAATCACCCTGTGCGCGCTAAACCCCCGCGCATGGCACATGTGTCACTGACATGTGGAGCCCTGTCCTTTCCTCTCTCTCTCCCGGGGTGTGTTTGCACTTCAATCGCTGTGCACCGTCCATTTCCAGATCAGTAGCTGAGGTTCATTGGGCCGTTCGGGCTCCCCGAACCTCCCTTTGATCTCAGCCCTCCATCGCAAGATCTGCGGTCCACGTTCATTGGGCCGTACGGGTCATGAATAGTGCCCGCTTGATCTCGGCCATCCATTTTAGATCCAACGAATGTTTATCATTTCGTTCGTGTGCGCACTGTGCTGGGCTGTGCGTGGGCCGTGCGATGGCGCATCAGCGGCCCACAATGCGCCACGTCGTTTTCTTTTCGGTAAATGGTTATTAATTCCTGGCAAGCTTTATTTCACAACTGAAAAATATATTAAACTTTAGAAATTGATATCTATTTCAATATGATTCCTTGTTAGTTGATTCCAATTTTGTTAATGCTATTGTTAACTAAACTTTAATATAAAAATAGTTTTAAGCTTAATTCTGCTGCAGAAAAATATGAAAATAGATTTAATTCTCGTTAGGGTTATTTTGTGCATTAAAGATTCATTTAAATTTGGAAAATGCATAACTAAATCTCTGTAGATCCCTTTTGGGCGAATCCAACTATTTTAAATTCCTGTTTAGCTAATGTTTAACCTAAAAATACCTGTAGGCACTGATTCTGTACCAGAAAATTATATAGGTTGAATTGACTTGATTAGGTATAAATATTGTCTAGAAATTTATTTAAAATTTGTAAAAGACACAAGTAATTCCCTGTAACTCCGAATTTAGCACACTAAAATCTGTTAAAATCCTCTGATAATGTACTTCAATATAGGATAGGTTTTGTTCATTTATTTGACTCTGAAAAATGATATGCCCCAGTATCACAACTTAGAAAAGTTATAAGTAATTCATTTTAACTCCAAATTGTGTAAACGCAGTTTTGCTAACCTTAGGTTGCTAATATCTACCTACCATAAAAATTCCAAGTTCCAGATTTTTCTAGAAATTTATACCATGAACAGTAACAGATAACAATTAAATTTGAATTTTCCAGCCGACCGAAATTGATTTAGCTATAACTTTTGCATCTGTAATCCAAATCAAATGATTCTTGTTCCTAAATTTTTCTAAAATCATGTTCTACCTGCTGTGTAAATTTCATGGGTTTTGGATGACTTTGGCTTTTGAGTTCTTTCGGTATTCTTCGTTTTTATTGGATTTTGTCGTTCTCTCGATAGGTTCCGACGATCGTGTTGATTTCGTGAGTGATCCTCTGTAGCAAACAAGCGACCTACAGCAAGGCAAGCAGTGTAACATCATTTGAACATATTGCTCCTATTACTTTCAAAGTCTAATATCTTGTTTGCAAAACCTAAGTATGCATGCTTCTTGTGTCAAAGTTAATTTTGTCGATTAGAGGTAGCTAAGCCTATTGCATTGTTGCCTTGAAATTGTTCACCCCTACCACTGCCATAGGTTATTATCCTCACTGGTGAATTAGAGCCCGATGAATGATTTATAGTCTTTTATTTGTCTTTACGATATGATGCTTAGCAATGCTTAGTTACCGGTACAATTGGGCGGTTATCGACTTAGTCGATGACCTTGATCACACAAACTTATTATGACTTTATGATTTCAGCCGTTACATTATGTTTATTTGTGAAGACTAAAACTAAAAGTAAAATGATTTCGACTTGGGCACAATGGTAAGATGGTGTGCTTTTGGGTGTGATTGGAATGGTGCCCGAGTCAACTAAGGACCGAACATCTTGTGAGTACCTGTTATCCAGGCAATTTGTGCGTGCTAACCACACTAGGGGGAAATGGGACCTCTTTTGACTAAGTAATTTGGGGGGTGTTAATTAATGAGTCGCGTGGTGGGTTGTATATTTAACTATATGCAACATGGATATGTTTGTAGGGAGGGGAGCACCCGCCTAGGCCGGTGTATCGTACTCTATGTATGGGTCCTTAGTGGGGTCCGTAAAGGTGGTCCACTAGGTGATAACCTCCATACGTGCGACTCTTGATTAGCATTTTCTATTGGAAAACGTCTCGTAGGACTTAGCCGTGCCGGCATACCAAAGGAAGTGTGCTTAATAGCTTGGCAAAAAGGCGGTCTGAAGTGTGCGTATATTGGTACCCCCTGCAGGGTTAAAACTATTCGAATAGCCTCGTCCTAGGTTATGGACACGCTTGGGTAAGCTTTTCAAGAGTTAGACTACAATATTTTAAATTAAAACTTGACATGGGTGGTACGAATGGGTAATTCGTACTCTTGTTGTGATGGCTATTGGGTTAGTCATCTCCAGGTTGTCTTTATGTCAATACATTATTGTCTCGCTGTTATTTATGCAAATAAAATTCAGATTGTCAAAACTGCCTTCAACATATTATCTATTGCAAATAAACTTTGCTTTATGCCGAAAACAACCTTTGAGCCTTCTCCTTTGATTAAAGCCTGCATGTAGTAGTAACTAGGTTTGTTACCCGTAAGTCTTGCGAGTACAATTTTTGTACTCATTTGCTTTGCTTATTTGTTGCAGAGAAGCTTGATCCCCAAGGGATCAACTTTGGTAAGTTTTGCTGCGGTGTGGACGACTAGCTTGGCGGTCTGGTCGATTTGCCTTGTGGGTTATGGCTAACCGGTCGTCTTTTGGTTAAAGCCATCTTATGGTATCGTTTGCTTCCGTTGTTATTGATACTTTGATGTCTTTTGGCCAGTCGGCTCTTTTGTAATAACTTATATTATGTATGTCTTTTGCTAGACTTGTTATATTATGATGTATGGAATTGATGCATGCTTTTGTAAAGATGTATGTGTGTTGCAATTCTGGGAAGCACATGTTCATCGAGGCACGGCATATTTTGTTTGTGATGCTAGAGCCAAGGGAAGGCTAAGTATTACAAACTAAATAAACCGGGGTCTCACAGATACCCTACTGACTTGGCCTGTTGTAACATTATGGGATTATGGTTGATTTATTGAATTCTCTATGCCGAGCTAGTAATTTTAATAGCAATGCACTTAGCATTGATGTTCTTGTGCCTCATTATTCATTGAATTCATGAATTGTATTCCCTTTGGTAGTTCCATGCTGTAGTTACATATTTCCTTATATGCATGCCACTTATAGATGGATAAAGCACAAGCCGCTATATGGGATGCATTCACAAATGAAGTGTTCATTGACATTTGTGTGGAAGAGGTGCTTGCAAAAAATAGACCCCTGCATTGTTTGAATAACAAAGGGTATCACAACCTTATGATCAAATTCAAAGAACACACTAATAAAGAGTACAGTCGTAAGCAATTAAAGAACTATTGGGATAGTTTGAAAAGGGACTATTCCAATTGGAAGACCTTGAAGCTCCATGCATCAGGGCTAGGCATCGATCCTAAGACTGGATCCATTGAGGCAAGTGATCAGTGGTGGGCTGAACAGATTAAGGTATGCAATCTTTAATGTTGTTGCATGTGTATGATAATTCAATTATTCATGGATTCTTGCACTTCTTTAATCGCAGGCCATGCCACAATGTGCCAAGTTCAAGAAAGCACCCCTGCAGCATGACGACAGGCTTGAAATCATTTTTTATGGTGCAACTTGTACGAATGAACCCTCTCTTGTCCCTGGAGCAGATGGTGCTGCCCATGTCAACATTGAGGACGATGAGGGTGAGGGTGATGAGCCTCATGGTGAGGAGGGAACCACTGCACCAAAGATGTCATCCCATGTGGACAAGGGAAAGAAGGGAGCTGGGCATGGCTCACCCAGTAGGAAGAGGCCGAAGAAGACGTACAAAGACGTGCAGCTCAAGCGTTTGGTGGATATTGTGGAGAGATCTCATGGAAGCAAGAATTCTGTGACCAATGCACCTGGTCCAGTGGTTGATCCTATTAGGCAAGAGATATGTCAGATGATTGATTTGGTTATTGAGGCTGGGGCCGGAGAAGGGAGTGATGAGCATTTCTATGCCACACAACTCCTCGTCAAGAAGGAGCATCGAGATTTCTTTTACACACTAAAGACACCTCAAGGGAGGCTAGCATGGCTTACAAGGACATGGGAGGAGAAGAAGAGGCGTTAGATAGTTTGAACTGTATTCTTAGGAGTTGAACTTATATATCCCTTATATAATGTGTTATGTAACATACTATGTGACTTGTTCTGTATTCCTAGGAGTTATGTATGCTACTTGGTGGTCTCTTATTAAATATGCCATTTGTTTATGTTATGTGGCTGTCACTTAGTAATTGTGTTCTTTTTGTATGGTTGTCACTTAGTAATTGTGTTCTTTTCATATGGTGTATGGTTGTCACTTAGTAATTATGTTATTTTTGTGTGACAGATGAGCTCAACAAGTTCGTCTTGTTCAAGTGATGATGAATCGACTCATGAAGCTATTGTGGATGATGGAGGACCAGATTTGTTCTTGCCGCTAGTTGTGATTGCCTCTTTTGAATGTTTCGATAACTATGGAGACTCCAATACGAAGAGGCCAAGGAAAATACCGACAATAACGGGGATCCAATGGGTTGAGGATACACTTGGTAGTGCACAAGAGTGTTATGACATGTTCAGAATGCGAAGGTCAGTTTTTCTTAGGCTTCATGACACCCTTGTTAATAATTATGGCTTGAAATCAACTAGAGAGGTAAACTCAAAGGAAGCATTCGCATTGTTCGTATGGACTTGTGGAGCTCCTCAATCAAACCGCCAAGTCAAGAACCGGTTTGCCCATTCCAAAGAAACCGTTAGTAGGAAGTTTGCAGAGGTTTTGGAATGTGTGCACCGTCTTGGTATTGACAACATAAAGCCCACAAATCTAGAATTCTCAACAGTACATCCAAGACTTAGAGAGGCTAGGTTTTCCCCTCACTTTCATAATTGCATCGGTGCTATAGATGGAACACATATAGCTGTCACGGTGCCATGTGAGAAACGACCTGTTCATTTCAACCGACATGGATACACTAGTCAGAATGTCATGGTTGTTTGTGATTTCGACATGAGGTTCACTTTTGTTTGCACTGGTTGGTCAGGGTCTGCACACGACACGCGCATATTACTTGATACCTTGGTAACGTACAAGGACTACTTTTCACACTATCTAGAAGGTACTTTTCTTGTTACCATTTTCCAATAAGGTACCTTCATATGTCGGTAAATAGTATATTCAATTTGAATTGTAGGAAAGTACTATCTAGTGGACTCTGGATACCCCAACCGCAAAGGTTATCTAGCTCCCTATAAGAACCAAAGGATCATGTACCTGAATTCCGAAACGGTGGTAAACCAGTTGGACTGAAAGAGGTGTTCAATTACCACCACTCTTCCCTTTGAAATGTTATTGAGCGTACGTTCGGCATTTGGAAGATGAAGTGGTGTATTTTACAGAAGATTCTAAGTTATCATGAAGACAAGCAAAAGAAAATTATCGTTGCAACAATGGCTTTGCATAATTTTATTCGAGAGAGTGCTTTGGATGATAATGATTTTGCTCATGCACAGAGGAATGAAGATTACGTGGATGGGGATATGTCCACTAACCACAATGCACATGATGTTACAATTGCTATGGATGATGTTGACATAACCGACCTCTGTGACGCTATTGCAACGGCTTTGGTAGCATGACGATAGGATAGATGGAAGATATATGTAGCATTTTGTATGTAGTATCACGCCTTTGGTAGCATGGCGAAGGATAGATGGAATATACATGTAGCATTTTGTATGTAGTATCACAGTTTTGGAAGCATGGTGAAGGATAGATGGAAGATATATGTGCCATTTTGTATGTAGTACTTGCAAATTAATGGCTTTGGTAGCATGAAATATTACCTAGTTGTATGTCTTGAACATGTCTTCCCATGATCGATTATAAGATGCAGCAGTCTTACCTATACGACTTTTCTCTTCAGGGACTGAAGCATTATTTGCTGATTTATGTCATTTCCCTGTATTGGTCATTTAGGTAATAAACACCTTCAATACAGCAGCCACGATGTATATATTGCTTCAATAAAGTAATAATGTCTATGTGTAGATTGTTGTAGATTTCCCTGTATTGATCGATTACAAGGACCATGTAGCTAATGCCTTCTATCGGTCCATTCCAGGACCCTGTGGTTCGTTTCAATGTTGGACACAATTGGCATTTGGTTATCATTATGTTTAAACTGTGACATAATATGCATCCAATGCATTGCCAATTACCGATTCACGTGAGTACTAATAGCAGGAGAATCTGTAAATCCTAAATGGACATTCGGTTACCATGTTGTGTAATTCTTTCAGGTTGTTAATGAGGTTACCTTTCTGAAAAGTGAAGTGAGTCCACTGGAGAGCATGATGGATGGCTGTTCGACTCTGAGGAGTTCACCGTGATGGAGGTTATAATTATTTGTTGTAATAATTGTCATTAAATACGCTAATCCTCAATTCACATGGTGGAGAAATTCGTGCAACATGCTTCAATTCGGTGCTTGATCAGTTTTATGATCTAATTGAGGTTGGTAAGGTGTACTTGATATGTAGAGGATCAGCGAAACTTGTTTAAAAATAGTTTATAATTATATCCATTATTGCATGTTCCTTTTATTGTCAATGCCTCGTTAATTGCGTTAGTCGTCGCCAATTGTTGTTAAATGTTGTTAAATATTGTTAAATATCGTCAATTATCGTTAAATATAGTTAAATGTCGACAAACATCGTTAAATAGCGTTAAACATCATTAAATATTGTGAAATATCATTAAATGTCGTTAAATATAGTTAATTGTCGTTAAATATTGTTAATTGTCGTTAAATATGGTTAAATGTCTTTAAATATCATTAAATATTGTCAATTGTTGTCAAATATCGTCGAATATCATCAATTTTCATCGTTAAATATTGTTAATTGCGTTAAACGGCATCAAACAAGCTATTTATTGTCCTCAGGGGCATTTCAGACATTTCACATCTCGAAAAGTCGCACGAGTCTACCTAAAAGCCGACGACCAAACACCAAATCGAAAAAGCCACCGCTTAGCCCACAAAACGTAAAGCCTGCAAAGACGGTAGGAAGCGCTTTTCAAAAAGCACAGTAAACAAACATGCCCTTAGGAGTTGTTCGACTTATCGAAGTAAGTTTGCAAACTATAGCAGCAATGTGACAAATCAAGACCAGATTCAAACAAAGGAAGGGAGAAAGATCCTTTCGTTTCTATTCTATGCCCCAAATCCCCATGAAAAAAATGCATTCTTTTTCCTATTTCAGATTAGCAAACTAACAATAGGAACAGGACAAGCACACCCAATTCTTTATCTAGGTCAGGAAGCGCCCATACATACATACATACATACATACATACATGATAGAAATCTTAAACAAATTGAACTGGGACTGAACAGAAATGAGCAAGAACCATACCATGCTTGCCCTTGCCTTGTGAAACCATACCATACCATTCTCAATTGCAGAAACTACTAGAAGTACAAAGGAGAAAAAGAGAAGCACATGACAAAATTTCATTTGCCTGGATTACACATATGTACCTGGCAAACCCAGACCAAAAAGAGAAACACTCACTAGCATACCAAAAAGGGGCATCACTAGCATGAGAATCGTCTCGGTGGAGAGGGGGTGGGGTGGACGGCGTCGTCGATCAGCCTGACGCTGCTCCCGCGGAAACAGATCAATCGTGGATCACCTCGCCGAATGGTGACAGTGGCATGCCCAGCTGGGAGGAGCAGCACCAGCAGTAGCAGGGCATGGGACGAGGACGCATGGAGTAGGGGGCGGGTGAGGAGGACAAGGCGGCGACGTGAAGGAAGGGGGGATCACGGGGCGGGGTGGAGAGGGGGCGAGGTGGACATGCGATGTCGCGATGGCACGGAGGATGGGGAGAAGAAGGGATTGGGAAGAAGCTAGAAGGGGATCAGGAGATTCAGGACTTCAGGTCTTGGGAGGATTAGGATTGGGGCGACTGCCTCTTGGTCCTGGTCTCCTAAAGACTTGCCGAGTGGACTAGGGGCACTAGGCCTTCGTGGGCCGAGCGAGACGAACGGGCCACGTGAGCTGCTCGCGAGTGGCTTGAGCTCGGCTCTTTTTTTGGAAAGCTGAAAATGGGGTCGGTTCGGCTCGAAAATTCACGAGCCCGAACCGAGACGGCTCGGCTCATGATGAGCTCAAGCCGGCTCGCGAGCCTCAAGCTAGTTTTTCAGCCCTACTTCTCTCCCTCTCACTGCCCATCCAGCCTATGCCATGGCTCAGCTGGCCCACGAGCCGAACCAGCAGCAACAACCCAGCTCTCCCTCCTCCTCTCGCCCTCACTAACGAGCGGACCCCCAGCCCACCTGTCAGCATGGAGGGGAGATACTGTGTATATTCTCCCTCACTCTCTCTCTCTTTCACCTGTTGCCGCCGTACACAGCTAACGTGGAAGCACTCAAGTGTTGCGTCGTGAGGTAGTCACATCGCCGTGACCTAGTCCCATTACTGCACTGAGATGAACGCAAGAGAGTGCGCTGAGTCACACTCCCACTTGTGATTTCTCGTGCCTGAGATGAGCACCTCATCGTTGCTCTCTCCCTCCTTCCCTTCTCTATTTAAGCCATGTCCGAGCATGTCAAACCCTTTGGTCATTGCTCCTTTGCATTTCCCCCAACCTTCCCCCTCATCTCCACCTTGGGTGGAAGGGAATTTAGCTGCGAACCCGTCTTCTCCATCTCATTGGGGTGACGTTGCATCCCAAAAATTCAAACTTGGGAAAATTGTACTGAGAATAAATATGCAAATATTTTGAGCAAGTTTTTGAAAATTTTCTTAAATCAACTATTTCATTTGCATACAAATAGTGACCTTAAAAGAATTTTTGAGAAAAATTCAAAGCACATAAAACTCTGGAAAATTTTCACAAACAACTACACTGTGTCAGGAGCCTCCACAAAAATACTCATAATTTGTGGAGCTCGTTTGTTATATTTAAAAATTCATCAAACTTTTAGCCTATTCAGAAACTTCGAACTCAATTCCTTTTTCCTGCCGCCTTTTCGGGCCGAAACAGCCACGCCCAGCAGAGCCTACCTCGCTCCCCACCTCTTCCTCTCTCTGACATGCTGGGCCCACACGTCAGAGGTCTTCTTCCACCTCGCACTCGCGCCTGCACCCTCGTCAGCTCCACCGCTCGCCCCTAGTTTGTGACCGCCGCCCACCATTTCACGCTCACTTGCTCCTGTCGCCTCAGCACTGTGATGTGTGTCACTCTACCATGCCAACTCCCGTCCCATCACCTGACCACCATCACTGCCCCCATTTTCTCGCCACGCCCGCCGCTATCTTGCTACCATCTCGTGCATTTATCCTTCATACATAAGCAATCTAACTGCATCGCCATCTTCCTTAGCTCGCCCCCATTCCATTTTCGCACAAACCCAAGCTTCTCACTCCTTGGTTTCATGGGAACGTAAGCGTCGTTCTCGATGCTGGTGAGCAAGATCCACACCGCCATTGTTTCTAGTGAGCTCCATTCTCCTTGACACCTGCGTGACCATTCGTCTCATACCCTCCTTATGCTCCTTCTCTACTCAATGTAGCCTTTGGAGCTTTGTGGCATCGCAAGGACTTCGTTGTTTTCAACTCCGATGTGTGTGCCCAAACCAAGCCACCACCTCCCTGCCACTCCGGTGAGTTTGGGCTCAACCCAACCACGTCATCACGTGTTATGCCTCCCTAACTATGTGATTCGCTCACTTAATGATGGTCATCTCGTAGAGAATTCAAGCGCCCACATTTCTTCCCCATTTCCAGCCACCGCCGCCCATTTCTGCCGATTTCCGCCACCTCGATGAGTCACTGGTCAATTCATTCCCCCTTCTCCATCCTCAATGTGCATGCAAGCTAATGCGCACCTCCTTGTAGCTTCTCCATCGCCGAAACGTGCCATCACCGTGAGACCTCTCCACGCCGCCATTGCTCACCATCGTCAAGCCATTCTGGTGCCTCTCCAACCTCATCATCGTCACCTTTGTGATTGTGGTGAGCCCCTAATCCTCATGCACCCTTTATTCCGCCTCGGGCGAGTAGTTTCCATGGACAACCCGCAGCCATCCACGGCGCCGCTGCGGAACAACACCGTTGGCTCACCTCCGATGACCCTAGGTCCCCGTCCCTGGCCCATTAGCATCATGTTGACCCACTGAGTCCAGCGCGCCAAGATATTAGCCCAGAGGATGCCTCTCCTATGACACCTTAAGCTTGAGATCCTCCATCGCTCCTCGTCGGTGTAGCGCCACTTCTGGCCACCTCTCTTCTCGTCGCCACGACCCAGAGCATCGCTGTTGAAACCTCTTCTTGTTCCGCAACTCAACGTCGCCACCCATTGCGCTATTTGCCGTCGGCGAGCTCGCCCACCCGCTCGGTGCACAGCTCAGTTGTCCTTCTCTCTCTCTCCTTGAAAGTGGACCCCACTCATGATCAAGATTAGTTTAACACTAATGACGGTAGTTAAAGGTAATGGGCCATTGATTTGTGGGCCTGGCCAGAAAACTAATTGGAAATATAATTTAAATGGATTTTAGAAAAGGAGTCACTCACATGCGGGACCCACTCACTGTTTTTATAAATAAAATGTGTTAACAACCCGAGAGACTGACAAGTGGACTCCACCTGTTAGGGATTAATTTGAGGTAAAATTAAGTTAAGTTTAACCACTTAGTTAATCACTAATGAGTCACTGACATGTGGGACCATCCACTATTTTCTTAATTAAAACATGAGTTTAAAACCCAAGAGACTGACATGTAGGGCCCACACATAAGAAATTAATTTTTAGAAAAATGTAAAAAATGGAAAAGCCACTTTCAATTCAAAGGAAATACATCTTCTCTATTAGAAAGCGTAATATTAGAAAATACGCTATCAACGTCATCACTTTTCTTATTTTCAGGATTGTTCAAACCGAATTAAATTCAAATGCTAATAACTTTTGCATATAAACTCCAAATTGGATGATTCTTTTTTATAAATTCATCTAAAACCATGATCTTTCTGAATATGCAAAAATATTTTTTGTGGTTGAATTTTTTTTATTTGTGATTTATTCTCGGTTCTTTTGAGTAGACGTTGGCGAATGAGTCATTTGACGAACAAGCACCCTCACTCTCTGAGCAACCTGAGCAAGGAAAGCAACTCTTTTGATCATGTTTGGCTAAAAATTGCTATATTTATGGGTGATGGTTCTTAAAATTCCTATTGCATGCATGAATCCTCCTTGTGACGTTGATATTATTAGTATTATAGCCCTTAGAACATGGTTTAGACAATAGCTAATGCCAATTTGGGTATACTTCATTTACGAATATCGAATATTTGCTTAGCGGTGCTCTTGTTTCACTAGAATTGAACATTCGGCAAAATTTGCATATGGACATGGGTGATTTTGAAATGTTGGACCAGAGGGGTTACCTCTGTTAATTTGGTTTTAAAAAAACTTAGTTTTTGATGCGGGCGAGTTATATTATGAACTGTAAAAATATGAAAGTGTGTTCTCGCATCTAGTTAGGGGGAGATTATTGCCTGGGTCAATTAAGAACTAAACTTTGGTGTGCTAATCTAAGCCTAAGCATATGACCACATGTGCTAGTTATGGGATAGTTGTAGCTAAATAAGTTATCCAGGACTAGCCTTGCATTTTGGTGGGCCACAGTAGTACGACAATCCAGGAAGGTTTGCTTGAAGGGGCTCCCTTCACCGAGGCATTGGGACCAAAGCTTGCCGATACAACGGTGAATGCATCACTAAAACGGGAGGAACCCAGGTGAAGTGAGGGTTTGTCATTCACTGGACTAGTGCAAGGTTAGAACTAGGTGATGTAAAGGCACATTATGAACCCTACACTATATACTATAAAATTTGTGTGTAGTGGTATTGACAGATACTAAACAAACTAGAGACCTCATATCATGTGGGTAAAGTTGTACACCTCCGCAAATTGAAAATCTATTTAAATAGCCATGTTCACGATCATGAGCGTGCTTAGTGCAATTTCATTAGGTATAATGTTTACTTTTGCAAAAATGGTCTTGTTGGAAAATGATAGGATGGTTTGTTGTCGTGTGTTATGTCTATGGCTGAGAATGATTCGATGATCACAGCCGAGGAGGGTTGTGATTTACTCTTATTAAAGTTATGTACTTGCTAATTATTTCATACATGCCAATTGCTCTTTAAAATTTCTGTTGCAAATTATTACATATCGGTATTACAAATTAAACTTGCTTCATGCTGAAAATAACTTGTGTCATTGAGCCATATTTTTGTTTAGCCTTACATTTATATTATGTTCTGCTACACTGCAAGTCTTGCTGAGTACAAAATATACTCAATCTTGCTTAAATAGTTGTTAAGGCCCTGTTTGGTACAGCTCTGGATTCTTATTTTCCAGATTCTACTCCTAATTCTCTAAGAATCCATTTCTCTGAGAATCTAGAGCTGTCTGTTGAAAGCGTTTGGCTAGTAAGTTGGCTTCAAAAACTATATGAGGGGGGATTAGAGGCAAATAGACCATATTACCCCTAGTTGTAATAATTCAATTGTATTTGTGTCTTTCTCCTATGTATTTGTACACAAATTATAGAGTTTTTTCCCCCAAATTTTTTTACACAATGTGAATGTATATACATTGTATGTATACACAATGCAAGGTTATATTGCATTTACACTTCATGGTGAATTGTAACTGTGTATAAGCAAATATCATATTCTATGGCTGTGTTTTGACCTATTTTTATGTCTTGACTGGAGCAATATACCAGCTAACTTGTCTGAGAACATGAATGGATGGTTCTCATTCTCTGTGTGCTACAACATGCCAGTAATTCTGTAATATCTCGAAAAAAAAAAGTACTTGAAAGAAAAAGTCGAGAGCGATGAAAGTAACCATGAAAGAACGGTTAGGGAAAAGATTAAATAGGGATTTAACCAGGGGAAAAAATGGAATTTTTGGGCAACCTGGGCTAAGGCCTTCGGCCCGCCGGTTTTTGGCCCATTAGTGGAGGAGGGGGCAGCCAAACCTTAAGCCACCCCTCCCCTTGCGCCTCCTCCCTCCTCCCCCATTTGGGCAGCCGCCGCCCCTCCTTCCCCACTCCTTGCACTGCCTCTCCACCCCTTGCGCCTCCCCAGCCCCATGGCTGCTGGTCAAGAGAAGGAAGAAGGAACCCCCCTTGGGTGGCCGGCCAAGAAGAGAAGAGAAGAGGGAAGGGAAGAGAAGAGAAAAGAAGAGAAGAAGAGGAGGGAGAGGAAGGGTTTGCAACCGGGAGAACGTGGTGATCGTCGATCCGCTGCGTGCACTCTCCGTTCCGGCAAGGGTAACCCGTTGTCCCTTCCGTTGGGTCGTTTTCTAGTTGTTTTATTTTCGGATGTCAGTTCGTCGGTGTTCTGCAGCGGTAAAGGTTGACGTTTTTTGTTAGGTTAAAGGCAGAATTGGGTCTGGGTGTCTCCTAGAAAGTTGTAGATATCATAGTTATCTTTCATTGCCGACAAGAATCAAGTCATTCGGACTTCGGTAGCCAAAGTTATGAATTTCTTAGTATTTCTGTGTTTCTGGAGAGAAGCAGAATTACTAGTGTTGGTTAACCTGATAGAAGCGCATATTTAGAGGGGTTTCCAGAGGGTCTCACCATAACGAAAAACGAGGCTAATCCTCTTAGCTTTCAGGAAAACTAAAGATCACTAAATTCGGACGAACGTAGAGAAAGTTATGATAGTTTCTTTGTCGCTGATCAGAAATCTGACGTGAAATGTTTGCTCTGATTAAATGGATTGGTAGGACTAGTAGATGGCCGAATCAGAGGGTCTCCCCAACTAAGTTTATTTAGAAATTTTAATTACCTTTCCAGAATGTCCAAGATCATCTTATTTGGACACCCGAGCAGAAAGTTACGTATTTTAGAAGCTAGCTGTCTGCAGTGACTGATCGCTAGAAATTATGAGAATTAGAAAATGCTAAGATGTTAGCGAGTTCAATTGCGATGTTACTTATGATTTTGGTCCAGAATGTTGGTCTTAGAATGAGGTTTTCTTCATGTCCAGGTGGAAGCGTGATTCCAAGAGTAGCACCCTCTTCGCGTCCACCGTTCTCGCACGGTTGAGGCAAGTATTCGGGTTTATGCGTAGTATTGGTTGCATGTCATGATTGAGTGGTGTATTGTTCATCATTGCCACGTGAATGTGTTGTGGAGATGATTCTAGTTGTGTTGATGCTTGCAAGTTATGTTTAAGGTTCCTTCCTGATGCTATTGTTTACATACTCTGATTACATATTGAATTATGTTATTGAAAATATGATGTTGTAGTACTTATGCATGTTGGAGCACATTGAGACTTGGTCACGTGGTGATCAAGAGTACATTGTTGAGGTCCCTGTCATATGTAATGACAGGCTTGAGGTCCCCACATTCTTGGAATGTGGGCAATGGATACAGAGGTCCCCGTCATTGTGATGACGGGCAAAGGTCCCTATACATGTGATGTATAGGCTCTTGGTCCCTGTGCCAGAGGGCACAGGCATGGGTATTCATTGACGGATGAATACCCTGCATTACCGGTAAAATGCGAAAAGAGATAAAGATCAAAGAGTGCATAGCATTATCATCATTTTAATATTTGAAATGCTATAACGGTGTTGAATAAAGTTGTTTTTAGATGTTATGTCTATATGAATGTTGCAACCTTGTTGATACTTGCTGAGTCGTATGGCTCACCCTTGCTTTGTCTTGTTATAGGTACTTCTGGCAAAAACGTCATGCATGGGAGGGAGTAGACATTGGAAAGCACGCACTACCTCACAACATTTATGGAATTGCTATTTAGTTTCACTCAAGAATAAATAACTGTGTGGAAACCATCTATGGATGTTTTATGATGTTGGTTGTCGGATTATTCGTGGTTACGAGAATGATGTTAATTGCTTACAATCGTACGATTATTTTATATGCATGAAAGATTTGGATTATAGAAGTAATAATAAATGCCATGGTTATCTGTTAGTACCTCGATTTCGTTGTTTATACAAAGGAAGTTCTGTCGAAAAATTTATAGATTGTTCTAGTTAGTTTAGTTCTTGTAGCATTCTAGGCTCATTTGGAGCTAGGGTGTTACAAATTCTCTTTCGAAAAGCTGTTTCTAATAGTTCCCATTGCGCGTGTAGTTGCTGTGCAATTCCATATGTACTGAATTATCCTCTGTACATTGAGCAATGTTGTCACTAACAATTTTCAGTGATCTTTGATATATATAAAAAAAATCACAGTTAGGTTGTTTACATAAAACCAATGAGCATACATCCTCTGTACAGGATTATGTTGCTAGTATACCAGTGAGTGACCGTTCACCCTAAACAACACGGCATGACCCGTCCAATTTCAGAATGACGGTACAACATTCACCTGACAGCATGCCAATACAAGTTTTTGTCGACAAACTTTCAGAATTGGTATCTTCTGTGCATCAGCTTAGGAGATAATGCATCCACTGCTTGAGGATTGCTGGTGAGCCATACCAGGGCCTCAGTTCGTCATCAGAACCTACAGGAGAGTGGTACACGCCGTCGAAGCTTATATTCAGCGCGCCCTCTAGATGAGCCGACATTTCGGGAATGACGCTGTCTCCCCCCACATCAGCACGGCCACAAACCTAGTTGAGAATTTGGGTGTTGTTTCCATGCTCTTATTCAGAAACCAAATGAGGAATGCTTTTCATAGCACAGTATTGCTGAAGTATTTGTCACCTGTTTGTAGCCTTGTCCGATAAAGCGGGTTCTCACGGTTGGGCCTAACGGAGTAGATTTGTCATCGGTACTGTGAGAATCTCATCTGAAGCAACTACGGAGTTCCCAATCAGAGGAGCACCTTGAATGTACCTGTCAAGACAATTTGAGTTGGTTTGATATATGAATTTTTTTATGGACGGCCATCGGACAAGGATGTCCTACTGGAGGCTAACACCTAGCTCATTTGTTCATTTAGAACAATTGTTCCATCAAGATAAGAAAATGTGCGTCATAACAAACTAAACTATTCGAAATACTAACTTGTTGACCAATCATATGACAAGGAATATAAATGCCGCTATTCGAAATACTAGCCTGTTGACCAACAAGGAATTGCCAATTAATTATCATCCAGTGGTTGCAACCTCATTTCGTATGACATGATGACTGGAAGGGGGGAATCAGAGCATGCTTAGGAAACTTTAAACCCACAGTAAGAAGCAGAAAGTTACTGTAGTCATAAATTATCAACTTGTTCTGTCAAGATTCAAGAGCAACATCAAGGTTCATAATGTAGTTGAGTAACTAGACTACTCTTTCCTCAAGATGAAGCAATTAGGCTATTTTACGTGCGTTGCGTGGTAAAGCGAATATGTAAAAACAATTTTCTCATTATGTAGTATGGTCTGTGAAATGCATAATTGGTTGTCCCGTGACCAGTAAACATCAGCAACCAGTTGATAACTGGCAGGCTAATAGAACCATCCAGGTTATGGTTTTCTATACAAATCAGAGGCATTCACAAATCGATCCACCATAGGGCTAAAGGTGAAGAGGAGGTAGGGAGGGCAAGGGGGAAAGACGGATGACGAGCTTACCTTCGTTGGAGCCCGGTGGTGGTCCTCGAAAAACTACGACGGCGAAGAAGTCGGGGTACCTCGGCCTCTAGGGTTTCCGGGGTCGGCGGCTCTCATGCAGGCGGCGGCGCAGTCCGGGGCATGCGGCAGATCAATCGACGACTGGAGGTGGCGCAGCCTCTAGAGTTTCCGGGGTCCGCGGCTCTCGTGCAGGCGGCAGCACAGTCTGGGTCCTGCGGCGGAGCAAACGACGACCGGAGGCGGCGCACTCGAGGACCTGAGGTGGCGCACGAGAGGGTGAAGGCGATTTTTCGCCAGTCGCGAGAGCACCGAGAGAGACGAGGAAAGGAAGGAAGGGCGAAAGGGTACGAGAAAGGGGGTAGCGCGGTGGGATTTGGCCGGGGGTAATTGAATGACATTTGCGGGTAATAATTTCAAGCTTTAATGGGTATTTTTGTTTCTACAAGTTGGATTAATTCTCACGAGAATCTGCATGAAGGCTGCTTCTCGTTGCTAGTTCATTTTTTAGACAGCTCCTCGCGAGAATCAGGATCTGGTGGTTTTGAGAATCATGGTGTTTGGTATGGCTCCACGATAATCGATTGAGAAGCTGGGAGTAGAAGCTGTACCAAACAGGGCCTAAGAGTATGAGGAAGAACCGGTTTCAGAGACGCTTACTTTGCACCCGGTACCAGAGGATACGGTGACAGGTCTTTCTAGGGCTAGTCCTTGTCGGTTGCTTGTGGGTATAGATGAGGCACACCATTGGACCTTTTGGTTTTAATTACTATGCTTGCGCTGCTCTTCTTTTGAGACTTGAGTTTATTTGGCCGATTGGCCCCTTATGTTATGTAAACGCTTAAGTTAAGACCTTTGTTTTATGTTGTATGTATAAATTGTGTATGGATATGATTATCAATGTTGTGGATGTGTATATTAGCCATTGATTATGGGACTAGTATGATACACACACGAGAGTTTCGGGTATTCAAAACCTGAGGTCCGAAAAGTGAGGCTTCACCTTCATTTTCTTGTGCATCGTGGTCACCTCAACCTTCTCTCCATGATGCTTACCTTGCCCCTGATTGTTTTCCCACTGGGAGGATGGAATGCCGCCAACGTCCGCAGAGCAAGCCGGAGTACGCCCATACCGTCGATGCCTCATTTGGCTCGATCTGGTGAGCTTTGACCTCAAAGCCCATGTCCATATTGTTCATCTCAGTCGCCTCTGCCTAACCTTCCATTATTTTCTGTTGCTATGCCCAGAGCTGCCGGAACGCCTTCGTCAATGTCGCCAGCCTGTAGCACACACAGACCTCGCCGTCGCATCCGATCTCCTTCCCTACTTGTATTTCGGGTGATCCCTTCTGTTCCCATGTTTTCTAGTATGAGGCAAGCCTTGTAGGATAGTAAATGAGTCGCGTAGATGACCATAGTGCAGCCTCACCATAGCACCTTGCCACGCCGCCGTGGAGAGCATGGCACGCTACACCATCTGGAGCACCGCCGACAGTAATAGGACCACCTCGTCGAGTAGATCCTCAAGCCCTGCTTAATTTTGAATATTTGCTTGCAATTTGTAGTTGCCGTTGAGTATAGTACCACTGTCGTCGTCCGTACCACAGCGCCACCACCTCGGTGCGTTTTCGCCCGCTCCGTCGCCACAGTTGAGTTAGTCACATCCGCCTCAGTCCATTTCTTGGTCGCCGGCTGCTGCCACGGTTCCCGTTGCGGCGTCGAGCTCGGCCCAAGCGAGATGATGTTAGTATATAGTATGTGGACCATCTACTTAAGTTCAACCGCATAGACTAGGTCCATGGACCGGAGTCACTGCCCGGTGGCCCCATGGTTCCAAGCCAAATTGGCTAGACCAAGTCCATGTGCACCCGGTCCCACACATCAGCCTTTGAAAGTTTTTCTAATAAAAATAATCCACAGTAAATAAAAATCTCAATCGATCCTGCTTGTCGTCCACCAACTATTTCCCTAACAAAAATAATGAGAAAAGAAATTAAAATCTGCCTGAACCCCACCTGCCGGATATTTGTAATTTTCATAATTTCCTCCCGAGTCAAACTTTGGAGAGCTTGTTCTCCCATGTATTAAATCCAATTGATTTGATTTTTGTTTCTAAATTAATCTAAATTCAAGAAATCTCTATTAGTTCCAAAATAATAATTGTTGGAGTTCATTTGAATTTATTTAGGTTTATTTGAATTCAATTTGAATTTGGATGTTTTAACAATTATAGACTTAGACTCTTTGGGCACCCGTCGCTACGGATCAGGAACCAGGCCTGTCAACTTTTGAGCAAGGCAATTCCTTATTATTGATCGTGTTGAGCCTAGTTTTCAAATGCAATTACTTTGCTTTCAAATATTACTTGCATGCTTAATGTTATTTATTAAATTCTATGTTAAATTTTGATGCTTAGCTACACCATGCAATTAATACTTGTTAATCCCTTCCTTGATTGTCGATATTATATCTACCTTGTCACACTAGGCTTATTATCATAATAATTAGCCCTTGGTTAATCAATAATGAGCAAAGGTTATGCTTGGAGGTGCTTAGTAGTTAATTTGAATATAACACAAACATTGCCAACAAATACGCGAGACATTGTATACTGATTGGTGTGGTGACATGGGTTACCACTAGAAAATAGAAAAATATTTTATAAAATGGTAGAGACTTGGGTGATTGGACTGTACGAGACAGGTGCAATAATTGCGTGAGATTTGAGTTTGTGGACGGTCTCCCCCGAGTCAATTAAGGACAAAATCATATGCCACTTTTAAGAACTAATACTCGTGCAACCACAAATCTTGTATGAGATAGATCTACATGAATAATTTATCTAGTCGTAATGCTATTGCCATATTACCAGCAGTCTAGGTTGTTCTTTTGGACTTAGATTGTAGGGGCATGTATCTCTGTGTACACACCCGTTTAATTATTTTATGGCATAATATGCCCGTTTTGGGTGGTACTAAGCTAGGATACGTCTACTCCCTCAACGGTGGGTTGTCGGAGTTCAATGTCAGCCAAACGCTTGATGATCGAACGCATCGGATGGTGTAATAGTTTGGTGAGGTATTATAAAAGCTTTGTTATGATCATCTTCATCGCACACATAAGGAATCGTATCGCTGGCCAACATTATGAGTTGATCATATCTTGCAGGTGAAGTCATACAACCTCTGCAGAGTGTATAATCTATTTGAATAGCCGTGCCCCCGGTTATGGGCATTACGTAGAAATCCACACTTGATTAGTTTTAATAAAAATTGAGATGAAAGCATGATAACTTAAAATGGTTGTAGCCATGGTATACTTGTAGGTATATGGAACCTCATTTCTAGAGTTCGGTGGATGGAACCCCCTTACATGATGAAATTTGTTCACACAAACGATACTTTGGTTTTAGGTTAAAAGGGCTAAGTCATAGGCTTGAAAATAGTTATGGTATTTAAAATGAAACTTGCTTTGCGCCAAAAATAACCCTAAGATCTCCCCTTGTCTAGCCATGTATCTATATACTTGCATTTGGTGTAAGGACTTGCCAAGAACTTTTGTACTCATTGTTGCTCATATATGTGGATTCAGACTAAAAGAGTGGAGATCTGATGTATGGATATTTATATGCATCCAGCTTTGACGAAGAAGACGATGGCGAGTGCTAGGTCGTAGCCCCAGTCGATTGCATGTGGCAAATCATGGAGGCCCTTTTGGTATATTTACCTTCCGTTCTTATTTCCTTTTGGACCCATTTGGTATGTCAGTCTGTTATGTAAAACTTAGCCATAAGGCCTATTTAGGACTGTTTATGTAATATCAAGTACTCTTTTTATTTACACGCATGCATAGATGTGATATTCATCGATGTTGTACTGTGTGAGTTAGCCATTTACCATGGGAATAACTCAAAATACACAGAGGGCCCGACACTCCTCTCCCCGCGAACCTCCATCGCTACCGCTTGACCACGGTAGCGATATGTTGCCTGCCCTCTTATTTGCAGCATTGACAAAATCTGCGAGGCAATGGAAGGTGGCTTTCTCACTCCCTACCTTAGCACTGGATAGCCGGACCACCTCCGCTGCAGCCCCTTCTCACTAGCTCGCTTTCCCATGCTCGAACCAACCTCTACTTGCTCCTCCCACCTCCGCTGCCACCACATTCGCCATGAGAGAGAGAGAGAGAGAGAGAGAGAGAGAGAGAGAGAGAGAGAGATCTGGGGACATCGGAGTTTGCGGGTAGGAGGTGAGGTCAGAGATCTAAGGCGTAGAGTCATGTATGCGATGGGCTTCGATTGGGGTGGCTGCGCTAGTCACATCGAGCTCAGATTGGATTGAGGCGCTGGGCATGGCAACCTTCACAGCTTTCTTCAATTGCGGCAGCGACGCAGGTCACAGTGAGCTTGGATTGGACTAAGGCGCTGGTCATGATGAGCGAGGTGGGAAGAAATGGAGGGTCTCCATGATGGCAGCGGGGAGGTTACCGGAGGTGAGAAATGAAGCAGTGGGGGAGGCCTCCGGAGGCAAAGAGGGACACGACGAAGTGTCCACAGCAGTGGCGATGGAGGAGGCCACTGGCCGATCTGCTTTTGCTTAGGGAACTTGGCCACCATGTGTCGTGAAGCGTGCAACACTGCTACTACTAGAGTGGTTGGAGAGAAGGATGGTCGAATGGGGGAGCAATGACTGGGGGAGAGAGAGAGAGAGGAGGAGGAGGAGGAAGATGGCCGGGAGGGAGCAACTGCCCATGTGGACGTTAGATGGGAAAAACCGAGCTTTATCGGATCCGAACTGTACTACAGGTGTGCTAAAACCATGATCAAACAAACGGAGAGGTAAAGTTTGTCTGGTATTGAGAGATGGGAGACGTGTTCTACCCAGTTTTATAAATTAAAGACAAAAAATTGGACGAATGGAACAGTTGAGGGACAACATTTTCTAAATAAAATAAAATAAAATGCAAAGGGAGAAGGGAAAACACGGTAAGCAAACGCCAACCTGAGCTTGTTTCACCACTAGATTCCGGATCCCCAATCCCCATGCCATCGCTTTCGCTTCCTTGCGCATTCTTATCCACTGTTCGTCATTCGTTCGTCTAAAGAAAACAAGAAAAGAAACGCGCCACTTGGTCATTCCCCTCCCTTTCCCTGATCTCTTAGAGCAAGAGACGGTAGAAAGTTGCTTTGGGGGGACAGAGCTAGTGCAGCGTAATTTAAGCCCACTTGGCCGAATTGTTTTACAGCTTAGGGCTGACAACGACGCCCTAAATCGTCATTATCTGTTAGGTAAACCTTCGTTTGTGATTTGCCCGGGTGCAAGCTCTTCTGCGTTTGCATCCATCCCCACGATGAGTGGGGCAACAGCTTACTCTTCAGGCTGTTCTGACTTGTGACATGTGAAGTGCTCTATCTGATTTCAAATATAAGTTGTTTTCATCTTCTCGACTCTTTATTAGATATAAATCATCCTACAAATTCAAGGTACAGTTATCTCGTTTCTTCCTATTATTCCCTCAGTGAATAAATGTTCATTTCTCATGAATAATTGATATCTACTCTATCTCAATCTATATACTTTAATAAAACCATTAAAGTATTGGAATAAATAAAGGACAATAAAGATCATTTTTCTTGTTTCTTAATTGGTGTGCCCAAAACTAAACCATCAGATGCCCCTGTGGACGGCTCACGGCAGTGACCTGCTGCACTCGTGGTAGTCGAGTACAGAAAAGATTGCAGGCGGTGCAACTCATTCAGTGGTCGGTGAATGATTGGGTGAACCCAGGATATATACATATGGGATGGTCTTGAATATACCTTCGTTTCTGTGTTTGATTGAGTAAACCGAATTAACTTATTCTAAATAAGGTTATGCAGATTATGAGAATATTTCTCAAATATAATGTACCGAACGGCTCCATATAAATGGGCGAATCACGCGGTATAGGGACGAGTGCGTCCCCTCTGTGTATACGTCATTGACCAGTCGGTTATGCCAATTAGTAGATAGTTAAAATAATTAATTTAGTTAATATACTCCTTTTGTAATTAAGGTAAATTTAATAATTATGCTAATATTTCAATAATTAATCATGCTAATACCCCTATATGTATACAAATCATTCAACTTTATCCCTCAAACCAAATACTATCTTGAACCATCCGGTACTATTCTATTCATGCAATCAAATAAAATCTTGAATTATCTCATCTTAGTAACCAAACACACAAGTTGTACTTTCTCATCCTACATCTTTTCATCTCATTCACCCGGATTCACCAACCAAACACACAATAAATCACGGTGAAAAACAAAAGTGGTGTGTATATTTCTTATGTAAACCGAAACTTTAACCTGGGCCATAGATTGCTTGATCAGGTCATAGACGTAAAATAATCACTTTGATAATGTGGAAGCTAACGATTCATTAGTACTTTTCTTGAATTAATTAATTTATGTATTATTGACTTGTTCCCACAAGAAAAAGGCAATTTTACAAGGCGATAGACTCCCCGGAATATCTCCACTAGTCCACTGTTCTTCCATGGATTCTTCGAGCTGAGAAAAAATCACAGCACAACACGCGGAGGTCGCGAGTGTGATGAGCACGGCCTCGCCGGCGGAGCGGCGGCGATGGACCTCCCGTGGCTGGACCTGCCCTTCACCTTCCTGACGTTGCTCCTCGCCACCCGCCTCGCCTACGACTACTACGGCGTCGTCGCGGCCACCTTCGCCGGCAGCTTCTCCCTCCAGATCTTCCTCTTCTACTGTTTCGCGCGCTGGTACCGCCACACCATCGCCGCCCGCGACGGCTCCTCCGCCGCCGAGCCACTCCCGTCGTCGTCGCAGCAGCAGGAGGGCGCCCCGCCCGTCCTGACCCCGCTGGTGGAAAGGACGCCCGGCGACGGCGCGCGGGCGTCGCTGTCCAACCGGTGCTTCGCCGTCGTGTTCATGGTGTTTGTGCCGCTGGTCATCGTGGTGTTCGAGCGGAGCCAGGCGGACGTCGTCGCCTACGCGCTCTGCCTCGCCAACATCATCGTCATGGTCATCTGGCTCTCGCCGGATTCCGCGGGCTCGGTGTCGGCGGCCAAGTCGTTCCTGCGGCTAAGCGACGACGAGGACGACGGCGGCGGCAGCGGCGGCGCCGGTACCGAGGACAAGTGCTGCGTCTGCCTCGGCGCCATGCGGGAGGAGCAGGCGCTCCGGGCGCTGCCGCGGTGCGGGCACCGGTTCCACGACAAGTGTATCGGCAAGTGGCTCAAGGCGCACCCGACGTGCCCCGTGTGCCGGGCGACGGCCGTGCCGCCGCGGGCCGGCGACGCCGAGCTGCTCGACGACGCTATTAGCCCTGTATAGCTCTGTTCGCGTGCTTCTTCTCATCTAACAAAACGCTGGTGATTTGTTGTACTTAATTGTTGGGAAATTTTCTTGAACATGTATAGTTCTCTGAATGAATGTTTCCATGTATCAATTGGGAATGCTTAGTAGTAATTTGAAAAATATATTTTTGGTGTTTTTCACTTTGAAGATTGTGATGAGAAAGTCTTGTTTGTTTCATGAAAGGTGCAATTATTGTACATTCTGTTGAGAAAAGTGGAGCAAAAAACATGGTTCTCTTGGATGATGATTGATACTACTTGGCACTTGGCACTTTCTGGTGTAGACTTAATTGAAGACTTCCGGGCATCAACAGAAACAAACGTGATTATTTTCCTGTATAAACACCCATCGCTACAGTATCCAGTCGACTGAGTCCAGGGTCCAAAATTATTAGTTTTTCTCCGAGATGATGTTGCCGGCAAGTTATCATCAGATAGAAACAGGAAAGGGTTAATAGCACAATTGGTTCCCCAACTATGCACTCGGGCTCAATTTGGTCCTTAAACTATGAAAAGGCGAAGTTAGTATACTTCGACGGCTAGCTCAAAGTGATCCTTTTGCAAATGTGGTTGACCAAGTATACACCTAAGCATGCGGGCAAAGACGAAATTATCCCATGGTCAGCTCCCTCTCCGGCCACCGCCTCTTGCCTCCTTTCGTCAGCTGGCATGATTGCGGCAGATGACGTAATCTCATCGAATTTAAAATAACGGTTTTGCTAGTTTTAAATTGTCTGAAATTTTCTTAAGTTTAAGTCACTTGTTGTGACCATTGAATTTGTGTAGAGATTGGTGTGTTATATGATTGGATATTGATCCAATGGATGTCATATGATTGGATATTGATCTAATAGTCACAACAAGTGACTTAAACTTAATAAAATTTCAGGCAACTTATGAATAGACAGTCTCTTGAATTGTCAATAGGGAGCTGCTGCCATTTCAATTGGCGACATAAACCCTATCATCCATGGAACAGGGCTCCCTGAATTGGCGACAGCTCTATGTCGTCAATTGAATCGATGACAGGGACTAAATCTCTGGATTGCTCTTGTCCAGAAGGGACACATGCCACTAGAGAAGTTCCTGTCACCAATTGATTTTTTTTTTAAAAAAAAAAATTCCGCTATCGGCCAGTGTTGAAAGAAGATGAGAGGGCTATTTGGGTCTTTTTGCACTTGTTGACTCGGTAGAAGTCCTTAGTATTGACTTACCATGCCTACATGTAACGCCAGCTCCACAAAATGACCCAAACCGAACCAAATATTGATGTTTAGGGACAGATTTTGACCATTTTAATAGTTCAGGGACTGAAATGCAGTTTTTAGCTCATTTAGCGTCTTTATGAAGCGAAATAGAAAAAACTGCCCCACAAAATGAAATGGCAAGATTGGCACCCCTGTCACACAGCTAGTCCGCGGCAGACCACCTGCCACTAACCCAGTCTGCGGGAAGTCGCCTATGCATGGCACCTGCCGTGGGCTAGGTAAGTGATAGGTGGTCTGCCGCAATTTGGGCGCGCGGCAGGCTGCTTGCCACCGGCTAGGAGGTCGTCACGTGTTCTCCCGCGGACTGGGTGTGCACCAAGTCCCATGTCGTGGCATTTTTGTGCGGTAGGAAAAACCAATAGCCCAAAATAGGTCCTTTGTGTGGGCCCACCTAGCCATCTTGCTAGGGTTTCCCCTAACCCGAGCGCACGCATGTGCACACACGAAGGTGTGTCGTGGCGGCCTTGATGCACACACGTGAAGGCGTGCGGCTGTGACAATAGTGTCCCACGGTAGTTCGCGCACCCGATCGGTCCTGGACTGATGCAGAGGCAGCGTACACCCGGTGCCCCACCTTGTCCCCGCCAAGGACGATGGTGGCAACGGTGGCGACGGCAGCTTCGTCCTCGCCGAGGATGGAGGTATTGACCCTAGCCTCATGGGCAAGCACACGCGGAGCCTACCTCATCGTGACGTTGCCATGGAGGCAATGGTACGGGCATGGAGGTGGACGGCAGCGACCATGGAACGATGGTGGATGGCAGTGACATGACGTGAGGCGTCGAGGTCATCCCATCTCTCTTTTTATCTGGTGGGCCAGCACGAAGGCGACGCCAATGGTGGAGTATGGCGGCAACCATGATGCGAATGCATCAATTTGGTTGGTGACGTGCGACGCGGAGGCAGCACATGACACACCTCGCCCAATGGCGAGGTCCTTGTCCATGGAGCTCGACGGTGCGCACGGAGGTGAGCACCGATGAGCCCGACCATGGTTAGTGATGCGGCATAGAGGCGACGCCCTATCCAGTCGCGATAGTGAGATCCATCAAGCGATGGTGCGCCACGGAGGCGACGCCTAGTGCTTTGTTCACGATGGTGGTGCACATGCAAAGGCGTGCTGCCATTGCCCAGATGGTGGTTGCTGGTGGTGCTTGCGCGAAGGCACACGTTTGGATGGGCCATCGACGGTGATTGGTGAAAGTATGTGAAGGCGTACCCGAACCAATCTCAGTGGAGTCCAGCAACACGTGTGCCTGGTCAGTGGTGGCACCATCGTGTTGGCGCTTACGTGGAGGCGTCCAACCGGTGCAGCCAGGGTAAGGTGTAGTCGACACGCGCTCGACTCGCCAGCTAGATCGATGACAATAAACAATAGAATAAAAAATAAACTACTAAAAATATATTATCGCTAGAATTGGGAACTTAGATCAAAGCAACATAACAGGAAGCGATAGCTTAGAGTTTTATCGTGGTGATAACGTGTTGCATAAGCGAGGCCGCGCTATCAATGAACAAAGCTCTCAACTCACAAATAATAAACAATAGACAAGAATATAAGAACATAGTCTTAGTCTTCTCTCTTTATTGATCTCTTTACCCATACGCTTGTGTATACAATGAGGGCCCCCTACCCCCTTTATAGGAGGAGGCACTAGTACAAAAAGGCTAATACTGGATGCCTCATCCTAGATAGTTTACCAAAACTGTTAGTATTAAATACAATCACAGATGGTTTTGGTTTAGCGACCGTTTGTGTTACTGGCTGTGCTAAGAACCATTTGTGAAGAGGTAATATCACAGACGGTTCATGTTGAAAACCGTCTGTGATACCTCATAGACGGTTTTTCTTAAAACTGTCTGTGATACTTCCTGTCTACCATCACAGACGGTTTGTATTAAAAATCGTCTGTGATAATTTCACTTATTAAAGACATGACCCTCACAAATCAGTCTTAAATTCTAGATTTGTTCTCACAGTAGGCTGCTACTTTAAGGAGGTGGGGCTTTGAGGCGATTTGGTGAAAGGAGACCGCGGATTTGGGTAGAGTGATTGTAGATCGATTTGTTCTTGACTATCTATGGTTAGTAATTTGTTCCTAATTGCATTATATTCTAGATCTAGCTAGCTTGGTAAAGGGAGAATTGAAGATGGTTTAGATCTAGCTTGATGTAGAGAGAAGATTATTTACATCTAGCATGGTTTAAGGTTTGGGGTTTAGACAATTCATAGTCTATTTCTACTTAATTAAATTTAATTAATTCTTGCTACATATAGCTAATTTGGATCATATAAAGTATACTAAGTAATTAATTCAATATTTAACACTAAATTGTTATATGTGTAGTGTAGTTGGACCGAAGCTGGATGTACGCTGAGAACCGTGTGAGTGAAGAGTACATTAATAGCATGTCTGCTTTTACAAGAGCTACCAAGGAGGATATGTTGAATAAGGGGGTGGAATATATGTACTGTCCATGCATTGACTATGAGAATCTGAAGATGTTTAAGAACCGAGCGCAAATCGAAGCACATTTCATTTGAAGGGTTTCTAAAAGGGGTATACACGTTGGACCAGTGACGGTGAAGAGCAGATTATACAGGAAGGTAGTAATAACGACATCACCGACAAAGTCAATGATATGCCATCGGATGATGTCAATTGTGGTTCCGATTCGGATGGGCTGCACGATGATAATCTAGATCAAATGCTTTGCGATACACAAGGGAACTGTGATGAGACAGAGTATGTTAAATTCTTGGGCTTGATAGAAGACTCGGAGAAACCTTTGTTCATGTGCTACAAGTCGAAGTACACAAGGTTGTCATTCGTGCTTGAACTGCTGAAATTAAAGGCAAGCAATGGTTGGTCTGACAAGAGTTTCACGACACTATTAGGTCTCTTAGCAGACATGCTTTTAGAGGGAAACGAGTTGCTCAAAACCACCTACAAAGCCACGAAGGTTCCTTGTCCATTAGGAATTGAAGTAGAAAGAATACATGCATGTCCGAAGGCCTATATCCTCTACCATAAAGAGTATGCAAATATGCATGTATGTACGGTGTACAATGCATCCCGATATAAGCGTAAGAATCAATCAGATGATAGTGAGGGAATCGAGGTGAAGAAAGGACCTCCTGCTAAGGTGGCGTGGTATCTTCCTGTAATTCCCTGTTTGAAGTGGTTTTTTGCGAACCCAATGGAGGCAAAACTTTTGCATTGGCACTCGGAGGAGCGTAAGAAGGATGAAAAGCTAAGACACCCTGCCAATTCCACCTAGTGAAGAAACATCGATAGAAGGTTTGCAGACTTCGATGCGAAACTAAGGAACATAAGGTTTGAATTGAGTAAGATGGAATTAATCCTTTTCGTAACATGAGCAACCAACATAGCACTTGGCCCATGACTCTTTGTATCTACAACCTTCCTCCTTGGTTGTGTATGAAGCGGAAGTATAGTTGTGCCTCAATCTTGCCACGAGGGGAGGCTCGAGGGTATCAGGACCATCGGAAGGAAAGCAATAACTTTAGATATGGATGCGTATGCTCAAGCCCAGTTTATGGTCTTGCAACACATGGCTGAAGTGTCTCCGTATATCAACCAGCACAAGGATGTGCTTTGGCAACAGAATTTAGAGCAGCCAAATGTTTGCATCATGAGACAACACAACAGTCAGCTTAACCAACGGTTGAAGGAATGACTCAGTAGGAGCTCGTCAAGTGATATGCTAACATGGTTGGTAAAAGGGCCAACATTTACAGTTGTGACATGGCAAGGATATGACAAAAATGGATACACATTCTATACGTAGGCTCAGGATATAAAGAGCACTAACCAGAACAACGATGTCTGCATAGATGCGTTCAGTACTGATGGGTCGAGGAGCTCCTACTATGGGTTCATAAAGGAGATTTGGGAGCTTGACTATGTGCTTTTCAAGATCCGCCTATTTCGGTGCTGTTGGGTCCATCTCCCACAGCTAAAGGTTGACAAGTACGGCGTCACTACTATGGACCTCGAACGTGCCAGATACAAAGACGAACCATTCGTACTCGCTAACCAAGTTGTTCAAGTCTTCTATATAACCGACCAGGAAAATAAGAAGCACTACGTAATTCTTCATGAAAAAAGGAGGATTGTCGGAGTTGAGAATGATGGCTACGGTGGCCCGATCTTCCGATAGGTTCGATTGATTTCGTCCTGAGGACGTTGACGCTTTGAGGCTTTCGACTAGCAGATCGTCTCCTCGCAATTCGCTACACCCACACGACTGTCGTTATCGACCACGCTCGCACGCGATCGACCTTACCACAAGGGTTATTGTCCCTGCAAGCAATCAAAGGAACTCACAAGAACAAGGAAGATGCAATCTAAATTGTATTGCGAATATAAATGAAGATCAACAAAGTGGGGTTCCTCAAACCGTACAACGGCAAAACTGCAAGTAGCAGAACAATTCTAAGAAAAACCCAACCCTAAACTGTTGCGGCTGTTGTATATATATAGGGGGGCGTGAGGAGGTTGACCTAGGGTTGTACCGCCATGGAAAGAGGCATACACAACCTAGACTTTGACCCTGACACGCTTACAAGGCCCTATTAGGCCCAAAACAGTGTCGCAGCACCTAAAGACTGGTCGTAGAGCTTGAGACCTAGTCGTAGCGCTGGCTGGTCTGGTCGTAGCGCTGGCGAACCTAGTCGAGGAGCTTGAGACCTGGTCGTAGCGCTGGCTGGTCTGGTCATAGCGCTGGCGAACCTAGTCGAGGAGCTTGAGAACTGGTCGTAGCGCTGGCAGGACTGGTCGTAGGGCTTGTAGACCTGGTCGTAGACCTTGGGGATCCATTATTCCTAAGTAACAGACGATCACAATTATGAGGTAGTATACCATTCTGCATAGGTAGATTATTAGCACCTACAAACGAGCTCACCTCATAATTTAAGTGATGTGCACATGCTCTTGTCATAGGACCTTGTAGTTTAGCAACTGGATCTGGAGGATTTTGTGTAGTGCGTGTATCCTAAGGAGTGATGTCCTCATCATCCTCCCCCTCTTGAATTGGAGTCGTCCCCGACTCATGCTCATCTGCTTCTCCCACGTATGGCTTCAAATCTGAAATGTTAAATGTGGGGCTAACCCCAAAATCTGCAGGTAGCTCCAATTGATAGGCATTGTCATTTATCTTCTTAATCATCTTAAATGGTCCATCAGCTCTAGGAATCAATTTTGATTTTCTTAACTCCGAAACTTGTCTTTCCTCAAATGCACCCAAACTAAATCACCCGGTGCAAATTTTATTTCTTTCCTACCTTTACTTCCAGCAACCCTATACTTTTCAGTCATACGCTCTATATTTTCTTTAGTTGTTTCATGCAACTTAAGAACAAATTCAGCACGCTTCTTAGCATCTAAATTAATGTGTTCAGAGGTAGGCAAAGGTAGTAAATCAATAGGAGCACGGGGGTTAAAACCATACACTACCTGAAACGGACTTACCTTGGTGGTGGAGTGTACCGACCTATTGTAAGCAAATTTAATGTGCGGTAAACACTCTTCCCACATCTTCAAATTCTTCTTTAAAACAGCCCGCAACATGGTGGATAACGTGCGGTTGACAACCTCCGTTTGTCCATCAGTTTAGGGATGACACGTAGTAGAAAACAGCAGCTTTGTCTCCAATTTGTTCCAAAGTGATCTCCAAAAGTGGCTCAAAAACTTCGCGTCGCGATCCGAGATAATAGTATTGGGCACTCCATGTAAGCGAATGATTTCTCTAAAAAATAAATCAGCTATGTTTGTAGCATCATCGCTCTTGTGACAAGGTATAAAATGTGTCATTTTAGAAAATCGATCCACTACTACAAATATACTGTCCCTTCCCCTCTTTGTCCTAGGCAATCCTAAAACAAAATCCATAGAAATATCCTCCCAAGGGGCTCTAGGAATAGGAAAAGGCATATAAAGTCCATGTGGATTGAGACGGGACTTAGCTTTGTTGCATGTAGTGCAGCGAGCCACGTAGCGCTCAACATCGCGCCTCATCTTTGGCCAAAAGAAGTGGGCGGCCAGCACATCTTCTGTCTTCTTTGCTCCAAAATGCGCCATCAAACCTCCTCCATGCGCCCCTGCAATGAAAAAAAAGACGAACGAAGCTAGCTGGAATGCATAGCTTGTTAGCACGATAGATCAAACCATCAATTATCACATATTTATTCCATGTTTTCCCTCCTTTACAATGTTCAAGCACTTCTTTAAAGTCCAAATCAGTAGCATATAACTCCTTAATGGCCTCTAAACCAAAAATCTTATGGTCAAGTTGAGATAACATGGTATAACATCTAGAAAGCGCATCAGCAATCACATTGTCCTTACCTTTCTTATGCTTTATGACATATGGAAACGACTCAATAAATTCTACCCATTTAGCATGTCGTTTATTTAGGTTAGCTTGGCTTCTAATATGTTTTAGCGATTCATGATCTGAATGTATAACAAATTCTTTGGGCCATAGATAATGTTGCCAAGTTTGAAGCACACGAACTAAAGCATACAGTTCTTTGTCATAGGTAGAATAATTCAGACTAGGCCCATTTAGTTTCTCACTGAAATATGCAACTGGTTTACCTTCTTGAATCAATACATGTAATAGCCCCAATTTTATGAACAGTAATAAAGTGCTTTATGAACAGTAATGAGGTACTGTTCATAGCATCACTATTCACCTCTGCAGATTGGGCATCAAGTTATAAATCAAAACTTTCCTTTTTAATTAAAAATCCAAAGCCCTTCTTAAAGTTCAAAGGGAAATGCAAGCCAATGCTTGTATTTTGACTGGGAAATATTTTTATTAAAACCTAGATCAGTTATCTCGGTTAAAAATAATTTTTGTTAAATTTTTAGAAATTATCTTGACTTGGAGAAAAATATTTGGCTTTAAATAAACCTATTCGGCTAAGGTAGTTATTTATATATTTTTATAAAGTGAAACTATGATTTTAGAAATTTATTTGGGAATTATATCATCCCAGTAGCCTCTTGGCAAAATTTCATGATTTTACAAATTTAATTACTATTTTTAAAGCCCAGTCAAACTTTTAAATATTGGAATAGAGTCTGGTCAACTATTCCGGTCTAAACCCAGCCTTTTGCACTGTAGCGACCGAGTCTAAGTGCTTTGGGTCTAAACTGTGCAACCGGACCGCACCCAACACGTTCGGGCACGTGCCCAAACCTCCAGCGAACGTGACCCGTCGATTTCTTGATGGATGGCCGTGATTCGCTAAGCCGCGTGGACTCTCCACGTGCGCGAAGCACTTTCCACCATTGGATCTTCATCCAACAGCCCTCCCATCTTAACTCAAAACTCTAACGCACCTCCAATCCTCCGCCGTTGGATCTTAATGAACGTGCCAGATTCATTGTGCCGTTGGTCACCCGAACATCACGGTGGATCTCGACCATTGATCTAATCGGACGGTCTAGGGTGATTGTGCCGTTCGGGTCACCCGACCTCAACCCAATCTCCACCGTCGATCTTAAATCCAACCGCGCCGCTCTTTTCGTTTTTGAACTCAAGAGCGCGCATTTATTCCTGGCCGTTGGATCTCCATCCTACGGTGCCCTTTTGGACCGCGTGCGTTTTGGGCCCGATCTTCATAGGACCGTTGGATTCTAATCCAACGGTCCTCTTTGAATGTAACCTTCGGGTTACCCGAAGGCTCCATTAAATCTCAATCGTCCATTGGAGATCGCACGGCCCATATTAATCGATATCGTTTAAATTCTTTTAACCCCTCTATTCATCGTAGCGCCATTTCTAATCGGACGGTCGATGTTCTTTCGCGTGTTAGGAGTCGCGCGCGACCGTGGCTGACAAAGGGACCCACATGTCAGGTGTTTGCTTCTCTTCCTCCTTGCCTCTGTGCGCAGCCACTGGTTCTGTAAACCGAGTAGAGGAGTTATCCAAGAATTATGCAACTAATTTTTGGATATTTAGCTAAGTGGACACCTCATCAACTCTAGACACTTCTTCTTGGTCCTGTAACTCAACATCTATATATATGCCCTAGCTGTTTGCTGCTGCCATTGTTGACCGAAGAAGCTTATCATCTTCCATTGTCGTTCCAGTGGAGTTTCTTGCTCCTACCCTTTGCTTATCCATCCTAGATGCTTGTTTCACTTTGTGATATAAGCTTAGCATCTTTTGTAGGTTGAAACCGGAGGTTTTTCCCTCGGTTGATCAAAGCTAGTTTTTGGGACTTTCGGTGTTTCTCATATCCTGGTAAGCTAAGACCTTAGTTCTTGTCATCTTAAGCACCTTAAGGACCTTAGAAGCTCACATGGATCATTCACTTGTACATCAGTAGCTCCAACTTTCTTTAAACTGAAAAGTTACTTTTATAACTTTTCGGTCTTTCATATCGTTTTCAAGAACTAGGGTTTCTCCTGTCGACTTATCATTCTGTGTAGGTCTTAACTGAACCCTAGTAGCATAATAAGTTATTCTTTTGATCCTTCTTATCATCTACTTAACTTTGTAGCAGAGATTTATCTCTATCCTCTGTTGTCGGTTCAACCGACAACATTGGTTTTTCTTTAGCTTTTGTAATCTGACCGATTAGGGTTAGGATTAGGGTTAGTCTGGATGTTAATTACCCTAAAAAGATCAGGCTAAGCTTCATTTCAGAATCTTTGCTTGACCTATTTTCCTTAAACCCGAAACCTAAAGTCTGTCCTGTTTCTGTATTTTCAAAATCTGAAAAATGAAACTTTGACCTAAACTCTAGTTTCTGTTATTTGAAAGCAGTAAGTGATATTATGGGTTATTATTTTATTATTAGGGTAGATACAACTTAAGCATACTGTTGAGCATGCATTTCCATATTGATCATACATGCTTCTTTCATTTTGTACTTGTTGTCGACTTTGGTATTTATTGGATTTTATTGTCTCTTTTAGAATCTGGTTCTTCTGAAGCATTTGAATCTATTTCTGAGCAACCTGAGCCTGCAACAGAAGTGTATTATTATCAAGGCAAGCATCCTCTTTGCACCATGTTGAACCCAAAGTTTCATACAATAGATTTTCAAAATACAGTGACATCTGTTGCATGCTACTTTTCTGAGAATACAAATTGTGATCTGTTAGTAGATAGTTATGACCTAACACTGTGGATTATCTTAATTATAACCATACACTCAAACCTAGAGTAGTACTGTATACTACAAGGTTTATTTTCAGAATTTGCTTAGCCATGCAGTCTAGATAACTTTAAGGTTTGACAAGATTACCTTGTCAAACATGGGAACCACAAATGAATTTCAGTTATTTTAAACTCCTTGTCCAGTTTATTTACATCAGAACTGAATTTTAAATTTCAATTGGTCTGGACAAGAGGATGCTAGTGGTGGTGCCTTGTGCACGAGATTGGGAAATGTGGTGGACTTGTTTGGACCTATTTAAGGACTGAACTCTGATTATTCAATTCAAGTCCCCCACGTACTTCCACACGCAGTGTATGGGCGCTGTTTGGTTAAGTAAAGGGCTAAGGCTATTGAGTTGGAAACAGGAGAGTAAGGATATGTGTATTGGTCTTGTATGGCATAGATGCTCCGGTCTTATGACTGCGTTTTATGTCATGTGAGTTTTATATCGATATCAGATGTTCTTAGAAGGGTGAGGGCGTATATGTGTTCCATCGCATGTACGTACCTTAAAGATGTCGATTGCAATCTAATATGGGTAGTGAGCCCAGTTCGCATTTCTTTATGTTTGGGTCGGCATTCCTGACGCAACATGTGTGCCCGTTAGCGGATGCTATCAGTCGTTGTTTAAGCGAGATCAGTTCACACATGGGTATCCAACTCAATAGTGTTAACTTGTTGAAAAATGCCAAATCTTAGTTTCCCCGATCGGCATACCAAAGGAAGTATGTCATCATTCGGAGGCATCCGAAGGCAACGAGCTGACTAAGTCATGTGGGTAAAGTTGTACACCCCTGCAGGGTATCAAACTATTCGAATAGCCGTGTCCACGGTCATGGACGACAACTTGAGTTGATATCACCTGTATAGAATTTTGTTTTCAAATGCAGTTTGTGTTCTGGTTCAGCATGAAAGAATTCATGCATTGTACTGTTTATATTTACTTTTACTTACTGTTTTGGGCCAAGTTGATTTATTAAATTGCTTTATCAAAACTTAGCAATTGTAGGTTAAGATGTATTGCTTTATGCAAAACTGAACCAATATGCCTTCCTGTTGCAACCTTATGCATGTATCAATCTAAATCCTTTGTATAGGTTCTAATAAACACTTTCTTTTATTAGTTTGTCTAAGTCTTGCTGAGTACCTTCCGTACTCAAGGTGCTATAACCTATTGTTGCAGGTGAGGACGGTTATCTTTATGAAGTGCCCGTTAGCGTCGATCAGGGTGACGCTAACGAGTGAAGCTATTTCTTTCCTCCACGCAATCGCCTGCGGGTGGATGGGGCCATTGGTGGTTTTTGTTGCTTTATTTTGCTTCCGCTGTTAGACTTTTGTAGTGACCAAGTCACCGAATATTGTAGTACTAAACCAAATTGTAAACTTATGTTTACTTATGTTAATGTATGACTTGTATGTGTATAATGCAATGTTGTTTAAGGATATATGTGCAATGGTCACTGATCCTGGGAACCATTGTGAGATATATATCCGGGATGCCTAAATATTGGGTTTGATACTTATTAAATTTATGCTTCTAGCATGATCTTTAATAAAGGAGCAGCGCTGTTCCTTAATTAAGAATTGTGCTACAGTATAACTTTAATTAAGTACATTTCCAATATCCCGGGGCGTCCACAATACACCACCTATCCCAATCCCGCTAGCGTCACATTCAATCTCAAAAGTCTTACCAAAATCAGGGAGTTGGAGTAGGGGTGCTTGGGTGAGCTTCTCTTTCAATAAGTGGAATGCCCTCTCTTGCGCAGGTCCCCATTGGAAAGGCACTCCTTTCTTTGTCAATTCATTCAATGGTGCAGCAATGGTGCTGAAATCCCGCACAAAACGTCGATAGAATCCAGCAAGTCCATGGAAGCTTCGCACCTGTGACACAGTGGTAGGTGTCGGCCAGCTTTGGATGGCTGCAGTCTTTGCCTCATCCACCTCAATGCCCTGTGGTGTCACAACATAACCAAGAAACGCAACTCAATCGGTGCAAAAGGTGCACTTCTCGAGGTTACCAAACAAACGTGCATCTCTCAAGGCATTAAAAACAGCACGTATATGATTCAAGTGTAGCTCATGTGACTTGCTATAAATCAAGATATCATCAAAATAAACCACCACAAATTTTTCCAATGAAAAGACATAAAACCACGTTCATTAATCGCATGAAAGTACTAGGTGCATTAGTTAGACCAAAAGGCATCACTAACCACTCATATAGTCCGAACTTAGTTTTAAAAGCAGTTTTCCATTCATCTCCCAGTTTCATTCTAATCTGGTGGTAACCACTTCGCAAGTCAATCTTTGTGAAAATAATAGAGCCACTCAACTCATCAAGCATGTCGTCTAGCCTAGGAATAGGATGACGATACCTTATGGTAATATTATTAATGGCTCTACAATCAACACACATACGTCAAGTTCCATCTTTCTTAGGAACTAAAAGAACAGGAACAGCACAAGGACTAAGGCTTTCTCGTACGTACCCACGGTCCAAAAGATCTTGGACTTGTCGCTGAATTTCCTTAGTCTCCTCTGGGTTGGTCCTATATGCCGCACGGTTTGGCAAAGTTGCTCCCGGGATCAAATCAATTTGATGCTCTATCCCTCGAATAGGTGGTAACTCCAGGGGTATCTCAGCTGGAAATACATCCACATACTCCTGCAAAAGGTTAGCAATAGCAGGAGGCAAAGAGCTAGATATATCCTCAAGTGAAAATAAAGCATCTTTGCGTATCAAAGCATAGCATGGCAGCTCATTATCACAAATTTCAGCAAGCTCAGATTTAGTGGCAAGCATGACACACCTTTTCAATTTAATTCCCTCGGCCTTGGAACTAGGCGCCACTTTCTCCCCTTTAGGTGGGAAAACACGCCGCTACTTGCTGATTTTGAATCATGTTGGTGGTGTTTCTTTCATTTCTAGCACGCTCTACTTCATCTTTCATAATTTCAATGGAGTCAAAGGCAACAACTTAATCTTCTTACCCCTATGTGAGAACGAGTAGGTATTAGCTCTACCATGGTGCAAAACATCATTATCATATATCCAAGGCCTACCGAGCAACAACGAGCATGCTTGCATAGGCACTACATCAAAGTCAGTACTATCTTTGTAATTACCAGCTGAAAATTACACTCTCACAACTTTGTTTACCTTAACTTACCACACGAATTGAACCATTGGATGTAGTAGGGACGTGGGTGTGGTTGTGTGGTCAAGCCAAGCTTCTCAACCATCTCAGAGCTTGCAAGGTTATTGCAACTCCCTCCATCAATGATGACTCTACAGGCTCTCTCCTTCACGAGGAATTTGGATTGAAACAAGTTGTGCCGCTGATTTTGCTCCGCTCTCTCCACTTGGGCGCTTAGCACTCGCTGCGCAACAAGGCTCACATGAGTCCTTGTGTCAACAGCGGCTACATGTTCTTCCACATCATCAGCATCACTGTCTGTCTCGTCTCCTCCACCTGCAATGTTAGCTGCAAGCACATACTCATCTTCAATATCACTAGCACTTACATAACCTCCGTCTTCGGTGGCAAGGTATGCCCGCTGACTTGGGAAGTCCCTCATGACGTGGCCCATTCCCTTGCAACGGTGGCAAATAATCCCAGTCGTACGACCTGTGGAAGCAACCGAAGAAGAACTCTTGGCTGGGACCTGCACACTAGTAGATTTGTTTACCTCGGGTGCATGTGATGGTGTCAGAGGTGCTGCTGAACGCACCCTACTCGAGGAGGGGGCAGCAGACCGTGTAGCTGAAGGTGGGACTGTTTTAACATGCCCTGATGTTGATCTTGGTGTAGACGTGCTCCCAAAGTTGGTCCTTGACCTCTGCTGTTGTCCCTACAATTCCTTTTCTGCCAAACATGCAAGGTGGAACAATCTAGGAACACTATCATATTCTTTGTAATCAACTATGTCCTGAATTTCACATGTTAGTCCTCCATAAAAACGTGCCATAGCAGCCTCTTCGTCCTCAATAATATCACAATGCAACATACTAATTTGTAGCTCCTGATAATATTCTTCTACGGATCTATTACCTTTGTTTAAGCGCTGCAATTTCTTATGCAAGTCCCGTTTAAAAGAGGGTGGAATAAATCTGTCACGCATAGCAACCTTTAAAGCATCCCAGGTAGTAGGCGCTAATCCATCATTGCATACTCTACTCCACCAAATGATGGCAAAGCTTTTAAATTCGCTTGTGGCTTGCCTAACTCTATGCACTTCAGGAACTAAGTGAGCATTAAATTTCTGTTCTACCGTCATCTCCCAATCTAGATATACTTCAGCATCATAAGCACCCGCAAAAGATGGTATAGTGAACTTGACTTTAGCATATAGATCATCATTATCACGTGCATTATGGTGCGGAAAGTTATTACCTCTCATACCTTGACGGTTGAAGTTCAGTCGGTTCCGTTGTCGTGCATCCAAGGCATCGTGGTGGCGCATCCCATTATCGTTGTCGATCTCATGGCCGTGGGCTGCACCTTGAGGATCCACACGACCATTGTTCGGCGGTTGATTGGCCAAACCATCAATACGTGCATTGAGTGTTGCAATACTAGCATTGAGCTGTTGTAGTGTAGCATTTGTCTCCGCAAACTTCCTTTCGATGTCGTCATTAATAGCATGACGGTGCTCATCCAACACCCTCGTGAGCTCTTCCCTCAAAACACACTCTTGCGCATCTGATCCCTTACCTGCCATGGTTAGTAGGAGACACAAGACAACACAAAGATATTATCCCTATCAACTACTAGGTGGTGGAAGGTGGAATCACACACTCTCAAGCGTCTTACCAAGCTCTTATGAATTCCTTACCAATTGCAGCAGGTGGTATGATCGGAGAAGGTGGGATGTAAGACTACGGCGGAGGCGAATGCGAGGATCCAAATCTGGGGGCCAAAAGTACGTGGAGCTCGGACAAGCAATGTTTAGTAGCAAGGAATAGCAATAATGAAATCAGATTACCAAAGCTAAATCAAAGTCCACAGTACTCGTCACAGTTGCTGGCCCAAACGCGCTCCTAGCACTATATAACACCCTGGTTATCCGGAAGCCAAGATGTCACCTAAAACATCTAACATACATCCATAATGCGGAAGAATTTGAAACAAGTATATCAACTAAAGACAGCATTAAGTTAAACAAGATATGATGAAGGTATCCTTCCTTCACCTTTTAAGTTATTTAATTCCGATCATCAATAAAGAAGGTTCACACGCAGAAATAAATCAACATCCATGTGGAGAAGGTATCCTTCCTTCACCAATTATAATTTAATTATTACAGTTCATCATCAACGAATGTAAGATAAAACTAAATTTAATCTTGAACATGAATAGGATGATGTGAACGAGTAGTGCGTGTCTACTCCCTCCCAAGTGAGCCAACATCGGGGTTACCTAAAATAAACAAACAACGCAAGAGTGAGTCCATGACTCAGCAAGTCTGATGAAAGAGAAAGAACACATATACAAACAGGACATCACCATTTAAGAATGCGAACCTTGCATCGAGTGAACACTTATGAAAACATGAAATGAATGAATGTAATCAGGATGGACTGCACACATGCATATCTGGTATAGTGAGTGACACACCGTCGGTGTTCACTTAAGCCCGCACCTTAACAAAAGTGCGGGATCCAAGTCCTATATGAAGAACGTTTCATATAGGTGTCCAAAGCGCCCATCTTTGGAATTGATGGGTCTTACGTGCCCATCTTTGGAATTGATGGGTCTTTCAATCCACTCGTGGACGGGACATGACAATGTCCAAAATTGCCCACATTGGAATGGTGGGACTTACAATCCACTCCGTGGACATAACATGAATAAAATGATGCATGATATGAACATGAGCAGTGATAATACCATCTCTCAAGATATACTCCACATAATGAAAGAACATAACCAATTCAGCATCTCGGGTAACACAATATGTCACACTATATTCATGAAAACATTCACAATCATAACACTCAAAAGCAACAAAGTACTTGCCTTCGGCGTTGCGTGCGTTAGCGAGCAACGATGGTGCTCCCAAACCGTAGCCTCGTGGCCTAAACAATTAAATAACCAAAATAAGAACAACATAGAATCCAACCCGAATTAATAGTCTACAATACCCCCCTTGAACTCCCAAGGAATCACCATAAAACCTAATCTGAAAAACAGGCTGCAACCCAAAAACGTGTCGGGACAGCAGCATGAAAATGACAGTAGTTAATGACGTGGGACTCGAAATGAGATGAGTCCAGATCCTACCTCATCTTAACGAACATATCTATAACATTCAAGTTGATGAGATTTCCCAATTCGGCCAATAAACTTCTCTAATAAAGAAAACAAAACAGCAGCACAGCTTCTGTCTGAACAAACAGGACAACAATACTAAAACAACCATAACTTTTAATCTACAACTCCGAATTGAGCGTTCTTTAACAATCTGAAAAGGTTATGAAATTACCTACAATAAACTAGTTGGCACAACATTCAAATTTTGCCTTTAACAAAAAGTGGCACACGGGTCAAAACTAAAGATAGAAACTGACATACAATCTGGACAGACTGACATACAATCTGGACAGTCACAAAGAAAAGTGCATAACTTTTGATCTATAACTCCAAATGAAGTGTTCTTTATCAATCCTGAAAGCTAGTGATATAACCTTCAAAATTTGTTATGGGCAAGACCTCTGAATCACCTTCTAACTAGGCCATAAATCAACCTATACAGAGACTGCTAATTCTCGTCAGGATTCTGGACAGCAGATAGTAAATCTATCATAACTTTTGACTCGAAAGTCGGAATTCAGTGTTCTTGGCGGCCACCGAAAGCTAAGATCAATATCTACAAAACTCTAGGAGATGGACAACCCAAATTCGGCCTCTAAGATCACGAAACAGGCCACGCAACATTCAGGACAGAACTGAAATTCTAACGGGAGCAATTCAATCCAATCAAACTAATCGAATTCGCATCTGAAACAACCTAAACAGCGAGGGAAATCGATCATTACCCTTGTAGAACCATCGGAGATCGCTGATCAAATCCCACGAAGAAATTCTCCTTCAATCCTCTCTTCCTTCCTCTTCTTCTTCTTCCCACGGTCGGCCACAAGCAGCAGGAAAGATGGCGCCGGGGAGAGGAGGAGCAGCAAGCGGCGAGGCACTGTGAGCACGCCGCATCTGTAGCACTGGGGCTACTGTAGCACGGCGGCTACTGTAGCAAATGGGGCTAGGTTTGGTCCCCTCCTCCCCTTGCCTTCTAATGGGCTGCGGCCCACTCATGGGCCTTGGGCCACTATGGCTGGCTCCTCTTCTCGAATATGGGTTGGCGGCCCATACTTCTCCTAAAATTCTGAATTTTAACTTATTTCTCTCTAATCTTACAGCATTCGATATCGAATAATCGGGTATTACATTCTACCCCCTTAAATAGGATTCGACCGAATCCTCACACCGACTCACGCGAAAGGTCGGTTGCAACTAAAAATTAATAACGGTAACATGTACTCGATATGAACAAATCTAAATAATGCTCGTGCATGCGAGCCTCCAGCTCCTAAGTGGTCTCTTTCTGGATGAGGACACCACAACATCTTGACGCAAATCGACGTCTGTCTTAACACTCGTCCGACACTTCCGGCTATACTCATCGGACGAGACTCGAAGGTAAGATCCTACTCGATGGTCAACGTTGTTAACGAATAACAAACTCGGATCTCGGTACTCACCCACACCAAATGAAACCAAAAGTGAGTACAACGTGTAGGAATCCGAGACGGTCTTAGCGAAGCGACACTATCGAAAACAACCCAATGAACACAGGGTTAACCTTCTCCTTGAAGTCGAACCACACAACAAGCACATAGAGCACGGAAATCTTGTTCCACCTCTCCATTGAACTCTTCACCGAACAAGGATCACCCTCTTTAACCGGAAACATACAATCGAATTCTTTTAAGCAAACTCTTTTACCGCAAAACACATCTGAATAAGAAAAATTCACATCACAACTATCGTTACCAATCGAGTCTTGAAGAGTAAAATCCGAAATCGAATTTCATCAAGAAAACCTTTCCACTTTCCAAGTGGCAAATTGCGAATAAACGCCACGAAAGCCAAAGGGAGATCACTTGAACGCTCAAACCAAAAACTTCTTTTGTTTTGCTGAATTGGAAAGAAGCAAACATGCCAACACAACACCAACTCACCATGCAGAAGACACCAGTCAACAACATAAAGCTCAAATGAGTAACAAGAAAACGCTTCAATACCCAAGGTAACATCCTTTTTTTTTCAATTCCTCTTTTAGGAATAAAATTTCTCTCGGACATTGGAATTGAATTCATCGCATACCACAGGGCTCAAACCTCTTAATTTAACAACCTCAAATTAGGCTTAAACCGAAATACATCATCCACACCTTTGTGGAGAGACTCTATTGATTCCATGAACACTCTGGACCACTCCTTCAAGCGATGACATTAATTTGATAGAAGGCACCAAAGCCCCTCAAAAACCCATGCAATCTCATCACCTCCAACTTTCAAGAATATCACATCAGAATTTTCAGTACACCCGCTCATGAACTACAACAAAAGGGTTCTATCGACAATCATTCCACTACTCAGTACTCAGTTTTCTATCTCCTCTACACACCAATCTTTGGGTGACCAAAAGTTTAGTATGAAAACGGAAAGCCCAAATTTAACCTCCGAGACCTCTACAACGAATTCCTCTTATAACAAATAGTGAAATCATCGGATTAAATCTCTATGATCCCCACAATTCCGATATACTCACTCATTGACATCATCAGGAATCACTCATACCACATCGCGATACTTTCAATAGTGTTCTTGTATAAAATTGATTACGATTTCCATACATTTGATAATCCCCAACATTTCAACATGAACCAAGGTTACGGAACTACACTATACCATAGATCCTACTTAGTCGAACAATATACGATTTTACCTCGAAACCAAACATTCCATCGAATCAACTTCCTCCAAGAGATTTCAGTCAAAACCAACTCATCTTCTATTACTACTCCAATAGTGGGTAGCAAAAACTCACCCCTACAATCACTTAACCACCACCAAACAAACAACAACTTACGAGTTGTAAAACTTTCTGACACAAAGCGGTTGATCCTTTCTCAAAAGAAAGAGGCGAATAAGAACAAATTTCACCACACAGAAAATGTTATCTGCTCACAAGTGAGCACAAAACCAAAAGAAATAATCTGTAATAAAGATGCGGAAAAGCGAAAGTTGAGTTCACAATGGAGGGCACGCATCCCTCGAAAGGGAATAGCAAATAACCACTAATAAGGAAAAAATGACATTGCGATTGAAACTCGACAACTCTTGAGTGAAAAGAGTAAAAGTTTATGAACAATTCGAATAACTACAAGTTACAAAACTTGACTCAAATTCTCGAGATATTCCTCTGCACTCTTTCCTTAACACTGAAATTAATTCTTTGACTAACATCGCTTTGCCACAACGTACAAGATAAGATCTTTAGTCCAAACCACAAGGACTAATTAAGAACCAATGAAATTCTTCCATACGTCATATTTGTTGAGCAGTTCAACTACACAAGAAACATGAGATCCAAGTAATCTCACCACCAAACTCGAGACATTTCCAATTACTGATTTCGCAAAGCGCAAGTAGATTATTCTCCTCTTAAAGGAACCAACATAAGTTCTTTGATTGCAACCTCACGTTGCCAACTCGGACAAAGAGCCTTTAAAATTAAATCACACAAATCTCTTAAGAAGCAACAGGACAATCCAATACCTTAATTTATTTAAAATAATTTCAGCTACGGATGATTCATGGGCTCAAAGAAAATATCACTAAAGCTAAACTTGAATTATTCTCATCGAACGATATCACCAAAGGCGATCAAATTACTATAGGTATTAACATCAATTTCACAACAACAATTAGAAAACACTTCAAAAGACCCACGTGAAAAGAATGAATTGATTCTTTCTCAAAAGAAGAGACAAATGGAAACGATTTTCACCAACTAGAAAACTCATCCACCACTCTTGAACACGGGACCAAGGAAGAAACCAATTAAGCAATGAACTTATAGAACATAAGTGGAGTCCACAGTTGAACACTTAAGCCTCACAAGAAGAGAATATCGAACCTTAATGAGATAAGAACAAATAAGTACTCAAATCAAAGCACTTGCATTCTTGAAGAACCATTATAACTTTGCAACATATCGCTACTCGATAAACTTCATTTACCACATAAAGCTTGAACCCCAAAGGATCATGAACACAAAACTTAAAATTTGATCATTTAGGAAATATCACCATAGGTGATCAAATTACTATAAGAGTTAACCTCATTCTCCCATTTTGTGATTCAAAACATCGACAACATATACTAGTACCAAGAATCATCAAACTTTATTACTCCATCCTAAAACTTCCCAAAGGAACACAAACAAAAGGTTGAAACAAATTTATTATAACAAGACTATGCTAAGCAATAACAATATCACAAGGCACGATATCAAAGACTACTTACGAAATTCGTCTACTCCACTTCGTGGGTGTTGCTCTACACCTTCTTTAGCGCTCAAAAACAAATGATGATTGTATTAATCATGTATGAACATACGGTACTAATTCCATTTGCAAACACATAACCATATATAAACATAGAAATCATTTCAAAACATGATTAAAGATTCACTAACATAATTTTCTATAAACAAGGTTTCCCGAATCGATACACCGCACCCATCCGGTCCTTTATACAAGTTTCAACAATTTTAGCATACCATGGAATAGATAAATCTAGCTCTTATGTAAGATCTATAGGTTACGAGCAGATATGGACAGTCTTTATTTAACATACAACATGTATCAAATACAAGGATATTTCAAATTAATCAATTTCACCTTCATAGATGGTAGTTAAGAATAAGCGATTTGCACTATGCTAATAACCCAACTTGATAACTCATATCGTAACAATCTATTCGCTTAGTTATAACTTCTCATTTTAAGCATGACAAGACATCACAAAAGGATTCTAACACCTTCTGCAAAGAAAAGAGAGACTTCAAACCTCAACGCTCAAGTAATCCAAAGAAACGCATAAAGCCAAAGCTTTCCGGGCAAGCGAACTTACATGCAGAAACTCTCACTAACCAAGCTATCAAGCGAGTAAATGAGTCATTCTTTTTCAATGAGAAAGAAGGAGCAACCAAGAAAACATCAATCTTGCCAATTGACAACGATCATAAGTAGTAAAAGCAACTCAACGATCGAAAAGCAATAATTGTTTGAGAGAACCAAGAGGATCTATGGAAAACCATAACTATCATGGACCACAAACCGGAGAAATTCATCAACCACCACGGGACAAGAATTGCCAAATTCGAAATGAAAGAAGAGAACAACTTTCTAAAGTAACTCATACTTAGTACACAAGCGATGATACTGGGTAACTACTCCTCTAACCACGTCTTTGCGAGCGGTGGTGTAACACAGTGAATCGGAGTAACAACCACGACCTCCACTTCTTATCATCCGTTAACAACACGCTTCACCAAAATACTCAATTATGAATATGCAGGATCATCTCACGACAATCAAAGTATTAGTTCATAGATAATGAATATCATAGTAGATCATAGATTAACAACAAGAAAGATAATACAAAAGCAACTCAACAATTGCTCAACGAATGAAACATAACAATAGAAATGCGGAAGCAATAGATTCCCAACCCCACCCATCGTACACGTGTGTCATTTTAATGTTCTTCTATTAACCACGGACCTAAAGCCCGCTCTGATACCAACTATAACACCGTGGCTATCCGGAAGCCAAGATGTCACCTAAAACATCTAACATACATCCATAATGCGGAAGAATTTGAAACAAGTATATCAACTAAAGACAGCATTAAGTTAAACAAGATATGATGAAGGTATCCTTCCTTCACCTTTTAAGTTATTTAATTCCGATCATCAATAAAGAAGGTTCACACGCAGAAATAAATCAACATCCATGTGGAGAAGGTATCCTTCCTTCACCAATTATAATTTAATTATTACAGTTCATCATCAACGAATGTAAGATAAAACTAAATTTAATCTTGAACATGAATAGGATGATGTGAGCAGTAGTGCGTGTCTACTCCCTCCCAAGTGAGCCAACATCGGGGTTACCTAAAATAAACAAACAACGCAAGAGTGAGTCCATGACTCAGCAAGTCTGATGAAAGAGAAAGAACACATATACAAACAGGACATCACCATTTAAGAATGCGAACCTTGCATCGAGTGAACACTTATGAAAACATGAAATGAATGAATGTAATCAAGGATGGACTGCACACATGCATATCTGGTATAGTGAGTGACACACCGTCGGTGTTCACTTAAGCCCGCACCTTAACAAAGTGCGGGGATCCAAGTCCTATATGAAGAACGTTTCATATAGGTGTCCAAAGCTGCCCATCTTTGGAATTGATGGGTCTTACGTGCCCATCTTTGGAATTGATGGGTCTTTCAATCCACTCTGTGGGCGGGACATGACAATGTCCAAAATTGCCCACATTGGAATGGTGGGACTTACAATCCACTCCGTGGACATAACATGAATAAAAGGATGCATGATATGAACATGAGCAGTGATAATACCATCTCTCGGTATATACTCCACATAATGAAAGAACATAACCAATTCAGCATCTCGGGTAACACAATATGTCACACTATATTCATGAAAACATTCACAATCATAACACTCAAAAGCAACAAAGTACTTGCCTTCGGCGTTGCGGCGCGTTAGCGAACAACGATGGTGCTCCCAAACCGTAGCCTCGTGGCCTAAACAATTAAATAACCGAAATAAGAACAACATAGAATCCAACCCGAATTAATAGTCTACAATACCCCCCTTGAACTCCCAAGGAATCACCATAAAACCTAATCTGAAAAACAGGCTGCAACCCAAAAACGTGTCGGGACAGCAGCACGAAAATGACAGTAGTTAATGACGTGGGACTCGAAATGAGATGAGTCCAGATCCTACCTCATCTTAACGAACATATCTATAACATTCAAGTTGATGAGATTTCCCAATTCGGCCAATAAACTTCTCTAATAAAGAAAACAAAACAGCAGCACAGCTTCTGTCTGAACAAACAGGACAACAATACTAAAACAACCATAACTTTTAATCTACAACTCCGAATTGAGCGTTCTTTAACAATCTGAAAAGGTTATGAAATTACCTACAATAAACTAGTTGGCACAACATTCAAATTTTGCCTTTAACAAAAAGTGGCACACGGGTCAAAACTAAAGATAGAAACTGACATACAATCTGGACAGACTGACATACAATCTGGACAGTCACAAAGAAAAGTGCATAACTTTTGATCTATAACTCCAAATGAAGTGTTCTTTATCAATCCTGAAAGCTAGTGATATCACCTTCAAAATTTGTTATGGGCAAGACCTCTGAATCACCTTCTAACTAGGCCATAAATCAACCTATACAGAGACTGCTAATTCTCGTCAGGATTCTGGACAGCAGATAGTAAATCTATCATAACTTTTGACTCGAAAGTCGGAATTCAGTGTTCTTGGCGGCCACCGAAAGCTAAGATCAATATCTACAAAACTCTAGGAGATGGACAACCCAAATTCGGCCTCTAAGATCACGAAACAGGCCACGCAACATTCAGGACAGAACTGAAATTCTAACGGAGCAATTCAATCCAATCAAACTAATCGAATTCGCATCTGAAACAACCTAAACAGCGAGGAAATCGATCATTACCCTTGTAGAACCATCGGAGATCGCTGATCAAATCCACGAAGAAATTCTCCTTCAATCCTCTCTTCCTTCCTCTTCTTCTTCTTCCCACGGTCGGCCACAAGCAGCAGGAAAGATGGCGCCGGGGAGAGGAGGAGCAGCAAGCGGCGAGGCACTGTAGCACGCCGCTACTGTAGCACGGGGCTACTGTAGCACGGCGGCTACTGTAGCAAATGGGGCTAGGGTTTGGTCCCCTCCTCCCTTGCCTTCTAATGGGCTGCCGGCCCACTCATGGGCCTTGGGCCACTATGGCTGGCTCCCCTCTTCTCGAATATGGGTTGGCGGCCCATACTTCTCCTAAAATTCTGAATTTTAACTTATTTCCTCTCTAATCTTACAGCATTCGATATCGAATAATCGGGTATTACACACTAGCTCAAGCAAACCGAAAGATAGGGTAGATATAAGCACAAAAGAACAAAAATTGCAAAGCAACCGATATCTCTCGTGGGTGGTCGTGGAGCTCCGGTGGGTTGTCGTAGACCAACTGAGGGTGGTCGTGAGCTAACTGGGGTGGTTTTTTTTTATTATTCTCTTTTTCTTTTCTTCTTTTTTTTGATTCTTTCTTCTTCTTTTTTGACTGACGAAACCCAACCTAGGGTTCCTCTTTTTTTTTTCTTTTTTGCGCAAGTGACCTTGACTCACAACTCTTCAAAACCCTTTTTAGGGCCTAGGGATGTATATAGGTCACAAACTTTTTCCGGAGAGCAGGGGTATAAAGGTAATAAAAAGATACTCTCTCTCTCTCTCGGAACTTTGGCTATCTCTGTTTCGGCTATGGAATTGCTTCTCGGTCTTTGTTGGGTCGGCCACGATATGATGAGTGTGTGGGTGTCCGAGAGCAACCAGAAACAAATAGACTCCGAGTAGGATGTCGGGGCGGAACAAGTAGATGGTCGAATCCGATTAGGTAGTCGAACACGAGGAGGTGGTCGTATCGAGTAGGTGGTCAAATCTGACTAGGTAGTCGAACACGAGGAGGTGGTCGGATGGGGGTGTTGACTCGAGTAGGTGGTCGGATGGGGGTGGTGTCTCAATTCTCGGCTATAGCAGACAAACCCTAATTGCAACGGATGCAACAAAGGACAAGCCGAGATACACGATGACCAAAACAGCAAAGACTCGACGCTAGAAATTAGATCACGACGACTAGACCAGCAACAAAGACACCGACGATGGACTCGAACTCAACAACGTGAATACTGAAAACAAAATTGCGAAAGGCACAACGTGGTTTGAGCAGCGGAAAAACTAAGATCTAAAACTTTTTGTGGGGCAATTTTCTGGACTCTAGGTGATGGAAACAACAATCAAAAGGGGATAAACGAGATTACATAACGGGCAACCTTCGCTCTGATACCAACTGATGGCTACGGTGTCCCGGTCTTTCGATAGGTTCGATTGATTTTGTCGTGAGGACGTTGACGCTTTGAGGCTTTCGACGAGCAGATCGTCACCTCGCAGTCGCTACACCGTCGGTATCGTCGTTATCGACCACGCTGGCACGCGATCGACCTTACCACAAGGGTTATTGTCCCTGCAAGCAATCGAAGCAACTCACAAGAACAAGGAAGATGCAATCTGAATTGTATTGCGAATATGAATGAAGATCAACAAAGTGGGGTTCCTCAAACCGTACAACGGCGAAACTGCAAGTGGCAGAATAATTCTAAGAAAAACCCAACCCTAAACTGTGGCGGCTGTTGTATATATATAGGGGGGGGCGTGAGGAGGTTGACCTAGGGTTGTGCGGCCATGGGAAGAGGCATACACAACCTAGGCTTTGACCCCGACACGCTTACAAGGCCCTATTAGGCCCAAAACGGTGTCGTAGCACCTAAAGACTGGTCGTAGAGCTTGAGACCTAGTCATAGCACTGGCTGGTCTGGTCATAGTGCTGGCGAACCTAGTCAAGGAGCTTGAGACCTGGTCGTAGCGTTGGCTGGTCTGGTCATAGCACTGGCGAACCTAGTCGAGGAGCTTGAGAACTGGTTGTAGTGCTGGCAGGACTGGTCGTAGGGCTTGTAGACCTGGTCGTAGACCTTGAGGATCCATTATTCCTAAGTAACAAAAGATCACAACTATGAGGTAGTATACCATTCTGCATAGATAAATTATTAGCACCTAGAAACGAGCTCACCTCATAATTTAAGTGACGTGCACGAGCTCTTGTCATAGGACCTTGTAGTTTAGCAATTGGATCTGGAGGATTTTGTGTAGTACGTGTACCCGAAGGAGTGATGTCCTCATCAGAGAATGTAGTGGATGAGGAAGAATACAATCAATTTAATGAGTTGACTCCTTTCAGAAATGGCATAAGTGTCGAGGCAGAACAATATGACAAAACTAGCTACATACGCATCGATCATCATGAAGGGCTAATTTGTAAAGGAAATAAGCAAGTGGAATGATGAATGAAATGTTTATATGTCATATATTCTCAATTTGCATTTATGTATATCATAATGTATCATATGCGATGAATTTGCAATTATGTATTGAAGGGATACGGGTAGGCTACGGGAGCAACAAATCAAAATTTCTACCACGTAAACTAGGAAGCCAAGCAAGTAGATGATCAGATCATTACCACCAGATGCGTAGTGCAGCGGAAGAAACATTGGAGCAGCCTGGTCCAACGAAGAGCACGTCGGTGAAGTGGTTGTAGTCGATTGTCTCCTCCAGCAAGCTCCAATGTTCCTTGTGAATATCGCGGATCATCCTCATGCGCAACAGCAACTGCAGTAGCGCATCTACGGTATCCACACGTCTAGAGAAGGAACAACCAAACATCAGTGTGCTAGCACCAAGTCGCACGGCGGGGCTCTCTCAGGAAGATGGCGGCTAGGGTTTCGGTGGAACAACTCACGTGTCTTGCTTCCGTGTGTCTCTCCTAATAGCCTCAAGCATCTCCTTATATAGTGCCCATGACGGATCCTATCCGAACACGTTTTGTTCCAACACGTTAAATGTGTGACCCGTTAGGTTTATGCGTAGTCGGTTGTGACTTGAAAACCTTTTCTGACCACGAGTAGCTGGCGGTTCCTAGTAGGACATAACGATTCCCGAATACACACAAAATAAATCGGACGAACCTTAATGCAATATGATCTACGACTAAGCCCTCATCACTTACGATCAGCACGTATCTAGTCACGACCAGTCTGTATTTAGGTATGACCAGTTCGTAACTCCTTACGACCAATTTGTACTTAAGTACGACTAGTCTACGACCAGCTCGTATCTCTATATGACTAGTTTGTAACTGTGTACGAACAGTTCATATTTAGTCTCGACCAGTTCGTAACTTCTTACGACCAGGTTTTGACCACTCTGTGATGACGTTCGACCATTCTACGATCAACTCGTATCTCCATACGACCAGTCTGTAACTGATCGAACTAAGCGACCTACTCGTGTATTCTCCCTTTGCCTCACGATATCTAGTTTGAACTCCAGGTAAGATGTTTGTCATCCATGGACTGTTCAATACTTTCTTGATCGAGTGTCGGATAACCATATATGGTCGAACTTTTCGACCTTGAGTGGAACGACCATGCACTTTCTTTATCCGACCACTTCGAGGGGCCCAGAGATATCTCTCCCATTATGATAGGAGGGGCAAATCCCATATCCGACCAGTCACATCCCTTCACATGTTTCATAGCATACCCGAAAGCTACCTTTATAACTACCTAGTTACGAGTAGCGTTTGGCAACCCCTAAGAGTGCTATTACACATGTAGGGAACCATGCTGATCTCAGGTCTAAGGATTATACATCATCATTACTTGAGACCAAACCTATATTCTCTAACATGTGTTAACATCATTGATTCGATATCTCTATATCCATGACCGGTGAAACATGGTCAACAATCAATACATGTTCTGGTCGTTGGGTCACATGTACTTAAGGATATTCTTGACTGCAATCCAGTAACGTTCACCTAGATCTGACTGATATCTGCTCGTAACACTTAGAGCATACGACATATCTAGTCGTGTGCACACATGGCATGCATGATAGATCCTATAGCCGAAGCATATGGGATTCTACTCATTTTGTCTCGCTCATCAGTGGTCGTAGGACACTGAGTCTTGCTAATATTAATACCATGTGACATTGGCTAGAAACCTTTCTTAGAATCTTGCAAGTTGAATCGTTTCAACACCTTGTCAATGTACACATCTTGGCTTAATCCAATTAGCCTCTTAGATATATCTCTATAGATCCTTATACCAAGAATATATGCTGCATCTCCTAAATCTTTCATAGAGAAACTATTTCTCAATGAAGTTTTAATAGATTCAAGCATTGGAATATCGTTTTTTATTAGTAGTATGTCATCCACATACAATATCAGAAACACAAGTTTGCTCCCACTAACCTTCTTGTAAACACAAGGTTCTTCTTCGTTCTTGATGAAGTCAAACCCTTTGACTACTTCATCAAAACGAATGTTTCAACTCCGAGATGCTTGCTGTAATCCATAGATGGACTTATTAAGCTTGCATACCTTTGTAGCTTCCTTTGGATTGACAAAACCCTCAAGCTATGTCATGTACACATTCTCACGTAGGTTTCCATTTAGAAAAGCCGTTTTGACATCCATTTGACATATCTCATAGTCTAAATATGCAGTAATAGCCAGAATGATCTGGATAAACTTAGGCATAGCGACGGGCAAGAAGGTTTCATCGTAATCAACACCTTGAAATTGTTTGAAACCCTTTGCGACCAGTCGTGCCTTATGAATGTGAACATTTCCATCTATATCTATCTTTTTGTTAACAATCCACTTGCACTCAATGGTCTTAACACCATTAGGTGCATCGACCAAGTTCCAAACTTGATTGTCATGCATGGACTTTATTTCGAATCTCATGGCCTTAAGCCATGATTTAGAGTCTGGGTCCACCATCGCTTTCGAATAAGTCTTCGGCTCATCATTATTAAATAATAAAATGTTCTGCCCATACCTTATAGGCAATCGACGTGGCCTTTTCGACCTACGTGGGGCTGATGCTCCATCTACAAGTTCAACAACATTTTGTTCATCCTGTAGAGGTTCGGTAGGAGTTGAAACATTTTCAGATGTTTCCCGAATTTCTTCGAGTTGCATCTTGCTCCCAATGACTCCTTTGGAAAGAAACTCTTTCTCCAAGAAGATACCATTACAAGCAACAAACACTTTGTTTTCATCCCGCTTCTAAAAGTAATATCCTTTAGTTTCGTTAGGATACCCCACAAAGAAACACTTATCACACTTGGGTGTGAGTTTATCAGACGTCAAATGTTTGACATATGCCTCACAACTCCATACCTTGAGAAAAGACAATCTAGGACACTTCCCGATCCATATCTTATATAGTGTCTTCTCCACTGTCTTCGATGGAACCCTATTTAAAGTGAAAGTCGCTGTTTCTAGAGCGTATCCCTAGAATTGCAATGGAAGATCAGATTGGCTCATCATTGACCAAACCATGTCTAACAATGTTCGGTTCCGTCGTTCAGACACCCCATTCCATTGAGGCGTTCCCGGCAGAGTGAGTTGTGGAACAATTACACATTTCTTTAGATGATCACCAATCTCATGGCTCAAATATTCACCTCCATGATCAAATCATAGACATTTGATTGTCTTGCCAAGTTGATTTTGTACCTCATTCTGAAATTTTTTGAACTTTTGAAAGGATTCAGACTTGTGCCTTAGTAAGTAGATATAGCCATATCTACTAAAGTTATTAGTAAAAGTTATGAAGTATTGAAAACCACCTCTGGCTGAAGTGCTCATTGATCCACACACATCCGTATGTACTAGGGCCAATAGGTCACTCACCCTCTCACCTCTGGTCGTGAAAGGTGCTTTTGTCATCTTGCCGAGTAAACAAGATTCACATGTTTCAAATGATTCAAAATCAAATGAGTTTAGAAGACCATCTTTATGGAGCTTCATCATGCACTTCTCATTTATATGACCTAGACGACAATGCCAAATATAAGTGAGATTCATATTATCAAGTCGAAGTCTCTTAGAATTAATGTTATAGATAGGCTCATCTTTAAGATTCAAAACATACAATCCATTCACCAATGGAGCATCGCCATAAAGCATATCTTCAAAATAAATTGAATAACAATTATTCTTTATTTTGAACTCATAACCTTCTGCTCCTAAAAATGAAGCAAAAATAATGTTTTTGCTTAAGACTGGAACATAATAACAATTATTTAATTCCATAACTAATCCTGAAGGTAAAGCAAATGGTAAAATGCTAATAGCTAATGCAGCAACTCTTGCTCCATTGCCCACGCAAAGATCAACATCTCCTCTTGCCAAACTTCTACTCCTTATCAGTCCCTGCATCGAATTGCAAATATGAGCAACCGATCCAGTATAAAATACCCAAGAACTGGTCGGAGAAGTGGCAATATTAATTTCTATAACATTTATACCTAAAGTGGAAGTCTTACTTCCTTTGTTCTTTTTCATTTCTGCCAAGTACTTCTTGCAATTTCTCTTTTAGTGCCGAGTTTCATGACAATAACATTCTGTATCAGGCTTAGGACCCAGCTTGAGCTTCTTAAGGTTAGCCTTGAGACTCTCGATCTCATCTTGAGTCTTTTCTTTGCCTTTTCCCTTTCCCTTTGACTTACCCTTCTTCTTGAAGCTAGTAGTCTTTTGAACCATTATCACATGATTAGAACTTTTCTTGATGCTCTCCTCAGCACCCTTAAGCATGCCATGCAACTCGAACATTGACTTCTCTATGCTGTTCATATGAAAATTCAGTATGATGGGCTGAAAGCTCGCAGGCAGCAATTGAAGAATTATATCAGTAGCCAACTCTTGACTAAGGGGAAAACCAAGCTTTTCCAAGATCTCAATGCGACCAATCATTTTGATCACATAAGGACTGACTGGGTTACCTTCTGACAGCCTACAAGAAAATAATGCCTTAGAGGTATTAAACCTCTCTGCCCGTGCTTGGTCCTAAAACATACCCTTCAGACTCACAATCATATTGTAAGCATCTGTGGTCTCATATTGCTTCTGAAACTCAGAATTCATGGTAGTAAGCATTAGGCAGTGCACATTGACTATCTCATTGCAATGCTTCTCATAAGCATTCTTTTCAACACAAGGTGCATCGACACTCGGTTCCTCAGGATAGGGACCCTCTAGAATATATTCATTCTTTTCTTATTTGAGAACAATTCTCAGATTACGAAACCAGTTAATGAAGTTTGAACCATTGAACTTTTCTTTCTCAAGAATAGATCATAAATTAAAGGTAGATGCAGAAGAAGTAGTAGGTGCCATGATCTACAACAGAAAAATATATACAAAGGTTCAGCACTATGTTTATGTAAGATCTTCTATTAGACACTCATGTTGGTGGTTATGTTCGACCAGTCTACGATCAGCTCGTATCACCATACAACTAGTCTGGATCTGGTCGTATCTCCATATGACATAGTCTGAACTTTGTCGTATCATTATATGACTAGTTCATACCTAGTTGAACTTAATCAACAACAGATAATAAAAGATACTCCCACTAAATGTTCTAAACCATGTTTTCCCTCTAACATCATTTAGTGAGTTCAAGATCCATAAATCATTAAGTCCTAGTGAGCTTTGGCATCACTGCTAGAAACTTAGTGATTTTAGGTAAGCAACCCTTTACTAATCATATCACATATGACTCTTGTTTAATCGGTGACATCTCTATACCCCGGCGACCAACATTATGTCCCAAGGCCAAAAACTGTTTTGATAGCCTTGTTAAGTCAAACCAACACTATGCATGTGGATGTCCGACACCCACCCCATCTTGTTAAGATAGTTAATGACACCCTACTTTGGTAGACCTGCCAATTAACGATCAAAATCGTGATAAGCGTAGCAATTGGAAAGGCATTAATTTTATTTAATTTTTTCTGAGGGATACTACTCTATCATGTCAAAACATTTAATGATAAAACATGATCAAATAGCATAACAGGAATAAACACAAACATTAACAGATAATCATATTAAACTGTGAAATAGTATGACCCTTAACATGTCGATGTCCATCAGCATGCTTCATGTTCTCCGACCACCATGCTTGATGTCTCCGATCGCATTCATCTACTAGGCATTTACTCCTAAAAGCTAGTAATGAATTACATAGGATAGTATCAAGCATCACAAGTCAGCACGCAGAGAGTTATATAATAATATGTAGCTCGATGGCTATCTCACAACATGACTCGCAGGCCATGAAAATCCATTCATGCGTCACATATACAATGGGCCATACTATTCACATCAAATCTTGTAAAAATGAGTTATGCATAGAATCCAGTTCTATCGGGCGAGATGAATTTTTTTCAAAGACATGAATCTTATTTACATAACTGAGCCTTGCAAATCATCAGATTAATCATATTCACCCTATTCCGAACCAATCTGATCACTGCCTTGATATGACCACACACTACAGCACATTCCGATGGCAGAATTCCGACTGGTAGGAATATTTATGCAAGGCAGTCGAAAACAAGTCGAGTAAATCATCTGGTGCTCTTAACTTGTACCTCCTCTAAAAACCCATCTACTATCGCTGAACACTGATCGATCTTATCGACCAGTGCCTAGATCATTCCATCCATATGAATCGACCTAGACCATCAGACCAAACAAGTGATAGATCCAATCTACTACTGCCACATATCCAGTATATATGACTGATCAAGATCAAAAACTATGCAGGATGGCTTTGATACCACTGAAGGGATATGGGTAGGCTATGCTAGCAACAAATCAAAATTTCTACCACGTAAACAAAGAAGCCAAGCAAGTAGATGATCACAGATCATTACCACCAGATGCGTAGTGCAGCGGAAGAAGAGTTGGAGCAGACCGATCAAACGAAGAACGCGTCGGTGAATTAGTCGTAGTTGATTGTCCAGTGTCCTCGTGAGTCAATCATCCTTTCCAGCAACCTCTGAAGTTCCTTGTGAAGGTTGCGGATTGTCCTCAAGTGCAACAACAACTGTAGTAGTGCCTCTATAGTATCCACACGTCCAGGGAAGGAACAACCGTACGCCGGTGTGCTAGCACCAAGTCGCACGGCGAGGCTCTCAGGAAGATGGCAGCTAGGGTTTCGGTGGAGTAACTCACATCTCTCACATGTCCCCAATAGCCTCAAGCATCTCCTTATATAGTGCCCATGACGGATCCTATTCGAACACGTTTTGTTTCAACCCGTTAAGTGTGTGACTCGTTATGTTTATGCGTATTCGGTTGTGACTCGGAAACCGTTTTTCGACTGCGAATCATAGCGGTCTCTAGCAGGACATAACGATTCCCGAATAAACACAAATTATATCGGACGAACCTTAATGCAATATGATCTACGACTAGATCCTTATCACTTATGACTAACTCGTATCTGGTCACGAATAGTCTATGACTTGTTCGCATCTCCATACGGCCAGTCTACGACTAGATTGAAACTATGTACGACCAGTTTTGACCAGTCTACGACCAGCTTATAACTATGTGTGACCAGTCTACGACCAGCTCGTATCTCCATACGACCAATTCGTAAATGTGTACGACTAGTTTCGACCAGTCTATGACCAGCTCGTATCTCCATATGACTAGTTCACATCTGGTCGAACTGAACGACCTGCTCGTGTATTCTCCCTCTGCCTCACGATATCTGGTTTCAACTCCAGGTGAGATATTTGTTATCCATGCACTCTTCAATACTTTCTCGATCGAGTGTCAGACAACCTTATGTGGTCGAACTCTTCAACCACTAGTGGCATGGCCATGCACTTTCTTTATCCGACCACTTTGAGGGGCCCAGAGATATCTCTCCCATTATGTTAGGAGGGGCAAATCCTATATCTGACCAGTCACATCCCTCCGCATGTTTCATAGCATACCCGAAAGCTACCTTTATAACTACCCAGTTACGAGTAGCATTTGGCAACCCCTAAGAGTGCTATTACACATGTAGGGAACCATGCTGATCTCAGGTCTAAGAATTATACATCATCATTGCTTGAGACCAACTAATGACACATGGAATCATAACAATCTCAGTAGTGTATCAAGGTGGGTCTATCCAACCCCATGTTCTCTAACATGTGTTCACATTATTGATTTGATATCCCTATATCCATGACCGGTGAAACATGGTCATCTATCAATACATGTGCTGGTCGTAGAGTCAGTAGTGTTCCGACCAGTGACATCCGACTAGGGATACTATTTAGAACGATATCATATAAGTTAAAGAGCTTCACTAATAAGTTACATACTTATTAATCTTTATAACCAATGATTCATTTAAAGAACATAATAACATTTATTCAATAACTCATAAACATAGATGTGATACAATCATCTCTATGATTGTTTCTAGGGCATATCACCAACAAAATCTTATGCACATAACCGAGCCTTAGAAATCATTGGATCAATCATATTGACCCTATTCCGAACTAATCTGATCACTGCCTTGATACGACCACACATTACGGCACACTTCGATGGCAGAATTCCGACCAGTAGGAGTATCATGTAGTGTGGTTGCGATCAAGCGCAACAAACCAGCTGGTCCTTTCAGCTCATACCTCCTCGCAAAACCCATCTACTACCACCGAACAACAATTGATCTTATCGACCAGTGCCTAGATTGTTCCATCCATATGAACCGATCTAGGTTACCAGACGAAACCAGTAATAGATCCAATCTACTACTGCCACATATTCAGTATATGCGATCGATCTAGATCAAAAACTATGCAGGATGGCTCTGATACCACTGAAGGATACGGGCAGGCTACGGGAGCAACAAATCAAAATTTCTACCACGTCAACTAGGAAACCAAGCAAGTAGATGATCACAGATCGTTACCACCAGACGCGCAGTGCAACGGAAGAAACGTTGGAGCAACCTGGTCCAACGAAGAGCGCGTCGGTGAAGTGGTTGTAGTCGATCGTCTCCTCTAGCAACCTCCAATGTTCCTTGTGAAGATCGCGGATCGTCCTCAACCGCAACAGCAACCACAATAGCGCCTCTACGGTATCTCCATACGACTAGTCTATAACTGATCAAACTAAGCGACCTACTCGTGTATTCTCCCTTTGCCTCACGATATCTAGTTTGAACTCCAGGTAAGATGTTTGTCATCCATGGACTGTTCAATACTTTCTTGATCGAGTGTCAGATAACCATATATGGTCGAACTCTTCGACCTTGAGTGGAACGACCATGCACTTTCTTTATCCGACCACTTCGAGGGGCCCAGAGATATCTCTCCCGTTATGTTAGGAGGGGCAAATCCCATATCTGACCAGTCACATCCCTCCACATGTTTCATAGCATACCCGAAAGCTACCTTTATAACTACCCAGTTATGAGTAGCGTTTGGCAACCCCTAACAGTGCTATTACACATGTAGGGAACCATGCTGATCTCAGGTCTAAGGATTATACATCATCATTACTTGAGACCAACTAATGACACATATAATCATAACAATCTCAATAGTATCTCAAGATGGGTCTATCCAACCCCATGTTCTCTAACATGTGTTCACATCATTGATTCGATATCTCTATATCCATAATTGGTGAAACATGGTCAACAATCAATACATGCGCTGGTCATATGGTCACTGGTGTTCCGACCAGGGATACAATTTAGAACGACATCATATAAGTTAAAGAGCTTCACCAACAAGTGGCATACTTGCTAATCTTTATAACCAATTATTCATTCAAGGAGGAGAATAACATTTATTCAATAACTCATAAATATAGACGTGATACAATCATCTTTATGATTGTCTCTAGGGCATATCACCAACATGTATATGAGAATGGGTCATATGTGAATTTGTATTTATGTATATGAGAATATGTCATATGTGAATTTGCATTTATGTATACGAGAATGTATATTATCATATACGGTTATTTATTAGCATCGTCTGTGATGTGTATTTTTCACAGACGGTTCTACTTTAGAACTATCTGTGATGTGTATTTATCCCAGACGGTTCTAAATTAGAACCGTCCGTGATGTGTCTTTATCACAAATGGTTATTTATTGGAAATGTCTGTGATGTCCAATACTATTTAAATTCAGACTCTAGGGTTTGCCCATGCCCCCCACTCTGTTCTCTAACTCTCCGCCCTCCACCAAGCCCATCGCCGCTATCCTCGACGTCATCTCCTCCTTGAGCCCGGCACCTGTAACATCCCAAGTTAATTAATGAGAATTAGTATGCATCTTATCAGCATGCTTGACATTTTGGAATCATTTGCATAATATTTTGCACTTGGAAATTATCAAACCAATTTTAAACATACATTTCAAATTTAAACTCCAACTAAAAATAGCAAAAAAAACTTGTGAACATCTTCTTGAGATAATTTATTCAAATACTATATGAATTATCATCACTTAATATATTTTTCTAAAATTTTTGGAACTCAATTCAACCCTCAGAAAATTTGAACACAATTAAATAACCTATTATAGGTTTGAATATAAACTATACAAATTATATCTTGAACAATGAGGTTTAATATTTTATTTGAGAACTAGACCATCCCAGGAATCTCTATTAAAATTTTCATAATTTTTAGAATTTTATTTCTATTTTTAAGCCTTTGGTCAAAGTGGAGAAAATAGATTTGATTATCAGTCAAACCCTAGCACTATTGGACTGACCGAGCCGGACTGCTTCGACTTGGTCGAACCACACCGCCTTAACGCACTGCGCTGAACCCAACCGAGATCGACCGTACGATTGAGATTCCACGGTGTAGATCTCAGTACTGTTCGAGCCATTCCGATCCTCTCGTGCATCCAGTCGGTCCATTTCTAAACAAATGGTCTGAGCTTCACCGCACCAAACCCATCGCACCACTTGGCTCGGTTGAACCCACTCGCTGCACCGCACCGTTTCGCAGTCATTGGCTGGTGGGCCCGCCCTACGCGTGCGCCCGTCTTCAACCTCGGGCAGGCGTGAGCAGAGCTCGAGCGCCACGCGCCGAAGGAGCTCTGCGCTGCTCTGTCATCCCCGTGACTCCACCGCCCTCCTCGGCGAATCCCTGATCTTCGCCTTCTGACACCGCGTTCGTCCTCGCCCGTGCCCGAGCATATTACCCCTCTTCCTCCTCCATTTTCCCCTCACTTCTCTCTGTGGCCGTGGGAGAGAAGGAGGCTTTGAGCTCTCCTCGTCCTGGTAAGCGCTGCCTCGGCAATGCCATTCTTCTTCTCTTTCAATGTTGTTTCTATTTTTGCTAACCCGACCTCCTCTCTCGCATTGTAGCGCTCAGGGCGTGGACGTGTCCTTTTCATCTTCGGAGCGCGCTCTGTGGAGCTCTACCACGCCCTATTGCCTCCGGTGAGCTTTTACTTTTCCTAAGCACGTCTGAGGTGCTTTTAAGCAACAAGTTCTTTTCCCCTCAACCCAAGTACTCAATGATTCATAGGAGCATCCGGATTTCGAAGCATCTCCTTTGAGGACGAAAACCACATTCTTCTTCCCCGACGCCGGCACGGTGAGTTCCTGTGAGGACCCCGGTTTATTCGGCGTGTACTGTTTAACCACCCACTTGGTCCTAACAGTACAAATCAAATAAACCAAGCCTCGAGATATGTATACTTCCCAGAATTGCAGATATCGCACACCAGTTACAAAATCATGCATCAATTCCATTCATACACATAGAGCGAAGCAAAAGCAACAAGCGAAAGACATAGATAATATAAAGAGAGTTATTACAAAGAGAGGCCGACTGCCAAATAACACATAAGTAACTAATTTAAGCAATGAAGCAAAATGGCCATAAGATGGCAATAAACAAAAGCCAATCGGTGTGCCTTTACCCACAAGGCAACCAACCGGACCGCCAAGCTAAACGTCCCAAACAGCGCCGCAACACAGCTCACAAAAGTGAGGCCCTTGGGGCTCACCTTCTTCCTCTGCAACAATTAATATTAAGCAAAGCAGATGAGTAGAAAACTTATTTTTGTACTCGCAAGACTGACGTGTGAGATAACAGAACTATAATTAACTACATGCAAGCTTTATTTAAGTGGATGAGGCTCTGGACTTATTTTCAGCATAAAGCAAGTTTTCATTTGCAATAAGGTAATAGATTCAAAGTAAGTTTGCAATTAACTTTTATTGTTCAAATAAAAGAGAGACAATTATAACAATAGATAGATGACAACACCAACCTAGAAGTGACTAACCCATAGTCACCACAACAATAGCATGAAGTACACCTTCATACCACCCAGGTCAAGTTTAAGTTTTTAAAAGGTTGTAGTCTAGTTCTTGCACGACCTTACCAAGCATGTCCATAACCTAGGACGAGGCTATTCGAATAGTTTTAACCCTGCAGGGGTGTACCAATGTACCCACACGATAGACCGCCTTTCCACCAGCCACGGTTAGCATACTTCCTTTGGTATGCAGGCACGGCTAAGTCTAACAAGACGCTTTCCAATGGACGATGCTAATTAAGAGCCGCAACCCACGGGGATAAGGATACATTAGACAGCCTAACCGGACTGCTAATGCTCCCCTCCCACACCACACACACACACAAGAACACACCCACCGACCAGCTCATAATTAACACCTCCCAAAGTACTTAGTCAAGAGAGGTTCCATATCCCCCTCGTGTGGTTAGCACGCAATAAGCGCTTGGCTTAGTGACACAAGTAACTCGGTCCTTGGGGACTTAGGCACCATTCCAAACACACCCAACAGATCACATCAACATACCATTGTGCCCAAGTCAAGATATAGTTTTGTTTTCAGTTTTTGATTTGTAAATCAATAAAACACAAGGATTGGACATAATTGAGTAGTATAAGTATTTGTGTGATCAAGATCATCGACTAAGTCGATGATCGCCCAATACTACCGATAACTAGGCATGGCTAAGCAATATTCATTCAGTAATCTACTAAGTGATAAGAGTTCATCCAACGAACTCGATCACAAACAAATAACCTAGGCTCGGTAGCAGAGGATATTTATTTCGCTACAGATTATGCAACTAGAGGATTAACTAATCAATTTAACAACAAAATAGCAATGCATACATAGAAGTTAAACAAAATATTAGACTTTAAAAGTAATGGGATCAAATGGGAAATGATCAAACTGCTTGTTCGCTTGCTGTTGCTCAAAGCATTGCGGAGGATCGTTCTCGGGGTTACCGCAAATGTCGAAGCCTAAGCGAGAAGCAAAAAGAAGCGAGAACAACCAATAAGACGAGCAATCCATAAACAAAAGAGCAAGCAAAAATTATCCAAATGCGATGAAATTTATACACAAGGTAGTCTAAGGTCCTATCTAACCTTAGGAACAAGAATTAACTAAAAAGGATTAGTGAAGAAAAAGATATGATCTAAATACTCATTTTCGGCCAAAATACTACACTTAAATAGTACTGTTCATAAAATATTTTCTAGAGTGATTTTGAAGCTGAAACTTTTATGGTAGTTAGCTACTGGTATTATAAGGTTACATGTAAATTTTTGGGTCATTTGGAGTTATATTGAAAGAGTTATGATTTTTCAAGTCATGAAAATGAACAAAATTAAATTGCATGTGAAAGCTTGTTAATAACAGTAACATGCCTAAAACCAATTTTATCATTTAGTACTTTATTAGAGGAAGCTAAAAAAATTTGTTTCACTAAAAATTGATTTTCAGAGAATTAGTTATGCAATTTACAAGTTAATTGCAAGTTTTAGAATAACATTTAAAACCTATTTCTAAACCAATTTTGAAATCTATTTTCTGGAGCCGAACTAAACTTCTATCCATTTTTAGATTAAAGTTAAGTTCAAACTAAAGTTAACAAAATTTGAATCAACCTAATTGGATTTAAAATGAAATAGTTATGCATTTTTGAACTTTAATACCTTTTTCAGTTTGCAAATAAAGCTTTCGGGAAACTCATAAATGCCATTACGACGTGGCTGATTGTAACACCCCAGGATCCACAATACCCTGGAATGCTACTTAACCACTCTACAGCTAGCCAATAATTTCAAGACAAAATTAATTCGGCAGCAACTCTAGACAAGAAGCACTAAGCGGAAGCATAAACAACTAAGGGAATAAAGATGACGGTAACAAGTTCAATAATTAAACAACCTCTAGCAGATTAAACAAAGAATGGTTCACAAGTCCATCCTTATTTAACAACATAATCATCCACAAATAGTTAAGCATTTGGCCAGAATTTCATCGTCTTTAATACAACATGAGTTGATGAACCAAGTGCATTATTGTGGTGACGCTCTACCCATCCCATGAATGCTCAACAATCACCTGTAGGGGGGGAAAACAAGGGTGAGATAAAAATCTCAGCAAGTAAACTGTTTAACAGGCTAATCAGACTGCAAATAAATATACAACATCATTAAAGTATCCATATGTCCACATCCATAATGTGAATCCACATTCATTTACAAGCTAATTTAACTGCAAAGATATTAAGCATCAATATCCAATTCTCATAATGAACACAATTATAGCCTCAACCATATTTACTACCAAAGATAGTAAAATATTAACAACAAAATCTTGATCAACTGCTTCATATTATTCACCACTACCACTACCAATGACAATAGAGTATTAACATGTTTTACCTCATAACTTTACTATTTCTCACATCCACAACTGCTACCAACGATTACCACAAGAGAGAAGAATCTCATGCCACAATCACAACCTCTACCATACCACAAGGGATAAACCCCATTCCACAACCACAACCACATTACTCATTCCACCAGAGACTCTCATGAGTCAATTTCCACATTGCAACTATGAAGTTGCGTTTGATTGCAAAATAAATTCACCTCAATATCTTGCATAAGAATGCAAATGATCTTTCCACAATGTAATGCATATGTATGCTATGCTCCACTGCACCTTTACCCAACAAGGTAAAGGTATGCATCGTGCTACGGCAATGCACGATGTTGTACCGGTACGGTCGCGGCTATAAGCGGCGACATCCACAATGCAAATGTCATGATATGTCATGAATGATATGATATGATAATCATAAACCACAAGAATTTAACCACGGAGATCAACAACGTACTCATCATGAATATTTTCTCATAATCCACATGTGTCTCATTAAGCACAATACCAACGTGTCATAAGACCATTACCACATAACCCACACCGATTCACCAAGATCAAAATCAATCGATCTAGATGAAACTCTATCACATAGACCACCACATGATCATCATGAAAATAACCACAATGAATTATCAACATGTCCACCTTGAGTTTATTCTCATATTCCGCATTTGGCTCATTACGCGAATTACCACAATACTACCCAAACTCATCCAAACATAGCAATTGATTAATATCTTGCTACCACATTCTTACTTAGGAAACATGTAACCATGGCATATCATTTAACACTACGTCAATCATGCATAGTGCAAGTAGTAAGAAAATGGGTTAAACCGTAGCACAACCGCTACATTTACTTGCCTTCCACGATGCGACGCATTAGCGGCAAAGATGATACACCTAAACCTGAGGCTTCACCTCCTAAACAGGTAAAATAATTTCAATTAAGACATAATATACTCAGCGCTACTAATCGGCATTCTACATCGCTTACTTGACGACTCAAAACGAGTTTACAAAGCTGAAACTGAAAACAACGTTTCCTGCCATATACTGATTCTGGACAGCAGCACGGTAAATGACATAACTCATGAACTGGAAGTCAAAAAGGGGTAAACCCAATTTCTGTAGATTCTTAACTGAATAATCTACAATACTCTAGTTGACACGATAAACCAATTCGGCCAAAATATTAGGCTAACCATTGTCTGAACTTTCAGTACAGAAACTGCCTACACAATCGAACAGCAAAACTAAAATGACCATAACTTTTAATAGGTAACTCCGAATTGATCGTTCTTTATCAATCTGAAAAGGTTATCGAATTACCTACAATAACCTAGTTGGGTGAACTTTCAGATTCTTCAAATTTCCCTATCATATTTTAGGAAATATCCAGACGGGTTTATTCTCGTCAGATTTCTGGCAGCAGATACTAAATCGACCATAACTTTTGACTCAGACCTCGGAATCGAGTGATCTTCGCGGCTACTGAAAGATAACGACATAACCCACATAACTCTAGGAGATGGAATCTTAAAATTCAGCCTCTAAATACACGAAAAAACCCACACAAGATACTGGACAGAATTGAATCTTCTGCAGCCCAACAATTAACCAACAATTCTAATCGGTTTCGCATCTACTATGGATCAAACAGCGGGGAAGGCATCTCGTTACCCTTGTAGAACCGCTAGCTTGCTGAACCAATCCCCACGCGAGTTCTTCTTCTCCTTTCCCTCCTTCTTCTCCTTCCTCTCCTTCTTCTCCTTCTTCTCTTTTCCTTCTTGCGCAAGGGGCAGCAGCCTAGACGAAGGGGAATCGCGAGGGAGCAGCACCAGGGCAGGGGGGAGGCGCAAGGGAGAGGGGAGGATTCGGCCAAGGGTGAGGAGAAGGCGGCTGCAAGTGGGAGGAGAGAAAAGGGAGGCGGCTAGGGTTTGGGAGGTGGCTCCTCCCCTTTGGCCGGCCACTACAGGCCAGATGGGCCAAGGCCCAGCCCAAGTAGGTGAGAAAACACAGAAAAACCCTCTCTTTTCTTGTCTTTGCTGAATTCTGAAATTAAACTCTTCCCGATTAAATAATTCTCACCGATTAAATTTAATTAACCCGATTCTTGACTTCTCACACTTAGGAGTATTACACTCTTCCCACCTTAAAAGGATTCGCCTCGAATCCTACTCTACAAACCACAAAGAGAAGAACAACAAGCCAAAAGCAACCCAAACTAGAGTACTCACCACCTCGAAGAGCTCGGGTACTTCTTTCGCAAAGATCCTCCAACTCCCACGTAGCTTCTCTCTCGGTGATTCGCCCAAAGGACCTTCACATACTTGATGGTCTTATTCCTCAAGACCGCTCCGACGTATCCAAGATACGAGCGGCCGACTCTCCACGGTGAGATCTGCTCCACCGTGACTGTTCGAGTCAATCTTGTGTTCGGATCCCGCAAGTATTTCTCAAAGCATAGACACAAGGAAAACATTGTGCACACCACTCAATGAGTTTGGCAACTCCAAACGATAAGCCAAACTACCCACCCGAGCAACCACTGAAAAAAAAACCGATGTACCGCGGGCTAAGCTTCCCGGTGGTACCAAAACGAACAATACCCTTAGTCGGAGACACCCGAAGTAGCACAAGGCTTCCCACCGCAAAACTCCAATTCTCAGCGCCGAACATCCGCATAATTCTTTTATCGGCCCTGAGCAGCCAACAGGTCCTGCCATTTTGGCAAAATTTCCCGCAAAACTATTAAGACCACTTTCTCAAACCATCCTCTTTCTTAAAACATTTTTCTCTTAATAAATATACTCGGGATAACCCAATATACCCAATTTCAAGAATTTGATCACCAATTTCACTCACATAATTCTACTAGAAGCACAACGATATAATTTACAAATATAACCCAATAACAGAAGAGAAAAGGATTATCAAGCATCACACTAGCAACTAGTTTTCCTTCAAAGGACCACGATCCAAAACAAAGGATTTACCACAAAACATCTTCCACTCTCCAAGTAGACAATTGGAGAAACCACACCACCTAAGCTAAGAGTGAAAATCACTCGATGGACCAAAACAATCAATTTCTTTTCCTAATCGGAAAAGACTACGCCTCAACATACGTCAACTCAAAATGCAAATGGTCTCGCCATAAACACACAAAGCATAAACAAGAATCAAGAGAGCATCGCACTACGACATAACAATAATTTCCCAATTCATTTCTTTTAATAATTTAACTTCCTTGAACCAAGGATTTTCAAATCATTACCCAACACACCAACTCATTTAACTCAAGTTGGCCACCTCAACAATTAGCTCAATTGAGTACATCATCTACACCATTGTAGATAGACTCTACTGGCCCCGCAAATCATACTCTATCCCAAAACCACGACCAACAAAAGGCTTCAGAACCCACAACAATTACCATGTTCTTAGAAGAAGAGGTAAGAAGAAATAAATTCCAGCATACAGAAAATGGTTATCATCACAATAGCCAAAAGGCCAAAAGAATAACAAATAGCAATGAGGTTGGAAAAACACAAGATAAGATCATCTGTACCTCAAATACTTCTAGTACAACTTTTCCTTTCAATAAGAAGCAATTTTCTTTGATTACAACATCCCGCCATTTCCAACAAAGGATGCTTGAAGACCACAACACAAGATTCAAATAAAACCAATAAGATCAATCAACACGTCGCTTTACTCAGAGCAACATCGACTATGACACAAGTCATAAGGTCCAAAAAGATTCCAACCGTAAATCTCACACCCTTCAATGCAATTAGTATTATGGAATTAACAAATTCCTTTATTTTTTAAACATTCAACACCATAATCACAACTACATGCTATCGGTTGTATTCACAACAAGATAAAACGTTCTTTACAAAAAAAAATCATCATATCATCCCACTCCTTCATATTTTTCCAAAAGGAACAACATTAATCACTTCATCATGTTCTTATTATCCAAATAAGATTCCAACTACTTAATCTAGTTAAAACTAGTGCATAAGCCATCACATTAAAACAAACTCTTTAACAAGATGATATTAGAACATAACAACCTCACAAAACATGCTAGTATAAATCTCTTATTAGATTTCATACATTTATCTCATCATGATGCTCAACTCTAGTTTAGCAACAAGTAATTACACTCTAGCCATTCTTTGTCAATAATTGATTATTAATTTTTCATCAGCATAGCATTAATGATCCTATCTCTAATTTGCAATCACAAAGACAATAAAGAGCACTGATTCGATACTCCACCTTATGTTAAGATATTAAAATAAAATAACTTTAAACATCAATAATACCACTTTATAAGACAAGATTTATAAGTCAATACATCCACCTTCATCCATTTCTTTATACATAATTCAACAATTTAGCATGGTAAAAGTTACATAACTTTAACATGATTGTACATGCTCATCAAGTATGTAAAGAGAGGACATAATTAAGGTTAATCTTATTAAGGCAATATTCCAACACCTCCTTACTTGACCATCCCGAATGGTCAGATTAATTACTTAAGATCAATCAATCCAATCTATCCAACAAGTTGGGAAAATTAAACAACTACAATAGTCAATACAATTGTTTTTTCATAATCCTTAATAAATGCATGAGTTCTACACATGTATCGCTAAATTCTTAGCCACAAATCTTCAAGAAACTACAACAGACAAACATCATATTAATCAACTTCACTTCTAAAGATGTTAGTAGAAATTAATGATGTACCACACTAACTTTTCAACTTGATAATTCACAATCTATCAATTATTTACATAATTACCACCTACTACTTAAACACAACAAAACAACATAAAGAGATTTTAACACTCCCTTCTAGGGAGAAAATCAAACTTCAAAAGTCGAAATAACTCAGAAGAAATGCATAGAGCCAATGCTTCCACAAGTTAATGAACTTCCCACGTAAGCTTTGATTCTCTCTCAAAATATCAAACGAAATACAAGAGTCATGTTTTCCAGCAAGAAAGATGGAACAACGCGGAAAAATACCAGTCTCTCCAAAAGCACTGCTCACGAGCAGTCAAACAACCCATCAATCAGAAAAAACAATACTTTATTAGAGGAAGCTAAAAAAATTGGTTTCACTAAAAATTGATTTTCAGAGAATTAGTTATGCAATTTACAAGTTAATTGCAAGTTTTAGAATAACATTTAAAACCTATTTCTAAACCAATTTTGAAATCTATTTTCTGGAGCCGAACTAAACTTCTATCCATTTTTAGATTAAAGTTAAGTTCAAACTAAAGTTAACAAAATTTGAATCAACCTAATTGGATTTAAAATGAAATAGTTATGCATTTTTGAACTTTAATACCTTTTTCAGTTTGCAAATAAAGCTTTCGGGAAACTCATAAATGCCATTACGACGTGGCTGATTGTAACACCCAGGATCCACAATACCTGAATGCTACTTAACCACTCTACAGCTAGCCAATAATTTCAAGACAAAATTAATTCGCAAACAACTCTAGACAAGAAGCACTAAGCGGAAGCATAAACAACTAAGGGAATAAAGATGACGGTAACAAGTTCAATAATTAAACAACCTCTAGCAGATTAAACAAAGAATGGTTCACAAGTCCATCCTTATTTAACAACATAATCATCCACAAATAGTTAAGCATTTGGCCAGAATTTCATCGTCTTTAATACAACATGAGTTGATGAACCAAGTGCATTATTGTGGTGACGCTCTACCCATCCCATGAATGCTCAACAATCACCGTAGGGGAAAACAAGGGTGAGATAAAAATCTCAGCAAGTAAACATTTAACAGCTAATCGATCGCAAATAAATATACAACATCATTAAAGTATCCATATGTCCACATCCATAATGTGAATCCACATTCATTTACAAGCTAATTTAACTGCAAAGATATTAAGCATCAATATCCAATTCTCATAATGAACACAATTATAGCCTCAACCATATTTACTACCAAAGATAGTAAAATATTAACAACAAAATCTTGATCAACTGCTTCATATTATTCACCACTACCACTACCAATGACAATAGAGTATTAACATGTTTTACCTCATAACTTTACTATTTCTCACATCCACAACTGCTACCAACGATTACCACAAGAGAGAAGAATCTCATGCCACAATCACAACCTCTACCATACCACAAGGGATAAACCCCATTCCACAACCACAACCACATTACTCATTCCACCAGAGACTCTCATGAGTCAATTTCCACATTGCAACTATGAAGTTGCGTTTGATTGCAAAATAAATTCACCTCAATATCTTGCATAAGAATGCAAATGATCTTTCCACAATGTAATGCATATGTATGCTATGCTCCATCGCACCTTTACCCAACAAGGTAAAGGTATGCATCGTCTACGGCAATGCACGATGTTGTACCGATCTGATCGCGGCTATAAGCGACATCCACAATGCAAATGTCATGATATGTCATGAATGATATGATATGATAATCATAAACCACAAGAATTTAACCACGGAGATCAACAACGTACTCATCATGAATATTTTCTCATAATCCACATGTGTCTCATTAAGCACAATACCAACGTGTCATAAGACCATTACCACATAACCCACACCCGATTCACCAAGATCAAAATCAATCGATCTAGATGAAACTCTATCACATAGACCACCACATGATCATCATGAAAATAACCACAATGAATTATCAACATGTCCACCTTGAGTTTATTCTCATATTCCGCATTTGGCTCATTACGCGAATTACCACAATACTACCCAAACTCATCCAAACATAGCAATTGATTAATATCTTGCTACCACATTCTTACTTAGGAAACATGTAACCATGGCATATCATTTAACACTACGTCAATCATGCATAGTGCAAGTAGTAAGAAAAACGGGTTAAACCGTAGCACAACCGCTACATTTACTTGCCTTCCACGATGCGACGCATTAGCCGGCAAAGATGATACACCTAAACCTGAGGCTTCACCTCCTAAACAGGTAAAATAATTTCAATTAAGACATAATATACTCAGCGCTACTAATCTGCATTCTACATCGCTTACTTGACGACTCAAAACGAGTTTACAAAGCTGAAACTGAAAAACAACGTTTCCTGCCATATACTGATTCTGGACAGCAGCACGGTAAATGACATAACTCATGAACTGGAAGTCAAAAAGGGGTAAACCCAATTTCTGTAGATTCTTAACTGAATAATCTACAATACTCTAGTTGACATGATAAACCAATTCGGCCAAAATATTAGGCTAACCATTGTCTGAACTTTCAGTACAGAAACTGCCTACACAATCGAACAGCAAAACTAAAATGACCATAACTTTTAATAGGTAACTCCGAATTGATCGTTCTTTATCAATCTGAAAAGGTTATCGAATTACCTACAATAACCTAGTTGGGTGAACTTTCAGATTCTTCAAATTTCCTATCATATTTTAGGAAATATCCAGACGGGTTTATTCTCGTCAGATTTCTGGCAGCAGATACTAAATCGACCATAACTTTTGACTCAGACCTCGGAATCGAGTGATCTTCGCGGCTACTGAAAGATAACGACATAACCCACATAACTCTAGGAGATGGAATATTAAAATTCAGCCTCTAAATACACGAAAAAACCCACACAAGATACTGGACAGAATTGAATCTTCTGCAGCCCAACAATTAACCAACAATTCTAATCGGTTTCGCATCTACTATGGATCAAACAGCGGGGAAGGCATCTCGTTACCCTTGTAGAACCGCTAGCTTGCTGAACCAATCCCCACGCGAGTTCTTCTTCTCCTTTCCTCCTTCTTCTCCTTCCTCTCCTTCTTCTCCTTCTTCTCTTTTCCTTCTTGCGCAGGGCAGCAGCCTAGACGAAGGGAATCGCGAGGAGCAGCACCAGGGCAGGGGAGGCGCAAGGGAGAGGAGGATTCGGCCAAGGGTGAGGAGAAGGCGGCTGCAAGTGGGAGGAGAGAAAAGGGAGGGCGGCTAGGGTTTGGGAGGTGGCTCCTCCCCTTTGGCCGGCCACTACAGGCGAGATGGGCCAAGGCCCAGCCCAAGTAGGTGAGAAAACACAGAAAAACCCCTCTCTTTTCTTGTCTTTGCTGAATTCTGAAATTAAACTCTTCCCCGATTAAATAATTCTCTACCGATTAAATTTAATTAACCCGATTCTTGACTTCTCACACTTCCGGAGTATTACACTGATTATGGACCGTCGATCCTGGATCGGACGGCCCACGCGCACGGCGCGCACAACACACACGCACAGAACCCACAGGGGCTCACCGTTGGATCAAGATCCAACGGTCCAGATGGAGATGGCATTCGGACCGAACGAATGCTTTCGCAATCCCAGCCGTTGATCAAGCATCACACGGCCCAGAGCGCTCTGGACAGCGCGCTCGCGCCCGCGCGAGGTCAACGACGGTGGACCGTTGATCTTGGATCCAACGGTCCAGGTTGAACCACGCCGGCGCGTTTGAATTCACGCGCGCGAGAAAGAGGCCGCTGCTGTGGACCGTCGATGGTGAGATGGACGGCTCACAATCCACGTTACACAGCACCCAGCACAGTTTTCGGACGATCGCAGCCGCAGATCAGAAAGTGGACGCCGCACGTTGGGCCACGTCGCGCACGGCGCTGACGCGTCCGACAACGCAGCCGAGGGCTTTGCCGGCAAATCGCCGACGACCAAAGGCACGGCGGCGGGACCGGGTGCTAGCTACGGGTGCGCAATAGCATTGCGCACCCTCTGGTACCACCCACACCTGCGGTGGTGGACCAGAGCGGCGGCGCGATGGCGAGGGGCGGCGTGGTAAAAGACGGCAACGATGACAAGCGACAAGGAGCTCCGCAGTAATTCATTCAAGCGGTGCCCGAGCATCTAGGGACTACGGCGATGCTACCTGAGTGACGTGGAGGGACAGAGGAGGTCGGAGCAGCTCCGGCGATGAAGTTTCGCGGCAGCAACGATGGCTGCAACGAGGGGAAGATCACCTGAGCCAAAACAACGAGCCCGCGTGATCAAGATAGGTTGCAAACCACCCACTGATGCTACCAGAGAGAGGAATTAGAGGGAGAAAGCCTCACCGGCACTGGAGACGAAGAAGGGCGCTCGCGGCCGATTTGGGGGAAATCCAAAATCTCGGTGCTCCCGCTGCCGCAACCTGAAATGGAGCGGGTGTTAAGCACCACCGAGGTGAGGAGAAGCAACAGGAGCAAGGAGGGAGCCAGGGAACCACTGGAGCACGGCCTTCACCGAGAAGCTCCGCGGGCAACAATGGCGGCGAGGAGATTTTGAGCGCTCGGGAGCTCCACAAGGGCAGTGGGTGCACGGGAGAGCTCAAGGGGTGCGTAAAGGAAGACAAGGGAGGACAAAGGGGGCTTAAGTAGGAGAGGGAAACAAGGGGCAACGGCAACAAGCCTCGGATGCTCAAGTCCACCGCGGGGACGCTGAGCGCGATGGGAGCAGGTGAGCAGTAGACTTTCGGGAGCGGCCGCACGACGTGCATTTAATGCATTGCAGAGGGACCCGTTGGACCGCGCCGAGTGGACACGACGCTGCGCCTCTGCCCACGCTTCTGCGCACGCCATGGCTGCGTTGCTCGCGCGAGCGAGAGGAAGGCGACGACTCGGCCACCGTCCGATCTGCATCCAAGGGCTAGCGCGCGATCGAGTTGAAGCGGCATGGGGCAAACGTGGGCCACGCGATGGAAATCCAACGGCCGACGACGTGCGCGCCCGCTCGACCGCGCCGGGTGCAGTTAGTGGGCTCGGCCGAGTCAAGTGACTCGAGCCCAAGCCTGACTCGAGTCCAATGAACAGTGCAAACCAGATTAGGTTTTTATTTTTGAACTGAAACTTTGGGGATTTAATTGAGGCATCAAATCAACTCCAAAATTTATGAAATTTTAACTGGAGCTTCCTGACTTAAGGATTAACCTTCCATAAAATTTCCAGAGATTTTTGTGCACTGGGATTTTCTCAAGAAATTTCAGAAGGCTAATTCAAAGGTTTGACCAAGGTTTGACTTGTCTCTAAAATATTTCAAATAATTTCCAAAAATTATGAAATAATTCAGAGGTGTTACCAAGCAACCCTAGAACCCAGGGAAAATTATTACCAAGGGTTTGACATAAGATTTGACCAAGGAGGTTGTTGACTTGATAAATGAGGGTTTTGATTTTGAATTTTCCAAAATTCTTTTACAAGAATTTTCAGAAAAGTTCAAAAGCACAAGGATGTAAGAAAATTTTTAATTTACCCTCAATTTCTTACATTTGAAACACAAGCTGAAATTTGGGATGTTACAGTTCCCCTTCAATTCCACCCTCTGGAACCATCTAGAGGATCCCCTGGTGCTGTTCACACCTCTCATTTCCTTTCTTTCTCCCCAGATCGTCCCCGCTACGATGACCTCCACCACGCCACCGCCGGCTCACGTCGCCGGAGCACCCCGGTCACTCCCCACCTCCACCAAGCACTCGGTGAGTTTCCTGGAGGTCCCCTGAGCTTTTTGCATTGCCTCTTGTTGAAGCTCCTCGCCTTACCGCATGTTGTCGTCATGCATGTTGTGCCGCCGCCATGAATGGACCTAGCTGTTGCCGGAGAAGACAACCTTTGGTCCCCGCGCCAAGCTAGAGAAGTCACTGAAGCCTCTGGAGTCCGGATCCAGCACTAGATTGCCTCGGGGAGGTCTCTACGTCGAGCGACCTTGGCACCCGCACAATCCTTCTCTGCTCAACTCCGATGCCGACGAGCCACCGTACCTCCTCGCCACCGAAGACACCACCGGAAGGTAGCCCTTGTTTTTGTCCTTCTATTTTGCCTCGGTCCGTACACTCTCTGGCTTTCCCTCGCCGCCGGCGAGCTCAGCAAGGTCACGGCCGTGCCTCCTCTGTTGTCGGGCACGTCCGACAAAAACCCTGGAGCGGTTAGATTAGGAGAAATCCCGATTAGTTTAAGCTAATGTTTGCTTAGGATAAGTAATGTTTGATTTAGATGGCTAATGTCTCTTTTACATGTGGGCCTCCTAACTGATTAAGTGTTAGTGTAAAGTTGTGTAGTACGTTTTCCCTTAAGAAAAACGTATTCCTTATATGCTTAGATTAGCACTACGTGTTTGTAATCAGAGGGCGTATTTCATAAATACGTCTTCGACATCTTTCTCGGCTGGGGCTAGGTCAGTGTTGACCTAGTCAACCCTTGACCTGGGACCCCGCCTGTAAGTTTCTGCGACTAGCGCAATGTTCGGTAGAAAAAGTAATATATGCTTTATAAAATCCAAAATCCAATTATTTATACACTGAAAAATTGTATTAACTTCAAAAATGTATAACTAATTCAAATCAACTCCAAAATGAATGAAATCAGTTTTGATATTTTCCATGTTAAGTGAATTTTATTTGAAAATAGGTTTAAAACATGTATATGTAGCAAAGAATATATTTTTGGAAATATGATCCATAACTCTATTATTTTTACATTAAGAAAAAGATTTTAACTTCAAAAATACATAACTATTTCATTTTAACTCCAAAAACAGTGAAACCACTTTTGATAATTTTCATTTTAATTGAACTTATTTCTAAAAATGGTTTCAGTCTTACCTCTAGCACAGAAGATATATTTTGTGGAAATTGATCCCAAAATGAATTATTTTTACATTATAAAATGCTGATAACTTTAGAAATTCATAACTAAATCATGAAAACTCCAAATGAGGTAAACTCAACTATTTTGGTCTTATAATTTTATTCTATATTTATCTATGTAATCTTTGTATCCACCACTGCTCTACAAATTTTGACCAAACAATTACCCTTTTCCCTTGAATGACTAAGGTTATATAGTACCAAACAATTGGATAAATAGTACCAAATTGGATTTTCTAAAAAGGTGAAATTCAAACTGCTATAACTTTCACATACTAAATCCAAATGGAATAATTCTTTCACCTATATTCATATAAAATCATAATCTAACTACTGTATAAATTTCATGCCTTTTTGTGCATTTTGAATTTTTGGATTTATTTGATATTTATTGCAATATCATCTTTCGTTAAGTTTTCGACGATATCGATATATTCGTGAGATTAATATGAGTGTAACCAGAGGTTGAACAAGTGGTATAGCGGTGCGAGCATCCTCCTCTTGATCATATTGCTCCCAGTGGTTTTTAAAAGTTTTGTGTGAATTTTACTATTGCAATTGCATGCTATTTTGAAAAGTATGTTCATGGGTAGAAGTAGTTAAATTCCTAATTGTTGCATTGGCCCTCCTTTCAATGTTGATTACCCTTTTCCCTTGAATGACTAAGGTTATATGTTATATGGGCTTTGTTGTTAGTTTGTAGAATGATGCTTAGTCATGCTAGTAGTTATAGCCAAAAGCGGTTGATGGAGCTAGTCCATCGGTCGATGGATCGAATTGAATCTTAATGAAATTGGAGGATTTTATGGATTGGATTATGTTGAACTTGAGGAATGTATCCAGATCTTCGCATCTGGGGTTTGTGGACATGTTGGGCATGGGTTTTATGTTCTTAACTTGGACGGGTGTAGGGTGTTGATGAATTATTGTTGTTGTTTGTTGTTATGGAATTGTGTAGCCCCGTCTGAGTGGTTAAGGACCGGTCTGTGGTGTGATGAACCAAGTCTTATGTGCAATCACACGCGGGGATAATGGCGAAGGCTTGACTTAATAATTTGTTGTGTGTTAGCTATCAAAACACAATGAGATTGACAATTGTTAATGTTATGTATTTAATTGTTCTTTTGTCAATCTCGTGGGGGCATGTTAAATTTTTGCCTTACTTTCCCTTAAGGGTCTCTTGTTTGTTAAGGGACTTACTTACGCAACGAGGTTCACCTGTGGTGCGAGGCGCTTAGTCTGCTATGGGATTCTGTTCCTCGGGTGGTTTCATAGTTAGGGCATGACATTGTAACGGCCTCGTTATGCTACCTCAGTCACACTCCTACAGAAGAGTGCATTGGCCGACATTAAGAGGAATGCATATTGTGTGGGTAAAGCTGTACAACTCTGCAGAGTAACTAGATCTATTCGAATAGCCTCGTCCTAGGTTATGGACATCACTTGTGGGAAAGCAGGCACAGTTAGCTTTTGGGAAATTAAGTTTGGGTTATGGTTGGGAATGTATGTCAGTATGTTAGTTGGTTCAAATCTGAAATGTTATCTTGAACGCGTCGTTCACGCATTAATTTTGTTGAGGAATGATTTGTGCCAAGAATGGGATGTTCGTGTGTTGATTAAATTTGGAGATTATACCATTGTTGATCATTACTTACTGTCATAAAATGTTTTCTAAATGTTTTACAAATGGCAAGTTGAATCTATATTGTTTATCTCTATGCAAAACTTGCTTTATGCCGAAAATTGACTGGTGTAGTAGCCTTCCTTTGATACTTACATGCATCCTTATTTTTCTTGAAAAGTCTCATGAGTACAACTTTGTACTTGAAAAGTGTCTATTTGATCAGGTAAGGACGACGGGCGCAACGACTTTAACTCCAGTTGGTTGCTTGTGGGATTTTGGACAAGCCAACTCGGTTATTCCCTTTTTACTTTAAGTTAATCTTCCGCTGCGATTTATTTGTGTTATTGTTATTTAGATTTGGCTGATTGGCCCTCTTATGTAAAATTAGGACCATAAGGTTCTATATGTTGAAGATGTATCAAAGTTTCTATTTCTCTTGTATGATTGTGTATGGATGTGATTGCAATGTTGTATTTGGATATGTGCATGTTAGCCACTGATCCTTGGGAGCTAACATGAGACACATATCCAGGCACTTGGAATCGTTTTCGTCTCACGTTAAGTATTGTGTTTTTAGCGTAATTACTTAGCATGAAACTGATCCAATCCTGGGAGGCCTCACAGCACCCCTCGTCTCTTGAGCCCACTGCCATCGTCCTCAAGGCCGGTGCCTCCTCAAGCATGGCGTGCCTCCTTCCCTAAGCCCGCCGCTGCTGTCCTCGATGCCACCTCCTCCTTGAGCCCGGTGCACCTCCTCCCCCGAGCCCGCTGCCTCCTCCCCGAGCACGAGCACGCCACCTCCTCCCTAAGCACGAGCTGCCGCCGCCTCCTCCCCGAACACAAGCCACGCGCCTCGGTTCAGTGAGTTCCCTTGAATCTACTAATTTCTATTGTGCTATTGTGTCATACTAGTGATTTGATTTTGCACCTATCTTTGATTTGAGTAGCACTAGTATTGGGTGACTTGCATGATAGATTGTGGAATTAAGTATTGCTCGGTGAGGCCTTTGTGTAGGCTCACCTAGCCGTCCTGCTAGGGTTTCCCCTAACTCGAGAGCACGCACGTGTAGACACGAAGGCGTGTCGTGGTGGCCTCGGTGCGCACACGCGAAGGCGTGGGACGGTGACGGTAGTGTCCCACGGTGGTCCGCATGCCCGATGGGTCCCAGACTGATGCAGAGGCAGCGTACACCCGGTGCCCCACCTTGTCCTCGCCAAGGACGATGGTGATGGCGATGGCGACGTCTACTTCGTCCTCGCCGAGGATGGAGGTATTGACCCTAGCCTCGTGGGCATGCACACACAGAGCCTACCTCAGCGTGATGTTGCCGCGGAGGTAATGGTACGGGCGTGGAGGTGGCCGGCGATGACCATGGCATGGAGGCATCAGGGTTGTCCCATCTCTCTTTTTATCAGGCGGGCCAGCGCGAAGGCAACGGCAACGGTGGAGTATGGCGGCGACCATGATGTGAATGCATCAATTCGGTTGGCAACGTGCGACGCGGAGGCGGCGCATGGCACACCTTACCGAATGGCGAGGTCCTTGCCCATGGAGCTCAACGGTGTGCGTGGAGGTGTCACATCCCTAAATTAATAAAGAGCTTATTATGCATCTCATTAGCATGCATCATGTTTGGAAACTTTTTATTTCAATATTGTACTTGGAAAATCTCAAAATACATTTGAAACATACACTTTAATTTGAACTCCAAACTAAAAACCGAAATAAAAGCTACTGAAGATCCTCTGGAAATAATTTATTCAAATACTATATTAATTATCATGAATTAATAAAACTTTTCCCAAATTTTTGAGACTGGTTTGAACCCTCTGAAAATTCAAACACGATTTAAAGACCCACTTTATGTTTGAATTTAAAATATACAAATTATATCATGAAAAGTAGGGTTCAATAATTTTTATGGACACTAGACCTCCCCAAGATTCCCTCTAATTTATTTCAGATTTTTATGAAATTTATTTGTATTTTTAAGACCTCGGTCAAACTGGAAACAAAAGATCTAATTCCCACTCAAACCCTAAACCTAAACGGGCTGCTACTGTTCCTTGGGCTCGAGTCCGACTCGGCGAGCCGACTCAGCCCGACCGCCTAACTGCACCATCACATGCAGCCATCGGATCATGGATCGACGATCCAGATCTCACCACTGTTGGGCAGTTCAAAACAACACGTATCGATCTCATCCACCCATCCTAATCTGATGGACCACCTTCAGTCACGTAGCGGTGACTTGCCTCAGCGCTTTGAGTCGCGGTCTCCGCGGGCCCTCCTGTCAGGCCCTTCTTCTTCCTCGGGTAGGCGCTCGCGCAGGGCTTCCTCGCCACGCGGTCGTTTTGCTTTGAGCTCTGTCACTTCACCGCGCCCGTTGGCCTGTCCCCGCGTTTCTCCTCTGCACACCGCGCCCACTCCAGTGTCTCTCTGGCTTTATCACCCCTCGCAGCCCTCCGTTCTCCCTCACTTCTCCTCTGTTGACCGAGGAGAGGGAAGCTTGCTCTAGCATTTTCTTTCGGTAAGACTTCTCACCGCCGAGTCCCTCAGCTCCTACCTGGCATGACATTTTCATTTTGGCTTATGCAAGCTCTTGCTTCTCTATGTAGCTCCCAAACCGCCACCGCGCTCTGATGCAACCAGGCGTGCAGAAGGACTTGCTCTGCCATTTTTCACCTCGGTGAGTTCCTTTCCTTTTCCTTGCGCGTCACTCCCTGTACTTGGTTATAAGGAGTAAAACCCCTCATCTTTTTGCACCAATGGCTTACCAGGATTTGTCGGAATTTGAAGTTGTACATTTTCTGGCCGACTTTGCCCCTTTCGTCTCCATCTCCGGTCGGGTGAGCCATTTCTCGATTCCTGCTGTCACATCCCCAAATTAATAAAGTGGTTTATTATGCGTCTCATTAGCATGCATCATGTTTTGAAACTTTTTATTTAAATATTGTACTTGGAAAAATCTCCAAAAACAAATGAAATAAACACTTTAAATTGAACTCCAAACGAAAAATTGAAATAAATGCTACTGAAACATCTCTGGAAATAATTTATTCAAATACTATATTAATTATCATGAATTAATATAATTTTTCCCAAATTTTTGGGACTGGTCTTTACCCTACTAAAATCCAAACATGATTTAAAGATCAACACTAAGATTGAAATTAAATTATACACTTTATATCACGAACAGTAAGGTTCAATAATTTTTATGGACACTAGGCTATCCCAGGAACCCCCAGTAATTATTTCATGATTTTGGGAATTTTATTTCTATTTTTAGCCTCTGGTCAAAGTGGAGGAAACTATTTTAATTCTCAGTCAAACCCTAACCCTAAACCGACTGACACTATTCCTTGGACTCGAGTCCGACCAGGCGAACTGACGCAGCTCAACCGCCTAAATGCATCAACGCATGTAGGCCTTCGGATCTAAATCCTACGGTCCCGACCTCTTATGTCTCAACGGCAGTCAGGACCGCCTGGGTGGTCGTGAGCCTTGCGATCGAGATCCAGCGGCCCACGACCTCCTTTGCCTTATAACCCTCATTCCCACTTAGGAGGTCGTGAGTCATCCGATGGACATCCAATGGCCACGACCTCCCCTGCCCTTTTCGGTGCTCATCTGCCTAAGAGGTCGTGAGCCATTTGATGCGAATCCAATGGCCCACGACCTCCCTTTCCCTTATAACACTCAATCCCGCCTAGGTGATCGTGAGCCATGTGATTTACATCCAACGGCCCACGACCACCCCTTCTCCTCTGACTCACGCGCACATGACTAAGTCACTGTCGCCGTGGGCCCGCATTGTCAGGTCCGTCTCTGACCTTGCGCAGGAGCTCCTCGCCATGTGTCTGAGCTTCTCCGACGTGCTCAGAACGGCGCCAGTGGACGCCGTCAATCCACCGCCGCATGCAACCACTCCTAGAGCTTCTTCACTTCACGCCGCCTCCATTTCCGTCATCACCCGACCATTTTACCCCTCGCAGCCCCTCCATTCTTCCTCACTTCTCCTCTGTTGACCGAGGAGAGGGGAGCTTGTTCTTGCTCTCTTCACGGGTGAGCTTCCTCCGCGTGATTCCTCCCTCCTCTGTGATCCATTCCGTTTCCATTTTTACTAATCTCAGTTTCTCTTGTTGCTTGTAGCACCTGGACCATCGTGGTGCCATTGCAAGCTCCAGAGCACACTCCCGTGGACATCACTTTGTGATCTTCGTCTCCGGTGAGTTTTGTCTAAAGCTTAGCGTGTCACTTCGTGCCTTTAGGCATAAGATGGAAAACCCCTAACTCCATTTGGGTAATGCACGACAGGGCTTCGTGGATTTGAAGAGATTGGATTTTCGGCCGAGGAACCAACCTTTCACCTCCCACTTAGGTCTGGTAAGCTATTGTCCAATTCCTTGCTCCTTTAGCTTCCTCAGATGATCTATAATCCATCTCGATCATTCATCCCACTTAGGTTTTGCTCTGGGGATCCTCTGCTCGTGAATCCGTTTTGCCGCCACCTTCTTCTCCGGCGCCGACGCAGCTCCGGCATCTCCAAGCTTCCCCGAGCACCCTCCTTAGCTCAGGTGACCTCTTCGTAGCCCGTAGGACCTCAGGCATCCGCTTGTTTGCGCTGCGGAGCGACATTTTGCTGTTTTCATTTTTGCCGTTGGAGCACCGCCGCTCAACGCCGGCTAGCTGTCTTTCTGGGCCGGCTCTGGTGCCGTGAGTGCCCTCAACGGGTGCGCAATGTTATTGCACGGCTAATGGTGCTTTTAGTTCGCGCCGCTGTGGTGCACAGCGCCGGCAAGCCACCGGTGAAGCGCGCGGGGCAAAAGCCCGTTGTCGTACTTAGACAACCACCCTAGCAAGCGATTAGAGTTAAATCATCGTCATTAGCATTTAATCGCTGTCGGAAATGAGCAGCGTTACTCACTTACACGTGGGCCCCTTGCACAGAAATCCGTAGGTTTAAATGAATAGCGACGGTCGCTGACAGGTGGGACCAGCCGCGTAAGCACCGTGCACCATGCGAGCGCACTAGTGGGCCGAGTCCATTGGACCGTGCCACTGACGACGGTCCCCACGTGTCGGAATGGATTTTAACATCTGAGTGAAATGGAAAAATGCACTATTCACTGGGCCCGCTGGTCAGTGACCGCGGCTAGGAAGCGCTCGGTAGAAAAAGTGATAAATGCTTTAAGAAATTCAAAATCCATTTAATTGTAAGCTGAAAAATATGTATAACTTTGAAAAAGGCATAACTAATTCATTTTTACTCCAAAAGCAATCAAACCACTTCTGATAATTTTTATTTTTTAATGAAAGTTATGTTAAAATTGGTTTCAAACTTTTCTCTGTAACAGAGAGCATTATTTTGGAAAATGAGCTATTAACACTATTATTGTTACAAAAGAAAACACTGATAACTTTGAAAATTCATAACTAAATCATGAAAACTCCAATTGAGGCAAACTCAACTGTTTTGAACTTGTAATAATATTGCCTATTTATCCATGTAATCCATTTACTCACCACTATTCTACAAATTTTAGCCTCATAATTAAATTACCCGAATAAGGGCGTATTAAAATCTAAAAATCGAATCACCATAACTTTCACATACTAAATCAGAATGAAATAATTCTTTCACCAAAAATCACCTTAAATCATGACTTAGCTACTGTAGAAAAATCATGCATTTTTGAGCATTTTGAATTTTGAGGTATTTCGATGTTTATTCGGTATTGCAATTATATAGATTCGAGCCTATTGATATCGATTCCTACGCTGATCGAGAGTGAGCAACTAAGCTACCAGCAAGGCAAGCATCCTTTGAACTTTCTTTCGCATCATATTTGATCCCAATTTTGTTAGGGTAGATGCAATGATAATTGCTTGCATATAGTTTTATAATGTCGCTATTTTTGTGATGAGTAGTTAGACACATCCTATTATCTTGTCATTGTGGCTATCCATGAATTACTCCAATGCTGAAATATTTATGTTAGGATGTGTGAAATTATATTGTTCGAGTTTTGCTTAGCCATGCAAGTCTAGAGCCGGTAGTTTGATTGTCGGGAATAACCCGACAATTATGGGATAAACACCACTCTCTTTATATACTTTTGTTTCAGATCTTCGTATCTGTTTCCTAAGTTAAATTTTGTCATTTTAAATGAGCTTTTGGTCTGGACAAGTGATGGCTAGTGATGGTGCCTTCGTGCACGAGAATTGGGTATGTGGTTGGACTTGTCTGGACAATTAAGGACAGAACTTTGGTAACGTCGTTGATTCAAGTACATTCGTGTTATCACACGCGGGTTGGGAGCCGTATGGTTAAGTAGGGGGAAGGTTTTATTGTGTTGAGTCCCACGGTGGTGAAATTGTAAGGGCATGGGACCGTGAAATCCCGTGTTCCTTTGGGCCGATAGGATGGGGGCGTTAACGTCTTGTGTTTCCTAGGATATATAGGATGGAGGCGTTAACGTCTTGTGTTTCCTAGGAGCCATGGGTTGAGGGACTTGGCTCAATGGGATCTTCTTGCTAAAAATGACTGTATCTTGATTTACCCGGCCGGCATACCATAGGAAGTATGCTATATTCGGAGGCATCTGGAGGCTTACAGGCTAATCAAGTCGTGTGGGTAAAGTAGTACACCCCTGCAGGGTATAAATCTATTCGAATAGCCGTGTCCACGGTTATGGACAACCGCTTGAGTTCGGGAGTTACTATTGTTAGACCTAGAATTAAAATTGTGGTTATAACTTGGTATCGACATGAATGGGATGTTCATATTTGTTGTTGTATCAAAGTGGACGGCCACTTTAATTGTTGGTGCGATTCATTCGTTATTAAATTCATTACTTATTCACATGCTTTACTTCTACTTCGAATCTGATTTTTTAAATGGCACTTGAAAAACTAGTATGTGTAGGTTGTTCAGTATTGCGTCTCTTTCGCAAAATTAAGCCAATATGAGCCCTTCCTTTGAATGACCTTATGCATAACTATTTTTATTTGTGTAAGACTTGCAGTACTCTTTGTACTCAGCCGGTGTTCTTGGCTTTACGGTGAGAGAATATTGAAACCGACGAGCTTGTCGGTGTCGATTTAGGCGACACCGATGAGTAGTTTGCTATGATCTAACTCCCAGTTGGTTGCTGATGGGTTATGGGGCATACCATTGCTGGTCTTTTGGTCTATTTATGTGTTTCCGCTACTACTTAATACTCTCTATTAAATTTGGCCGGTCGGCCACTTGCATTAGTTGTAAACTTGGAACTATGTTGTATGTCTTTTGAACTATTTATGTATGAATGTTGTATGGATGTGAGCAACGTTGTATGAGAGTATGACTATATTGGTCGCTGATCTTGGGAGCCAATATAAGTTGTACTCGCTGTTCATAGCTTCCTATTTAACTCACTAAGTGTAGCGTTTGACTTGTTGGAGAACCGACAATCATTTAGTGCTCGCAGAGGAGCGGCGCGCATGATCTTCGGGGCTCTAGTTTGAGTTAAGCCTCTCATTTAGATGGAGTTAAGTTGGAATCCATTCACGGAGACCCGAGTTATGTCCCTAAGGCTTTGATTAGTCTCGGTCTTATGGAGATAACTCAGGGTCCCCACACGTTAATATCGAGCCATCTTGTTGTAGGTTAGAGATAGCACTTGGCGTTAGAGTTAGTAAGCCTTCTTGAGTCAAAATATTTTTAAATTATCAAATTAATTTCAAAAGTTTAAGTTAGGAATATCCTTTATTCCTCATCCATCCTAGCATCCTTTCTTACCCTATTTCGGTTTTTAAAGAAGTCTTACCTTGTTGTTCTTGCTTTTAGATGAGTCGCCAATACGGTCAAAGAAACTCAAGCCGAGAACGTGGATGGATACCGCGCTTCTCGAGAGATGATGTGGAGGCGAACTTTACTTATCACCAACCTACGCCATCTATCGCAAGCGAGGGCCGGCATGGAGGAATACTTGGCCATGATCAACATCATTGCGACGAGTCACGGGAGTATCCCATATTGTTTCGTGCACGTGGCACCTCGAGGCCATGGATCTACAGGAAGTGGCTCGTGTGGCCATGAGCCACCTCTGTTATGATCTGACGGAGTTGTCTCAGCCGCCTTACGACCATTTTCCTATGAGAGAGCGTGGCGCGGAGGTAGACACCTTTGCCCGGATTCAGTTTGGGGAAGATCCCCAGGTTAGGCAGTTGGCAAGATTGGTTCATATCATGGACCAAATCCATCGGTGCACTGTGTATGAGTTGTACGAGACTCGTCAGTGTCTCGTGGTGGCCCAACAACACTTGCAACTCATGTGTAGTATGGGGATCATTGACCGCCATGTGGTTTATGGCGCAAATGAGATTTCCCCATATGCTTCAGCACCGCCGATGTACCGTCTTCCAGAAGTGCCAGGGCATGTACCCAACTATGGGGCGAGACGCCAGGTTCGCATGTCAGTTGGATTTGCTCGTACTCGTAGGATAGAACCTGCTGGAGGCCATGTGATAGAGCAAGGCTCCCGCACGTCTTCCTAATTTTGGAGACCCGGTGATACGGGATCCCCGAGGCACATCTTCTGGACGAGTTTCCGGTAAACTTTGATCGGAACAACATTTAGGATGTAGTAGGTGTTAGCTCATGGTTGGGCATGTATCTTTGTTTCCCTGTAATAGGTTAGTGGTACTTAAACTATTATTGTCCTTCTTGCAAGAACTTTTAATTCCGGCAGTTGCTTTTCGCCCATGGGCCTTTCTGGATGTAATTGCATTGGAAAAACTATGATTTGAAGTTATGGATCTTGTACTGGCATTAGCGCCTTTGTACGCCCATTTGGTGTTATGTTTTTGGTGCATCTTATATCATTATGCATGCTTAATTAAGAACTTTGTGCTTGCTGTCCAAAGTTTTATTATTCGTATTTTTCCAACAATCTTGTCCTCTTTTTAACATTCCTTGTCACTCCAGGATGTCAGGCCCTAACACTCGTGCTAGAGCTCAGCGCGATGGGGGATCTCCACCCCAGGGCACTCGTTCTGCTGCTGTAGCAGAACTTTACGCCCGCGAGGAGAGGGGTGAGCCCTCTCAGCAGCACCGTCCGCGGGACAGTTCATCTGAGGAAGTGCTTCCTCCGCCACCCACTATGGCGGAAGTCTTGGCCCAGATCGAGAGAAACAGGATGGATTAGACCAGGATCCTGGAGGCTATGGCTCGCAACACTTCTCCTGCTCCTGCGGCAGCAGGGGGAGGGGGAACTCAGAGGCAGTGTGGGGGTCTCGCTGAGTTTCAGCGAACAAATCCTCCCACCTTTGCGGGTGCAGGAGACCCTATGGAGGTGAAGATTGGTGAGGATGTGGAGAAGAAACTAGCCATTGCTCAGTGCACGGGCATTGAGAGAGTTCTTTTTGCCAGCTATCAGCTGGAAGGCGCTACTAGTGCGTGGTGGGACAACTATTCGGCCATGCAGCCTGAAGGAGAGGTTCCATCATGGAATGAATTTCGAGCAGCCTTCAGGGAGGCCTATATTCCTGATGGGGTCATGTCGATTAAGCAGCAGCAGTTTCTTGATTTGAAGCAAGGAAGAAAGCATCGCATCGAGTATCTTGAGTTCAACTCCTTGGCCGCTATGCCGGATAGCGTCTCCACGGATGCGCCGCCGCCGCCGGTTCATGGGCGGCTTGGCGAGAGATGCGGTGGCTTTAGGCGTACATGACTTCAGGAACTTCCAGCACATGGTGAACAAGGCCATTGTGGTGGAGCACAAGAGTGTGGCTGTAGAGGAGTCCAGGAAGAGGAAGAAAGTCGCTCAGTTTTCAGCTAGCGGCAGTTTTCCTCGGCAGCGCACCGGACCGCCTCAGACACCTCGTTCTCAGGCCCCAGTGCCACCGAGACCTCCTGTGGCACCTCCACGACCTTCTCCACCCACGGTGCAGCGGTACAATGGGAGTAAGAACTCCCAAAATAGTGGTACTTTCAAGCAAAATGTCACTTGCTTTCATTGTGGTCGCCTTGGCCACTATGCCTCTCATTGCCTCGCCAAGCAGCGGGGAATGCCTCAGGTCTATCGAGCTCCTACACCACCAGCTGTGGCAAGACCTACACCACCTCCGAGGGCAGCATCTACCCCTCCTCAGGTCCCTGCACGTGGCCGAGTGAACCACGTCACCGCCGAGGAGGCAAGCGACTCTCCGGACGTCGTTTTGGGTACCCTTCTTGTTAATTCTTGTCCAGCATCAGTTTTATTTGATTCAGGAGCATCTCATTCATTCATCAAAGAAGAATATGCTGCACTTAATCAATTTGAAATGCATAAACTTCAGCCACCTTATCAAATCCAGTCGCCGGGATCGGTTTTCCAAACCGATCAAGTCTGCCGGGACGTAAAAGTGGAAATTCAACATATCAACTTCTTGGCAAACTTAATTGTGATAAAATCAGCGGGTATTGATGTGATCTTGGGGATGGATTGTCTGTTCAAAAATCAGGGAAAGATCGATTGCGCTCTACGGTCTATTTCTATCACTAGTGAAGACGGTAGTCAGGTCGTTTTTGCACCTTCAGTGGGCAGTTCTCATCTCTTTGCTTTGGAAGTTAGTACCTCTCTTGAACTTGAGAAAGTGCCTGTGGTGTGTGAATATCCAGATGTATTCCCCGAAAAACTCCCAGGCATGCCTCCTGATCGAGAAGTCGAGTTCGTCATCGAGCTCGTACCCGGTACTGCGCCAATCTCAAAACGGCCATACCGGATGCCTCCTAATGAGTTAGAAGAATTGAAGAAGCAACTCCAATAACTTCAAGACAAGGGGTTTGTTAGGCCGAGCTCCTCACCTTGGGGATGTCCGGCCATCTTTGTCAAAAAGAAAGACAAGAGTTTGCGGATGTGTGTTGACTACCGTCCGTTAAATGAAGTCACTATCAAAAATAAATATCCTCTTCCGCGGATTGATGATTTATTCGATCAATTGAGTGGAGCCCAAGTATTCTCCAAGGTTGATTTGCGCTTGGGCTATCATCAAATTAAGGTTCGAACTGAAGACATTACGAAGACAGCATTCTCTACTCGGTATGGGCTATACGAGTACACTGTCATGTCTTTTGGTTTGACGAATGCCCCGGCTTACTTCATGAACCTTATGAATTCAGTTTTCATGGAGTATTTGGATAAGTTTGTGGTTGTATTCATCGATGATATCCTTATCTACTCAAAGTCCGATGAAGAACACGAGCAGCACTTGAGGCTTGTGTTGGAAAAGCTTCGTCAACATCAGCTTTATGCTAAATTCAGCAAATGCGAGTTCTGGCTTCATGAAGTTAGTTTCTTGGGACATGTCCTATCCAAGGGCGGTATCGCTGTTGATCCTAGTAAAGTGCAAGATGTCCTTGATTGGAGACAACCCAGAAACATCACTGATATTCGCAGTTTTCTCGGACTTGCGGGTTACTACCGCAGATTCATTCAGAACTTCTCCAAAATTGCGAGGTCAATGACTCACCTTCTAAAGAAAGAAAAGAAGTTCGAATGGTCACCTGAATGTGAGGAGAGTTTTCAAATCCTAAAGGAATGCCTGACCAAAGCTCCAGTACTTATCCTGCCCGACATTCACAAGAACTTCGATATTTATTGTGATGCATCTCGCCATGGGCTCGGTTGTGTTCTTATGCAAGAGTGCCGAGTGGTAGCTTATGCATCAAGGCAATTGAGACCACATGAGTTGAATTATCCCACTCATGATTTGGAACTCGCAGCAGTTGTTCATGCTCTCAAGATTTGGCGACATTACCTCATCGGTAATCGTTGCGAAATCTACACCGATCACAAGAGTCTTAAGTATATCTTCACCCAAGCCGATCTGAATTTGAGGCAAAGAAGATGGCTTGAGTTGATCAAAGATTATGATTTTGGACTCCATTATCATCCAGGAAAAGCGAATGTGGTAGCCAATGCCCTAAGCAGAAAGTCTCAGTGCAACTGTTTATCGGTAACTCCCATTTCGACAGGCTTGTGTGTTGCGATGCAACGTCTGCACCTGGAGATAATTGAAGAAGGTTCTCTCGCTGCCCTTAGTGTGAATTTTACACTCGAGGACCAGATTAGGAAGCCGAAGACGACTTGGAAGTCGCTCAAATCAGGAAGCATTGAAGAAAGGCAAGGCCAAAGGTTTCAAAGAAGATGCACGGGGCACTCTGTTGTACTGAAACCGGTTGGTGGTGCCTTTGACCGCGCTTGAGAGAACTCATTCTCAAAGAGGCTCATGACTCCAAATTTTCTATCCATCTGGTAGCACCAAGATGTACCAAGATCTTAAGAAGCGGCTATGGTGGAGCCGAATGAAGCGACAAATCGCTTAATTTGTTGCCGAGTGTGATGTATGCCAAAGAGTCAAAGCCGAGCATTTGAAGCGGCGGTACTCTACAACCCTGCCATTCCCAAGTGGAAATGGGAAGAAGTTGGCATAGATTTTATCACCGCCTTCCAAGAACTCAAGTGGGTCGATTCTATATGGGTGATTGTTGATCGTTTGTGAAGGTTGCCCATTTTATTCCTGTCAAGACCACTTACACGGGGCCAAGCTAGCGAGTTGTACATCTCGAGATTGTTTGTCTCCATGGTGTACCAAAAGTGATCATTTCTGATAGGGGTCCCCAGTTCACCTCTCACTTCTGGAAGTGCTTGCACCAAGCAATGGGAACCAATCTATCTTTCAGCTCCGCATACCACCCTCAAATAGATGGACAAACGGAAAGGGTGAATCAAATTTTAGAAGACCTTCTCCGAGCTTGTGTACTGTCCTATAGTAAGAATTGGGAGAAATGCTTGCCGTTTGCGGAGTTCTCCTACAACAATAGCTTCCAATCGAGCATTCAAATGTCCCCCTTTGAGGCCTTGTATGGGAGAGCTTGCAGGACACCTTTGAACTGGCTCGAAACCGGGGAAAGGCCATTTTATGGTCCAACCTTGGTAGAGGATGCAGAAGAACAAGTTCGTGTCATCCGTGAACGACTTCGAACGGCTCAATCTCGTCAGAAGTCCTATGCCGACCGTCGTCGTCGTGAGTTGAGCTTTGAGGTGGATGATCATGTCTATCTTAAGGTTTCTCCAATAAAAGGAACACATCGTTTCCAAGTCAAAGGCAAATTGGCACCTCGCTACATCGGACCTTTCCGAGTTCTAGCAAAGTTGGGACCGGTGGCTTATCAGATAGAATTGCCACCATCACTTGCTGATGTACATGATGTCTTCCATGTTTCACAACTGAGAAAGTGTCTTCGTGTCCCAACCGAAGCAACTGGACTAGAAAAACTTGACTTGCAACCCGATCTTTCTTATCGGGAGCACCCAATTCGCATTCTTGAGGAAAAGGAGCGCAAGACGCGAAATCGCAATATCAAATTCATCAAGGTTCAGTGGAGTAATCATACTGAAGATGAAGCAACATGGGAACGTGAGGATCAAGTGCGGGCGAACTATCCAGATCTTTTCCCTTCTACCTAAAATGTCTTCGAATCAAGAAAGGAAAGTTTAGACAAAGCAATGAGAAGGAGTGTTGGACCGAAAAGGCGACTAGAGGGGGGGTGAATAGGAGCACGATCTATTTTTCTCCCAAAATCAATTCAATACGAATCTCACTCCAATAGCTATGAAAGCTATGAAGATCAATCAATCATGCACAGCGGAAGACTTGTATTGAACCAACTCAAAACCCCAAAGTAAAATCAACACAAAACCAAAACACGAGGCTCGGCGGTCGACCTCTCACGGGCGGTCGATCGATCCAAGTGGTCAGACCGCTACCTCGGGCGGTCAGACCGATTTCACGGGAGGTCAGACCTCTCGTTCGATGAACAGTAAAATCAGCCCGACCAACCGAAACGCAAATTGATCAAACTTTTGATTCGTGCGTCCAAACTCCGTGAATCTTGACACACAACTTCCTAAGGATGTCAGGAACCTATTCCAAGCAACAATTGTGATAATTCTTGCTCGAGTTCAGACCTTTTACCGTTTGAGCGAAGTTAGGTCAAAACCGAGTCAAAACGAAAATATGATCTTAAGACTTGCACGTGGGTGATTGATGATCTTGATGATCCTAGATGTATTCTCACACGTCACAGACAAGCTAAATCACGTCAAGAAACTAAGCAATAACTCATGGATCAAACAAAGACTCAATTCATCAAAAGAGAAAGAAAGCACATGAACTCACTTTTGAAGAAACTTTCTTTGGATTGATTTGATATGATATTGGTTCACACCACTCCATCAATGGATGACAAAGACTCAATACATGAGCACGAAATCCAATCCAACTCTCTAGAACCCTAACCTCCGCTCCTCCTCTCCCTAAGCAAATTAGGGTTTCAATAACAATGAAAGGATCGAAGAGGGTGCTGCCACCTCCCTCCTCTATTTATAGTGGAGGCTTAGGGTTTCTAATAGAGTCTCCCTAATGGGCTCCCGTTAAGGCCCAAAACAAACGGGTGACACACGCACGCCTTTTAAAGCGCCATGTTCATATTGTGCGAAGCACTCGCTTGCTCCGCCACGTGTAGGTTGATCCAACGGCTCTCATCATGTCGGCAAGTCTCTCCCATCCGGCTCCCACCGAAACCACCATGGCACTTGCACCGACCCGCGCCGCTTGATTCAACGATCGCCTTTGAAGCGCGTTCGGTCACCTTTGTCCATCTTGCACCATGCTTGAGTCCAATGATTTCACCCGGCATCGTCGATCGTTTTGAACCTCGGCTCTCAAGCCTAGTCCGATCATCCTTGTCGTTGACCGTCGTTGACCACCAAGCAACTTTGCACAACAATAGACAAGCAAATCGAATTCGAAACAAGTTCTTCACAACTTGACCCACGTTAGTCAAAACATGCATCATGCAACACATATGCCATGAAAACCACGAACTTGACCTAACAAGCAACCATCGCCGCCACACGGCGACGCGACTTAAGTGAAAACCGGTCGGACCGCCCGACCTTGGCGGTCACGCCACCACGGCCCGATCGCCAACGTAAAGCGGTCCGACCGCCACAAAAGGACTTAGCCGAAATTTCAACGCGAAATCCGCAACCTCTCGGAAATTTAAAACGAATAGAACTTTTGATTGAAGCTCCAAAATTATGGGACCAAGTGCAGTAGAATCTCCTCACTTGCCTACACCCTCTATTTTTGGCCCAGCTCCAAATTCAATGCCACTCAACTTGCCGGTCCGACCGCTCAACAGACGCCGGTCAGACCGCTACCAAATCGGTCAGACCGCCGACCTGGCCGGTCAGACCGCCATCACAGAACACGAGGCATGGCGGTCGACCGCCACCAGGCGGATCGACCACTGAGACTGACAGAATCGAACTTTGCGAAAACTCGTGTTTCGCAAACCTTCAACGTCATTGCCAATTGACACATCATCCTAAGATCATGAGCATATCCCCATGATATCCACAATCTCCCCCTTGATGATCACATTGGCAATTCCCAACAAATGCAAGTTTTGAGGTTTGAAAAGTAAAAACTCAACGTTACAAGCAAAGGCACAACTTGGTCCATATGCAAGAAAAAGCAAAGGAAATGACCAAGCTGGCTTCAGAATAGCATCGGCAAGTGAGATAAGGCAAAAGAAAACAAGAAAGCTTCAATTTTCAAAGAAGGGTAAAAAATCTCACTTAAGAAGGGTCCATATGAAAGAACAATTGTTCGAAATGACCTTTGATCATGGTGAGGATCAAGAATTGCAATTCAAGTTCAGAAAGAGCAATAAGACCATAAGAATGCAAATAAGGAACTCCCCCTCACTATGATCCTCAAAATTTCAGAAAATTTCAAATTCTCCAATTTTCTCCCTCTTTTTAATGTTTTTAAAACTTCTCCCCTTTACACATTTTGAAATATCTTCTCCCCCTTTGACAATGGAGTCATCAAGGAATCACGCCTTCCTCTCGTCCAGAGATAACAAATGCAGAATGAGGAAAAAGTATAAGAAGGAGCATGCATGAAATGAAATGAAGTGGCTTCATATTTTTGAATTTTTCAATTTTGGATTACAAGAAGCTTTGGAGATTACCCAAAAGAACAAGCTAGCATCTCAAATTTTGCATAAACACCATATCAGCCTGAATGCGCTAGCAAGATCATGATAAGACATATATAACAAAGCTAAAGCAAGAAGACTCAATATAAAGCAATGAATTTTAGCATTTTAAGCAAAGCTTCAAATCTAGCAAGTCCATCAACAGGGATCCTAAGATGATACTGGCCATGTCAAAATGTCAATGTGAGACCAAGATGCTAACAATGACCACATTAAGAGACAAACAAGTCCTGAATTGAATCATTTTGCTCAAATTGTCCCAAACGCCCATTTTTCAACAGATTTTCATTTGCAAAGAAATTTTGAAGTTGATGAAAGGTATATCTTAGTGAAGAAGATCCTGGACTAGGAGCCATCCACAAACTCTTCCTAAGCTTCTACCCATTTGATAATTCATTTTCTTATCCACGTGCTAGATCTCAAGCCTTGCCGCGACCATCTTAAGCACAAAAAGCTTAAAAGAATGATCTAGATCATCCAAAACTTCCCCGAGTTCATGCCTAGTGCAATGGCAAGCCGTCTCATAAGAAAGAATTGGTGAGATCAGTTTTTCGCACAAAAGAGACCTCCTTTTTGTTCACAAGAGCAGATTTAGATTCTTAAAAGAACAAGAAGCTCAAGTAATGATCAATACTAGATTCAAGAGCTAACACTTAATTTTGACAGGCCAATGTCCCAAAGGATCACTAATTGCGCAACTAGCTAAAACATCCACAAATTGCAGTTTCTCGGTTCAAGTTGTCTTAAAGTTACGCTCATTCAAAGAAAGACTTAGCTACACATGTGAAAGCATGATAATTCTAGCAAGTCAAACAACTAGACATGGCATTGAGCAGAATTGAAATACTAAAAGCTCAAAAGGGTAATAAGCAAAGCTTCATCAATTTTAAAAGACAAGCAGAAAAGCTTATATAAAAATGCATCTTTTTGGATTTTCATATGAATGCAGTATCTTTTTGGATTTTCATATAAATGCAGTATCTTTTTGGATTTTCATATACGTGCAGTATGATATGATGAGATGCACAAAAACTGAAAAAGCCTAAAAAGATCAAAAAGATCAAAAGAAAATCAAGAAACGATCAAATGAACAAGGTAAGATCAGAAAAGATCAAACTCCCCCTCAAACCAAACCGTGGGGATAAATTACCCCTAACTCACTTCTCAAGGTGGCAAACCTAGTTGGATCTAAAGGCTTGGTGAGGATATCAGCCAACTGAGCCTCGGACTCCACGAAATGTAACACAATATCACCCTTCTCGACATGATCTCTAAGAAAGTGATAGCGAATGTCTATGTGCTTGGTCCTAGAGTGTTGCACAGGGTTTTTAGCAATGTTAATCGCAGAAGTGTTATCGCAGAAAAGAGGAACACTATCAAATGCCAACCCAAAATCCTTAAGAGTGGACACCATCCACAAAATCTGACTACAGCAACTAGCAGCAGCTACATATTCAGCTTCAGCAGTGGATTGTGCAACAGAAGACTGCTTCCTAGAAGACCAAGAGACAAGAGAAGTGCCTAGGAAGTGACAAGTGCCTGAGGTACTCTTCCTATCTAGCCGACGACCCGCAAAATCGAATCGAAAACCCCGAATGGACAAGGACGAAGAGCAGGAATACCAAATGCCATACTGGAGGGTAGAGTGTAAATACCTGAAGATGCGCTTAACGGCTTGGCGATGGGAAGTCCTCGGAGACGCCTGAAACCTCGCACAGAGGCAAACAGCGAAGTGGATGTCCGGTCTTGAGGCCGTCAGGTACAGAAGTGAACCGATCATGCTGCGGTACTCGCGTTGATCCACGGCTTCTCCTTCCTCATCTGGATCCAAAACAGTCGAAGTCGCCATGGGAGTGGCGATCGACTGCGATCACCATCTCAAGCGCTTCAGCAGATCCTTGGTGTACTTCGTCTGATGGATGAAGATCCCTTCCTTGCATTGCTTGATTTGAAGCCCCAGAAAATAATTGAGCTCTCCCATCATACTCATCTCAAATTCCCTGGACATGGTCTCGTAAAAAGCGGAAACAAGAGCATGAGAAGAACCACCAAAGACAATATCATCTACATAAATCGAGCAAGCGGAAGTCATTGCCACGCCTAAGGATGAGCAGGTCTTGTCTACCTTACCCATCTCAAAATCATTCTTAAGCGAAAGGTCTTAAGTCTATCATACTGTGCTCTAGGGGCTTGCTTAAGACCATACAAGGCTTTGGATAGCTTGAAAACATGATGTGGATGCTTGGGATTCTCAAAGCACAGGGGTTGTCTAACATACACTTCCTCCTCTATAAAACCATTCAAAAGGCACTCTTAACATCCATCGATATAATCTAAAGCCCTTAGAAGCAAACAAATGCAAGCGAATGCGAATGGCTTCCAATCTAGCAACAGAGCAAATGTCTCATCAAAGTCTAACCCCTCAACTTGGCTAAAACCCTGAGCTACCAATCTAGCCTTGTTTCTAACCACGAACCATCCCATTTTGTTTATTTTTGAACACCCAACGGTTCCTATCACATTATGACCACTAGGAGGTTCTACTAGATTCGGACCTTATTCCTCTCAAAATTCTCTAACTCCTCATGCATGGCATTAACCCAACTAGAATCGGATAACGCATGTGATATATCGCGGGGTTGAAAGAAGCAACAAATGCAGAATGAGAGTAGAGACTTGGATCGTGATACGGAGGCGAGTGACTCGCTCATTAAGATTACCAATCATCGATCCAGGAGGATGATGCCTCGAATATGAAGTGGAGCGCCGGGAGACAATATCTCCTCAACCTCCGCAGTGCTGCTGATGAAGAAGATGCGGCAGAGCCTCAATTGGAGGTGATGCGATCGTGTGTGTTCGGAGCTTGGACAGAGCCTCAACAAACAGCAGTGGAGGACAAAAATCAACCGTCATCATCTTCCTCCACAAAAATGCTTTCACACTGTATCACACGAAATGTCGGATCTAGCTCGGGGCTAGTCTCATCAAAAGTGACATTGCATGTCTCTGGACAATGTTAGTTTCAACATTAAAAACCCGAAAACCCTCGAATGTGCGGGATAACCTGAAATAAACCATCAAAAGTCCTTGATTCAAATTTATCTAGATTTCTGTCTTAAGAATGAAACACTTAGCTCCAAAACTCGAAAATGAGAAACAGAGGGTTTTCTACCAAAACGAAGCTCATATGAAGTCTTGCCCAAAGACGGTCTCAAGAAGACACGATTTGCAATATGGCAAGTCAGAGAAATAGCCGCCCAAAACCTCCTCGGTGTGCTATACTCATCTAGCATTGTCCTAGCCATCTCGACTAAGGTTCTGTTCTTCCTTTCCCACAACCCCATTCTGTTGAGGGACGTGTGGAGAAGAGAACTGATGCTCAATTCCGCGCTCAGCACAAAAAGAGGCAAACGAGGCATTCTTGAACTCCGTGCCATTGTCACTGCGGATCGCTCTCAAGGCACCAGAAAATTCAGAAGCCAAACAAAGAACAAGATCACGATAAAAACCAAAAGCGTCATCCTTCGAAGCAAGAAAGAACACCCAAGTGTATCTCGAAAAATCATCAACTATGACAAGAATGTACCACTTGCCACCAATTGACCGAACCCTAGCAGGACCAACAGTATCCATATGAAGCAACTGTCCCGGTCCGTCAGTCATGACCAAAGTCACTGAAGGGTGTGAGGCGACAACTTGCTTGCCATGCCTACAGGGCGCACATACAGCATCCTTGACGGCTTTGAGTTTGGACAAACCTCTCATGAGATCAAGGTTGCTAACTCGCATCAGATGATCAAAACCAATGTGCCCCAAACGTCGGTGCCAAAGCCAGAACTCAGAAGAAGGTGTAAACAAACATTTAAGAGAACCACCGAGATTGGAAAAATCAGCTCCAAAGATTCTAGCAACTCTATAAATCCCAAAAATGAGCTCACAAGAGAATCAAGCACCGACAAGCATTTTTCTTAAATATAGTCTCATAACCATCATCAAGAAGTCGTGAGACGAGAGTAAGTTAAACCTAAGCTTGTCCACAAGGGCGGCGTCCTTTAGGATGAAATTGTCATTCACCCTAATTGTTCCTCTTCCTTCAATCCGCCCTTGAGTATTGTCTCCAAAGGTGATGAGGACATCACCTATCGACCGCATGAAGGAGGTGAACCATTTTGAGTCTCCGGTCATGTGGCGTGAGCAGTGAGTCGACGAACCACGTGTCCTTCCTTCCATGGCGATCCCGAAAATCAAGGCACAGAAGAACGAAGTGTCTCAATACTGGGGTTAGATAAACATGACTTGGGAACCCAGTACTGAGACACACGTCTGCGAGTAGTATGCAAAGCAGAAGTGCTATTCTTGATTCTATTTGAAATTCTGTTGTGAGCAATGGTTACTCTAACATGAGAGTTATCCTGTCTAGGAGCATGAGCATCATTAGCATGTGAAATAAATCCTAGACCAGGTTTCTTCCTTTCTAAATTACCATGTCTCATAAAAGCTCTAGGTTGATTAGATGACATTCTAGCATGATTTTTCTTAGCATTTTTCAACCTACGCCAACAGAACTCAACCAAATGCCCATCCTTCTTGCAATAGGTGCAATGGTACTTGGTACCACCGGGAGAAGCACCTTTTGGTGAGCAGATGGTTGGGCAAAACTGTAGATTTGAAAGTGATCTTTGCAGGTTGGGTATCAAATTCAACTAAGCCATTTCTCAAAATTTGAATGTCATTAGATTTATCTGGGCAAAGTTGTATCCTAACCCTTGCTTCTTATAAGGAGTTTTGACTTGTCAAGAATCATGTTTAACTGTTTCTTACCTTTAGAAAATCTTTCTAATGTGTCATTAAGGTAAGCAATTTCTTTTCTAAGGTTAACACATGAATCACACGTTTTAGCATCAAACCTCTTCTTATAAAGAGCAACTTCAAGCTTAAGAGCTTCACATGAAGCACAAGTAGCGAATTAATACTTGTCCTTAAGCTTGGCATATTTAGCTCTAGCCGCTTCTACAACATCATGTAATTCACGTTCACGTTCTAAGCGCATGAGCAAGAGCTAGATTCAACCACATCGAAACAACCAACATGCTAGACTTTAAGCATTTTTGCAAGGAGCAGATTTAACTTCAATTAGCTCGGTTCTAGCATTTTCAAGTTGTTGCAAAGCAATATCATGAGCAGATTGCGGTTTAGCAAATTCGAATGTAAAGCATAGCGGGATGAACATTCATCGATTCAAGACTCTTAGCATTCACAAGTTATAATGTGAGTTTCTTTACTTGTGACTCTAACTCCTCATTCTTAGTCATGATGAACTTTAAAGCTTTATCCTGACCTAGCATTTGCTCATAGACAGTTTCACATCTAGCAAATAGAACATCATAAGAAGGAGATACCTCATTGTTGTCATTGATGTCGTCGGAGTCAGCCATGAAGCACATGCCGGTGAAGTCCTTGGCCTTCCCTTCTTGTCTTGAGGAGCTCCTCCTCCTTGTCTTCCTCGCTCCCGAGTCCACATCACTCAAGGATCGATCTCCAAGAGCGGCAAGAACCCGGTGAGCGACCTTCCGAGCTTGGCACCATCAAACACGGACTTGCGCCCCTGAGGCTTCTTCCAAGTTGGCTTTTCATCCTTGTGGTTGCTCTTACCTTTCAGCTTGGGGCAATTTGCCCGGATGTGATTAAGCTCTCCACACTCATAACAAGTCACAGGGCCGCCTCTCTTTTTGTTTCTCATATTGTTGTAGGCCCGTGTGAACTTCTTAATCAAAAGCGCCATCTCAGGCTCAGGAATACTCTCAAGATCCTCTTCTTGAATTGCAGATAAAGAAGCAAGTGAAAAACCAGAAGAGGACTCAAACGACCCATCAGAGGCTCTCTTGAGCGGTCGCTACCAAAGCCATGTTACCCTTCTTAGAATGGTGACTACGGATCTCATGAGTCTTGAGCTTGCTATAGAGCAGCTCAAAGTCGATCGAGAAGTTGACATTTTCTGAATAAGCGGTAGCCTTTATCTCCCACTCCCTAGTGTTGATTGCAGCCAGGAGATGGATGGCATTTTCAGACTGAGTAAATTCAATACCAACAGACTTCATCTGATTTATCACTGTGTTGAAGCGACTGAAAATGTCATCGATGCTCTCACCAGGACGCATCTCGAATTTGTTATATTCTCTTTTATACACCTCCTGACGCACTTGTTTGATTTGGGAAGAACCTCATGATAGGTTTCGAGGTCTTCCAAATTTCATGTGCGATCTCGAGATTGCAAATCTGTCATATTCTGTCTACCAAGCCCACCATACAGAAAATTCTTTGCCTTACGGTCATTAGCCAAAAGGGCTTGTGGCGCGTAGCAACCTCAGGCAAGATTAGCGGACCTCGAACAGCCTCCCAAATACCTCGTGGTTCGCTCTCAAGAAAGACACGCATGCGGTTCTTCCAAAAGGCATAGTCGTGCCCATCGGAGATATGCGGTTTGGAAGAGTACTTATCCATCGCCAAAGTTCAGTGACCGGTTAAGATCAAGATTGAACTAACCGGGCTCTGATACCACTTGTTGGACCGAAAAGGCGACTAGAGGGGGGGTGAATAGGAGCACGATCTCTTTTTCTCCCAAAATCAATTCAATACGAATCTCACTCCAATAGCTATGAAAGCTATGAAGATCAATCAATCATGCACAGCGGAAGACTTGTATTGAACCAACTCAAAACCCCAAAGTAAAATCAACACAAAACCAAAACACAGAGGCTCGGGCGGTCAGACCTCTCACGGGGGCGGTCAGACCGATCCAAGCGGTCAGACCGCTACCTCGGGCGGTCAGACCGCTACCTCGGGCGGTCAGACCGATTTCACGGGAGGTCAGACCTCTCGTTCGATGAACAGTAAAATCAGCCCGACCAACCGAAACGCAAATTGATCAAACTTTTGATTCGTGCGTCCAAACTTTGTGAAACTTGACACACAACTTCCTAAGGATGTCAGGAACCTATTCCAAGCAACAATTGTGATAATTCTTGCTCAGGTTCAGACCTTTTACCGTTTGAGCGAAGTTTGGTCAAAAACCGAGTCAAAACGAAAATATGATCTTAAGACTTGCACGTGGGTGATTGATGATCTTGATGATCCTAGATGTATTCTCACACGTCACAGCAAGCTAAATCACGTCAAGAAACTAAGCAATAACTCGCGGATCAAACAAAGACTCAATTCATCAAAAGAGAGAAAGAAAGCACATGAACTCACTTTTGAAGAAACTTTCTTTGGATTGATTTGATATGATATTGGTTCACAGCCACTCCATCATTGGATGACAAAGACTCAATACATGAGCACGAAATCCAATCCAACTCTCTAGAACCCTAACCTCCGCTCCTCCTCTCCCTAAGCAAATTAGGGTTTCAATAACAATGAAAGGGTCGAAGAGGGTGCTGCCACCTCCCTCCTCTATTTATAGTGGAGGCTTAGGGTTTCTAATAGAGTCTCCCTAATGGGCTCCGTTAAGGCCCAAAACAAGCGGGTGACACACGCACGCCTTTTAAAGCGTCGTGTTCATATTGTCTGGCACTCGCTGCTCGCCACGTGTAGGTTGATCCAACGGCTCTCATCATGTCGGCAAGTCTCTCCCATCCGCTCCCACCGAAACCACCATGGCACTTGCACCACCCCGCGCCGCTTGATTCAACGATCGCACCGAACTGCCCGTTCGGTCACCTTTGTCCATCTTGCACCATGCTTGAGTCCAATGACTTCACCTGGCATCGTCGATCATTTTGAACCTCAGCTCTCCAAGCCTAGTCTCGATCATCCTTGCCGTTGACTGTCGTTGACCACCAAGCAACCTGCACAACAATAGACAAGCAAATCGAATTCGGGAACAAGTTCTTCACAACTTGACCCACGTTAGTCAAAACATGCATCATGCAACACATATGCCATGAAAACCACAAACTTGACCTAACAAGCAACCATCGCCGCCACACGGGCGACGACTTAAGTGAAAACCGGTCAGACCACCAGCCTTGGCCGGTCTGACCGCCACCGCCGGTCTGACCGCCAACAGAAGGCCGGTCCGACCGCCACAAAAGGACTTAGCCGAAATTTCAACGCTGAAATCCGCAACCTCTCTGGAAATTTAAAACGAATAGAACTTTTGACTGGAAGCTCCAAAAATTATGGGACCAAGTGCAGTAGAATCGCCTCACTTGCCTACACCCTCTATTTTTGGCCCAGCTCCAAATTCCAATGCCACTCAACTTGCCGGTCCGACTGCTCAACAGACGCCGGTCAGACCGCTACCAAATTGGTCAGACCGCCGACCTGGCCGGTCAGACCGCCATCACGGAACATCCGAGGCATGGCGATCGACCGCCACGGGGCGATCGACCGCCGAGACTGACAACGGCGAACTTTGCCGAAAACTCGTGTTTCCGCAAACCTTCAACGTCATTGCCAATTGACACATCATCCTAAGATCATGAGCATATCCCCATGATATCCACAAGGAGAAATGTAATAGTCATCCTTGTAACCCTAAAAAGATATCTTGGCACTATCTTTGAAGGAAATAAAGACAATGTATGTTATATTTCCTTTTGGAACATTTTCTATCCATCTTCGACCCAAACCGATCTCGGGGTCGAGATCTTTTGTAAGGGGGGGAGATTTGTCACATCCCCAAATTAATAAAGTGGTTTATTATGCGTCTCATTAGCATGCATCATGTTTTGAAACTTTTTATTTAAATACTGTACTTGGAAAAATCTCCAAAAACAAATGAAATATACACTTTAAATTGAACTCCAAACGAAAAACTGAAATAAATGCTACTGAAATATCTCTAGAAATAATTTATTCAAATACTATATTAATTATCATGAATTAATATAATTTTTCCCAAATTTTTGGGACTGGTCTTTACCCTACTAAAATCCAAACATGATTTAAAGATCAACAATAAGATTGAAATTAAATTATACACTTTATATCACGAACAGTAGGGTTCAATAATTTTTATGGACACTACGCTATCCCAGGAACCCCCAGTAATTATTTCATGATTTTGGGAATTTTATTTCTATTTTTAGCCTCTGGTCAAAGTGGAGGAAACTATTTTAATTCTCGGTCAAACCTAACCCTAAACCGATGACACTATTCCTTGGACTCGAGTCAGACAGGCGAATCGACTCACTCAACCGCCTAAATGCACCAACGCATGTAGGCCTTCCGATCTAAATCCTACGGTCCCGACCTCTTATGTCTCAACGGCAGTCAGGACCGCCTGGGTGGTCGTGAGCCTTGCGATCGAGATCCAGCGGCCCACGACCTCCTTTGCCTTATAACCCTCATTCCCACTTAGGAGGTCGTGAGTCATCCGATGGACATCCAACGGCCACGACCTCCCCTGCCCTTTTCGGTGCTCATCCGCCTAAGAGGTCGTGAGCCATTTGATGCGAATCCAACGGCCCACGACCTCCCTTTCCCTTATAACACTCAATCCCGCCTAGGTGATCGTGAGCCATGTGATTTACATCCAACGACCCACGACCACCCCTTCTCCTCTAACTCACGCGCACATGACTAAGTCACTGTCGCCGTGGGCCCGCATTGTCAGGTCCGTCTCTGACCTTGCGCAGGAGCTCCTCGCCATGTGTCTGAGCTTCTCCGACGTGCTCAGAACGGCGCCAGTGGACGCCGTCAATCCACCGCCGCATGCAACCACTCCTGGAGCTTCTTCACTTCATGCCGCCTCCATTTCCGTCATCACCCGACCATTTTACCCCTTGCAGCCCCTCCATTCTTCCTCACTTCTCCTCTGTTGACCGAGGAGAGGGGAGCTTGTTCTTGCTCTCTTCACGGGTGAGCTTCCTCCTCGTGATTCCTCCCTGCTCTGTGATCCATTCCGTTTCCATTTTTACTAATCTCAGTTTCTCTCGTTGCTTGTAGCACCTGGACCATCGTGGTGCCATTGCAAGCTCCAGAGCACACTCCCGTGGACATCACTTTGTGATCTTCGTCTCCGATGAGTTTTGTCTAAAGCTTAGCGTGTCACTTCGTGCCTTTAGGCATAAGATGGAAAACCCCTAACTCTATTTGGGTAATGCAGCAGTGGCTTCGTGGATTTGAAGAGATTGGATTTTGGTGAGGAACCAACCTTTCACCTCCCACTTAGGTGCAGTAAGCTATTGTCCAATTCCTTGCTCCTTTAGCTTCCTCAGATGATCTATAATCCATCTTGATCATTCATCCCACTTAGGTTTTGCTCTGGGGATCCTCTCCTCGTGAATCCGTTTTGCCGCCACCTTTCTTCTCCGGCGCCGACGCAGCTCCGGCATCTCCAAGCTTCCCCGAGCACCCTCCTTAGCTCAGGTGACCTCTTCGTAGCCCGTAGGACCTCAGGCACCCGCTTGTTTGCGCTGCGGAGCGACATTTTGCTGTTTTCATTTTTGCCGTTGGAGCACCGCCGCTCAACGCCGGCTAGCCGCCGTTCTCGGTCGGCTCTGGTGCCATGAGTGCCCTCAACGAGTGCGCAATGTTATTGCACGGCTAACGATGCTTTTAGTTCGCGCCGCTGTGGTGCACAGCGCCGGCGAGCCGCCGGTGAACCGCACGGGGCAAAAGCCCGTTGTCGTACTCATACAACCACCCTAGCAAGCGATTAGAGTTAAATCATCGTCATTAGCATTTAATCGCTGTCGGAAATGAGCAGCGTTACTCACTTACACGTGGCCCCTTGCACAGAAATCCGTAGGTTTAAATGAATAGCGACGGTCGCTGACAGGTGGGATCAGCCGCATAAGCACCGTGCACCGTGCGAGCGCACCAGTGGGCCGAGTCCATTGGACCGTGCCACTAACGACGGGCCCCACGTGTCGGAATGGATTTTAAAATCTGAGTGAAATGGAAAATGCACTATTCACTGGGCCTGCTTGTCAGTGACCGCGGCTAGGAAGCGCTCGGTAGAAAAAGTGACAAATGCTTTAAGAAATTCGAAATCCATTTAATTGTAAGCTGAAAAATATGTATAACTTTGAAAAAGGCATAACTAATTCATTTTTACTCCAAAAGCAATCAAACCACTTCTGATAATTTTTATTTTTAATGAAAGTTATGTTAAAATTGGTTTCAAACTTTTCTTTTTAACAGAGAGCATTATTTTGGAAAATGAGCTATTAACACTATTATTGTTACAAAAGAAAACACTGATAACTTTGAAAATTCATAACTAAATCATGAAAACTCCAATTGAGGCAAACTCAACTGTTTTGAACTTGTAATAATATTGCCTATTTATCCATGTAATCCATTTACTCACCACTGTTCTACAAATTTTCGCATCATAATTAAATTACAGAATAAGGCGTATTGAAATCTGAAAATCGAATCACCATAACTTTCACATACTAAATCGAATGAAATAATTCTTTCACCAAAATCACCTTAAATCATGACTTAGCTACTGTAGAAAAATCATGCATTTTTTAGCATTTTGAATTTTGAGGTATTTCTCGATGTTTATTCGGTATTGCAATTATATAGATTCCAAGCCTATTGATATCGATTCCTACGCGACTGAGAGTGAGCAACTAAGCTACCAGCAAGGCAAGCATCCTTTGAAATTTCTTTTGCATCATATTTGATCCCAATTTTGTTAGGGTAGATGCAATGATAATTGCTTGCATATAGTTTTATAATGTCGCTATTTTTGTGATGAGTAGTTAGACACATCTTATTATCTTGTCATTGTGGCTATCCATGAATTACTCCAATGCTGAAATATTTATGTTAGGATGTGTGAAATTATATTGTTTGAGTTTCGCTTAGCCATGCAAGTCTAGAGCCGGTAGTTTGATTGTCGGGAATAACCCGACAATTATGGGATAAACACCACTCTCTTTATATACTTTTGTTTCAGATCTTCGTATCTGTTTTCTAAGTTAAATTTTGTCATTTTAAATGAGCTTTTGGTCTGGACAAGTGATGGCTAGTGATGGTGCCTTCGTGCACGAGAATTGGGTATGTGGTTGGACTTGTCTGGACAATTAAGGACCGAACTTTGGTAACGTCGTTGATTCAAGTACATTCGTGCTATCACACGCGGGTTGGGAGCCGTATGGTTAAGTAGGGGGAAGGTTTTATTGTGTTGAGTCCCACGGTGGCAAAATTGTAAGGGCATGGGACCGTGAAATCCCGTGTTCCTTTGGGCCGATAGGATGGGGGCATTAACGTCTTGTGTTTCCTAGGATATATAGGTTGGAGGCGTTAACGTCTTGTGTTTCCTAGGAGCCATGGGTTGAGGGACTTGGCTCAATGGGATCTTCTTGCTAAAAACGACCGTATCTTGATTTACCCGGCCGGCATACCATAGGAAGTATGTTATATTCGGAGGCATCTAGAGGCTTACAGGCTAATCAAGTCGTGTGGGTAAAGTAGTACACCCCTGGAGGGTATAAATCTATTCGAATAGCCATGTCCACGGTTATGGACAACCGCTTGAGTTCGGGAGTTACTATTGTTAGACTTAGAATTAAAATTGTGGTTATAACTTGGTATCGACATGAATGGGATGTTCATATTTGTTGTTGTATCAAAGTGGACCGCCACTTTAATTGTTGGTATGATTCATTCGTTATTAAATTCATCACTTATTCACATGCTTTACTTCTACTTCGAATCTGATTTTTAAATGGCACTTGAAAAACTAGTATGTGTAGATGTTCAGTATTGCGTCTCTTTCGCAAAATTAAGCCAATATGAGCCCTTCCTTTGAATGACCTTATGCATAACTATTTTTATTTGTGTAAGACTTGCGAGTACTCTTTGTACTCGGCCGGTGTTCTTGGCTTTTACGGTGAGGAGAATATTGAAACCGACGAGCTTGTCGGTGTCGATTTATGCGACATCGATGAGTAGTTTGCTATCATCTAACTCCCAGTTGGTTGCCGATGGGTTATGGGGCATACCATTGCTGGTCTTTTGGTCTATTTATGTGTTTCCGCTGCTACTTAATACTCTCTATTAAATTTGGCCGGTCGGCCACTTGTATTAGTTGTAAACTTGGAACTATCTTGTATGTCTTTTGAACTATTTATGTATGAATGTTGTATGGATGTGAGCAACGTTGTATGAGAGTATGACTATATTGGTCGCTGATCTTGGGAGCCAATATAAGTTGTACTCGCTGTTCATGGCTTCCTATTTAACTCACTAAGTGTAGCGTTTGACTTGTTGGAGAACCCACAATCATGTAGTGCTCGCAGAGGAGCGGCGCGCATGATCTTCGGGCCACTAGTTTGAGTTAAGCCTCTCATTTAGATGGAGTTAAGTTGGAATCCATTCACGGGAGACCTAGAGTTATGTCCCTAAGGCTTTGATTAGTCTCGGTCTTATAGAGATAACTCCGGGGTCCCCACACCTGCCTATGTTAGCATCTTATGTGCCTAAGTGACCTATTCCGACCACCCACTGTTGGTTTCTTTGCTCAGGTTGCCGTGACATCGTGGGCCTCTCCTTGCTGAATCTCGGTCACACGTCGCCGACGAGCTCCAGTGCTTCTCCGGTCCTTCTTCCAACTCAGGTAGCTTCCTTGGACCTCTGTGATGCTAAGGCACAAGCTTATTTGAGCTTTGCAGAGTTCGTTTTCATACCTCCACTGTTGGCCGAAGCTTTAGCTCCGCCCATCTCCGGCTAGCCGCCGAATCAGGCCACTTCAGTCGTCGCCGCCACCACCTTAAGGTGTGCAAGACTATTGCGGCTCCGTTCTGAGTCTTGGCCGGCGCCTCCTTGGACAAAATCGCCTGCAAGCCGCCAGGCAAGCACGGGCGACGCCGCTGTTGTCGGTTTCGTCCGGCAAAACCCTGTAGCGCGGCGATTAGAGTAAATGATGTGGTTAAGTGTTAAAGTTAGAAGTAATGAGTCTATGACTGGTGGGCCTAGTATAGTTTAAGTGGATGCGTGGTTCTTAGAGTACGTTTTCGCAAAAAGGAAAACGTATTCCTCGAATGCTTAAAGCAGTCTTACGTTTAGAGGTTTGAGAAACGTATTTCTTGGAATACGCTTTCAGCCTTTTGCGGCCGAGACCGAGTCAATGCTGACTGGGTCAAAAAGTCGACCCTGGTCCCACTCGTCATTCCCCGTGGCTAGGCTAGCGCTCGGTGAGAAAAGTAGCAAATAATTTATAAAATCCGAAAAACCATTTACTCGCACACTGAAAAATATGTATAACATCTAAAATGCATAACTAAATCATTTTAACTCCAAAATGGGTGAAACCAGTTCTGATAATTTTCATATTCAATGAACTTTATATTAAAATTGGTTTCAACCTTGTTTCTGTAACAGAGAGCATTATTTTGGAAAATGAGTCTTTGGCACTATTATTTTTCAATAGAAAAAAAGGGCTGATAACTTCAAAAATTCATAAGTAATTCTTGAAAACTCCAAAAATCGTGAAATCAGTTTGATAATTTCTATTTCGAATAAACTTAATTATAAAAATGATTTCAAACTTACCTCTGTCACAAAAACTATAGTTTGAGGAAATGATCCATAAGGGCATTATTTTTGCATTATTAATGCTGATAACTTTAGAAATCAATAACTAAATCATGAAAACTCCAATTGGAGCAAACTCAACTGTTTTGAAATGGTAATAATATTGCCTATTTATTCATATAATCCATGTACTCACCACTACTCTACAAAATTTCACCTCATAATTAAATTGCTTAAGTAAAGGCATATTGAAATCTGAAATTCAAACCACCATAACTTTCACATACTAAATCAAAATGAAATAATTCTTTCACCAAAAATCATCTAAAATCGTGATTTAGCTACTGTAGAAAAATCATGCATTTTTCAGCATTTTGATTTTTGAGGTAATTCTCGGTGTTTATTCGGTAATTGCACTTATATAGATTCCGAGCTTATTGATATCGACTCCTACGCAACTGAGAGTGAGCAACTTAACTACCAGCAAGGCAAGCATCCTTTGAATTTTCTTTTGCATCATATTTGATCCCAGTTTTGGTTAAGTTAGTGCAATGATAATTACTTGCATGCTATTTTGATAATGTCGCTATTTTTGTGATGTATAGTTAGACACATCCCATTATCTTGTCAATGTGGCTATCCATGAATTATTCCAGTACTGAAATGTTTATGATAGGATGTGTGAAACTATGTTGTTCGGGTTTGCTTAGACATGCAAGTCTAGAACCGGTAGTTTGATTGTCGGGAATAACCCGACAATTATGGGATAAACACAACTCTCATTATATTCTTTCTGTTTCAGATCTTCGTATCTGTTTTATGAGTTAAATTTTTTCTTTTTAAATGAGCTTTTGGTCTGGACAAGTGTTGGTTAGTGATGGTGCGTTGTGCACGAGATTTGGGTATGTGGTTGGTTTGTCTGGACAATTAAGGACCGAACTTTGGGTACCTGCTGTTCAAGCAACTCTCGTGCTATCACACGCGGCATATGGGTGTCGTACGGTTAAGTAGGGGGAAGGTTTTATTGTGTTAAGTCCCATGGTGGTGTAGGGGCATTTGTGTTTGATCATTTGTCCTTATGAGCCGATGTAATGTTCTATAGTGTGCATGGGAGCACCAATTACCCTTTATGTTGCGTCGGTATTTCCAATATAACTTGTGAGCCCTTTAGCAAGTGCTATACGCTGCTTGTACTAAGACCGGAAACATCTCACATGGGGGACTTAGCTCAATAAGGTTTTCTTGCTGAAAACGATCGTATCTCGATTCTCCCCGGCCGGCATACCAAAGGGAGTGTGTCATTGTTCGGAGGCATCCGGAGGCTTACGAGCTAATCGAGTCGTGTGGGTAAAGTAGTACACCCCTGCAGGGTATAAATCTAATCGAATAGCCGTGTCCACGGTTATGGACGACCGCTTGAAATTTGTGGTTGCTTATTGTTAGACTTGGAATTAAAATTGTGGTTATAACTTGGTATCGACATGAATGGGATGTTCATGCTTGTTGTTGTATCAAAGTGGACCGTCACTTTGTTTTTGGTACGATTCATTTGTTATGGAATTCATTACTTATTCACATGCTTTACTTCTACTTCAAATCTGATTTTTAATGGCACTTGCAAAACTAGTATGTGTAGGGTGTACACTGTTGCGTCTCTTTCGCAAAACTAAGCCAATATGAGCCCTTCCTTTGGATGACCTTATGCATAACTATTTTTATTTGTGTAAGACTTGCTAGTACCCTTTTGTACTCAGCCAGATGTTTGCTGGCTTTTACAGGTGAGGAAGATACTGAGACCGACGAGCTTGTCGGTGTCGATTTAGGCGACACCGATGAGTAGCGTGCTATCATTTAATCCCCAGTCGGTTGCCGATGGGTTTATGGGGCATACCACTGCTGGTCTTTTGGTTATTTTACTCGTTTCCGCTGCTAATTAATACTCTTATTTCAATTTGGCCGGTCGGCCACTTGTATTAGTTGTAAACTTGGAACTATGTTGTATGCCTTTTGCACTATGTATGTATGAATGTTGTATGGATGTGATCAACGTTGAATGAGGGTATGGTTATATTGGTCACTAATCTTGGGAGCCAATATAAGTCATACTCGCTGTTCATGGGTTCCCATTTAACTCGCTAAGTGTCGTGCTTGGCTTGTTGGAGAACCGACAATCATGTAGTGCTCGCAGGGGAGCGGCGCGCATGATCGTCGGGGCTCTAGTATTCGGTCAAGCCTCTCATTTAGACTGAGTTAAGTTGGAATCCATTTACTGGAGATCTAGAGTTATATCCCTAAGACCTTGATTAGTCTCGGTCTTAAGGAGATAACTCCGGGGTCCCCACAGCGTTGGTATCAGAGCCATACCGACTGTAGGTTAGTGATAGCATGGGCGTTAAGTTTAGCAAGCCTTTGGTCAATTTATTTTTCAAAATTATCAAAATTACTTTCGAAAAGTTAAGTTATGAGTATCTTTTATTCCTTACTCATCTTAGTATCATTCTTTGCCATATCCTGGTTTTCGTTTACAAAACTAACTTACCTTGCCTTTCTTCTCCTTTAGATGAACCCCCAATACCTTGTTCGTGAGACCCAAGCTGAGGATGTGGGAGGATACCCGGAGTTACTACGGGATATGATGTGGAAGGCGAATTTTACCTACCAGCCGACGTACTCCATTTACCGACGGGATCGAGGGCCGGGAATGGAGGAATACATGGCTGTGGCAGATATTATTGCAAGACGTGTTGCGGGAAGCATCCCGTATCGTTTTCAGGCTTATGGCACTTCGGAGGCCATGGCGCTGCAAGAAGTGGCTAGGGTGGCCATGAGTCGCCTCTGCTATGACCTGACAGAGCTGTCCTAGCCGCCTTATGACCATTTCCCCATGCAAGCACGTGAAGGGGAGGTGAGCGGGTTTGCTAGGATTGATTCGGTGAAGACCCTCGGAGTTCGACAATTGGCAAGGCGGTGCACATCATGGACGGTGCATCGTTGCACCATGCACGAGTTGTGGGAGAAGCGACGGCGTCTCATTGAAGCTCAGGAGCACTTAAGGCTCATGCACGACATGAGGCTCATTCATCCCAATGTGCTATATGGCACTAATATGATCTCCCCTTATCTTTCTGCGCCAGCAGATTGTCGTCTTCCCGTGGTAGGAGGTCATATTAACGCCATAGGGTCACCCTGCGTCTTCTAATCTAGGGACCACGACGATCTTTGGATCCCAGGGCACATCTTTCGACGAGTTTAGGTGAACTTTGACCGGAATAATATTTAGGATATTGGGGTGGTAAGCTCGCTGTCCAGGCATGTTCCCAACGAAGCGTGTATCTTTTAAATTGTTGTAACAGGCTAGTAGTCATTGGACCTTTTTGTATTATTTTGGACTTTAATTTGGTGATTCTGATTGCCTACGGGCCAACTTTGGATGTAATTGTACCAAAGACTACGATTTGCTTTTATGGATCTTGTACTAGCCTTAATGTTTTTGTACCCCAGTTTGGTGTTAAATTCTGCTGTGTTTTTAAATATCCTTCTTATGGCATGTTTAGATATGTTATGACCTTCATTTCATCTTCTAATCCCCCTTGTCCCTACAGGATGACGGGTCCAAATACTCGTTCGAGAGCTCAGCGGGACGGGGAATCTTCACCCCAGGGCACTCGTTCTGCTGCTGTAGCAGAACTCTACGCCCGCGAGGAGAGGGGTGAGCCCTCTCAGCAGCACCAGCAGCGGGATAGCTCATCTGAGGAAGTGCTTCCTCCGCCACCCACTATGGCGGAAGTCCTAGCTCAGATCGAGAGGAACAGGATGGATCAGACCAGGATCCTGGAGGCTATAGCTCGCAACACTTCTCACGGGAGGGGACATCGAGGGCGGGAGGTCTCGCGATTTCAACGAACCAATCCTCCCACCTTTCGGCACCGAGCCCGATGGAGGCGTAAGGCGGTTGAGGACATTGAGAAGAAGCTGGCTATTGCTCAGTGCACAGGCATTGAGAGGGTTCTCTTTGCCAGTTATCAGTTAGAGGGCGCCGCTAGTGCATGGTGGGACAACTATTCCGCCATGCAGCCTGATGGAGAAGTTCCATCATAGGGCGAGTTCCGTGCAGCCTTCAGGGAGGCCCATATTCCTAAGGGGGTCATGTTGATCAAGCAGCAGCAGTTTCTTGCCTTGAAGCAAGGAAAGAAGACCGTCTCTGAGTACCTTCAGGAGTTCAACTCCTTAGCCCGCTATGCCCCTGATGATGTTTCCACCGACGCCTGCCGCCAGCGTCGTTTCATGGGCGGTTTGACTTAGGAGATGCAGTTGGCTCTAGCTGCACATGACTTCCGCAACTTTCAGCATTTAGTGAACAAGGCCATTGTAGTGGAGCACAAGAGTGTTTCAGTGGAGGAGTCCAGGAAGAGGAAGAGGGCCGCCTAGTTTTCAGCTAGCAGCAGTTTCCCTCGGCAGCGCACCGGACCGCCCCAGGCACCTCGCTCTCAGGCCCCAGTGCCACCGAGGCCTCCTGTGGCCCCTTCACGACCTTCTCCACCAGTGGCACAGCGGAACAATAGGGGTAAAAACCCCCAAAACAGTGGGGCATACAAGCCCAATGGCACCTGTTTTCATTGTGGTCGCGAGGGCCACTATGCACACCAGTGCCTCGCCAAGCAGCGGGGAATGCCCCAGACTTATCGAGCTCCTACTCCACCAGCTACAGCAAGACCTTCACCACCTCCGATGGCAGCATCTACCCCTCCTCAGATCCCTGCACGTGGCCGAGTGAACCACGTCACCGCCAAGGAGGCTAGCGACGCTCCAGACGTCGTTTTGGGTACACTTCTCGTTAATTCTTGTCCAGCATCAGTTTTATTTGATTCAGGAGCATCTCATTCATTCATCAAAGAAGAATATGCTGCACTTAATCAATTTGAAATAGTCAAACTTCAGCCACCTTATCAAATTCAATCGCCGGGATCGGTTTTCCAAACCGATCGAGTCTGCCGGGGCGTAAAAGTGGAAATTCAAAATATCAACTTCTTGGCAAATTTAATTGTGATAAATTCAGTGGGTATTGATGTGATATTAGGGATGGATTGGCTGTCCAAAAATCAGGAAAAAATCGATTGTGCTCAACGGTCCATTTCAGTCACTAGCAAAGATGGCAGTCAGGTCGTTTTTGCATCTTCAGTTGGCAGTTCTCATCTCTATGCTTTGGAAGCAAGTACCTCTGTTGAATTATAGGAGGTTCCGGTGGTATGTGATTATCCAGATGTATTCCCTGAAGAACTCCCAGGCATGCCTCCGGACTGTGAAGTTGAATTCGTCATTGAGCTTGCACGATCGCGCCAATTTCAAAGCGGCCGTATCGGATGCCTCCTAATGAGTTGGTAGAATTGAAAGCACAACTCCAGGAACTTCAAGATAAGGGTTTCATTCGGCCAAGCTCCTCACCCTGGGGGTGCCCGGCCATCTTTGTTAAGAAGAAAGACAAGAGCTTGCGGATGTGTGTTGACTACCGTTCGTTGAATGAAGTCACTGTTAAGAACAAGTATCCGCTTCCGCGGATTGATGACCTGTTCGACCAACTTAGTGGAGCTCAAGTGTTCTCCAAGATTGACTTGAGGTTGGGTTACCATCAGATCAAGGTCAGAACAGAGGACATTCCGAAGACAGCATTCTCTACTCGGTATGGTCTATACGAGTACACTGTGATGTCTTTTGGATTGACTAATGCACCCGCTTATTTCATGAACCTCATGAACTCCATTTTCATGGAGTATTTGGATCAGTTAGTCGTTGTATTTATTGATGACATCCTTATTTACTCCAAGTTCGACGAAGAACACGAGAAACATCTGAGACTTGTGTTGGAGAAGCTTCGTCAACATCAACTCTATGCAAAATTCAGCAAGTGTGAATTTTGGCTTCGCCAAGTGAGTTTCTTGGGTCATGTACTCTCCAAGGGTGGTGTAGCTATGGATCCAAGCAAGGTGCAGGATGTGCTGAACTGGAAGCAACCCAAGAGCGTCACCGAAATCCGCAGTTTTCTTGGACTTGCGGGTTACTACCGCAAATTCATCAAAGACTTCTCCAAGATTTCTAGGCCAATGACTCAACTTCTGAAGAAGGAAAAGAAGTTCGAATGGTCAGCAGATTGTGAGCAAAGCTTTCAGATTCTTAAAGGATGTTTGACCACCGCTCCGGTGCTCATCCTTCCAGATGTTCACAAGAGTTTCGATATTTACTACGATGCATCTCGCCATGGACTCGGTTGTGTACTTATGCAAGAGGGCCGAGTGGTGGCATATGCGTCGAGACAATTGAGACCTCATGAAGCTAACTATCCCACTCATGACTTAGAGCTTCCAGCAGTTGTTCATGCTCTAAAGATTTGGCGACATTACCTCATCGGTAATCGTTGCGAGATCTACACCGACCACAAAAGTCTCAAATACATTTTCACCCAAGCTGATCTGAACTTAAGGCAAAGGAGATGGCTTGAGTTAATCAAAGATTATGATATGGGGCTTCATTATCATCCAGGAAAAGCCAATGTAGTGGCCGATGCATTGAGCAGAAAATCTCAATGCAACTGTTTACCTGTAACCCCTTCTTCGGCAGGCTTGTGTGCTGCAATGCAACGACTGCACCTGGAAATAATTGAAGAAGGTTCGCTCGCTGCCCTAAGTGTGAATTGCACGCTTGAGGACCAGATTAGAGAAGCCCAGCAAACTGACGCAGAAGTGGCTCAAATCCGAGAAGCAATGAAAAGGCACAAAGCCAAAGGTTTTAAAGAAGATTCACAAGGCACATTGTGGTTCGGAAATCGGTTGGTGGTGCCTTTTGACCACACCTTGAGAGGGCAAATTCTCAAAGAGGCTCATGACTCTAAATTCTCTATTCATCCAAGTAGTACCAAGATGTACCAAGATTTGAAGAGAAGGCTCTGGTGGAGCCAAATGAAGCGACAGATCGCTCAATATGTTGCCGAGTGTGATGTATGCCAAAGAGTCAAAGCTGAGCATTTGAAGCTGGCAGGTACTCTACAACCCCTTCCCATTCCCAAGTGGAAATGGAAAGAAGTTGGCATGGATTTTATCACCGACCTCCCTAGGACTCAAGCTGGGTCTGATTCTATATGGGTGATTGTAGACCGTTTGACGAAAGTTGCTCACTTCATTCCTGTCAAGACCACCTACCGTGGGGACAAGTTAGCAGAGCTTTACATTGCAAGAATTGTTTGTCTCTACGGTGTTCCAAAGGTGATAGTTTCTGATAGAGGCCCTCAATTCACATCCTATCTCTGGGGATGCTTACATAAGGCGATCGGGACCAATCTATCCTTCAGCTCCGCCTACCACCCGCAAACAGATGGACAAACTAAAAGAGTGAATCAAATTTTAGAAGACCTTCTCCGAGCATGTGTGCTATCCTATAGCAAAAACTAGGAGAAGTGTTTACCATTTGCGGAGTTCTCCTACAACAATAGTTTCCAATCAAGCATTCAAATGTCACCATTCGAGGCATTGTATGGAAGAGCTTGTAGGACACCTTTGAACTGGCCTGAAGCCGGGGAGAGGCCATTTTATGGTCCAACCTTGGTAGAGGATGCAGAAGAACAAGTTCGTGTCATCCGCGAACGACTTCGGACGGCTCAATCTCGCCAGAAGTCCTATGCCGACCGTCGTCGTCGTGAGTTGAGCTTTGAGGTGGATGATCATGTCTATCTTAAAGTTTCTCCAATGAAAGGAACACATCGTTTCCAAGTCAAGGGCAAGTTGGCACCACGCTACACCAGACCATTCTGAATTCTAGCAAAGTTGGGACCGGTGGCTTATCAAATAGAATTGCCACCATCACTTGTTGAGGTACATGATGTTTTCCATGTTTCACAACTGAGGAAGTGTCTTCGTGTCCCAACCGAAGCGACTGAGCTAGAAAAACTTGACTTACAACCTGATCTTTCTTATCGGGAGCACCCGATCCGCATTCTTGAAGAAAAGGAGCGCAAGACGCGAAATCGCATTATCAAATTCATTAAGGTTCAGTGGAGTAACCATACTGAAGATGAAGCCACATGGGAGTGTGAGGATCAAGTGCGAGCTAACTATCCAAATCTTTTTCTTTCTTCTTGAGGTGTCTTCGAATCAAGAAAGGAAAGTTTAAACAAAGCAATGGGAAGAAACAATGTAGTAGTCATTCCTTGTAACCTTACAAAGATATCTTGGCACTATCTTTGAAGGAAATCAAAACAACGGATGTTATGTTTTCTTTTAGAACTTTCCGAATCAACTTCCACTCTATCGATCTCAGGGTCGAGATCTTTTGTAAGGGGGGAGGTTTGTCACATCCCCAAATTAATAAAGAGCTTATTATGCATCTCATTAGCATGCATCATGTTTGGAAACTTTTTATTTCAATATTGTACTTGGAAAATCTCAAAATACATTTGAAACATACACTTTAATTTGAACTCCAAACTTAAAACCGAAATAAAAGCTGCTGAAGATCCTCTGGAAATAATTTATTCAAATACTATATTAATTATCATGAATTAATAAAAAATTTCCCAAATTTGTGAGACTGGTTTGAACCCTCTGAAAATTCAAACACGATTTAAAGACCCACTTTATGTTTGAATTTAAAATATACAAATTATATCGTGAACAGTAGGGTTCAATAATTTTTATGGACACTAGACCTCCCCAAGATTCCCTCTGATTTATTTCAGATTTTTATGAAATTTATTTGTATTTTTAAGACCTCGGTCAAACTGGAAACAAAAGATCTAATTCCCAGTCAAACCCTAAACCTAAACGGGCTGCTACTGTTCCTTGGGCTCGAGTCCGACTCGGCGAGCCGACTCAGCCCGACCGTCTAACTGCACCGTCACATGCAGCCATCGAATCATGGATCGACGATCCAGATCTCGCCACTGTTGTGCAGTTCAAAACAACACGTATCGATCTCATCCACCCGATCCTAATCTGATGGACCACCTTCAGCCACGTAGCGGTGACTTGCCTCAGCGCTTTGAGTCGCTGTCGCCGCGGGCCCGCCTGTCAGGCCCTTCTTCTTCCTCGGGCAGGCGCTCGCGCAGGGCTTCCTCGCCACGCGGTCGTTTCGCTCTGAGCCCTGTCACTTCACCGCGCCCGTTGGCCTGTCCCCGCGTTTCTCCTCTGCACACCGCGCCCACTCTAGGGTCTCTCTGGCTTTATCACCCCTCGCAGCCCTCCGTTCTCCCTCACTTCTCCTCTGTTGACCGAGGACAGGGAAGCTTGCTCTAGCATTTTCTTTCGGTAAGACTTCTCACCGTCGAGTCCCTCAGCTCCTACCTTGCATGACATTTTCATTTTGGCTTATGCAAGCTCTTGCTTCTCTCTGTAGCTCCCAAACCGCCACCGGCGCTCTGGACAGACCCAGGCGTGCACCGAAGGACTTGCTCTGCCATTTTTCACCTCGGTGAGTTCCTTTCCTTTTCCTTGCGCGTCACTCCCTGTACTTGGTTATAAGGAGTAAAACCCCTCATCTTTTTGCACCAATGGCTTACCAGGATTTGTCGGAATTTGAAGTTGTACGTTTTCTGGCCGACTTTGCCCCTTTCGTCTCCATCTCAGGCCGGGTGAGCCATTTCTCGATTCCTGCCTATGTTAGCATCTTATGTGCCTAAGTGACCTATTCCGACCACCCACTGTTGGTTTCTTTGCTCAGGTTGCCGTGACATCGTGGGCCTCTCCTTGCCGAATCTCGGTCACACGTCGTCGACGAGCTCCAGTGCTTCTCCGGTCCTTCTTCCAACTCAGGTAGCTTCCTTGGACCTCTGTGATGCTAAGGCACAAGCTTATTTGAGCTTTGCGGAGTTCGTTTTCATACCTCCACTGTTGGCCGAAGCTTTAGCTCCGCCCATCTCCGGCTAGCTGCCGAATCAGGCCACTTCAGTCATTGCCGCCACCACCTTAAGGTGCGTAAGACTATTGCGGCTCCGTTCTGAGTCTTGGCCGGCGCCTCCTTGGATGAAATCGCCGGCAAGCCGCCAGGCAAGCACGGGCGACGCCGCTGTTGTCGGTTTCGTCCGGCAAAACCCTGTAGCGCGGCGATTAGAGTAAATGATGCGGTTAAGTGTTAAAGTTAGAAGTAATGAGTCTATGACTGGTGGGCTTAGTATAGTTTAAGTGGATGCGTGGTTCCTAGAGTACGTTTTCGCAAAAAGGGAAACGTATTCCTCAAATGCTTAAAGCAGTCTTATGTTTAGAGGTTTGAGAAACGTATTTCTTGGAATACGCTTTCAGCCTTTTGCGGTCGAGACCGAGTCAATGCTGACTGGGTCAAAATCTCGACCCTGGTCCCACTCGTCATTCCCCGTGGCTAGGCTAGCGCTCGGTGAGAAAAGTAGCAAATGATTTATAAAATCCGAAAAACCATTTACTCGCACACTGAAAAATATGTATAACTTGTAAAATGTATAACTAAATCATTTTAACTCCAAAATGGGTGAAACCACTTTTGATAATTTTCATATTCAATGAACTTTATATTAAAATTGGTTTCAACCTTGTCTCTGTAACAGAGAGCATTATTTTGGAAAATGAGTCTTTGGCACTATTATTTTTCAATAGAAAAAAGGGCTGATAACTTCAAAAATTCATAAGTAATTCTTGAAAATTCCAAAAACCGTGAAATTAGTTTTGATAATTTCTATTTCGAATAAACTTAATTATAAAAATAATTTCAAACTTACCTCTGTCACAGAAACTATAGTTTGAGGAAATGATCCATAAGGGCATTATTTTTGCATTATTAATGCTGATAACTTTAGAAATCAATAACTAAATCATGAAAACTCCAATTAGAGCAAACTCAACTGTTTTGAAATGGTAATAATATTTCCTATTTATTCATATAATCCATGTACTCACCACTGCTCTACAAAATTTCACCTCATAATTAAATTGCTTAAGTAAAGGCATATTGAAATCTGAAATTCAAACCACCGTAACTTTCACATACTAAATCAAAATGAAATAATTCTTTCACCAAAAATCATCTAAAATCATGATTTAGCTACTGTAGAAAATCATGCATTTTTGAGTATTTTGATTTTTGAGGTAATTCTCGGTGTTTATTCGGTAATTGCACTTATATAGATTCTGAGCTTATTGATATCGACTCCTACGCAACTGAGAGTGAGCAAATTAACTACCAGTAAGGCAAGCATCCTTTGAATTTTCTTTTGCATCATATTTGATCCCAGTTTTGGTTAAGTTAGTGCAATGATAATTGCTTGCATGCTATTTTGATAATGTCGCTATTTTTGTGATGTATAGTTAGACACATCCCATTATCTTGTCAATGTGGCTATCCATGAATTATTCCAAGATCTTGAAATGTTTATGATAGGATGTGTGAAACTATGTTGTTCGGGTTTGCTTAGACATGCAAGTCTAGAACCGGTAGTTTGATTGTCGGGAATAACCCGACAATTATGGGATAAACACAACTCTCATTATATTCTTTTTGTTTCAGATCTTCGTATCTGTTTTATGAGTTAAATTTTTTCTTTTTAAATCAGCTTTTGGTTTGGACAAGTGTTGGTTAGTGATGGTGCGTTGTGCACGAGATTTGGGTATGTGGTTGGCTTGTCTGGACAATTAAGGACCGAACTTTGGGTACCTGCTGTTCAAGCAACTCTCGTGCTATCACACGCGGTATATGGGTGCCGTCTGATTAAGTAGGGGAAGGTTTTATTGTGTTAAGTCCCATGGTGGTGTAGGGGCATTTGTGTTTGATCATTTGTCCTTAGGAGCCGATGTAATATTCTATAGTGTGCATGGGAGCACCAATTACCCTTTATGTTGTGTCGGTATTTCCAATATAACTTGTGAGCCCCTTAGCAAGTGCTATACGCTGCTTGTACTAAGACCGGAAACATCTCACATGGGGGACTTAGCTCAATAAGGTTTTCTTGCTGAAAACGATCGTATCTCGATTCTCCCCGGCCGGCATACCAAAGGGAGTGTGTCATTATTCGGAGGCATCCGGAGGCTTACGGGCTAATCGAGTCGTGTGGGTAAAGTAGTACACCCCTGCAGGGTATAAATCTATTCGAATAGCCGTGTCCACGGTTATAGACGACCGCTTGAAATTTGTGGCTGCTTATTGTTAGACTTGGAATTAAAATTGTGGTTATAACTTGGTATCGACATGAATGGGATGTTCATGCTTGTTGTTGTATCAAAGTGGACCGCCACTTTGTTTTTGGTACGATTCATTTGTTATGGAATTCATTACTTACTCACATGCTTTACTTCTACTTCAAATCTGATTTTTAATGGCACTTGCAAAACTAGTATGTGTAGGGTGTACACTGTTGCGTCTCTTTCGCAAAACTAAGCCAATATGAGCCCTTCCTTTGGATGACCTTATGCATAACTATTTTTATTTGTGTAAGACTTGCGAGTACCCTTTTGTACTCAGCTAGATGTTTGCTGGCTTTTACAGGTGAGGAAGATACTGAGACCGACGAGCTTGTCGGTGTCGATTTAGGCGACACGCGTGCTATCATTTAATCCCCGGTCGGTTGCCGATGAGTTTATGGGGCATACCACTGCTGGTCTTTTGGTTATTTTACTCGTTTCCGCTGCTAATTAATACTCTTATTTCAATTTGGTCGGTCGGCCACTTGTATTAGTTGTAAACTTGGAACTATGTTGTATGCCTTTTGCACTATGTGTGTATGAATGTTGTATGGATGTGATCAACGTTGAATGAGGGTATGGTTATATTGGTCGCTGATCTTGGAAGCCAATATAAGTCATACTCGCTGTTCATGGGTTCCCATTTAACTCGCTAAGTGTCGTGCTTGGCTTGTTGGAGAACCGACAATCATGCAGTGCTCGCAGGGGAGCGGCGCGCATGATCGTCGGGGCTCTAGTATTCGGTCAAGCCTCTGATTTAGACTGAGTTAAGTTGGAATCCAGTTACTGGAGATCTAGAGTTATGTCCCTAAGACCTTGATTAGTCTCGGTCTTAAAGAGATAACTCCGGGGTCCCCACAGGAGGCGAGCGACGGTGACCCCGACCACGGTCGGTGGTGCGGCACAGAGGTGACGCCCTATCTAGTTGCAATAGTGAGATCCATCAAGTGATGGTGTGCCACGAAGGCGGCGCCCGATGCTCCGTTCCCGATGGTGGTGCACATGCGGAGGCATGCTGCCGTTGCCTAAACGGTGGTTGTCGGCGGCACTGCACGAAGGCACATGTTCAAATGGCCTGTCGACGATGATTGGTGAAAGTACACGAAGGCGTACCCGAACCAATCTCGGTGGAGTCCAGCAACGCGTGCACCCAGTCGGCGGTGGCACCGTTGCGTCAGCGCTTACGCAAAGGCGTACAACCGGTGCGGCCGGGGTAAGGCGTAGTCGAAGCACGCTCGGCTAACTGGCTAGATCAATGACAATAAACATGAGAATAAAAAATAATCTACTAAATATAATATTACGGCTAGAATTGGAAACTTAGATTAAAGCAACGTAACAGGAAGCTATAGCTTAGAGTTTTATCATGGTGATAACATCTTGCATAAGCGAGGTCGCGCTGTCGATGAATAAAGCTCTCAACTTATAAAAAATAAACAATAGATAAGAATATAAGAACGTAGTCTCAGTCTTCTCTCTTTATTGATCTTTTTTCTCATACGTTTGTGTGTACAATGAGGACCTCCTACCCCCTTTATAGGAGGAGGGTATCTCCCTTCATGCATAAATAAATAATATGAGACTAAACTAACCAATGAGCCTTATGGGCCGACATCCCCTTAAAGTTTGTTTGGATAGGAAGAGGTTAGAATCAATTCTATTGGATTGAAAGAATTAATTCTTTTGGATTGAAAGGGATTTTAGTTAAAATTTCGAGTCAATCCAAAAAGACTAAGTCAGATCACCATATATCCAAACAAATCCTAATTCATCATTGTTCAAAATGTCCACGTCTATTCGGGGCTGGGAACGGGCCTATGTACAACACAACCATCCATGTTTTCACGTGGAATTTTCTCCACCGTATAGGTCAGCTCACGCAACTAGCTAGCTAAAAAATATCCGACGCCTTAGCGTGATAGGTCAGCGCACGCAACTAGCTAGCTCAAAAATATCCGACGCCTCAGCGTGATGATTCCTAGGATAGCTAAACATTTCCACGACAAGTCCAAACGCCACACCTAAACCCCCAACCCCAAGGTGTTGTTAACTTGTTATGCTTGTGATGCTTGCCGCCGCCGTGCAGATGCAGTACGCCAACAACTCAAGAAGCCAATCGCCCATGTGATAGGCTCTTCTTCCCGATCGGATCAGGAAATCGGGCGGCCGCCGGTGTGAATTGATCATCTGCATGCATGGCGTTGGCCGTGACGCTCACAAGGCCGAGGCTGGCTGTGGGCGTGGTGGTCCTCGCCTTCGTCCTCCTCGGCTGCCTCGTGCTGTACGTCGAGGGCGCGCACTGGGGCCTCACCTTCCTCGTCGTCGTCGCCATCCTCGTCTGCTTCCAGTGGCCGACCGACGGCCGCGGTGGCCGCGCGGACCCGATGCTCCCCGTGCAGGCGCAGGGCGCGGCGTCGGCGTCCGTGGCACGGGCGCTTCCCCGCGAGCCGCCCGTGTACGTGTACAGGAAGAGGAAAGCCGGCGACGTGTGCGCGGTGTGCCTCGGCGAGGTGCAGCGTGGGGAGGTCGTCAAGCGGCTGCCGGCGTGCGCGCACCTCTTCCACGAGGGGTGCATCGATAAGTGGCTCAGCTCTCGCAAGACGTGCCCGGTGTGCCGGTCTCGCGTCGACGTCGCTGCCGCAGCCGCGGACCCGCCGGCCGTGGAAGCTACGCTGCCGTCGCGCGCGGGTCCTGGACGTACGGCAAGCGTCGCGACGGTGCAGGACCTCGTCGTCACTCGTCAGTACATATACAATGCACTCCCTCCGTTCTGAAAGTACTTAATTTGTCCATCCAGCACAGTTGGGTTCGTGGACATGCTAGGGAGGTATTAGCAACAGCATCACTGTAGATTCTTCCCCAGGACATTAAGCGAAGGCAATGGCAAAAATAAGTCGCGTTGCTTTTGTCCCATCATGTGCTAGCCCATGCTTTGACTACCTGAATCCCTTTAGTAAATTTTGGGATTATACTTTTCTTTGCAACACCAATTATTTTGGGAATTGTTGTACATCCATCGCATGATGTTTTTGGATTTTAGTCTAATTTCTCACCATTCGATGTGCTCCGAGGATCGTGCACCACCACTCCTACGGCTCCGACGAGCATACGGCTTAGGCAGCTTCGACTTGCGGCATCCCTGATGCCGATGTAGGCAAAGGAGGATGGGAGAAGGAAGCTAGAGGGGGCGGTAGTGGTGCAGAGAAGGTGAAGGAGGAGGTGAGCAGATGTAGGAGGATGGGAGGAGGTCACAAACTCGCAGTCGAGGGATGGCGAGATTTTTCGGTGGCGGCACTAGGTGAGGTATGGATGGTTGTATCTAGATTCAATGTTTTAAGATTTTAATAATTTTGGAGAAAATAGCATCTGAATGTTGTATAGACAATCCCAATTTTTGAGAATGTTCATTTGAAAACATATATTTCTATATTTATTCAGAATTACTATATATCTTCCAAATGATAAGTTTTGTGCAAATCATTCGAATTTCTGACCAGCGAGGTCACCTTCTCCGATAAGCTGGTCATCCTCCTCCTCTCCGGCATCTCGTCCACTAGAGTCCCTAAACTTAGAAGGTGGCTAGGGGCGGGGGAGGACCGGCGGTGGGAGGCAGTGGTGATGAGGTGGCAATGGCGCCACAATCCATAGGTAGGAGGAGGCGGTAGGCAGCAGGGATAGCGGGGGCGACGAAAAGACAAACAATTAGGAGGCGATGGGGGGGTGGCAGATCCGGTGACGGTAGCCGCTGAAAACGACGAAGAAGGGCGGGGCAGGGGAGATGGCGGCGAACGGCAGCGATGGGAGGGAAGGAGGAGGCGGGGGCCGCCAGGAGGGGGCTCGCTGGAGGGCCGCGCCGGTTTCGGAATCGACGCCGATGAGGTGGCAGGTCAGGTGGAGGCAGGGTGACAACGCTAGAGTTTGGGAGAGGAGTTGGCGCTCAGGAGGTTGGAGATAGAAGCTAACCAGGTAGGGTTAAGGGGTCAGGTGGAGTCTCAGATCGTTGGATGCCCATCCAACGGTCCAGAAATTCGAATAATTTTGGATCCCAGAATCATTCGATGATGATGGGTAGCCATTCCCTTATTTATTTACTTGAAACATGCAATTATGTACATTGTTTTTTGTTTTGTTAGATAATAAGGATCAAAGGACAAGAGGGATTAGGGTGAAAACCGAGTGCATAATCCGAAAGCGAAAAGGCTATGATATACACTATTCCGGTTACGAAAAGGAATCGGCGACACCAATACACCACAATCAAATGAGTGCGACTCTATATTTCAACGGGAAACAAGTGCCCTCGTACATCTCGATTGAGGAAGTTGAGCAAAGACGGCCTGCCACCGTATGTGTTGCATTCCAAGAAAGACGCCACTGCGCCGCCGGCTTTCCTTCAGCATGGACGCATTCCGGTAAGTGTGGGCCAACAACTATTGGAAATTGGCCCATTTATGATCCAGGCCAGGAGTTATGGACTAGTTGTGACTTGTGAGTCAGTCGTGCATGATCACAAACTAGTCAGAATAAGTCACAACTAGTTGTAAGGAGTTACAAGTTAGTCATGACTACCGCCTGGTCGGGAATCGTTATGACCTGATTATGACTATATTCGAACTGATCGTAAGAAGATACGAGCTGACCGTGGCTAGATATGAACTGATCATGAAGAGTTGCGAGCTTGTCGTAACTGGTCAAGAGCTAACTATGCATTTCTCTCTTCTTTTGTGTGAACTGGTCGGGAGATGTTAAACACAACATAAATACCATTATTTGGTTTGAATTAGCAGTTATCAGTGACTTAATTTAAGTTAATTATAACAGTTACTAGACAGTAAATGATTTGTCCTTATAAGGGCCTGGAGATGTGTAGAATATATTTGAAGAATTCCTCCATTCCTTTCTCATATTGTCTTCTTCCTCTGGTGAATTGTGTTTAGTGTTGAGTTACCGAACCTCACTGGCCTATCTTCTCAATGTGCATCGGGGAGAAAGGAGAGCGGCTATCTACGAATCGTTGCCGCAGAAAGTATCTGCACGGAGCGGCAATAAGGTTTCTAGGCAACGTATCTACGTAACCGTTTACTTCGTTGTTTCATCTATGTTCTGTATTGCATCGAGCCAGCGTTACTTCTTTTTCTTCATCAAGCCTAACAGTAAGTCGTTCATGTGACTGAATGGCTCTCTTACAGGGGTGGAGCCAGTGGCCCTCCAGCTCGAGCACATGCCTGGGCTTAGGGATGGCAATTGTGCCCAATTACCGGCGTGCCCGTGGGTAAATACCCTAATAGAGCTGGGTATGGGCTAGTTTCTTTGCCCACGGGCATGAAAATGGGGGGAACTCTCTGCCCATCGAGAAAATGGGCACGGGCATGGGTAAGCTTCACCCGTACCCGTCTCACCCGTTTACCCGCGACATGCACTGACAGGTGGGACCACTAAAACCCTAATTAATAGTCACTGCCTCCCGACCGCCACTCATCTCCATTTGCCCCCATTTCCAAGCCGCCACCCACCTCCATTTTCCAGATCTGCCTCATTCTTCGCACGTCCTCCCGGTCGACTGCCTCCCCCCGCCCTACCGCCATTCCTTGTCAAGCTCAGTCGCTTACCCTTGACATATGCTCTGCTGTCATGAAGCTTGCGGCAAGGATCGATGTGTCGAACCTGCACAAGAACACCAAGAAGTCCTTCTCGGAGACGTAAGCGATGGTTGCCATTTTATCTAATTCGGCTAGTTGGATTCATGGATTGGCTTGTGAATTGTGTGATTTGGTTGTTGTTGATGCAGGATTAAGGACATGTACATGCATCATGAAGGTGAGACACTGATCAGCCATGACGGGTTTCTGACAGGAATTCTGCCACAAAAAAATCTGAAATTTTGATTGTGAAATTGTTTACTTACTGTTTCATTCTCTATGATGCAGTTAAGTAGCCGCTTCCTTATTTGCATGAAAGATGACAGCATTGAAGGAATCTGTGATACTCTGAAGGAATGTGCTGTCATAGGCAAATCTGCTGGAGGAATTGGTGTCTCAGTTCACAACATCCGAGTTATATTCGAGGAACAAAGGAACCTCTAATGGGATTGTTCCTATGTTTTGACTATATTCTGTTCCGCCAGATTGAACTCTGTATATGGGGTTTATCCAGTATTTTTTCTTTAGTGTAAGTATGAATCATGAGAGCCTTTGTAAGACCTATCTTATATAGATTTTGGCCAAATTATATGTTTGCTCATAATGCTTAATGCTTAATGTGTATATTATTGCTAGTATGATATCATGTTCAACTCTTGATCTGAGATGCCATACAACACTTTGTAACCAACTTGTGTTTAGAGGTCGCGGGTACACGGGCATACCCGTGGGCGACGGGTACCCGGGGGCGACGGGTATGGGTGAGGTTTTTCGCCCGTCACCCTTCGCGGGCATGCCCGTGGGGGTAAATTGGCGTCGCGGCCGGACATGGGAGATAAGCGAGTGGCCGTGGACTCATGGTGTGGCCGTAGCCGTGGGCTTGCCCATGCTTCAGAAAAGTTTTGGCTCGGTCACTACTCTCTTACATTGTGTTCTTGAGTATTATTTAATGAATCTCTAGCTATTTGTGATATTTGTTTCATACTAAATTCGGGAATTTAAATATTGTGCATATCTCCGACAACTTCGCCGCCGAGTCCAACCTCCTCCGCGACGTTGCGCCGCTCGGCCGGTATGTCACGCTGAACGTCCAATACCCCGGTTGTGTGGTCCACAGCGACATGCGGAGCCACTACGAGCTCACCACCGAGGAGCGCTACGAGGTGATCCAGGCCAACGTGAATGCCCTCAAGCCGCTCCAGGTTGGCCTCGCCATCCTCACTGACGAAGGCCGGCGCTTCGCCTGGGAGTTCAACCTGCGCGACTTCGATGTCTCCTCTGACCACCCAAGGGACTCGACGTCCATCGCGTACCTCGCTGGCCGCGAAATCGACTTCGGTAAGCTCCCCTGGGCCGACATCAACGCGTTCAGGCTCCGCTGACTGCTCCGGTCCGGAGCTTGTGAGGCCTCCCGGGATTGAATCTATTTCAAGCTAAGTAATTACGCTAAAAACGCAATACTTAACGTGAGACAAAAACGATTACAAGTGCCCGGATATGTGTCTCATGTTAGCTCCCAAGGATCAGTGGCTAACATGCACATATCCTAATACAACATTGCAATCACATCCATACATAATCATACAAGAGAAATAGAAACTTTGATACATCTTCAACATATAGAACCTTATGGTCCCAATTTTACATAAGAGGGCCAATCGGCCAAATCTAATTAACAATAACACAAATAAATCGTAGCGGAAGATAAACTTAAAGTAAAAAGGGAATAACCGAGTTGGCATGCCCAAAATCCCACAAGCAACCAACTGGAGTTAAAGCCGTTGCGCCCGTCGTCCTTACCTGATCAAATAGACACTTTTCAAGTACAAATTTGTACTCGCGAGACTTTTCAAGAAAAATAAGGATGCATGTAAGTATCAATGGAAGGCTACTACACTAGTCAATTTTCAGCATAAAGCAAGTTTTTGCATAAAGATAAAAGATTCTAACTTGCCATTTGTAAAACATTTAGAAAACATTTGATAACAGTAAGTAATGATCATCAATGGTATACTCTCCAAATATAATCAACACACGAACATCTCATTCGTGGCACAATTCATTCCTCAACAAAATTAACGCGCGAACTACGCGTTCATGAATTCATTTCAGATTTGAACAAACTAACATAATTACATAACATTCCCAACCATAACCCAAACTTAATTTCCCAAAAGCTAACTGTGCCTGCTTTCCCACAAGTGTTGTCCATAACCTAGAATGAGGCTATTCGAATAGATTTAGTTACTCTGCAGAGTTGTACAGCTTTACCCACACGATATGAGTATCTCGTAATATCGGCCAATGCACTCTTCCTTTGGAGTGTGACTGAGATATCATAACGAGGCCGTTACAATGTCATGTCCTAACTATCAAACCACCCGAGGATAGGAACCATAGCAGGCTATCGTACGCGCTAGAACCTCGGTTCACCCCGTTGTGTAAGTAAGTCCCTTAACAAACAAGAGACTCTAAAGGGCAAGTAAGGCAAAAATATAACATGCCCCCACGAGATTGACAAAAGAACAATTAAATACATAACAATAACAATTGTCAATCTCATTGTGTTTTGATAGCTAACACACAACAAATTATTAAGCCAAGCCTTCGCCATTATCCCGGCGTGTGGTTGCACGTAAGATGTGGGGACCCCGGTAATTATCTCCATAAGACCGAGATTAGACAAAGTCTTAGGGACATAATTACGGGTCTCCGGTAAATGAATTCCAATTTAACTCTATCCAAGTGAGAGGCTTAGCCGAATACTAGAGCCTCAACGATCATGCGCGCTGCTCCCTTGCGAGCGCTACATGATTGTCGATTCTCCCTCGATTCGAAGCACTACACTTAGTGAGTTAAATGGGAATTCATCAACAACGAGTATGACATATATTGGCTCCCAAGATCAACGACCAATATACTCATACCCTCATCCAACGTTGATTACATCCATACAACGTACAACAAGAGATAAAAAGACATCGCATAATAGTTAAGGTCTACAATTATTACAAACGGCCGACCGCCAAATTCAAGTAAAGTACCAAGTAGCAATGAAGTAAATAGATAAAGCAAAAGGCCAGCAGTGGTATGCCCATCACCCATCTAAGAACCGATCGGGGTTAAATGGTAGCACACTACTCATTAGTGTCACCCAAATCAACACTAGCGAGATCGTCATACTCATAATCTTCCTCACTGAAAAGGCCAACAAACATCCGGTGAGTACAAGTGTACTGCAAGTCTTACACAAATAAAAATAGTTATGCATAAGGGTCATTCAAAGGATGGCTCATATTGGTTTAGTTTTGCGAAAAAGGACGCAACAATTAACATCCTACACATACTAGTTTTTCATGTGCCCATTTAAAAATCAGATTTGAAGTAGAAGTAAAACATGTAGTAAAGTATTTCAGTAATAAACAATTGAATCATACAAAGACCAAAGTGGCAGCCCACTTTGATGTACTAAACACCTGAACATCCCGTTCATGACGAATGCCAAGTTCAACCACAATTTTAATTAAAAGTCTAACAATAAGCAGCCACAAATTTCAAGCGGTCGTCCATAACCGTGGACACGGCTATTCGAATAGATTAATACCCTACAGGGGTGTACTACTTTACCCACACGACTTGATTAGCCCGTAAGCCTCCAGAGGCCTCAAATAGCACACCTCCTATGGTATCTTTGGCGGGTAAATCAAGATACTGATCATTTTCAAAGCAAGAAAGCCCTATTGAGCTAAGTCCCCCTTGTGAGATGGTTCCTTGCCTAGTACAAGCGTCAGATAGCACTTGCTAGGGGGCTCACAAGTTATATTGGAAATACTGATGCAATCAAAACAAAAGAATTGGTGCTCCCTTGCACACTATAAAGGATTACATCGTCTCTCAAAGAACATAGGATTTCACGGTCGCTATGCCCCTTACACCACCAAGGACTTAACACAATAAAACCCTCCCCCTACTTAACCATACGGCTCCCAACCCGCGTGTGGCAGCACGAGTGTTGCTTGAACAGTAGGTACCCAAAGTTCGGTCCTCAATTGTCCAGACAAGTCCTTCCACTTACCCAATGCTCGTGCACAAAGCACCATCACTAACCAACACTTGTCCGGACCAAATCTCATTTAAAAATGACAAAGTTTTACTCATAAAACAGCTACAAAGATCTGAAGTAAAAACATAAAGTAAGAGTTGTGTGTATCCCAAAACCGTCGGGTTATTCCGACGATCGAACTCATGTGATCTAGACTTGCATGGCTAAGCAATTCTACAACCTATAATTCACACATCCTATCTTAAGCATATAGGAGTTGGCATAATTCAAGATTAACCTCAAGCATAGGACATATCTAAACTACACATCACAAAAATATTGACATAATCAAAATAGCATGCAAGCAATTATCATTGCACTAACTTAACCAAAACTGGGATCAAATATGATGCAAAAGAAAGTTCAAATGATGCTTGCCTTGCTGGTACAGTAGCTGCTCACTCTCGGTAGCGTAAGTGTCGATATCAATATGCTCGGGATCTATATAATTATAACATCCAATAAATACCGAGAAAACAACTCAAAAACAAAAATGCTAAAAAATGCATGATTTTTCTACAGTAGTTAGATCATGATTTTAAATGATTTCTGGTGAAAGAATTATTTTATTTTGATTTAGTATATGAAAGTTATAATGGTTTGAATCTCAGATTTCAATATGCCGTCATTTATGTAATTTAATTATGAAGTGAAATTTTGTAGAACAGTGGCGAGTACATGGATTACATAGATAATTAGGCAATATTATTATAAGTTAAAAACAGTTGAGTTTGTCCTTTTTGGAGTTTTTATGATTTAGTTATGTATTTTCAAAGTTATCAGCCTTTACTAGTATAAAAATAATGGAGTTTAAGGTTATATTCTCCCGAAATAGTTTATGTGACAGAGGTAATGTGGAGACCATTTTTAGAATTAAGTTCACTGAAAACGAAAATTATCAAAAGTGGTCTCACTGTTTTTGGAGTTTCCAATAATTACTTATGCATTTTTGAAGTCATCAGTCCTTTTCCTATTGTAAAAATAATGGTTTTAATGGATTAATTTCCAATAAAATCCCTCTGCTACAGAGACATGTATGAAACCAATTTTGATAGGAAGTCCATTAAGAATGTAAATTTTCAGAAGTGGTTCCATTCAATTTGGAGTTGAAATTAATTTGATATGCAATTTAGAACTTAATACCATTTTTGAGTTTATAAATAAACAGATTTCGAAATTACTAAAAGAACTACTACTTTTCTCACCGAGACGTGTGCTAGCCACGGTCAAAGACATGAGGGGCCCGAGGAACAGTGCGTTCTCTAATTTAACTCAGATTTAAAATACGAGAGCTGACAGGTGGGGTCCCCTGTCAGCCACTCGGTCTACTAGACTAGGTCCACTGACGTGTACGCTTGGCGCACGGGGTTTAAGGGCTAGGCCCACCGCCGCCTTGGTGGCATTTAAAATCGGTGTCTTTGGATTTACGTGCAAGGTCCCACTTGTGTTTACACATTAGGACGGCTAAGGCAGTATTTAATAGCTAATGATTGGGTTAACGCGGCAAATGACAAAGCTACATGTGAGGACCCCGGTTTATTCGGCTTGTACTGTTTAACCATCCACTTGGTCCTAACAGTACAAATCAAATAAACCAAGCCTCGAGATATGTATACTTCCTGCACTGCAGATACACACCGTTACAAAATTATGCATCAATTCCATTCATACACATAAGAGCCAAGCAAAAGCAACAATCGAAAGACATAGATAATATAAAGAGAGTTATCACAAAAGAGAGGCCGACCGCCAACATCATACAAATAAGTAAATACACAATGGAAGCAAAATGGCCATAAGATGGCGATAAACAAAAGCCAATCGGTGTGCCTTTACCCACAAGGCAACCAACCGGACCGCCAAGCTAATCGTCCCAAACACAAGCAAAGAACACACACTCACAAAAGTGAGGCCCTTGGGGCTCACCTTCTTCCTCTGCAACAATTAATATTAAGCAAAGCGGATGAGTACAAAACTTGTTTTTGTACTGCAAGACCGACGTGTGAGATAACAGAACTATAATTAACTACATGCAAGCTTTATTTAAGTGGATGAGGCTCTGGACTTATTTTCAAAGATAAAGCAAGTTTTCATTTGCAATAAGGTAATAGATTCAAAGCAAGTTTGCAATTAACTTTTATCGCTCAAATAAAAGAGAGACAAATACAACAATAGATAGATGACAACACCACCCTAGAAGTGACTAACCCATAGTCACCACGACAATAGCATGAAGTACCCTTCATACCACCCATGTCAAGTTTGAGTTTTTAAAAGGTTGTAGTCTAGTTCTTCCACGACCTTACCAAGCATGTCCATAACCTAGGACGAGGCTATTCGAATAGTTTTAACCTGCAGGGTGTACCAATGTACCCACACGATAGACCGCTTTCCACCACCACGGTTAGCACACTTCCTTTGGTATGTAGGCATGGCTAAGTCTAACAAGACGCTTTCCAATGGACGATGCTAATTAAGAGCAGAACCCACGGAGAAGGACACATTAGACACCTAACAGCCCGCTAATGCTCCTCCAACACCACAAACACACACACACAAGAACACACCCACCAACCAGCTCATAATTAACACCTCCCAAAGTACTTAGTCAAGAGAGGTTCCATATCCCCTCGTGTGGTTAGCACGCAATAAGCGCTGGCTTAGTGACACAAGTAACTCGGTCCTTAGGGACTTAGGCACCATTCCAACACACCCAATGATCACATCAACATACCACCGTGCCCAAGTCAAGATATAGTTTTGTTTTCGCTTTTGATTTGTAAATCAATAAAACACAAGGGTTGGACATAATGGAGTAGTATAAGTAGTTGTGTGATCAAGATCACCGACTAAGTCGATGATCACCCAATACTACCGATACTAGGCATGGCTAAGCAATATTTATTCGAAAATCTACTAAGTGACAAGAGCTCATCCAACGAACTCTAATCACAAAGAAATAACCTAGGCTCGGTAGTAGAGGATAATTATTTACCTACAGATTATGCAACTAGAGGATTAACTAATCAATTTAACCACAAAATAGCAATGCATACATAGAAGTTAAACAAAATATTAGACTTTAAAAGTAATGCGATCAATGGGAAATTATCAAACTGCTTGCCTGCTTGCTGTTGCGGAGGATCGTTCTCGGGGTTACCGCAAATGTCGAAGCCTAAGCGAAAGAGCGAAAACAACCAATAAGACGAGCAACACTTAAACAAAAGAGCAAGCAAAAATTATCCAAATACGACGAAATTTATACACAAGGTAAAATACTGATATACCTAGACATAGGAACTGGAAAAACCCAATTTGGATTTGTGGTGCAAAGGATATTCCTTAAAAACCTATTTTCGGCCATAATTAGGTATTGTAGCAAAAATATTTTCTAGAAAGATTTTGAAGCTGAAACTTTTATGGTAGCTACCTACTGGTATAGTGATAAGCCATATACAATTTCATGTCATTTGGAGTTATATTGAAAGAGTTATGATTTGTCTAAATTGTTTAGGGTATTAAACTAAAATATGATCCTTATGATTTTTAAAAATAGTAAAATTTGTGAAACCAATTTTCCTAGCAAATAAACTATCAGTGGAAGCTAATCCAATTGGATTCATACAAAAATCGGCTATAGATAAAAAGATATGCGTTTTACAAGTTTGCTAAAAGTTCTAAAAAACAGTATTAAGTTCACTTGTTTACTATTTTTGAAAAAGGTTTTCCAGGTTGGATCATGGTATACAATTATTTTTCTAATTAAGTTCAAGGTATAAGGAAGCTAACAAAATTGGAATCATCTAATTTGGATCTATAGTTACAGAGATACAAAAATGACAAGACCCTAAAGTGATACTGATTTCCTAACCCACGGGGACGTGGACGAGTGAGAGCCGTCGATCCTGGATCGGACGGCCCACGCGCGCGCGCGCGCACAAAGACACACGCACAGACCCACGGAGGCTCACCGTTGGATCAAGATCCAACAGCCCAGATCGAGATGACAATCGGACCGAGCGGATGCTCGCCCATCCTGGCCCGTTGATCAAGGATCCAACGGCTCCAGTTGAATCTAGCCAACTCACACGCTGGGCGCGCGAGATAGGGAGCGACGTGGAGGTTTCACGCCTTCGATCGCTAGATCCGACGGCTAGGGCGGGCCACGTCGCCTCGGACCGAGCCTCGTCCGACAACGAGGCATTCCTCGCCGTCGGCCGCTGGCGTGATGCCGCGAGGAGGCCAGTGGAGGCAGCAAAGAATGAAAACGGAGCGCAATAGCCTCACGCCACGATCGCACTCGCAACCTCGCGGAGATGGCTCACCGCGGCGGCGCGACACGGCGGCGGCGCAGAAGGTTCTACGGTAAAAATGGAGCATGCGACACGGCCAAGATCATGCTCCGCTACCACGCGTGCTAGCATCGGAGGGCTTAGAGGACTCAGGGATGTTGCGGAGAGGTCGAGGAGGTCGGAGGTGGGCGGCGGAAGAGGCGCGGCGGACTGGGGTCACCGGCGGGACCCACTGGCGAAAATAGCACAACCGCGTCATCAACATGGCTTTCATAGCCCAAGGATACTCCTGAGCAAGGAATTGGAAGGAGGAGGTGCTAGGAGATGGGGAAGAAGGGGGTGAAGTCCGGTCGAAAAAGGGGGAACTCCAATATCACCCGACACTTGAGGAGACAACCAAAATTGAATGAGGTTTAAGGTTCCAGAGGGTTAAAGGAACCAGTCGGAGCAAGAAATGGAGCAAGGGAGCCACTGGAACTAGGATGCCCACGAAGCTCGGTTGCGGCCAACAATGGCGGATTCGGTGTCTTGGTGAATTGAGCTCAAGCAAGAAGAGAAGGTGCCGACTGGGGTTGCGGAAAGGTGAAAGGAGGGCAAAGAAAGGGAAGCCGGGTGCATAAGTAGCAGAGGGGAGCACGGGGACCTCAACGGCTCTCTCTCTCTCTCTCACGGGCGAGGGCGACCTCGGGTGCTCTGAGCAACAGGAGTGGGTGAGAGGTCAGGGAGAGGCGACTTCGGACACGGCCGCACGGCGAGCATTTAATGCGCGGCAGCAATAGTCGTTGGAGGGCCCCACCGTGACGACTCGAGCGGCGCGGCGCTCAGCGCGCGAGAGCGAGAGAAGGAGGCAGGAGAGCCGAGGAAGGAGGCGCACCACAGCCGCAAGATCAGGATCCGATGGTTAAAACGCGAACGCGTCGACGCCTCGGTGGTGAAATCAAGGCCACCCGATGGAGATCAAACGCACACGGGCGAGCCACGACGACAGACCCAGCCCCGAGTCGGAGCTGCTAGTGGACTCGGTCGAGACAAGTCGGCTGAGTCGGACTCTAGTCTGGCTCGGTCGCATGAACGATGCTTGACCGATTGGGTTTGATTTTTTGAGCTGAAACTTGGGGATTTATTTGAGGTATCAAATCAACTCCAAATTTTATGAAATTTTAATTGGAGCTTCCTGGTCTTAGGGTTAACCTTCCATAAAATTTCCAGGTATTTTTGTGTACTGGAATTTTCCCAAGAAATTTCAGAAAGTTCAAACAGGGTTTGACCAGGGTTTGACTTGCCTCTAAAATATTTCAAATAATTTCCAAAAATTATGAAATAATTCAGAGGTGTTACCAAGCAACCCTAGAACCCAGGAAAAATTATTGCACAAGGGTTTGACACAATATTTCACTTCACCCAGAAGGTTTTGACTTGAGATAAATGAGGATTTTGATTTTTGAATTTCCTAAAATTCCTTTACAAGAATTTGAGAAAATTTTCAAGAGTAAAAGGATGAAGGAAAAGTTTTAATTTATCCTCATTTTATTACATTTGAAACACAAGCCAAAATGGGGATGTTACAAACCTCCCCCCCTTACAAAAATCTCGTCCCGAGATTTGGTTCACTCGGAAAAGAAAGAGGGGTAGTCTGCACGAAGACGATCTTCTCGCTCCCAAGTAGCCTCATCCTCGGAATGGTTTGACCACTGAACTTTAAGGAACTTGATGGTCTTGTTCCTTGTTCTTCGCTCAGCCTCCTCGAGTATGCGAACAGGGTGCTCGCGATAGGTCAAATTCTCCTGAACATCAAGAGTTTCCAACGAAGCTTCCTCTGTTGGAACACGGAGGCACTTCTTAAGCTCGGACACATGGAACACATCATGTACCCCCGCAAGTGCAGCAGGCAACTCCAACTTGTAGGCGACAGCTCCCTTCTTCTCGATGACACGGTATGGACCGACATATCGAGGAGCTAACTTGCCCTTGACACCAAAACGTGGTGACCTTTCGGAGGAGAAACCTGAGATAAACGGTCATTGGGCTCAAAGCTCAACTCACGACGACGGCGATCCGCATAGCTCTTTTGCCCGGATTGAGTGTGCGAAGCGATCACGAATGAGTGAACTTGACCTCGGCCTCATTAATCGAGTCCGCCAAAGAAAGGTCTCTCATCGGTCTCGCACCAGTTCAACGGGTCCTACACTTTCTCCGTATAAGGCCTCAAATGGTGCCATGCCGAGACCGGCTTGAAGTCGTTGTTATAAGAAAACTTCGGCGAATGGCAAGCACTTCTCCCAATGCTTCCCATACGAAAGGACACAAGCTCGCAAAGATGTCCTCTAAAACTTGGTTGACCCTTTCGGTCGACCATCGCTTTGGGGTGAAAAGTCGAAATGAAAGAAAGGCGAGTTCCATAGCCTCTTGCGAGCTATGCCAAAATCGCTGAAGTGAACAATGAACCACGATCCGACACAATCGCCTTGGCACACCATGCAAACTCACGATGCGGGCTATGTAGAGATCCGCCAGAAGACCCACTCGAAGGTCAGTCTTGACAGGAAGAAAATGAGCCACCTTAGTCAATCGATCGATGACGACCCAGATGGCATCATTCTTCTTTAGAGACCGGGGTAGACCAGTGATAAAGTCCATCCCGACCGAATCCCACTTCCACTCCGGAATTGGTAAGGGCTGAAGTAGTCCTGCCGGACGCTGATGCTCGGCCTTGACACGACGACACACGTCGCACTCGGCAACGAACCTTGCGATCTCCCTCTTCATTCGGGTCCACCAAAATCCCTGTCGGAGATCATGATACATCTTCGTGGCCCCGGGATGAATGGATAATGGAGAATCGTGGGCTTCGCGGAGGATCAAATCCCGCAACTCCATGTCCTTTGGAACCACAAGGCGTTGCCCGAACCTCACGACACCAAGATCATCTACGGAGAAGCACTTGGCTGTTCCATTCTTGACATTTTCCTTGATGCGGTTCACTCCAACATCTGACTGCTGAGCAGATTTGATCCGATCCACCAAGGTTGGCTGTACAACCAAGGCAGCGAGGGAACCATGCTCAACCAAACCCAAGTTGAGACGCTGGAACTCCTCCAGAAGGGGGGGCTGAGGCTCTTGGAGCAACAATGCATTGCAATGCGCTTTGCGACTAAGTGCATCCGCAACGACATTCGCCTTGCCCGGATGGTAGTGAATACCCATGTCATAGTCCTTGATCAACTCCAACCATCTTTTTTGCCTGAGGTTCAGATCTGGTTGGGTGAACAAATACTTTAAGCTTTTGTGATCCGAATACACTTCGCAACGACACGATTAGGTAATGTCGCCGATCTTAAGTGCATGGATCACGGCTAACTCCAAGTCATGGGTAGGATAGTTGAGTTCATGAGGTCTCAATTGCCTTGATGCATAGGCCACTACCTTGCCTTCTTGCATAAGGACACAACCGAGGCCTCGACGAGAAGCGCCACAAAAGATATCAAGCTTCGACGGACATCGGGAGAACAAGAACGGAGCGGTGGTCAATCGCTTCTTAAGCGCTTGGAAACTTTCCTCGCAATCAGCGGACCATGAGAACTTCTTGTCCTTCTTGAGCAACTCCGTCATCGGCCGCTATCTTGGAGAAGTTCTCGATAAAGCGGACGATAGTATCCCGCTAAACCAAGAAAACTCCGAACCGGTGACCGAAGTGGTCGACTCAGAAAGCACGTCGCGATCTTGCTAGGATCCACGCCTACGCCTCCCGCCGAAAGAATATGGCCTAAGAAGGCTACTTCCTTCAACGAGCACGCGCACTTGTCGAACATCGCATATCTGGTGGTGCCCGAAGCTTGCCCAACACAAGCCTCAAATGCTCGGTGTGTTCCTCATCGTTCTTGGAGTAGATAAGGATATCATCGATGAAGACCACAACAAACCTATCCAAATACTCCATGAACACCGAATTCATGAGGTTCATGAACAAGGCCGGAGCATTGGTTAAGCCGAATGACATGACGGTATACTCGTATAAGCCATAACGAGTAGAAAAAGCCGTCTTTGGAATATCCTCAGGTCGAATCCGAACTTGATGATATCCCACTCTCAAATCAATCTTGGAGAAAACTCGAGCTCCAGTTAATTGATCGAAGAGGTCATCGATACGGGGCAAAGGGTACTTGTTCTTTACCGTTACTTCATTAAGTGGACGGTAATCAACGCACATGCGCAGCGTCTTGTCCTTTTTCGACAAAGATTGCCGAGCATCCCCAAGGAGATGAGCTAGGCGGATGAAACCCTTCTCTTGAAGCTCACCCAGCTGCTTCTTCAACTCCACCAACTCGATTGGGTCCATTCGGTAAGGCCTCTTTGAAATCGGTGCGGTACCGGGAACCAACTCAATGACAAACTCGAGGTCTCGAATTGGTGGCATCCCTGGAAGGTCGTCGGGGAAGATATCAACAAAGTCACATACCACTGGGACTTCACTAATATCTAGAGTGGCTTCGCTTCTGCGCGAAGAGATGCGATCCCGCACTTCGGAAAGCGAACCCGCCGCCGTAAGGATCGTGAGGTAGATGAGCCTCCTAGCGCAATCAATTTGTCCCATGTCTTTGAGACAACCAATCCATGCCTAGGATTACATCTAAGCTCGCCGATCGAAGGAGGATAAGGTTTGCCAAGAATCCTACCCCTTCTATCTCAACAGGGACATCCCTACACTCAGACTCAGCTCTCAACTCCGAACCGGGGGAGCGAATGAGCAGCGGGACCAACAACGGAGTAAAAAGAAGACCTCCCACAGCAGCAAAAGACTCAGAAACAAACGAATGAGATGAGACTGAATCAAACAAAACTATAGCAGGGAAAGAGTTAACCGAAAGGGTACCCAACACGACGTCGGGTGCCTCCTGTGCCTCCTCCGCGGAGATAAGGTTGACGCGGCCACTACCCACGCCTTGGGTAGCGGGGACAACCTTCTGATCCTGGGGAGGACCACCTCCCTGCCCGCGCCCTCCATTAGGACGAGGGGCCGCTCCAGTCCTGTTATGGCAACTATTGGCATAATGCCCCTTCTGGTTGCACGAAAAGCAAGTGACCCCGGCAGCCAGATTGCGGGGGCCACCCTGCTGGTTCGTAGGCGCACGCGTGGATCGGGGCACGGCTCGCGGAGGGCGAGGAGCCGTGCCGCGGCCTCGGTGGTTGTGAAGCCACAAAACGGGCCTCGGGCAGCCCGACACGGGACGGAGAGGCCGGCTGTGCGGCACATTGGGCCTCCCACTTGCGCTATGCGGGACTCGCCGCCGCCTTAGCCTTGTGCTCGGCAACAATGGCCTTGTCCACCAAAGCCCGAAAGTCGCCAAAGTCCACAATGGAGAGCTTGTCTTGCTCGCTCCTCGACAAGCCCTCCATGAACTTCTCCGCTGGCCTCATCATTGGCCACCTCGGATGGAGCATAACGAGCCAAGTGGTTGAACTCGTCATGTACTCCATCACCGACTTACGCCCTTGCTTGAGCGCGAGAAACTTCTTCTTCTTGACTTCATCAAGCCGGCAGGATGTGAGCTCGACGAACGCATCCGAACTCCTCCCAAGAGACGGTGTGGCGGCGGGCTGCATGGCTGGCCAAGTTCTCCCACTCAGAGAGTCTGCGCCTGCGGTGATGGGAGGCAAAGAGTGCCCCGCCCCGGTCCAGCATCGAGCAACGCCGAGCTTACGCCAACCCGACGCACCGGCCATCCGCGCCCAATGGGTCTCTCGACGGAGAACGTGGGGCCGAGTGCGAAGAAACTCACCAAACCCCACGAGATCGATGTCCACCCCTGCCGGATCCCGAGGCTCCGGCAGGGCGGAGGTGTTGCGCGCAATAACATCCAGCAGACCCTCTGTCCCCTCCGAACGGTTGCGCTATATCAAGAAGGACCTCAGCCATGGTCGGAGGAGGCGGGAGCTCCTCATCCAAACCAGGCTGCTGACCACGGCCGCTACGAGTACCTCCAGCCATCCTGGTTCAAGAAATTTAGGTTAGAAACCATAGCACTAATACTATAAGTTGATGAAAGCGAAAAGCTAACGATTAGGGGAATGAAATATCACCCTAACCGAAAGCCAAGAACAGCAAGTAAACAAACTTGAAATGTTTCCAAAGAAGCTCCAAAACAACAAGGAAACTCCAAACCAAGCTCAACTTCTCAATGCCATTAACCCGTATTGAATGAACGAGCAATGGTTTGAGAAGATAAAAATTTCAGCACACTACAACAAGTCTAACACTACTAAAGATCAAGGTTAAGGCGACAGAATTAGCATTAGGTACTTAGCTAACTAGTATCACATCCTACCCTTTTATTCCCACAATTTTTAGTTGATTATCCTCTCATTTTCTACCCTATTTAGAAACCTTTGAGCCTGCTGTCCGGAAATCGAATGCTCGCTGTCCAGATTTCGCATCCAAGCCTCCTAATTGAAATCTTCATCTTCGGAAGCTTCAAAACCTTGCAGAGGGCAGCTAACACTTCAATTTGCCAAACTCATTGGTTCCCAAAACCCAATTTAAACGATAATGACTATCTTTTGAGAGAAGGAAAGGAGAACAACTTTTAAAACTCAAATTAAAGCAAGATGAGATAGAAAGCTAAGATAGGTAAGGAATAAAATCTGAGAACTTACTTAAGCTTTCATAAATCATTTGATACTTTGAAATTAAGTTTTCCAAAATATCCTAAAGACGATCAAGCTTGGGTTACTACGGTCGGAATGGCTCTGATACCAACTTTGTGAGGACCCCGGTTTATTTGGCTTGTCTTTGCTTAACCATCCACTTGGTCCTAACAAGACAAATCAAATAAACTAAGCCTCGAGATATGTATACTTCCTGCACTGCAGTATACACACCTGCTACAAAATTATGCATCAATTCCATTCATACACATAGAGCCAAGCAAAAGCAACAACCGAAAGACATAGATAATATAAAGAGAGTTATTACAAAAGAGAGGTGACCGCCAATAGTCATACAAATAAGTAAATACACAATGAAGCAAAATGGCCATAAGATGGCGATAAACAAAAGCCAATCGGTGTGCCTTTACCCACAAGGCAACCAACCGGACCGCCAAGCTAATCGTCCCAAACAAGCACGCAACACGACTCACAAAAGTGAGGCCCTTGGGGCTCACCTTCTTCCTCTCGCAACAATTAATATTAAGCAAGCGGATGAGTACAAAACTTGTTTTTGTACTGCAAGACTGACGTGTGAGATAACAGAACTATAATTAACTACATGCAAGCTTTATTTAAGTGGATGAGGCTCTGGACTTATTTTCAGCATAAAGCAAGTTTTCATTTGCAATAAGGTAATAGATTCAAAGCAAGTTTGCAATTAACTTTTATCGTTCAAATAAAAGAGAGACAAATACAACAATAGATAGATGACAACACCACCCTAGAAGTGACTAACCCATAGTCACCACGACAATAGCATGAAGTACCCCTTCATACCACCCATGTCAAGTTTGAGTTTTTAAAAGGTTGTAGTCTAGTTCTTGCACGACCTTACCAAGCATGTCCATAACCTAGGACGAGGCTATTCGAATAGTTTTAACCCTGCAGGGGTGTACCAATGTACCCACACGATAGACTGCCTTTCCACCAACCACGGTTAGCACACTTCCTTTGGTATGTAGGCATGGCTAAGTCTAATAAGACGCTTTCCAATGGACGATGCTAATTAAGAGCCGCAACCCACGGGAGAAGGACACATTAGACAGCCTAACCGGCCTGCTAATGCTCCCCTCCAACACCACAAACACACACACACACAAGAACACACCCACCAACCAGCTCATAATTAACACCTCCCAAAGTACTTAGTCAAGAGAGGTTCCATATCCCCTCGTGTGGTTAGCACGCACAAGCGCTTGGCTTAGTGACACAAGTAACTCGGTCCTTAGGGACTTAGGCACCATTCCAACACACCCAACAGATCACATCAACATACCATTGTGCCCAAGTCAAGATATAGTTTTGTTTTCAGTTTTTTTGATTTGTAAATCAATAAAACACAAGGGTTGGACATAATGGAGTAGTATAAGTAGTTGTGTGATCAAGATCACCGACTAAGTCGATGATCACCCAATACTACCGATACTAGGCATGGCTAAGCAATATTTATTCGAAAATCTACTAAGTGACAAGAGCTCATCCAACGAACTCTAATCACAGCAAATAACCTAGGCTCAGGTAGTAGAGGATAATTATTTACCTACAGATTATGCAACTAGAGGATTAACTAATCAATTTAACCACAAAATAGCAATGCATACATAGAAGTTAAACAAAATATTAGACTTTAAAAGTAATGGGATCAATGGGAAATGATCAAACTGCTTGCTGTTGCTCAAACTGTTGCGGAGGATCGTTCTCGGGGTTACCGCAAATGTCGAAGCCTAAGCGAAAGAGCGAAAACAACCAATAAGACGAGCAATACTTAAACAAAAGAGCAAGCAAAAATTATCCAAATGCGACGAAATTTATACACAAGGTAAAATACTGATATACCTAGACATAGGAACTGGAAAAACCCAATTTGGATTTGTGGTGCAAAGGATATTCCTTAAAAACCTATTTTCGGCCATAATTAGGTACTGTAGCAAAAATATTTTCTAGAAAGATTTTGAAGCTGAAACTTTTATGGTAGCTACCTACTGGTATAGTGATAAGCCATACAAAATTTCAGGTCATTTGGAGTTATATTGAAAGAGTTATGATTTGTCTAAATTGTTTAGGGTATTAAATTAAAATATGATCCTTATGATTTTTAAAAACAGTAAAATTTGTGAAACCAATTTTCCTAGCAAATACACTATCAGTGGAAGCTAATCCAATTGGATTCATACAAAAAACGGCTATAGATAAAAAGATATGTGTTTTACAAGTTTGCTAAAAGTTCTGAAAAACAGTATTAAGTTCACTTGTTTACTATTTTTGAAAAAGGTTTTCCAGGTTGGATCATGGTCTACAATTATTTTTCTAATTAAGTTCAAGGTATAAGAAAGCTAACAAAATTGGAATCATCTAATTTGGATCTATAGTTACAGAGATACAAAAATGACAAGACCCTAAAGTGATACTGATTTCTGGACTTAGCATTCTCGGGGGTTTTCCTAACCCACGGGGACGTGGACGAGTGAGAGCCGTCGATCCTGGATCGGACGGCCCACGCGCGCGCGGCGCGCCACAAAGACACACGCACAGACCCACGGAGGCTCACCGTTGGATCAAGATCCAACAGCCCAGATCGAGATGACAATCGGACCGAGCGGATGCTCGCCCATCCTGGGCCGTTGATCAAGGATCCAACGGCTCCAGTTGAATCTGGCCAACTCACACGCTGGGCGCGCGAGACAGGGGAGCGACGTGGAGGTTTCCTGCCCTTCGATCGCTAGATCCGACGGCTAGGGTCCGCCACGCCGCCTCGGACCGAGCCTCGTCCGACAACAGGCATTCTCGCCGTCGGCCGCCGGGCGTGATGCCGCGAGGAGGCCCAGGGAGTGCAGGCAAAGAATGAAAACGGGAGCACAATAGCCTCACGCCCACGACCGCACTCGCAACCTCGCCGGAGATGGCTCACCGCGGCGGCGCGACACGGCGGGGCGGAGAAGGTTCTACGGTAAAAATGGAGCATGCGATACGGCGAAGATCATGCTCCGCTACCACGCGTGCTAGCATCGGAGGGCTTAGAGGACTCACCGGATGTTGCGAGAGGTCGAGGAGGTCGGAGGTGGGCCGGGCGGCGGAAGACAAGGCGGCGGCACTCGGGTCACCGCGGCGGTACCAGCCTGGGCGAAAATAGCACAACCGCGTCATCAACATGGCTTTCTCATAGCCCAAGGATACTCCTGAGCAAGGAATTGGAAGGAGGAGGTGCTTACGGAGATGGGGAAGAAGGGGTGAAGTCCGCCGAAAAAGGGGAACTCCAATATCACCCGACACCGAGGAGACAACCAAAATTGAATGAGGTTTAAGGTTCCAGAGGGTTAAAGGAACCAATGAGCAAGAAATGGAGCAAGGGAGCCACTGGAACTAGGATGCCCACGGCTCGGTTCATGCCAACAATGGCGGATTCGGTGTCTTGGTGAATTGAGCTCAAGCAAGAAGAGAAGGTACGACGGGGTTGCGGAAAGGTGAAAGGAGGGCAAAGAAAGGGAAGCCGGTGCATAAGTAGCGAGGGGAGCACGGGGACCTCAACGGCTCTCTCTCTCTCTCACGCGCGGCGACCTCGGGTGCTCGAGCAAGCAGGAGTGGGTGAGAGGTCGGGAGAGGCGACCGGACACGCCGACGGCGAGCATTTAATGCGCGGCGGCAATAGTCGTTGGAGGGCCCCACCGTGACGACTCGAGCGCGCCGCGGCGCCAGCGCGCGAGAGAGCGAGAGAAGGAGGCAGGAGAGCGAGGAAGGAGACGCAGCACCACACCGCAAGATCGATCCGATGGTTAAACGCGAACGCGTCGACGCCTCGGTGGTGAAATCAAGGCCACCCGATGGAGATCAAACGCACACGGGCGAGCCACGACGACAGACCCAGCCCCGAGTCGGAGCTGCTAGTGGACTCGGTCGAGACAAGTCTACCGAGTCGGACTCTAGTCCGGCTCGATCGCATGAACAAAGATCTGACCGATTGGGTTTGATTTTTGAGCTGAAACTTGGGGATTTATTTGAGGTATCAAATCAACTCCAAATTTTATGAAATTTTAATTGAGCTTCCTGGTCTTAGGTTAACCTTCCATAAAATTTCCAGGTATTTTTGTGTACTGGAATTTTCCCAAGAAATTTCAGAAAGTTCAAACAGGTTTGACCAGGGTTTGACTTGCCTCTAAAATATTTCAAATAATTTCCAAAATTATGAAATAATTCAGAGGTGTTACCAAGCAACCCTAGAACCCAGGAAAATTATTGCACAAGGGTTTGACACAATATTTCACTTCACCCAGAAGGTTTTGACTTGAGATAAATGAGGATTTTGATTTTTGAATTTCCTAAAATTCCTTTACAAGAATTTGAGAAAATTTTCAAGAGTAAAAGGATGAAGGAAAAGTTTTAATTTATCCTCATTTTATTACATTTGAAACACAAGCCAAAATGGGGATGTTACAAACCTCCCCCTTACAAAAATCTCGTCCCGAGATTTGGTTCACTCGGAAAAGAAAGAGGGTAGTCCGCACGAAGACGATCTTCTCGCTCCCAAGTAGCCTCATCCTCGGAATGGTTTGACCACTGAACTTTAAGGAACTTGATGGTCTTGTTCCTTGTTCTTCGCTCAGCCTCCTCGAGTATGCGAACAGGGTGCTCGCGATAGGTCAAATTCTCCTGAACATCAAGAGTTTCCAACGAAGCTTCCTCTGTTGGAACACGGAGGCACTTCTTAAGCTCGGACACATGGAACACATCATGTACCCCCGCAAGTGCAGCAGGCAACTCCAACTTGTAGGCGACAGCTCCCTTCTTCTCGATGACACGGTATGGACCGACATATCGAGGAGCTAACTTGCCCTTGACACCAAAACGCTGGTGACCTTTCAGAGGAGAAACCTTGAGATAAACGAAGTCATTGGGCTCAAAGCTCAACTCACGACGACGGCGATCCGCATAGCTCTTTGCCGGATTGAGTGTGCGTAGCGATCACGAATGAGTCGAACTTGACCCTCGGCCTCATTAATCGAGTCCGCCAAAGAAAGGTCTCTCATCGGTCTCGCACTCAGTTCAACGGGTCCTACACTTTCTCCCGTATAAGGCCTCAAATGGTGCCATGCCGAGACCGGCTTGGAAGTCGTTGTTATAAGAAAACTCGGCGAATGGCAAGCACTTCTCCCAATGCTTCCCATACGAAAGGACACAAGCTCGCAAAGATGTCCTCTAAAACTTGGTTGACCCTTTCGCCCGACCATCGCTTTGGGGTGAAAAGTCGAAATGAAAGAAAGGCGAGTTCCCATAGCCTCTGCGAGCTATGCCAAAATCGCGAAGTGAACAATGAACCACGATCCGACACAATCGCCTTCGCACACCATGCAAACTCACGATGCGGGCTATGTAGAGATCCGCCGAAGACCCACTCGAAGGTCGGTCTTGACAGAAGAAAATGAGCCACCTTAGTCAATCGATCGATGACGCACCCGGATGGCATCATTCTTCTTTAGAGACCGGGGTAGACCAGTGATAAAGTCCATCCCGACCGAATCCCACTTCCACTCCGGAATTGGTAAGGGCTGAAGTAGTCCTGCCGGACGCTGATGCTCGGCCTTGACACGACGACACACGCCGCACTCAAGAACGAACCTTGCGATCTCCCTCTTCATTCGGTCCACCAAAATCCCTGTCGGAGATCATGATACATCTTCGTGGCCCCGGGATGAATGGATAATGGAGAATCGTGGGCTTCGCGGAGGATCAAATCCCGCAACTCCATGTCCTTTGGAACCACAAGGCGTTGCCCGAACCTCACGACACCAAGATCATCTACGGAGAAGCACTTGGCTGTTCCATTCTTGACATTTTCCTTGATGCGGTTCACTCCAACATCCGATCACGAGCGATTTGATCCGATCCACCAAGGTTGGTCAGACAACCAAGGCAATGAGGAACCATGCTCAACCAAACCCAAGTTGAGACGCTGGAACTCCTCCAGAAGGGGGGGCTGAGGCTCTTGGAGCAACAATGCATTGCAATGCGCTTTGCGACTAAGTGCATCCGCAACGACATTCGCCTTGCCCGGATGGTAGTGAATACCCATGTCATAGTCCTTGATCAACTCCAACCATCTTTTTTGCCTGAGGTTCAGATCTGGTTGGGTGAACAAATACTTTAAGCTTTTGTGATCCGAATACACTTCGCAACGACACCGATTAGGTAATGTCGCCGATCTTAAGTGCATGGATCACGCGGCTAACTCCAAGTCATGGGTAGGATAGTTGAGTTCATGAGGTCTCAATTGCCTTGATGCATAGGCCACTACCTTGCCTTCTTGCATAAGGACACAACCGAGGCCTCGACGAGAAGCGCCACAAAAGATATCAAGCTTCGACGGACATCGGGAGAACAAGAACGGAGCGGTGGTCAATCGCTTCTTAAGCGCTTGAAACTTTCCTCGCAATCAGCGGACCATGAGAACTTCTTGTCCTTCTTGAGCAACTCCGTCATCGGCCGCTATCTTGGAGAAGTTCTCGATAAAGCGACGATAGTATCCCGCTAAACCAAGAAAACTCGAACTTCGGTGACCGAAGTGGTCGACTCGAGAAAGCACGTCGATCTTGCTAGGATCCACAGCTACGCCTCCTGCCGAAAGAATATGGCCTAAGAAGGCTACTTCCTTCAACCAGAATGCGCACTTGCTGAACATCGCATACAGCTGGTGCCCGCGAAGCTTGCCCAACACAAGCCTCAAATGCTCGGTGTGTTCCTCATCGTTCTTGGAGTAGATAAGGATATCATCGATGAAGACCACAACAAACCTATCCAAATACTCCATGAACACCGAATTCATGAGGTTCATGAACAAGGCCGGAGCATTGGTTAAGCCGAATGACATGACGGTATACTCGTATAAGCCATAACGAGTAGAAAAAGCCGTCTTTGGAATATCCTCAGGTCGAATCCGAACTTGATGATATCCCACTCTCAAATCAATCTTGGAGAAAACTCGAGCTCCAGTTAATTGATCGAAGAGGTCATCGATACGGGGCAAAGGGTACTTGTTCTTTACCGTTACTTCATTAAGTGGACGGTAATCAACGCGACATGCGCAGCGCCTTGTCCTTTTCGACAAAGATTGCCGAGCATCCCCAAGGAGATGAGCTAGGCGGATGAAACCCTTCTCTTGAAGCTCACCCACCGCTTCTTCAACTCCACCAACTCGATTGGGTCCATTCGTGAAGGCCTCTTTGAAATCGGTGCGATGCACGGAACCAACTCAATGACAAACTCGAGGTCTCGAATTGGTGGCATCCCCGGAAGGTCGTCGGGAAGATATCAACAAAGTCACATACCACCGGGACTTCACTAATATCTAGAGTGGCTTCGCTTCAAGCGCGAAGAGATGCGAGATCCTGCAGCCTTCTGGTGAAAAGCGAACCGCCGCCGTAAGGATCGTGAGGTAGATGAGCCTCCTAGCGCAATCAATTTGTCCCATGTGCCGAGACAACCAATCCATGCCTAGGATTACATCTAAGCTCACCGATCGAAGGAGGATAAGGTTTGCCAAGAATCCTACCCTTCTATCTCAACAGGACATCCCTACACTCGACTCGGCTCTCAACTCCGAACCGGGAGCGAATGAGCAATGGGACCAACAACGGAGTAAAAGAAGACCTCCCACAGCAGCAAAGACTGAAACAAACGAATGAGATGAGATCAATCAAACAAAACTATAGCAGGAAAGAGTTAACCGAAGGGTACCCAACACGACGTCGGGTGCCTCTGTGCCTCCTCCGCGGAGATAAGGTTGACGCGCCACTACCCACGCCTTGGGTAGCGGGACAACCTTCGATCTCGGGAGGACCACCTCCCGCCCGCGCCCTCCATTAGGACGAGGCCGCTCGATCGTTATGGCAACTATTGGCATAATGCCCTTCGTTGCACGAAAAGCAAGTGACCCCGGCAGCCAGATTGCGGGGGCCACTCGCTGGTTCGTGGCGCACGTGATCGGGGCACGGCTGCGAGGGCGAGGAGCCGTGCCGGGCGGCCTCGGTGGTTGTGAAGCCACAAAACGGGCCCTCAGGGGCAGCCCGACACGGGACGGGAGAGGCCGGCTGTGCATCATTGGGCCTCCCACTTGCGCTTGCGGGACTCGCCCAGCGCCTTAGCCTTGTGCTCAGCAACAATGGCCTTGTCCACCAAAGCCTGAAAGTCAGCAAAGTCCACAATGGAGAGCTTGTCTTGCTGCTCCTCAGACAAGCCCTCCATGAACTTCTCCTGCTTGGCCTCATCATTGGCCACCTCAGATGGAGCATAACGAGCCAAGTGGTTGAACTCGCAGTACTCCATCACCGACTTACGCCCTTGCTTGAGCGCGAAACTTCTTCTTCTTGACTTCATCAAGCGGCAGGATGTGAGCTCGACGGAACGCAGTCCGAACTCCTCCCAAGAGACAGTGTGGCCGGCGGGCTGCATGGCCAAGAAGTTCTCCCACCAGGAGAGTGCTGCCCCCTGCAGCTGATGGGAGGCAAAGAGTGCCCTGTCCTGGTCCAGGCACTGAGCAACGTCGAGCTTACGCTCAACCTGACGCAGCCAGTCATCCGCGTCCAATGGGTCCTCAGACCTGGAGAACGTGGGGGGCTGAGTGCGAAGAAACTCAGCCAAACCCCCACGAGACTGATGTCCACCCCCCTGCCCGGATCCTGAGGCTCCGGCAAGGGCGGAGGTGTTGCGCGCAATAACATCCAGCAGGACCCTCCTGTCCTCTGAACGGTTGCGCTCTATCTGAAGAAGGACCTCAGCCATGGTCGGAGGAGGCGGAAGCTCCTCATCCAAACCAGGCTGCTGACCACGGCCGCTACGAGTACCTCCAGCCATCCTGGTTCAAGAAATTTAGGTTAGAAACCATAGCACTAATACTATAAGTTGATGAAAGCGAAAAGCTAACGATTAGGGGAATGAAATATCACCCTAACCGAAAGCCAAGAACAGCAAGTAAACAAACTTGAAATGTTTCCAAAGAAGCTCCAAAACAACAAGGAAACTCCAAACCAAGCTCAACTTCTCAATGCCATTAACCCGTATTGAATGAACGAGCAATGGTTTGAGAAGATAAAAATTTCAGCACACTACAACAAGTCTAACACTACTAAAGATCAAGGTTAAGGCGACAGAATTAGCATTAGGTACTTAGCTAACTAGTATCACATCCTACCCTTTTATTCCCACAATTTTTAGTTGATTATCCTCTCATTTTCTACCCTATTTAGAAACCTTTGAGCCTGCTGTCCGGAAATCGAATGCTCGCTGTCCAGATTTCGCATCCAAGCCTCCTAATTGAAATCTTCATCTTCGGAAGCTTCAAAACCTTGCAGAGGGCAGCTAACACTTCAATTTGCCAAACTCATTGGTTCCCAAACCCAATTTAAACGATAATGACTATCTTTTGAGAGAAGGAAAGGAGAACAACTTTAAAACTCAAATTAAAGCAAGATGAGATAGAAAGCTAAGATAGGTAAGGAATAAAATCTGAGAACTTACTTAAGCTTTCATAAATCATTTGATACTTTGAAATTAAGTTTTCCAAAATATCCTAAAGACGATCAAGCTTGGGTTACTACGGTCGAATGGCTCGATACCAACTTTGTGAGGACCCGGTTTATTCGGCTTGTACTGTTTAACCATCCACTTGGTCCTAACAAGACAAATCAAATAAACCAAGCCTCGAGATATGTATACTTCCTGACTGCAGATACACACCTGTTACAAAATTATGCATCAATTCCATTCATACACATAGAGCCAAGCAAAAGCAACAAATCGAAAGACATAGATAATATAAAGAGAGTTATTACAAAAGAGAGGCCGACCGCCAACAATCATACAAATAAGTAAATACACAATGAAGCAAAATGGCCATAAGATGGCGATAAACAAAGCCAATCGGTGTGCCTTTACCCACAAGGCAACCAACCGACCGCCAAGCTAATCGTCCCAAACAAAACAAGCAACACAACTCACAAAAGTGAGGCCCTTGGGGCTCACCTTCTTCCTCTGCAACAATTAATATTAAGCAAAGCGGATGAGTACAAAACTTGTTTTTGTACTGCAAGACTAACGACGTGTGAGATAACAGAACTATAATTAACTACATGCAAGCTTTATTTAAGTGGATGAGGCTCGACTTATTTTCAAAGATAAAGCAAGTTTTCATTTGCAATAAGGTAATAGATTCAAAGCAAGTTTGCAATTAACTTTTATCGTTCAAATAAAGAGAGACAAATACAACAATAGATAGATGACAACACCACCCTAGAAGTGACTAACCCATAGTCACCACGACAATAGCATGAAGTACCCCTTCATACCACCCATGTCAAGTTTGAGTTTTTAAAAGGTTGTAGTCTAGTTCTTGCACGACCTTACCAAGCATGTCCATAACCTAGGACGAGGCTATTCGAATAGTTTTAACCCTGCAGGGGTGTACCAATGTACCCACACGATAGACTGCCTTTCCACCAACCACGGTTAGCACACTTCCTTTGGTATGTAGGCATGGCTAAGTCTAATAAGACGCTTTCCAATGGACGATGCTAATTAAGAGCCGCAACCCACGGGAGAAGGACACATTAGACAGCCTAACCGGCCTGCTAATGCTCCCCTCCAACACCACAAACACACACACACACAAGAACACACCCACCAACCAGCTCATAATTAACACCTCCCAAAGTACTTAGTCAAGAGAGGTTCCATATCCCCCTCGTGTGGTTAGCACGCAATAAGCGCTTGGCTTAGTGACACAAGTAACTCGGTCCTTAGGGACTTAGGCACCATTCCAACACACCCAACAGATCACATCAACATACCATTGTGCCCAAGTCAAGATATAGTTTTGTTTTCAGTTTTTGATTTGTAAATCAATAAAACACAAGGGTTGGACATAATGGAGTAGTATAAGTAGTTGTGTGATCAAGATCACCGACTAAGTCGATGATCACCCAATACTACCGATACTAGGCATGGTAAGCAATATTTATTCGAAAATCTACTAAGTGACAAGAGCTCATCCAACGAACTCTAATCACAGCAAATAACCTAGGCTCAGGTAGTAGAGGATAATTATTTACCTACAGATTATGCAACTAGAGGATTAACTAATCAATTTAACCACAAAATAGCAATGCATACATAGAAGTTAAACAAAATATTAGACTTTAAAAGTAATGGGATCAATGGGAAATGATCAAACTGCTTGCCTGCTTGCTGTTGCTCAAGCTGTTGCGGAGGATCGTTCTCGGGGTTACCGCAAATGTCGAAGCCTAAGCGAAAGAGCGAAAACAACCAATAAGACGAGCAATACTTAAACAAAAGAGCAAGCAAAAATTATCCAAATGCGACGAAATTTATACACAAGGTAAAATACTGATATACCTAGACATAGGAACTGGAAAAACCCAATTTGGATTTGTGGTGCAAAGGATATTCCTTAAAAACCTATTTTCGGCCATAATTAGGTACTGTAGCAAAAATATTTTCTAGAAAGATTTTGAAGCTGAAACTTTTATGGTAGCTACCTACTGGTATAGTGATAAGCCATACAAAATTTCAGGTCATTTGGAGTTATATTGAAAGAGTTATGATTTGTCTAAATTGTTTAGGGTATTAAATTAAAATATGATCCTTATGATTTTTAAAAACAGTAAAATTTGTGAAACCAATTTTCCTAGCAAATACACTATCAGTGGAAGCTAATCCAATTGGATTCATACAAAAAACGGCTATAGATAAAAAGATATGTGTTTTACAAGTTTGCTAAAAGTTCTGAAAAACAGTATTAAGTTCACTTGTTTACTATTTTTGAAAAAGGTTTTCCAGGTTGGATCATGGTCTACAATTATTTTTCTAATTAAGTTCAAGGTATAAGAAAGCTAACAAAATTGGAATCATCTAATTTGGATCTATAGTTACAGAGATACAAAAATGACAAGACCCTAAAGTGATACTGATTTCTGGACTTAGCATTCTCGGGGGTTTTCCTAACCCACGGGGACGTGGACGAGTGAGAGCCGTCGATCCTGGATCGGACGGCCCACGCGCACGGCGCGCACAGCACACACGCACAGGACCCACGGAGGCTCACCGTTGGATCAAGATCCAACAGCCCAGATCGAGATGACAATCGGACCGAGCGGATGCTCGCCCATCCTGGGCCGTTGATCAAGGATCCAACGGCTCCAGTTGAATCTGGCCAACTCACACGCTGGGCGCGCGAGACAGGGGAGCGACGTGGAGGTTTCCTGCCCTTCGATCGCTAGATCCGACGGCTAGGGCTGGGCCACGTCGCCCTCGGACCGAGCCTCGTCCGACAACAGGGCATTCCTCGCCGCCGGCTCGCCTGGCGTGATGCCGGCGAGGGAGGCCCAGGGAGTGCAGGCAAAGAATGAAAACGGGAGCACAATAGCCTCACGCCCACGACCGCACTCGCAACCTCGCCGGAGATGGCTCACCGCGGCGGCGCGACACGGCGGGGCGGAGAAGGTTCTACGGTAAAAATGGAGCATGCGATACGGCGAAGATCATGCTCCGCTACCACGCGTGCTAGCTAATGGAGGGCTTAGAGGACTCACCGGGATGTTGCGGAGAGGTCGAGGAGGTCGGAGGTGGGCCAGCGGCGGAAGACAGTGGCGGCGGCACTCGGGTCACCGCGGCGGTACCAGCCTGGGCGAAAATAGCACAACCGCGTCATCAACATGGCTTTCTCATAGCCCAAGGATACTCCTGAGCAAGGAATTGGAAGGAGGAGGTGCTACGGAGATGGGGAAGAAGGGGTGAAGTCCGCCGAAAAAGGGGAACTCCAATATCACCCGACACACGAGGAGACAACCAAAATTGAATGAGGTTTAAGGTTCCAGAGGGTTAAAGGAACCAATGAGCAAGAAATGGAGCAAGGGAGCCACTGGAACTAGGATGCCCACGGCTCGGTTGCGCCAACAATGGCGGATTCGGTGTCTTGGTGAATTGAGCTCAAGCAAGAAGAGAAGGGTACACGGGGTTGCGGAAAGGTGAAAGGAGGGCAAAGAAAGGGAAGCGGGTGCATAAGTAGCGAGGGGAGCACAGGGACCTCAACGGCTCTCTCTCTCTCTCACGGGCGAGGGCGACTCGGGTGCTCGAGCAACAGAGTGGGTGAGAGGTCGGGAGAGGCGACCGGACACGGCCGCACGGCGAGCATTTAATGCGCGGCGGCAATAGTCGTTGGAGGGCCCCACCGTGACGACTCAGCGCGGCGCGCGCGCAGCGCGCGAGAGAGTGAGAGAAGGAGGCAGGAGAGCCAGAGGAAGGAGACGCAGCCACACCGCAAGATCGATCCGACGGTTAAACGCGAACGCGCCGACGCCGGTGGTGAAATCAAGGCCACCCGATGGAGATCAAACGCACACGGCGAGCCACGACGATAGACCCAGCCCGAGTCGGAGCTCGCTAGTGGACTCGGTCGAGACAAGTCTACCGAGTCGGACTCTAGTCCGCTCGGCCGCATGAACAAGATTTTGACCAGATTGGGTTTGATTTTTAGAGCTGAAACTTGGGGATTTATTTGAGGTATCAAATCAACTCCAAATTTTATGAAATTTTAACTGGAGCTTCCTGGTCTTAGGGTTAACCTTCTATAAAATTTCCAGGGATTTTTGTGTACTGGAATTTTCCCAACAAATTTCAGAAGTTTCAAACATGGTTTGACCAGGGTTTGACTTGCCTCTAAAATATTTCAAATAATTTCCAAAAATTATGAAATAATTCAGAGGTGTTACCAAGCAACCCTAGAACCCAGGAAAAATTATTGCACAAGGGTTTGACACAAGATTTCACCCAGAAGGTTTTGACTTTAGATAAATGAGGATTTTGATTTTTGAATTTCCTAAAATTCCTTTACAAGAATTTCAGAAAAGTTTCAAGAGTAAAAGGATGAAGGAAAAGTTTTAATTTATCCTCATTTTATTACATTTGAAACACAAGCCAAAATGGGGATGTTACACTACAGTGATGGTCGGGGTACGGCACGGCAATCGCGCTGCCGCCCGCTTGCCCGGCGGCTCGCCGGCGCTACGCGCCACGGCGGAGCCCGCCACTAGTCGCATTAGCTCCGCAATAGTCTTGCGCATCATAAGCATGTGGTCTCGTCGGCTGAGCCGGCCTGTACCGGCGGCTAGCCGGAGATGAACGGAGGTGACTCTTACGGCAAAAGTGCAAACAACGATGTACAGCTCCGCAGCGACAACCAAGCGTGTGCCCAGGCCCTAGGGACTAAGTGGAAGTTACCTGAGCTATATGGAAGCTCGGGGAAGCTTGGAGATGGCTGGAGCAGTGACGGCGCCGGAGAAGACAAGTGCGGCAAAAAGGGCTTCACGTGGAGAGGATGCCTGAAGCCAAAAGGAGGTAACTGAGAGCTAGGTATAGCTCAAAGATCCACAGAGGATACTCTAGGAGCAAGGAATCGAAGAGGAGCTTACCGGAACAAGGTAGGAGATGAAGGGTTCGTGCTATGGCCGAAAAGGTCAAATCTTCCAATACACGCACACATGTCGTGCAATGTCCAAATAGAGTTAGGGGTTTTGATTAGTGAGGTAAGGCATGCAAGGTGACGCGATGGATTGAGGATAATACCTCCCGGACACGAAGAACGCACGGGTGTGTCCGCGGTGGCGCGTTCTGGCCGTGAGCTGGAGCACGAAGATGAACCAGAAGCTACAAGCAAAGATAGGAGCTGGGATGAGCAAAAATGGAAATGACATGGAAGGTAGAAGCTAAGGGCACCGGTGTCGAGAAGCTTACCAGAGGGATGAGCTCAAGGAAGCTTCCCTCTCCTCTGTCAACCGAGGAGAAGTGAGGGGGAAAGGAGGGCTTCGAGGGGTGATAAAGCCAGAGAGTCGTTGGGGGTGGGTGCGGTGTGCAGAGGGGGAGCTCGGGGATAGGCCAACGGGCGCGGTGAGGTGATGGCGGCTCAGGGCGAAACGACCGCGTGGCGAGGAGGCTCTGCGCGAGCTCTGTCGCGAGGAGGAAGAAGGCTCTGACGTGTGGGTCCGGGCAGTTAGCGGCAGAAGGGGCGCAGCGCGGTGCGTAGCAATAGATTTGATCAGCACCGTTGGATCGCGAAAGGACGGGCGAGATGAGTGGGGGGGTTCGGACAGGTCAACAGGGTGATGAGATCTGGATCGTTGATCTTCGATCCGACGGACGCATGTCTCGGTGCATTTAGGTGGTTGGGTTGAGTCTGGTTGCCGATTCGGACTCGAGTCGGAGGAACAGTACCAGGTCAGGGTTTAGGTTTAGAGTTGACTGAAATTAAAGAATCAGATTTCTACTTTGACCCGTGCTTAAAAATAGAAATAAAAATCCTAAAATCATGAAATAAATTGTGGGGGTTCCTGGGATAATATAGTTCACATAAAAATTATAAAACCCTACTGTTCATAATATAGTTTATGATATTTAAATTCAAACATGTTGTATGTCTATGAATGTTGTTTGAATTTTAATGAGGTTCAAACTAGTCCCAATAATTTGGGAAAAATTATATTAATTCCTTATAATCAATGTAGTATTTAAATAAATTGATTCCAGATGATGATCACAACTTTTTATCACTGATTCGAATTGAAATGTGAATTTTGATGTGTATGTTCACCTCAAATTAGATTTTCCATGTACAATATATTATGGAAATGTTTTGAATTTGATAATGCATGTTAGTGAAATACATATTAACCCAATTTAATTAGTTGGGGCTGTGACAAACCTCCCCCCCTTACAAAAGATCTCGACCCGAGATCTGGGTGGAGAAGAATTAGAAAGTTTTCATTAGAAGTTATAATTTACGTTGTCTTGATTTCCTTCAAAGATAGTGTTGACATGTTATAATTATACCATAAGAATAATTTTGTTTACATTGCTATGTTTTACCTTTCCTTTCTTGATACGAAGGCACTTCAGGTAGAGAAGAGGTCTGGATATGCCGCTCGCATCCGGTCTTCACGTTCCCAAGTTGCTTCATTCTCCGTGTGGTTGCTCCATTGAACCTTGACGAACTTGATGTTACGATTCCTAGTCTTACGCTCGGTTTCTTCGAGGATACGAATCGGGCTCTCTCGATAAGATAGGTCGGGTTGCAAGTCGAGTTTGTCCAACTCGGTTGCTTCCGTTGGGACTCGAAGATATTTCTTGAGTTGTGAGATATGGAAGACGTCATGTACGTCTGAAAGTGATGGTGGCAACTCCAACTGGTATGCCACCGATCCCAACTTAGCTAGAATACGGAAAGGTCCAATATAGCGAGGTGCTAATTTACCTTTGATTTGGAAACGACGAACCCCTTTCATAGGAGAGACCTTAAGATATACATGATCGTCCACTTCGAAACTCAACTCGAGACGACGATGGTCGGCATACGACTTCTGACGTGATTGAGCCATCCTAAGTCGTTCACGAATGACACGAACTTGTTCTTCAGCATCTTCCACCAAGGTTGGGCCATAGAATGGCCTCTCCCCGGCTTCGGACCAGTTCAAAGGTGTTCTACAAGCTCTCCCATACAATGCTTCGAAGGGTGACATTTGAATGCTTGATTGGAAACTATTGTTGTAGGAGAACTCCGCAAACGGTAAACATTTTTCCCAACTTTATTTGAGGACAAGACGCAAGCCCGGAGAAGGTCTTCCAAAACTTGGTTTACCCTCTCGCTTGTCCATCCGTTATGCGGGTGATAAGCGGAGCTAAAAGATAGACTGGTCCCCATCGCTTTATGTAAGCATTCCCAGAAATAGGATGTGAATTGAGGGCCTCTATCAGAAACTATCACCTTTGGAACACCGTGGAGACAAACAATTCTTGCAATGTAAAGCTCTGCTAACTTGTCCCCACGGTAGATGGTCTTGACAAGAATGAAGTGAGCAACTTTCGTCAAACGGTCTACAATTACCCATATAGAATCAAATCCAGCTTTAGTTCTAGGAAGGCCGGTGATAAAATCCATGCCAACTTCTTCCCATTTCCACTGGGGAATGGGCAGGGGATCTAGAATACCAGCTGGCTTCAAATGCTCAGCCTTAACTCTTTGACATAGATCGCACTCGGCCACATACTGTGCAACGTGCCGCTTCATTCGGCTCCACCACAGTTTCTTTTTCAAATCTTGATACATTTTCGTACTCCCGGGGTGGATAGAGAATTTTGAGTTATGAGCCTCCTTGAGAATCAATTCCCTCAAGTGGCGATCAAATGGTACCACCATACGGTTTCCAAACCATAGAGTACCTTGTGCATCTTGCTTAAAACATTTTGCCTTGCCTTGTTTCATTAGTTCTAAAATTTGAGCCACTTCCGCATCAGTTTTCTGGGCTTCCCTAATCTGGTCCTCAAGTGTGCAAGTCACACTGAGGGCTGCAAGCGAACCTTCTTCAACTATCTCCAGGTGTAGGCCTTAAAATGCAGCACATAAGCCTGCAGAAAAAGAGGTTACCGACAAACAGTTGCACTGAGATTTTCTGCTCAATGCGTCGGCCACGACATTAGCCTTCCCTGGATGATAATGGAGTCCCATATCATAACCTTTAATCAACTCAAGCCATCTTCTTTGTCTCAAGTTTAGGTCGGCTTGGGTGAAAATATATTTAAGGCTCTTATGGTCGGTGTAGATCTCGCAACGATTACCGATGAGGTAATGTCGCCAAATCTTCAAGGCATGAACTACAGCTGCGAGCTCTAGGTCGTGTGTGGGATAATTGGTCTCATGGGGCCTCAATTGCCTTGACGCGTAGGCCACCACTCGGCCGTCTTGCATAAGCACACAACCGAGCCCATGGCGAGATGCATCACAATAGATATCAAAGCTCTTATGAATGTCTGGCAGAACAAGCACGGGAGCTTCTGTTAGGCATCCTTTCAAGGTTTGGAAGCTTTGCTCGCATTCTGCTGTCCACTCAAATTTCTTTTCTTTCTTTAGAAGTTGGGTCATAGGCTTCGCGATTTTTGAGAAATTCTTGATGAACCTACGGTAGTATCCCGCAAGTCCAAGAAAACTACGAATGTCAGTGACGCTCTTAGGTTGCTTCCATTCAAGGACATCTCGTACCTTACTAGGATCAACAGCGACACCGCCTTTAGACAGGATATGTCCCAAGAAACTAATCTCTCGAAGCCAAAATTCACATTTGCTGAATTTGGCGACAAAGTGATGGTGGCGTAAGCTTTTCTAACACAAGTCTCAAATGTTGCTCGTGCTCAAGATCAGACTTAGAGTAGATAAGGATATCATCAATGAAAACCACTACAAACTGATCTAAGTATTCCATGAACACCGAATTCATGAGGTTCATGAAATAGGCTGGGGCATTGGTCAAACCAAAGGACATGACCGTGTACTCGTACAAACCGTAACGAGTAGAGAAGGCGGTCTTCGGAATGTCCTCGGTTCTAACTTTAATCTGATGGTAGCCTAACCTCAAGTCAATTTTGGAGAACACCTGAGCTCCACTAAGCTGGTCAAATAGGTCATCGATCCGCGGAAGCGGATACTTGTTCTTGATGGTGACCTCATTCAACGGACGGTAGTCAACACACATCCGTAGACTCTTGTCTTTCTTCTTGACAAAGAGAGTCGGGCATCCCCAAGGCGAGGAGCTAGGCCTGATGAAACCCTTATCTTGCAACTCCTTAAGTTGTTCTTTCAATTCAGCTAGCTCATTGGGCGGCATCCGATACGGCCTTTTTGAGATGGGCGCGTGCCGGTGCAAGCTCAATGACAAACTCTACCTCTCGGTCGTGGGCATGCAGGAAGTTCTTCAGGAACACATCGGGATACTCACTCACTATTGGTATCTCCTCTAGCGAGAGAGGTACTCGCCTCTAAAGCATAAAGGTGAGAACTACCCACTAAAGGTGCAAAGACGACCTGGATGCCGTCCTCGCTAGTCACTGAAATAGACCAGTGGGCACAATCAATCTTCCCCGATTCTTTGATAACCAATCCATCCCTAAGATAACATCAATGCCCACGAACTTATCACTATTAAGTTTCTTTGAAAAGTTAACATTTTGTATTTCGATTTTTACGTCCTGCAGACTTGATCGGCGAGAAAACCGACCACGGGACCGAATATGATAAGGTGGGTGTAGTGTATGTATCTTGAATTGGTTAATTTCGCATACTCGCTTTTAATAAATGAATGAGATGCTCCGTAATCAAATAGAACCGATGCAGACATGAATTAACAAGTAGTGTACCGCACGACGTCAGGTGCGTCGGTCGCCTCCTCTGCTGAGACGTGGTTGACGCGACCACGTGCATGCTGGGGTGGAGTAGGTGCTGCTCTCTGTGGTGGTGGCGGTGGCCTCGCTGGAGCTGGGGCTGGTGGTGCTGGAGCAGAGTACGTCCGGGGCATCTCTCGCTGCTTGGCGAGGCACTGCGAAGCATAGTGGCCCTGACGGCCACAGTGGAAACAAATGACGCTGGGCTTGTATGCCCCGCCATCTGTGGTCTCAGCCCCACTGTCTTTGCTGAGCTGCCGGTGGAGAAGGTCGTGGAGGTGCCACAGGAGACCTCGATGGTGCTGAAGCTGGGGCACGAGGTGCCTGAGGTAGTCCTGGGCGTGGCCTGGGAAAGCTGCCACTCGCCACTGCTGTCTGTAAAGCCTTTCTCCTCTTCCTCGACTCATCCACCGTCATGCTCTCATGCTCCACCACTATCGCCTTGTTGACGGATGCCGGAAACTCCACGAAATCATGTGCAGCTAAAACAAGCCGCAACTCCTCCGATCCATGGAAGAACTTATTCGTGTGGCGAGCGTCGAGGCGTCGTCCGAGCATACCGCCAAGTAGTTGAAATCATGCGGTACTCCGTGATCGTCCTCCGCCCCTTTCTCAAGGCAGGCTGCGCCGCCGCTGATAAGCGGCACTCTCTCGTATATGGGCCTCCGGGCGCGTCCTCGAACTCGTCCCAAGTCGGGACGTGACAGCGAGCTGCATGGCGAATAACTATCCCACCACGCTGCCGCACCGCCAACCGATAGCGGCAAACAAGACTCTCTCAACTCCGTACATCGCGCAATGTTTAGCTTCTTCTCTATGTTGTGCGGCCGGTCCTCCGCCTCCATCGGGTCCTTGCCGCCCGCAAACGTCGGAGGGTTGGTCCGCTGGAACTCAGCGAGACCTCCGGACGCTCGGTGCAGGGCAGCCCCTCCTGTCGGAATGGGAGCTGGAGCGGTGTTGCGTACAATCGCCTCAAGCATCTGGGTCTGGTCCATCCGGTTGCGCTCAATCATCATCATAAACTCGACCATGGATGGCGGCGGAGGAGCACCTCCTCAGCGGTCCACCCCTTTGGGGACGGCCGAGAGGGCTCGCCAGCTCGGGATGGCTGCTGGGACGACTGTCCCTGATCGTAGAAATCGCTCAAGGGTGCTAGACGTGGTGCCCTAGAGGGGGATGGGGAGCCTCTGCCGCGCAGGGCTCCTGATCGCGTAGTCGGTCCTGTCATCCTGTATTGGACAAGGATGGTTAGTAAATAAGACAAAAGCCATTACTTGGCCATACATGCACAATTAATATCAAAGAGCATGAAAATTGTAACATCAAATGGAACACCGAACATTAATCAACATAAAAACCAAATCGATACATCTCCGTACATAAGCGCCTGCAGCCTTAAGATTACAACTGAAATAGTAGTGTTTGCAAATAAAACACAATAGTTCGACATCTACTACCCTATTACATAAACCCAAGGAAACAAGCTCAAACATAGAGCTCCCTGCCCTAACAGTCTAGATATTATTCCGGTCAAAGTTCACCGGAAAGTCATCGAGCAGGTGGTATCCAGGGGATCCTGTGTCTTCTGGGTCTCCCGGGTTGGTGAGGCATAAGGGGGATCCTACGCCGGTGATATGGCCCCCTACTTCAAGAAGACGATAGTCCGGCGGCGCAGAAATCTACGGTGAAACCTCATTAGCGCCATACAGCACATCCGGACGAATTAGCCTCATGTCATGCATAAGCTGTAAATGCTCCTGAGCTATAATGAGACGACGACGCGTCTCCCATAACTCATGCACTATGCAGCGATGCATTTGGTCCATTACGTGAACCAATCTCGCCAACTGCCTGACTTGGGGGTCCTCCCCAAACTGGATCCTAGCAAACGAGTTCACATCCCTAGCGCGTGCGCGCATCGGAAAGTGATCATATGGGGGCTGGGCTAACTCTGTCAGGTCGTAGCGAAGACGACTCATGGCCACCAAAGCCACTTCTTGTAAGGGCATGGCCTCAGAAGTACCGCGCGCCTGGAAGCGGTAAGGTATGCTCCCCGTGACTTGTCTAGCAATGATATCTATTACTGCCATAAATTCCTCCGTTCCAGGTCCTCGGTCACGGCGGTAGATGGAATAAGTGGGCTGATATGTGAAGTTTGCCCTCCACATCATGTCTCGTAGCAACGCCGGGTATCCATCCACTCCTTCAACTTGAGTTTCCCGGACAAGGTACTGAGGGTTCATCTAAAGGCAAGAAGGCAAGGTAAGTTAGTTTCATAAACCAAAACAGGATCAAGAGAGAAAAGATACTAAGATGGATAAGGAATAAAAGATATTCTTAACTTAAACTTTCTGAAAGTAATTTGATAATTTCAAAATATTTTGACTCCAGAAGGCTTACTAACTCTAATGCCAGTGCTACCTCTAACCTACAGTCAGTATGGCTCTGGTACCAACGCTGTGGGGACCCCGGTAATTAGCTCCATAAGACCGAGATTAGACAAAGTCTTAGGGACATAATTACGGGTCTCCGGTAAATGAATTCCAATTTAACTCTATCCAAGTGAGAGGCTTAGCCGAATACTAGAACCTCAACGATCATGCGCGCTGCTCCCTTGCGAGCGCTACATGATTGTCGATTCTCCCTCGATTCGAAGCACTACACTTAGTGAGTTAAATGGGAATTCATCAACAACGAGTATGACATATATTGGCTCCCAAGATCAACGACCAATATACTCATACCCTCATGCAACGTTGATTACATCCATACAACGCATACAACAAGAGATAAAAAAAGACATACTGCATAATAGTTAAGGTCTACAGCTTATTACAAACGGCCGACCGGCCAAATTCAAGTAAAGTACCAAGTAGCAAATGAAGTAAATAGATAAAGCAAAAGGCCGCGATGGTATGCCCATCACCCATCGACAATCGATCGGGGTTAAATGGTAGCACACGACTCATTAGTGTCACCCAAATCAACACTAGCGAGATCGTCATACTCATAATCTTCCTCACCTGAAAAGGCCAGCAAACATCTGGCTGAGTACAAGTGTACTCGCAAGTCTTACACAAATAAAAATAGTTATGCATAAGGGTCATTCAAAGGATGGCTCATATTGGTTTAGTTTTGCGAAAAAGGACGCAACAATTAACATCCTACACATACTAGTTTTTCATGTGCCCATTTAAAAATCAGATTTGAAGTAGAAGTAAAACATGTAGTAAAGCATTTCAGTAATAAACAATTGAATCATACAAAGACCAAAGTGGCAGCCCACTTTGATGTACTAAACACATGAACATCCCGTTCATGACGAATGCCAAGTTCAACCACAATTTTAATTAAAAGTCTAACAATAAGCAGCCACAAATTTCAAGCGGTCGTCCATAACCGTGGACACGGCTATTCAAATAGATTAATACCTGCAGGGTGTACTACTTACCCACACGACTTGATTAGCCCGTAAGCCTCCAGAGGCCTCAAATAGCACACCTCCTATGGTATCTTGGCGGGTAAATCAAGATACTGATCATTTTCAAGAAGAAAGCCCTATTGAGCTAAGTCCCCTTGTGAGATGGTTCCTTGCCTAGTACAAGCGTCGATAGCACTTGCTAGGGGCTCAAAAGTTATATTGGAAATACCGATGCAATCAAAACAAAAGAATTGGTGCTCCTTGCACACTATAAAGGATTACATCGGCTCCTCAAAGAACATAGGATTTCACGGTCGCTATGCCCTTACACCACCAAGGACTTAACACAACAAAACCCTCCCCCTACTTAACCATACGGTTCCCAACCCGCGTGTGACAAAGACGAGTGTTGTGAACAAGAGGTACCCAAAGTTCGGTCCTCAATTGTCCAGACAAGTCCTTCCACTTACCCAATGCTCGTGCACAAAGCACCATCACTAACCAACACTTGTCCGGACCAAATCTCATTTAAAAATGACAAAGTTTTACTCATAAAACAGCTACAAAGATCTGAAGTAAAAACATAAAGTAAGAGTTATGTGTATCCCAAAACCGCCGGGTTATTCCCGACGATCGAACTACCGTATCTAGACTTGCATGGCTAAGCAATTCTACAACCCATAATTCACACATCCTATCTTAAGCATATAGGAGTTGGCATAATTCAAGATTAACCTCAAGCATAGGACATATCTAAACTAGACATCACAAAAATATTGACATAATCAAAATAGCATGCAAGCAATTATCATTGCACTAACTTAACCAAAACTGGGATCAAATATGATGCAAAAGAAAGTTCAAATGATGCTTGCCTTGCTGGTACAGTAGCTGCTCACTCTCGGTAGCGTAAGTGTCAATATCAATATGCTCGGGATCTATATAATTATAACATCCAATAAATACCGAGAAAACAACTCAAAAACAAAAATGCTCAAAAATACATGATTTTTCTACAGTAGTTAGATCATGATTTTAAATGATTTCTGGTGAAAGAATTATTTCATTTTGATTTAGTATATGAAAGTTATAATGGTTTGAATCTCAGATTTCAATATGCCGTCATTTATGTAATTTAATTATGAAGTGAAATTTTGTAGAACAGTGGCGAGTACATGGATTACATAGATAATTAGGCAATATTATTATAAGTTAAAAACAGTTGAGTTTGTCCTTTTTGGAGTTTTTATGATTTAGTTATGTATTTTCAAAGTTATCAGCCTTTACTAGTATAAAAATAATAGAGTTTAAGGTTATATTCTCCCGAAATAGTTTCTGTGATAGAGGTAATGTGGAGACCATTTTTAGAATTAAGTTCACTGAAAATGAAAATTATCAAAAGTGGTCTCACTGTTTTTGGAGTTTCCAATAATTACTTATGCATTTTTGAAGTCATCAGTCCTTTTCCTATTGTAAAAATAATGGTTTTAATGGATTAATTTCCAATAAAAGCCCTCTGCTACAGAGACATGTATGAAACCAATTTTGATAGGAAGTCCATTAAGAATGTAAATTTTCAGAAGTGGTTCCATTCAATTTGGAGTTGAAATGAATTTGATATGCAATTTAGAACTTAATACCATTTTTGAGTTTATAAATAAACAGATTTCGAAATTACTAAAAGAACTACTACTTTTCTCACCGAGACGTGTGCTAGCCACGGTCAAAGACATGCGGGGCCCGAGGAACAGTGCGTTCTCTAATTTAACTCAGATTTAAAATACGAGAGCTGACAGGTGGGGTCCCCTGTCAGCCACTCGGTCTACTGGACTAGGTCCACTGACGCGTACGCTTGGCGCACGGGGTTTAAGGGCTAGGCCCACCCGTTAGTCTTGGTGGCTTTTAAAATCAGTGTGCTGGATTTCTGTGCAAGGTCCCACTTGTAAGCGACACATTAGGACGGCTAAGACAGTATTTAATAGCTAATGATTGGGTTAACGCGGCAAATGACAAAGCTACAGTGATGGTCGGGGTACGGCACGGCAATCGCGCTGCCGCCCGCTTGCCGGCGGCTCGCCGGCGCTACGCGCCACGGCGGAGCCCGCCACTTGTCGCATTAGCTCCGCAATAGTCTTGCGCATCATAAGCATGTGGTCTCGGTACCGAGTTTGCCTGGCGCGCTAGCCGGAGATGAACGGAGGTGACTCTTACGGCAAAAGTGCAAACAACGATGTACAGCTCCGCAGCGACAACCAAGCGTATGCCCAGGCCCTAGGGACTAAGTGGAAGTTACCTGAGCTATATGGAAGCTCGGGGAAGCTTGGAGATGGCTGGAGCAGTGACGGCGCCGGAGAAGACAAGTGCGGCAAAAAAGGGCTTCACGTGGAGAGGATGCCTGAAGCCAAAAGGAGGTAACTGAGAGCTAGGTATAGCTCAAAGATCCACAGAGGATACTCTAGGAGCTTACCGGAACAAGGTAGGAGATGAAGGGTTCGTGCTATGGCCGAAAAGATCAAATCTTCCAATACACGCACACCTGTCGTGCAATGTCCAAATAGAGTTAGGGGTTTTGATTAGTGAGGTAAGGCATGCAAGGTGACGCGGTGGATTGAGGATAATACCTCCCGGACACGAAGAACGCACGGGTGTGTCCGCGGTGGCGCGTTCTGGCCGTGAGCTGGAGCACGAAGATGAACCAGAAGCTACAAGCAAAGATAGGAGCTGGGATGAGCAAAAATGGAAATGACATGGAAGGTAGAAGCTGAGGGCACCGGTGTCGAGAAGCTTACCAGAGAGATGAGCTCAAGGAAGCTTCCCTCTCCTCTGTCAACCGAGGATAAGTGAGGGGGAAAGGAGGGCGTCGAGGGGTGATAAAGCCAGAGAGTCGTTGGGGGTGGGTGCGGTGTGCAGAGGGGGAGCTCGGGGATAGGCCAACGGGCGCGGTGAGGTGATGGCGGCTCAGGGCGAAACGACCACGTGGCGAGGAGGCTCTGCGCGAGCTCTGTCGCGAGGAGGAAGAAGGCTCTAACGCGTGGGTCCGGGCAGTCTGCGGCAGAAGGGGCGCAGCGCGGTGCGTAGCGATAGATTTGATCAGCACCGTTGGATCGCGAAAGGACGGGCGAGATGAGTTGGGGGGGGGGTTCGGACAGGTCAACAGGGTGATGAGATCTGGATCGTTGATCTTCGATCCGACGGACGCATGTCTCGGTGCATTTAGGTGGTTGGGTTGAGTCTGGTTGCCGAGTCGGACTCGAGTCGGAGGAACAGTACCAAGTAAGGGTTTAGGTTTAGAGTTGACTGAAATTAAAGAATCAGATTTCTACTTTGACCCGTGCTTAAAAATAGAAATAAAAATCATGAAATCATGAAATAAATTGTGGGGGTTCCTGGGATAATATAGTTCACATAAAAATTATAAAACCCTACTGTTCATAATATAGTTTATGATATTTAAATTCAAACATGTTGTATGTCTATGAATGTTGTTTGAATTTTAATGAGGTTCAAACTAGTCCCAAAAACTTGGGAAAAATTATATTAATTCCTGATAATCAATGTAGTATTTAAATAAATTGATTCCAGATGATGATCACAATATTTTATCACTGATTCGAATTGAAATATGAATTTTGATGTGTATGTTCACCCCAAATTAGATTTTCCAAGTACAATATATTATGGAAATGTTTTGAATTTGATAATGCATGTTAGTGAAATACATATTAACCCAATTTAATTAGTTGGGGCTGTGACATAAGACTTGGTTCATCACACCACAGACCGGTCCTTAATCACTCAGACGGGGCTATACAATTCCATAACAACAAACAACAACAATAATTCATCATCACCCTACACCCGTCCAAGTTAAGAACATAAAACCCATGCCCAACATATCCATAAACCCCAGATGCAAAGCTCTGGATACATTCCTCAAATCCATCATAATCCAATCCATAAAAATCCTCAAATTTCATTAAGATTCAATTTGATCCATCGGCCGATGGACTAGCTCCATCAACCGCTCTCGGCTACGACTACTAGCATTGTTAAGCATCGTTCTACAAACTAGTAAACAATCCCATATAACATATAACCTTAATCATTCAAGGTAAAAGGATAATCAACATTCAAAGGAGGGCTAATGCAGCAATTAGGAGATTAACTACTTCTACCCATAAACATACATTTCAAAATAGCATGCAATTGCGATAATTAATAAAACTCACACAAAACTTTTAAAAACCACTGGGAGCAATATGATCAAAAGGAGGGTGCTCGCACCTTTGCTGTACCACTTGTTCAATCTCAGGTTACACTTAATTTGATCTCACGAATATAACAGTATCGTCAAAAACCTAATCGAAAGACGATATTGCAATAAATATCAAATAAAGCCAAAAATTCAACATGCTCAAAAATGTATGAAATGTATACAGTACGTAGATTATGATTTTATATGAATTTAGGTGAAAGATTCATTCCATTTGGATTTAGTATGTGAAAGTTATGGTGGTTTGAATCTCAGTTTTCTAGAAAATCCAATTTGGTACTATTTATCCAAATTAAATGTTTGGTCAAAATTTTTAGAGCAGTGGTGGATACAAGGGTTACGTAGATAAATAGAGGATAATATTATAAGACCAAAATAGTTGAGTTTACCTCATTTGGAGTTTTCAAGATTTAGTTATGAATTTCTAAAGTTATCAGCATTTTATAGTGTAAAAATAATTCATTTTGGGATCAATTTCGACAAAATATATCTTCTGAGTCAGAGGTAAGACTGAAATCATTTTTAGAAATAATTTCAATTAAAATAAAAATTATCAAAACTGGTTTCACTGTTTTTGGAGCTAAAATGAAATAGTTATGTATTTTTGAAGTTAAATGTATTTTTCAGTGTACAATTAAATGTATTCCAATTTTTCTTAAGTACTAAATACTTTTTCTACCGAACACTGCGCTAGCCACAGACACTTACAGGCGGGACCCCAGGTCAACGGTTGACTCGGTCAACATTGACCCAGCCAGCAGAGAAAGACGTCGAAGACGTATTTAACAAAATATGCCTTCTGATTATAAACACGTACTCTTAATTGAAGCGTATAAGGAATATGTTCTCCTTTAGGGAAAACGTACCATTTAAATCTACACTATCTCTTAACCGGCCATGAGGGCCCACTTGTCATACTCTACCTCAACTCAGTCAACCGACAAAGATACGTTCTTAAATGCTAATCATCGTGTTTAACTTTAAATAACGCGCTACTGTGCCGGTCGGTAATCCCACAACGCAGGGGAGCGCGCGGTCGCGAGCTTTGCCGGTGGCTCGCCGGCGTGGTGATCTACGGGCGCGTGATCCAAGGGCACGGATGGGAGCACAATAGCTGTGCGCTTCAAATGGCACCGACGGCGACCTCTACGGCGGCCCAAAGCTGCGGCGCAACGCCAGTGAGCGGTGGTGGCTCCCGGCCTAATGTGCATGCGACGCTTCAGTGGTGTATTGACCCAAGTAAAGCATGCAAGAGCTACTAGGGGACTTAGTGAAGCTCACCAGATGGATAGGGAGGCCGGTGAAGCTCGGGGAGAAGCGGTCGCTGGTAATGGCGGCGGCGGCGCTAGGTTCAACGCGGAGGAGGCAATCTGTGCAAGGGACCCAACAAGAAAAGGTTGGAAATGCCTCAGATAGTGATGCAGATGGTAGTAATACAAGGAATTGGTAAATGGCTTACCCGATTGACAAAAGATGCCGAATAGGGTTGTCGGCCAAGATTTAGGGAAAACTCCAAATTCAAGTGATCATGTAAAGCATCGACCAAATTGGTTGAGGGGAAAACAAGGTCATGCTTAAAGACATGATATGACGCGCTAAACCGAGAAATAAACTCACCGGAGAAGGGAAAAGGAGTGGGGGTGGCATTCGGTGCACGTCCTGGAGCCGAAGAGGACACGCTCTAGACTTAGAACCTACAAGCAACAACAAGAGCTCCAGTGAGCTAAAATGGAGAGGGTAAGCACGGATAAAGCTAGGGGATGCAAGGACTTTGAGCTTACCTGAGAGGAATGCTCACAAGAGCTTCCTCCTCTTCCTCGGCCGGGAAGAGAAGTGAGCAAAAGTAGGGCACGGAGGCGGTTTTGTGCAGGGCTAGGAACGGGAAGGAAAGCGGCGTGAGAAGGAGGCGCTCTGGGATAGGCTGTCACGGGCGGTGGGTGACGGCATCAATGTCGTGCGGACGGAGGCGCTGAGAGCGAAAGCGCCGCGTGGAGCTATAGTCCTGCGCGTGTGCCAGTGAGAGGAGGAAGACGCCCCTGTCGCGTGGGCCCGGGCGGTCAGACACACAAGGAGGTAAGTGGCGCGGGCGAGAGGGCTCGGTGGAGCCAAGTTGGCTTGGCCCGGTCTGAGTCAGGGTTTGGTTTGGTGCGGTCGGTTCAACAGTTTAGGGTTTGAATTCAAAACACTTTGACCAAAATAGCAGCATATTTGACCGAGGCTTTAAATATAGCAATAAATTTCTAACAATTCTGAAATTAATCAGAGGGGTTTCTGGGATGATCTAGTATTCACAAAAATTATTAAACCTTATTTTCATGATATATTTTGTATAGTTTTAATTCGACCTAAAGTAGGTCTTTGTATTGTGTTTGAATTTTCTAGGGGTTGATTTGAGTTCCAAAAGTTTGGGGAAAATTATATTAAATCATGATAATTAATATAGTGTTTGAATAAATTATTTCTAGATGATGATCAAATGTTTTGGTTGCCGTTTTTATTTGAAGTTCGAATTTGAAGTGTATGTTAAATCTTTGATTTAGATTTTCTGAATGCAATAACATATGCAAATACCTCAAGAACAATATGCATGCTGATGAGATGCATACTAAATATCATTGATTAACTCGGGGATGTTACAGAGCTCCGGCCTGCTCAATGCCCGGCCGTCGCGGGCCACGTTCGCCGGGGCGTACCACGTCGTCTACTTCGCGAAGATCATGCTCGGCGAGAAGTTCCCGGCCAGCGTCGACGCCTTCACGAAGACGGTACGCGCGCTCCTGGGCTCTGATGTGTACGATCGACGTCAAGCGGCTGGCAAGGGAGCACCAGCTAGCCAGGGTTGCAGGGTCGCGCTCAAGGATATATCACGAAGCAGCTGGGCGTCGTGCCGCCGGAGGAAGGGGCTCCGGAGCTTGCCGCCGCCGGCAGTGCGCTGGGGTTGCAATCTTTTGAGGTGTTGAAGGAGAAGCTTGGCTGCAACACAGACAAGTACCGCGGCGAGTTGTGTGGGCTTCAGGCCAGTTAGTGATTATAAGCAAGATAATACGATTGTTTTGAGCCCAGGGCTCATCGAGGTGGATCGGCCGACCAAGATCAAACGACGTTGCCAGAGACCATAGCAGAATCTGCACGCTAGCAAAGGATTACTCTTTGGTAAATGTTACCATCCATATGTCTGTACCGGTCAAATTCTACGGATACTTCACTCACTTTATATACGTTGGCCCCACCACTTTATTCATTACTCACTGCACGAGATGGAGTGCACTTCGCCTCCCTAGAAAGGCTTTATTTTTTTGCACTCTCCGTAAACACAAGTGTAACATAAGTGTTCTTCTTCATCTCTTTCTTCTCTCTTTTTTGCGTGTGGGAGAGCTCTCTCTCTACTTTTGCCATCCTACAGCCCAAACCCACCATCGATTAGAGAAAAGTCTCGCAAGAAGGAGAAAGATTTGGAGAGAGAACATCTTTGCCTGCTGCTTTCTTATGGTGGGCTGGAGCTTCTTCTTCTTCCCCTTTATTTGCTCTTTCTCCATTTCACAGCACTTATCCTATTCCCAAATACTCAACTCTCCCTCTCTCATCTCTCTCTCTCTCTCTCTCTCTCTAGAGCTTGGAACCAGCGGAGGTGTGGCAGGCATGTCTCCCTCTCATGCGGGGGGCGGACGTGTCGGCGCAAGAAGAGCACGAGGCGGGGCTGGCGCCGGCAAGCGGGGCCACACACGCGCAGATGACCATCTTCTACGGCGGGTAAGTGGAGGTGCTCAACGAGTTCCCCGTTGACGAGCCCCTCGGGTGCCTCCCGTGCCCCTCGCGGCGCTGTCGTTGAGGGTGACGCCGGTGGAGTTTGCAGGTGTTGCATATGCCCTAACAAATATTGCATATTGCATATATAGATTTTTTGTTGCATCATATGATTTGAGATGTTGCAACCAATGCCATGAGATGTTGCATTAACATATGATTGAGAATGAGATTTTTCCTAGAGAATTTTTTGAATGTCGCTGGATGTTGCATAAATGAAATTAAAATATTTTATTAAGTTAGCCTCATAAATTTATTGCCGGTGTTTTTGCATGTGCCTCAAAAAATATTGCATGTTACAGTTATAGGATTTTTTTTGGTTGCATCAGATGTTGTGAGATGCTTCAACTAATGTTATGAAATGTTGCAGTTACTGGGTAGCGTACAGCGCTAGCGCTCACACCGTACGTCCGAGTGTTAGTCGTACCCTTACTCTTTTCCTTGTTTATTCTGTTAGGAAAAGAGATTGATTAGGCTTTACTTGTGCGCGAGCGTTTGTTTGACAGATGCTCGGATCAAGTATATTGAGAGGATTTTAGTATTTATTACCAAGAATATACGAAGTTTTGGACAAGACAATGGTTTCCCATAAGTAACTTTGATCATTAATTTTCATATTAACCTGGCACGCGGGGCATCTCTTTGTAATATGCTTAAAGTGATTGGCTGGAAATTTACTTTAAATGTCATGCAAAGTCGATGATTTTTAAACTGCTTAGCCATATATTAGATCAGACTAATTGCTGTCCTTTCCACCCAGCCTGAGTGCAGGAGCGCGATCCCTCAGGCGATTCCTAATGTGATGAGCGACCAATCGGAGATGGACTGTTTGTCCTCCGCTGCCTCCCAAATGTCGATGCCGGTGTCCTCCATGTCCGGCCTCCCTGTAGGCAGCTTGTGACAATTATTTTCTATCATATTTCTCTATGTTATTAGTGTTGGGCTATCCCTCCATATCACTACTACAAAAATGATTTGTAGCAACACCACCTATTTCACAGTAGAGGCGGCTCACTTACCAAGCGCCCCTCGACGGTGGTGAGCTCAGCCCAGCTATACCAACCGCCTCTACAAATGGTTGTGAGGCGGTGGTATCACCAACCGCCCCTACAAATGGTTATATTTGTAGGGGCGGAAATACTAGCCGCCCCTACTGTTTGATTTGTAGAGGCGGCTGGTCCCAGCCGCCCCTACTGGTTCATTTGTAGGGGCGGCTGGATAACCAGCCGCCCCTACAAATCGACCAGCATATAGTACCAGACCCCTTCTTCCTCCTCGAGCTGCACAGTGCAACCCGAGAGAGGAAGGAAGGGAGGCCTTGGGCACCTCCCAAAAATTGCTATTTTGAGGGGGGAAGGTTTTGAGTTAAATTCCTTTGGTGGAGAGGTTGTTGGAGGTAAGAAAATGGTTTTCCATACATCTTTTTGAAGTTTTAATGGTGGGTTATTGCTTAATTAGAGTTTTGATTTTCTCTCTCTTCTATGGTGTTTGAGTAATTTATGGAGCAAATGAGGTTAAAATTTTGAATATGCTAGGCTAAATTAGTTATGGGAATAATGTCATACCCTTATTTAGTCATTCTTCCTTGATTTTAGTAGACTATTAATTAGTTTTATGGATGTTTGAGCTACATCTAGATCTAGATACCTAGAACTAGGGTTTGTTTTTTTACTAATTACATTGTTATTAATTTAGTGGAATATATTTACAATTGCTATTTACATTGCACCATACATTTAGAATTATTAATCGAATTTAGAATATCCTTCCATAAAATTTCTATGTATATTTTTTGAAGTAATAATTAATTTTGAAGTATTAATTAGTCCTATTAATTCTTATCTTTGTTTTCTATATTGAAATAAAGATGGACGATAGGAACTCTTGGATGTATGGTAAACAAATGTGGGAGCCAAGTTTTCGTGATGAAGTGGATAAATTTCTTCAAGCCGCAGAGAGCCATGCAATGTCGAGCAATAATAGTGGTGAAATTCTTTGTCCGTGTAGCGATTGCAAGAACTATCTCGCATGGAAAGATGTGACTATCATTAGATCACACTTGATTATGCGAGGATTTGTTAAAGACTACAGTTTGGAATCATCATGGTGAAGCGGTTATTAACAACGTTGATCCAGAAGAAGACGACGACGATTACCTAGATTGCATGGACCAATATGTAGCTGAATATGATGCAGAAATAGACCGTGAAGAAGAAGGTAGTGGTGGTCATAACGACGAAGCTGGTGGCAATGATGGCGGAGGACGTGTCGGGGATGAAGATGACGGTGATTATTTGGAGGAAATGCTTGGGCCATTGGACCAGAGATTTTACTAAAGAGCCCGAAAGGTCTAGAAAATTTGGAAAGGGTTAAAAAGCCTCGAAGGAGACTTTGTATGGTGTTGAAAAGGGTTGTCCGACACCTTTGGGCGGTGCTACGTTTTGTGCTTGAGCTACTCATCACGAAGGCTAAATGCACGGCTGGTCGATTGTAGTTTCAATGATGCATTACGTCTCTGTCTTGGTTCTTGCCACACCAAACTCGATTCCGCCAACACATACGGCGAAGAAGGTTATAAGTCCATTGACAATGGGGGTTGAAAAAATCCATGCATGCCCTAACCATTGTATCCTTTATCGTGGCGATACGTTCAAGTCACTAGATAAATGCCCCGGGTGTGGCACTAGTCGTTACAAGAACAATGACCTTTACAACGGGAAGAAGCCTCCACAGGAAGAAGAGGAAGAAAGGTGGGAAAAGGTGGTACAAGATTCTCAACCCAAAGAGAACACTCCATTAGGCATCGATGCAAAGCAGAGAAGAATCCCTGCCTTGGTAATGTGGTACCTACCAGTCGTCGATCGCTTGAGGCGTATGTTCCTAAACCCTAAGGAAGCTTCACTCATGACATGGTGGGATGATGAACGCAAGGTGGGTGATGGTAAGATTGGACACCGGCCGATGCTACCCAGTGGGCACGCTTTGATGCGAAATACCAAGAATTTAGCAAAGACCCAAGGAATGTACGGTTTGGCCTTAGCACAGATGGAATGAATCCCTTCAATGAGAGAACCAGCGAGCATAGTACATGGCCAGTGATCTTAACCATGTACAACATCCCAACGTGGTTGTGTCAGAAGAGAAAATATCTTCTCCTCACTATTCTCATTCAAGGTCCCAAACAACCAGGCATTGATATAGATGTGTTCCTCGAGCCTTTGATGCAAGAAATGGAGAGGCTATGGCGGTATGGAGAGCCGATGTACGACGCCTTCAGAAAGGAGGACTTCATATGTAGAGCCATTATCTTTGTCACTACCAATGATTACCCTGCGCTGTTTGCTTTGTCTGGACAGATCAAAGGGAAGACGGGATGCTTAGTATGCTTGGATGGTACTACATGGGTGTTCCTGGATGCATTCAAGAAGACAGTTTACCTAAGGTACCGACGATTCTTAAAGACAACTCACGATACCGCAGCAAGTTGTTCTTCAAATTTTATGACAACAAACCGAGACCGAATCCCCTCAGAGAGAGCGTCAAAGCGGGCAACATGTGTTGAAATGGTGAAACACATACATGTCGATTTTGGAAAGAAGAATGCGGATGGGACAAAGAGAGATAGAAGCACACCTCCTGTCCCCGGTGTACCTTTTAAGAAAAAGTCGATCTTCTTTAAGTATCTGCCTTATTGGCCGGACTTGGAGGTCCCCCATGCCATTGATTCTATGCACTTACAGAAGAATGTATTTGAGAGTCTCATTGCTACCTTGATGGACACGGGCAAGACAAAGGATGGTCTAAGATCACGGAAAGACATGGTGCAGCTAAATGTGAAGCGAGCTTCACCCGATACCTCGGGTAATGGAAAATACCTCCTACCCGCAGCTAGTTTCAACGACTCGGATGAGAGGAGGCGATCGCAATTTCTTGGGAGGGTAAAAGTTCCCACTGGGTTTTCAGCCAACGTGAAGAAGCTAGTGTCAATGAAGGACCTGTCAATAACACGCTTCAAGGCTCACGATTGTCATGTGATGCTCACATTGTTCCTACCTATTGCAATCAGGGCTATAGAGCCAGAGTTCTTGAAAATGGCCATCACCCGCATGTGTTACTTCTTTTGAAGATCTCACGAAGACGATTGGTGAAAATGAGCCGTGACCTACATGAATTCGTGGTGGAGACAATAAACCAACTAGAGATGTGTTTACCTCTCGCTTTTTGATATAATGCCACATCTCATGATTCACATGGTTCATCGATCGTGCACCGGGCCCTTGCTACTTACATGAAATGTGGTCCTCGAACGGTTCATGTCGGTTCTTAACCGATACGTGCATAATCGAGCATGCCCGGAGGGCTCCATGATAGAGGGTTACAATACAGAAGAAGTCGTCGAGTCTTTGTCAAGAGTACCTAAAAGTACAAAGAGGATTGGTAAACTCGATTCTTGTCACAAGGGTAGGTTGTGGGAAGGGCACCAAGGGAGAAAAGTCTTCATCGACAAGGATTTCAACGAAGTTAGTCGAGCTCATTATAGTGTCTTGCAGATCTGAACTCGATGCAACCGTACATTGATGAACACTTGGATGTCATTAGGCGAGAGTAATGGCCGCTCGACGATTGGGTCATGAAACAAAGCACAAGCATCGATTCACTACATGGTTGAAGGAGCAAAACCTACCGAATGGGAAACCAGAGATGATATTACCATCGAAGGTTGGTGGGGCCCATCGAGACAAGTGACATCATGGCAAGCTTACGACATCAATGGGTACACGTACTATACCAGCGCAAAGGATAGTAATTGTGTGAACCAAAATAGCGGCGTTCGAATCGAAGCCATCAACGGAATGGGGCAAAAGACCCCATACTTTGGCATCATAGATGATATATGGGAACTTGACTATGGAATGGGTATACAGATGGCCATGTTTAGATGCCATTGGGTCAAACAACACCAAGTGAATGAGATCGGGTTCACGATCGTGGACCTCGAGAATATCGGATACGCAGATGACCCTTGGGTGCTCGCTTCACGTGTCACACAAGTTTTATATTTACGTGACCGAAAACTAACCTACCCCCAAAAAAGAAGACAAAGCATGTGGTTGCCTTGGAAACAAACTATTATCGGAGTAGACGGAGTGGATGATGTTGATGAGTACAATAACTACGATGAAATGCAACTATTCACCGACTTTCCTAAGAAGATCGGTGTCGTGGAAAGAACTTGCCCAAAGACATACCGCCATGGGAACGAAAATGTGCCAAGGGAAACTTGTTACTGAGCTAGTTGTTCAAGTTTGATGCATGGTGTGTGTATCTGTATGTATGTGTGTTCAACATGCATGGAGTGTGTTTGGAGAAAATGTGCCAAAGTTGTATATTTTGATGAGTTCTACAACTTTTATTTTTACATCTGTAACATCCCCATTTTGGCTTGTGTTTCAAATGTAATAAAATGCGGATAATTTAAAACTTTTCTTACACCCTTGTGCTATTGAGCTTTTCGAAATTCTTGTAAAAGAATTTTGGGAAATCAAAATTAAAATCCTCATTTGTCTCAAGTCAACAACCTCCTTGGTGAAATCGGTGTCGAACCCTTGGAAATAATTTTCCTTGGTTCTAAGGTTGCTTTGTGACACCTCTGATTTATTTCATAATTTTGGAAATTATTTGAAATATTTTAGAGGCAAGTCAAACCTGGTCAAACCTTTGAAATAGCCTTCTAGAGTCATAGAGTCATCAACCTCCATTAAAATTTCATGATTTTTGGAGCTAGTTTGCTATCTCTAAAAATCATTCCTAGGTTTCTTCGTTTTCAAAATCCATAGTCAAACATCAAGAACATACACTTAAAATAATTTTTGTAAAAGAATTTACTTCAATTAAAACTATGGAAATAATTTATAGGGCGGCTTGTAACCTCAACCGCCCTACAAATCGCGATTTGCACCGGCCGAGCCGCACCACATGAGCGCATCGCGAGCCGTCCGCTTGGAAATCAACGGCCCGATTGCCGGAGCATTGGATTGCCCGATTGCCTGTGATTCTCACCGTTGGATTCGATCCAACCGTCGCGGGACCGAATTTGTAAATTATTTGTAGGCGGTGGTTCAGAACCGCCTACAAATCTATTTTTAGGGGCGGCTTGTAATCTCAACCGCCCCTACAAATCGCCCTCCTATATAAGCTGGAGGGCGCGGGCGAGGCCGAAATCGGCTAAGTCATTGGGCGCACAACACCAAAATTTTTCCCGCCGCCGCCGTTAGGGTTTGCGCAAGTGGAAGCGACGGGGCGCGTGGCGGGGCGGTTACTCCCCCAGGGAGGACGTCGTCGTCGCGTACCACCGTGCCGTGCTGCTCGCCAAGCACACGTGAGTGGAACCCGCCATTAGGGTTTGCGCAAGTGGAAGCGACGGTGCGCGCAAGTGGAAGCGACGGTGCTCCCTCTCCCCTCTCCGACGCGCCTGTGCTCCCTCTCCGACGCCGGTACGGAACTCCTCTGTGTTATCTATACGGAACTCCTATGAACTCCTCTGTGTTATCTATACGCAACGGTAGAGTCACGTTGATGTGTGGATGGTTGTGTGTTGGTGAGTAGGGCTGGCGCCTGAGATCCCAGAGGACCTGTACTTCCTGATTAAGAAGGCAGTGGCGATAAGGAAGCACCTTGAGAGGATTATTTGTTCTAGAGTAGGCGGATGCGTTACGATGTGTTAATTATTTGCTACTCAAATACTTATTTGTGTTGTAGAGTCATCTTTGCTAAAATTGTTTAAATGCTAGCCCATTTAAGGCTTTAAGCTAGCTAGACATGTTTGAGCATGCAATGTGATGCTTCTTTGGAGTTAGCTTGTCATTTTGGACATTGTCTGGACATTGGTTGTATTATAGCATGCATCTTTGAATACATAAACATGTGATAAAACTTCAATTTGAGGTGTAAAGCTTGATTTTAAAGGTTGATATTGTCATTTCGGTTCTTATTGTTGCAAATAAATATAAAGCAAAGACTGATTCTATCAAGAATGAAATTTGTATGTCTTTGTAGGATAACAAAATTTGGCTAGTGCTAATTTATAGTTGTGAAATGATTTATGCCTCTTGTTGGATAGTTTGGACAGAAATACGAAGATCAATAAAGAGAAGGAAAAAAAATTCATTAGAAATGTGTATTTGGAGCTAAATTTCACTTGTTATTGGTATGTTTTGTTAGCTTAGGCATGGTAGTGGTGCGCGTTTTATTACAACTTTTAGCTTGACACATTTTACTTCTTTTGTTTACATTTTATTTTCTTGTGCTACATAAGCCCGTAATCTGTGAAAAATGGACCTTTCTAACTTGGTCTTTGATTTTTAAAGGCGATTAAATGTGATTTATTCAATTATAGCATGTATCCCTAGAACTCATCAATTAAACTGTCAAGGGCATAAAGGATATATGAAAATATGATCAACTTGATTATACCTTTGTCGACTGATATGCTTGAGGATGTCTCAATTTGGTTCTCAAGTTGCTCAAGCTCCTTCGTGCTAAGTGGACCCAAGTCCTCGCCAAGAATATTTCGTAGATCAAGCTCAAATTTAGCGATCTTGGTATAGTGCGGCTAGTATACGGGCTTACATAAAAACTTATTAGGAGGTAATAAGGATTTGTTAATTCGGGTGAAATCATGATTGTGATATAGAAACATGGTTTTATGTGTTGTTTAAAGGGCACATGGCTTGGTATGTTGTATACCGAGGACGGCAGACGGGGTCTTTGCAACTTTGGCTCAATGCCATGCTCAAGTCACTTGGTTTTCATGAATCTGCTTGCTACAAAAGCTTCAGTCAAAACAAGAGGCGAGTCTTCCAACTTAGAGTTCAACCGTTGTGAAGATGACAGAGTTTTTGCGAAGCCTGCTGCCGCTGTCGTTGCAAAAAAATCTTGGCTATTTCTTGTTTGCATGGTCCAGTCTTTAATGTTGGCAGTGCTCATCTTTTACATTGTTAGACGGGAACAATTGTCTGTGATGTTGTACCTATAACCATGTACTCATCTATTGGCTATGGCCCCTTGTGAGGTAGTAGGACCCATTTCATGACGACTAATAGCTGGTTAGACTGTTGTAACGCCTCTTATGCTCTCAAACTGAGTTTCTGTTTTAATGATCATGTCAATTCTCATTGGAGTGCATATGTTCTACTTGTACTACTCTCATCTCTCTTCCCTACTACTACTACCGCTGCTCTATTAGAGGATCAGTAATAGTATTGTTTATCTGTATTTGTTGCATCTATTAGAACAAAGCACAAAATGACGGGACAACAGACGACACAACCCGAGGCCCTGAACAAGTGCCAATCTTTGAAGACGAACAACCAGAGTTGCTTACTGAGGAGCAGTTCAACCAGGAGCTAGACGATGATCTACAAATGTTATTAGATGGGGACCATGAGGAGGCTAATGATGAAGACGACGAGGATGAAGAAGAGGATATGTAAGTCCGGAGGATCCTTTCCCACCTGGTAACAGACAGAGGCCAACCGAAGAGGAGTTGGACAGGGATTTTGATCCGAACGAGGAGGTAGGGATAAAGCCTTATTTCATACATTATGCTTGTATATAAGATCGTGTTATCATTACTAACACTTCGACCTAATAGGCCCCTTCTCGAACTCTACGATGTCGGCGACATCTCGCTGAGACAAGAAGTAGCAGAGGAAGGCTGGAGCGAGGCAAGAGCCACAGAGCCACAGAGGCAAGAAGTAGCAGAGGACACTGATGGCGCCTCGGCTCCACAACCCGAAGCCACAAACTCGGGCAGCCAGGCAAAGAGGGGACGAGGGAAAAGAAGTGCTAACATATATCCAAAGGACACAGTATATGTGATAAGAGAGGTCGGGAGGCTAGGGGAGCCACTTGAGCCAAAACATCTCAGAGCTAAGTGGCGTAACGCAATTGGGGCGCTGGTAAGAGATGAGTTGAACCCGGCAATCCCAACTTGGAAAGAAGTACCAGCTGATACAAAGAAAGTCTTATGGGATAAGCTGATGACCAGTTTTAGATTCCCGGCGGGAACCGAGGAAATGGTACGCCGTCACGCTATGAAGCAGATTGGAGAGTCATGGAGAGGTTGGAAGTCGTCCCTCAACGTCAAATATGTCCAAAAGGGATTAACTCCCTTCAAGGAGTTTGGCAACATAACTCCTGGACAATGGGAGCGGTTTGTGGCTCAGAAGACTTCAGCGGAAGCATTGGCCTCGCGTGCGTAACAGCGAGCGGGCGAAGAAGAACGTGCACCACCATCATCTAGGACCCGGTGGGTACTATGGAAAGGAAGAGCAATTTAGGAAGATAGAGGAAGATGCCGCATCAGCTGGGACATACAACTTGCAGGGGGTTTCAAAGCGCACAAGGAACTGGATCCTTTCGAGGAATAAAGAAGCATCCAAGGCGCTTAAGTTTAGTAAGCCGGAGACCGAAGAGACAGTATCAAAGATCTTGAACTATCTTGAGCAATGCGTAAGGGCTTATTTAAGCCTTCCGAGAGAGGGATGAGCTTAGCCTTGCCTTGGGAAACCCCGAGCACACAGGCCGTGTCGGGGCTAGGGAAAAGAGTGATATGGAAGGAGGGATTTGAAGAGGATAGGCACATGTACAAGAAACATGATAGAGACCGAGAGGCTAACCTTGAGGTCCAAGTAAAGGCTCTAGTTGCGAAGGCGTTGCAGGAGCAAGGACTGTCAACGGAGGCACGAACTGTAATGCCACCACCGGGACAACTGGAAGTTCGCAGACCAAGGTTCCACTGCAGCCACAACCGCCGTCGATCGCATCACGGAACCTACTCCTTGCACTTTGGTTGTTCTCATGGGCGAGCAATCAAATATGATTGAGGTGGCAACGGGTGAGGCACATCCTCCGTGAGGCACTTATCACACTAATCGGATCCGCCGGACTACACTAGGGTCGAGATTCGCACCGTGAAGTCCGAATTCAGCCGATGGAGGATAGACTTTCCAACTCCGAGGACTCCAAATACTCGGAGAAGTAGTGAACTGTTCGTCCTCCGCACAAGCGAGACATCATATTGACTACGATTACATCGCTCGTGCGGACACCGTTACGTTTGGAGGAGTTGAGGAGGGGAGATACATACACCACATCATGACCAACAATTGCTCGAGATGCGACACCGCCACCTCGCGATGGCGTGCCTCATGATATGCCACCGTCTTCACCGCCTCACGGAGGATGTGTAGAGCCGACACATGAACAACAAGAGGCGCTGCAGCATGAAGAGCATGCGGAACAAGTTGATGCACCGAAGGTGCCTGATGAGCCGAAATTCGAAAAAGCATCCAATCAAGATAAGGTCACTTATGTGCCGATGACGAGATGTCGTGGGGTGGAAAGGTGGTATGGCCATGATATGTTCAAGCCGGAGAACCAAGCGCCAAGATCTGAGAAGGCGGTCACCAGCAAACGGAAACAAGTGCAAGGGCAGGCACCAACCAAAACCAACCAGGTTACTTGCAAGTACGTAAATGTTGAATGCATCACATGGTCAAAGAATTGCCCGCAAAAATATGAAAGAGGCAAGTGTTTCCTTCCAAATCGGGTGATCCAGTACCTACCAATTGGAATGGAAAGGTTTCATGATTGGTACTTGCGTGCTATCCCGACGAAGGTAAATCTCATAGAGGCAAGGTTCCCGCCCATGACATTTGGAGGCCCAAAAGGACAAATTGTCTTTGACTTTGATGACATCCATACTATCTTTCGCCTCGAAGAAATGGAAACCAATCTCATTCGCGTGTGGTGCCTGTAAGTCCTACTCCTATTGCATTGATATGATTGTAATCTTTAGATTTTGTTATAACTAACTAACCCGCGCTATGATTTGTAGAATGCAAGTGCACATTTCAAGTAAACTTCCTAGCAAAGACCAAGCAGGGTACTTGGACCCTCAATTAATAGCCCAGACGATGTTTAATTTCCCCAGCAAGTGGGGACTGGACCACAAGGAGCTGTCCCGTGGAGAGAACGTTGAGGAGAAAGATAAAATACGGAATGAAAAAATTAGGAAGGAGTGCTATAAGGTTGCGGCGTATATTTCGAGAGCTTTCTCCAGAATGCAAGACAAATCCTATATATTTCTACCCTACAACTTCAAGTAAGTTTAACTATATCCTTCAATCTTTAATGAGCCATATTATTTTGTTCGATGCAAACGAGCTTATCTATTCCTATGATTAAATTCATGCAGCAAGCATTGGATTTGTGTAGCTGTCGACCTCAAGCTAGGCATGGCGTGGGTCATGGATCCACTTGATTATGACGAGTCGCTTTACAAAGATTTCATAAGCATTCTTAAGACGTATACTTATCAACCATCCTCATCAGCTTTTGACTTTTCAATACTAACTAACTTGCTTTTGTTAAATTCATTCGAGCGAGCGTCATGGTACTACGTCAACAAACTCAAAGGGTGCATGATCCGAGAGGAAGGGTGACCTATATGTCAAAACAAGATGGCGGTAAGTGCAACTTACTTTAGTACTTACATTACGTTGCCGCCACAAGCATTGACGTTTTATATGCGAAACTCACGTGCACAAGCGTAAGTCCGGAGTTTGCACTCGTGGATATTACGTATGCACTTACATGAGTGTCACCGGTGCTACAGGAGACACCCTTTATGGTATGTTATAACTAATTCACTCGTCGTATAACACACGCATATGTTATGAAATACTAAACTTAAAATTGTCTTGTAGTGGAAAGATGAGATAGGAATTTGTAGAAAACCACTCAACGATGATAGCCTCCTGGAGCTCGTCGGGGACATTTGCAACTTCATAATGGATGCTATTATACACGCCGAGGTACATACCATGACGACACGTCTATGCTAGGGCGTCGCCTCGAGTACGAGTTCCTTCGTGAGTGGGAAGGAATGCATTTAGGACATTGAGAACAATGTGTATGTAATGTTATCGCACTTTATGCTACAAGTGTTTCTAATGATAAATTATAAACATGATGTTGCAGATGTGAATATAATGTCTCGTTGAACTTGTTAATATCATGTCTTCAATTATATATATATATATATATATATATATATATATATATATATCATGCATGGTTTGATATATGTACCGTGGTTTGAGAATTTGAATTTTTTTGGCGGGAAAAGCAGTTGTAGGCGGTGTGGTTGCAAGCGCCTCACAGAGAAAATTACAGAGGCGGTGGTCACCTAAGCCGCCCTTACAAATCTAATTTGTAGAGGCGGCTGGATTACAAGCCGCCTCTACAAAACAGTTTGTAGGGGCGGCTCTAGAAACCAACCGCCTCTACAAATAAGATTTGTAGGGGCGGTTCAGAAACCGCCCCTACAAATCTCTGATTTGTGGCGACGGTTGGGTAGGGGCGGCTGGCCGAGCCGCCTCTACAGAGGCTCACCAGCCGCCCCTACAGTGCTCTGCTGTAGTAGTGTATGAAGACACATCTCAGCCAACAAGCTCAAGAAATAACAACCATTGATCACCTTAAGAATGAAGGGTGGAGATAAAATAACAAAACCCTAAGCCTCTCTTCAGCAGCCAGAGGTAGAGAGAGATATAGCAGCAATCAAAAAGAAAATACAACAACAAGAAAGGAGAGGAAGAAGTGCTGTTCCAGCTTGAGTGCACCTGCGCGATCTTCATCAAGTGGACGATCGGAGTAGCAAACGTGGTCGGATCTACCTCCAATTTGGTTTGTGAACTCCTGACTCGTAGCTCTTTTATATGTGCGGTTGGATTGAGGATTGGATTAGAGGAGCTTCAGGTTTTAGAGGGATTTTGTCAGTTCGGGTAGCAGCAGATTCAGCACTGAGCGGTTTTGGTAGAAGTTCTGTTTGAGTGATGAAACTTTGTCCGATTTGGCTGAAATTTGGACAGCTTGTTGGGAACTCGTGGATTCACATTCCTGCCAAGTTTCATGCAGTTTGGATCTGTAGTTTGCTAGATATGAACTGAAATCCGAAGGGGACAGAGGATAGGTTTTGTTCAGCCTATTGGTTACTTCTTAATCTTGTGTTGTTGTTATTGTTGATGTGCCAAGATTTCACCTTGATGGTGGTATTGTTGCTGCTGTAATTTCTCTAGTGTAATCTAGAGAAGACTCCATTTTACCCATTATTGATATAGTGGAAGATTTGGGAGTGGACCGTTTGGTCCTGTGGTTTTTTGCTCCTCACCTTGAGGAGATTTTTCCACGTTAAAATCCTTGTGTCAATGTGCATGTGACCTTATTGATTATTCCGCTGCATATCTGCTAGTTGTAATTTTCTCACAGGTCATCACGAGAAGAAAAGAGGTTGCTTAGACTACTGTCTAGTGATGTAAACCTCAACAAAGTGGTATCAGAGTTTTATGTGTTTGCCTTGTGGTGAAAGATGGAACTGAATACTAGCAGAATGATCTCACTAAATGATACAAACTATCAAGCTTGGAAGGGCAAGATGGAGGACTTACTCTATGTAAAGGAGTATTACAAGCCGGTGTTTGCACTTGAGAAACCGGATGACAAAACCGATGATGAATGAAAGATATCTTTTATTTCCTTGTTTGTTTGATTTCTGATCCGTGATAAATAAGGAATATGAAGCCTTCCAAACGACAAGAAACTCGTGGATTAACAGGAGATCACCCAAAGGTGCAACAAACTATGAACTCCTCACATTTAGGAACTCTCACGCGTCGGTTTTTCCAACCTCTGCAGTATGCAATAAAATTGCCACAACTTTATGTAGAAAGCACCAAATCATGTACCGTTTGATACTTTGATTGTTAGAAAGTATACTTAATATCCTTTCCAAATATGTATTTGTTGCTAACTGGAACTGACTGAATTGGTACATATGTCTTCATGAACTTGATGTACAGAACAACGAACCACGTGCCAAGTAAAACTTGGTTGACGTTTAGTTCTCCTCTTGGGTCGAAAGAAACACCAGCACCAGCTTTCTTTTCTTGATGTGCAGCATGTACTCCCTTCCCCTTGTGGCCCAGTACTACTTCCCACACCTCCCAATGCGCCACGCGTTGGGTATGCGCAACTTGAACCTAGCACCGTCTCTGTTGAATCTGAAAACATACATAGTATGCATGTTAGGTAGTAACCAAATCCCATTAATTTCATGTATAACATTAGTGAAGAAGGAATTCACCTCTAGGTGTAGCTTTTTTGTTTGTAATGGCTGGACATGTTGCTCTAATGCATTGGGAGTGCTAGAATTAATTGAAGTGACAGCATGAGAAGTTGTAGCATCGGGGATGTCGTCATCAATTTCTGAACGGACGTAGCATTTTAGTTAGTATGATGGATATACTGCATTAGTGTTTTGTATTTTGTTTTACTTTTTTTCAACTGGTTGTGTAGCCTACGCAATTGCACAGCTAGCAATAATACAATTATATTTTGTCATGGAATGGTTATTGTCTTCAACATTATGTTTTCAACATCACTGCTTTTTGAACGCTTCAAGCTATGTTGAAAAACCCATGAAGATCTATACTAATCGGCGGAAATCGCTCTGGTGTTACATAGTACGTACATCACCACCAGCAATATCAATCCTAAAATAACCTCCAGCACTCTCATCCAATCTATTTTTATTTTCTACTGCTCACGGAATGTAGTGTAAGAAGAAAAGTCTTCGGTGAGCTCTATAACTTAAGCAAGGGCACATTGAGTGAAAAAAAAATTAGACCACAGACCAATGGTCCAGCTTAATTTGAAAGCAAGACCGTGGCTGTTTTTTTTATGTGTTTTTCCATTACGGCAAACTCGACAGATTTCTTGTCTTCTCTGAGCTGATTCCAGAACTCATTTTGCCCTGTCTATATGTGACGTGTGGGTCCAACTCGACGTAAGCTCCAAGAAGGTCTCAAGACAAGGACTTTTTTTTTGGTAGAGGCTTTCAGAGATTTTTTTTAGAGATTATAATGACGCACATACTCAATACACATTATGCTCACACTCAACACAAACCACACGCACACACTCAACACGCATACCTCCTTAGTAAGCTTTGAATCAATCAATACTTATATATACATTTGTCGTTTATCTCTGCACTTCTTAAAGATGAATTAGCCTATTCGACATCTAAGACTTTGCCTTGATCATGTCCTATGCATGATTTTCTTTTAGTACACTATGGGTCCATAAACTTGTCAGACTTCATCACTTAGGCCCCTAATCTATGAAAATGCCTAATCAAGTATCTAAACTTAGTTAAGTGGGTTATCGGAGGTCCCAAAGTGGCTAGGTTCGGCTTGACCATTGACGTGGACAGTTGACTATGCCAGCGTGGCTTGTGGGATCACGTGCAACATGCGTGACTAGCTTGCACAAAACTCCTCGGGCTTGTTATCTGTTCACAATCCATCCCCATTCTCTTGTGTCCACTAGGGTCTCAGGTGATCGGGCGGAGGCAACGGTCGGGTCCCTGGGTTGCCATCTTCGTCCTTAGTTGAAGGAGGGTGGAAAGGGGAATGATTCTCGGCGCGTGGAGTGGTTATCGGCGTACTCAGGCGGAGACGATCATGGTGCCAACGTTGCGGGCAGAAGGAGAACTGCCTCATGTGTATGGTACGTGCTTTAGTACCTAGTTTGCATGCCCATTTATGTGATTTTTGTTGTGATTTTGCTCTACAAAGTGGTCAATGTAGGCGTATTGCTGGGTTTATGAATCTAGGGTTTAGTATTCCCGAACAAAGTGCACTGTGAGTCTTAAAAGATCTTGTAACATCCCCAGATTAATTAATGGGATTTGGTATGCATCTTATCAGCATGTTTGACTTTTTGGAAGCATTTTCATAATATTTTGCATTTGGAAATTTATCAAACAAATTAAGCATACACTTCAAATTCAAAACTCCAAATAAAAATAGGAACAAAAACATTTGATCGTCATCTCAAAATAATTTATTCAAATACTAGAATAATTATCTTGAATAAATATAATTTTTCCAAAATTTTTCGGACTATTTTAAACCCCCTTAAAATTTAAACACCATTAAAAGACCTAGACTAAGTTTGAATTTATTTTACACAAATTATATTATGAACAGTGACTTTAATAATTTTTGTGAACACTAGGATGTCCCAGGAACCCCTCTGATTTATTTCACATTTTTAGGATTTTTATTTCTATTTTTTAAGCCTTGGTCAAACTTGAATCAATAGAACTCAAAATCAGTCAAACCGACGCTATTCCTTGGGCTCGGACCAAACTCTGACTCAAGTCCGACCCGGGCGAGCTGTCTTGACTTAACCTCCTAAATGCACCGCCCCACCCCGGACCGTCCGATTAACATTCAACGGGCCAGATCTCGTAGCTGTTCGGTTTAATCTAAACGGACATGCGATCCAGGCCGTTAATCCTCCATCGTGCGATCCCAACGCACCGTCCGCACTCAGTCGCTAGAGGTGGGCCCGCCTCCTAGCACCGTCTTCAACCTCGGGCAGGCGAGGCTCAGAGCGCGCCTGCCACGCGCTCGTCGCATGCTGCCCCGCTCCATTGACGCCGTGAGCCACCGCATCTCCTGACCACACCTGAAGCTCCGCATTGTGACGCCGCCTCTTCCTCCGTCCTCTTCCCCGTTCAAAACCGGCTCTACCCCCTCTCTCAGCCCACTTCTCCTGTCGGAGGCCGAGGAGAGGGAAGCTCCTATGAGCGTTCCCATCGGGTAAAATCCACCCCGTCTTGTCCCCTAGCTCCTACCTACCTTGTTGTTTCCATTTTTGCTAGCCCAAGCTCATCATTTCTCTTGTAGCTCTCGGAACGCCGTCGGGTCTTTGTCATCGCCAGAGCGCGCTCTGTGGAGCTCCACCACGCCCCTGTCACTTCCGGTGAGCTTCTTCTTGTTTCTTGCGCGTCATATCGTGCCTCCTAGCACTACATCACTTTCCCCTCAACCCATTTGCTCATTGATTCGCAGGAACATTCGAATTTTGAAGTTCCCTAATTATCGGCTGAAAACCCTATTCACGATCATTTACCGAAATCCGGTAAGCCATCCTCCAATAGCTTGTGATGACACCATCTCTGTGACTTTTCTTAGCTATCCCAACCGCCCTCGTCATTCCTTTTTGCCCAGGGTGCCCTCTCCGCGTGGGGCTTGCCGCCGCCGTCGCCATTGCCGTGGGCAACCCACCTCCAAGCTCCTTCGGCCCTCTCCACCCTACTGGTAAGCTTCATGGAACCTCTAGGAAGCTTATGCATGCATTAGTTTACTCATTGTGTCGTCGGGTCATCCTTGCCTCGTTGGACCGAAAGCCACCGCCGCTTGCCGGCGTTGCGCCGCCGTTACCGGCTGTATCAGCCGCCGCCACCTTGTGCTTCGTGAGGTTACCAGGAACCCGTTTCTGGCGTTACTTCGCGCCCTCAAGGACCACAGCGCCGGCGAGCAGGCAAGCCACCACGCGGCCGCGAGAGAAGCGTGGCACGCTCTGACCGTTCCTGTAGCTCATCATTAGAAGTTAATGGCGATGATTAGCTTTTAATTGTGAATCTTTGTCGGAAAACAACGTTAAAACGTTATTTGTTAACCTGCAGCGTATGACTTGTGGGCCCGTGTAAATGGTTAAGTGGTTATGAACTTTCAGTAGGACGTATTCTCTTAAGGTAAAACGTATTCTTAGAATAACGAAAATAAATTTACGTCTCTTGATTTATAAGACGTATTACACGGAATACACCTTCAGCTTGGCTTCGGCCGAGATCGGACAACTTTGACCAAGTCAAACCCTTAGCTCAGGCCCCACCTGTCATAGTCTTGGCTAGGTAAGCCTCGGTACGAAAAGTGTTGATGTATTTAGAAAATCCCGAAGTGGATTATTTACACACTAACAATTTGAATAACTTCAAAAATCCATATCTAACTCAAATCAACTTCAAAATAAATGAAACCAGTTTTGATATTTTTCTTATTAAGTAAAGTTTATTTTAAAAAGGGTTTCAAATGTGTCTCTGTAACAGTGGATATAGTTTTGTAAAAATGATCCATATCTCTTTTATTTTTACATTAAGAAAAAGCTTTTAACTTCAAAAATACATAACTATTTAATTTTAACTCCAAAAACAGTGAAACCACTTTAGATAATTTTCATTTTAATTGAACTTAATTAAAAAAATAGTTTCAGTCTTACCTCTAGCACAGATGATATATTTTGTGGAAATTTATCCCAAAGTGAATTATTTTTACATTGTAAAATGCTGATAACTTTATAAATCAATAACTAAATCATGAAAACTCCAATTGAAGCAAACTCAACTGTTTTGAACTTGTAATAATATTGCGTATTTATCCATGTAATCCATGTACTCACCACTGCTCTACAAATTTTCATCTCATAATTAAATTACATGAATAAAGGCGTGTTAAAATCTGAAATTCAAACCACCATAACTTTCACACACTAAATCCAAATGGAATGAATCTTTCACCTAAATTCATATAAAATCATAACCTACCTACTGTATAAATTTCATACATTTTTGAGCATGTTGTATTTCTTGCTTTACTTGATATTTATTGCAATATCGTTTTTCATTAGGTTTTTCGACGATAACGATATATTCGTGAGATTATTATGAGTATAACCTGAGAATGAACTTGTGATACCAGCAAAGGTGCGAGCACCCTCCTCTTGATCATATTGCTCCCAGTGGTTTTTAAAGTTTTGTGTGAGTTTTATTATCGCAATTGCATGCTATTTTGAAATATATGTTTATGGGTGGAAGTAGTTAAATTCCTAATTGTTGCTTTGGCCATGCTAGTAGTTGTAGCTGAAAGCGGTTGATGGAGCTAGTCCATCGGCCGATGGATTGAATTAAATCTTATTGAAATTTGAGGATTTTATGGATTGGATTATATTGAACTTGAGGTTTGTATCCAGATCTTCGAATATGGTAATATGTTGTTGTTGTTGTTGTTGTGTGTTGGACTTGGACGGGTGATAGGGTGATGAAGGGGTGGTCCCGGATTCATGTAGCCCCGTCTGAGTATTTAAGGACCGGTCTGTGGTGTGATGAACCAAGTCTTACGTGCAACCACACGCCGGGATAATGGCGAAGGCTTGGCTAACTAATTTGTTGTGTGTTAGCTATCAGAACACAATTAGGTTGGCAATTGCATTGTTATTTTTAATTGTTCTCTTGTCAATCTGGCGGGGGCATGTTAAGGGTCGCCTTACTTGCTCTTAAGGGTATCTTGTTGGATAGGGACTTACTTACGCAACGGGGTTTACTCCTGTGGTTCAGCGATCTATCATATGCTCGCCATAGGACTGTCTTCGGGTGGTTTGATAGTTAGGACATGACATTGTAAAGGCCTCGTTATGCTACCTCAGTCACACTCCTGTGGAAGAGTGCATTGGCCGACATTATGAGGAATGCATATCGTGTGGGTAAAGCTGTACAACTCTGCAGAGTAACTACATCTATTTGAATAGCCTCGTCCTAGGTTATGGACAACACTTGTGGGAAAGCAGGCACAGTTAGTTTTTGGGAAGTTAAGTTTGGGTTATGGTTGGTAATGTTATGTCTTTATGTTAGTTTGTTAAGAGCTGAGTTGTTATCATGAACGCGTTGTTCGCGCGTTATTTTTGTTGAGGAATGATTGGTGCCACGAATGAGATGTTCGTGTGTTGATTATATTTGGAGAGTATACCATTGATGATCATTACTTACTGCTATAAAATATTTCATAAATGTTTTACAAATGGCTGGTTAGAATCTTTTATCCATATGCAAAACGCTTTATTCTGAAAAATTGACTAGTGTAGTGGCCTTCCGTTGATACTTACTTGCATCCTTATTTTTCTTGAAAAGTCTCGCGAGTACAACTTTGTACTTGAAAAGTGTCTATTTGACCAGGTAAGGACGGCGGGCGCAACGGCTTTAACTCCAGTTGGTTGCTTGTGGGATTGTGAGCATGCCAACTTGGTTATTCCCTCTTTATTTAAGTTCATCTTCTGCTGCAAATTTATTGTGTTTTTGTTAATTAGATTTGGACGATTGGCCCTCTTATGTAAATTGGGACCGAAAGGTTCTATGTTGGAAATGTATCGAAGTTTATATTATTATTGTACATTGTGTATGGATGTGATTGCAATGTTGTGTACTAGGATATGTGCATGTTAGCCACTGATCCTTGGGAGCTAGCATGTGACACATATCCGGGTCACTCGGAATCGTGTTCGTCTCACGTTAAGTGTTGCGTTTACGGCGTAATCACTTAGCTTGATACGGATCCGATCTCGGGGGTCCCCACAGCGTTGGTATCAGAGCCATACTGACTGTAGGTTAAGGCCGTAGCAATGGACGTTATTAGGTTTTTAAGTTAGAATATTTTTCAAACTATCAAAAGTTTGGCAAAAATGTTAGTAATATAATTCCTTTGTTTCTTACCCATCCTAGTATCTAATTCTTACATCACTATTCTTTTGAATTGTGCAAAATCGTTTTCTCCAATGCTCGTCTCTCTTCCAACACTAGAAACGTTAAATAGTCACCGGTGAAGAGCAATAATGGAAGAACAAAAAGACGACGCCTTGCTGCGATTTTAGGAATAAAGTAGGATTTATCTTTATATGTTGTACCCCCTAAGGATACTACGTAGCTTGTAGACGCTGGATTTTATAAAGATCATTTGCTCTCTTTCATTCCAAGTAGTTGTGCATCGCCTACGGGCGGGTTGTATCGCAACTATGTCGGAAAACTAATCGTGTTTTCACTTGTATCTTGTGCTGTCCACCTGGGCTCTAGCACCCCATTTCTTGTTGCATAAATGTGTTTTCATTGTACATTCATGCTAGGTTGAGTTACCTCTTGCTGTCAATTCTTTACCTTGTACTTTTCCTTTCCTTTTGCCGGTTGCTAACAAGTTGTATGGCAACAGGATGTTGGGTCGTAAAACTCGTTTGATGTCGGAAGTAATGGAGGACTCACAGCCCATGGGTTCTCATATCACCGACGATCAGCCCCCGATTCCTCAACGGCACAATCCGGAGCACCCCGACCCGCAATTTCAGCACGTGGGTCAACAAGAAAAAGTGACTCCACCTCAACCGTCAGTGGCCGATGTGTTAGCCCAGATGGAACAGAGTCAGCAAGACCAAACTCTGATTTTGCAGCAAATTGCTCAAAACACTGCCAATGTCCAAGGTGCTCAAATGGCAGCGGAAGGAGTCGATCCTTATGGCTCCCGATTTGCTGACTTTCTAAGCACGAAGCCTCCCGTGTTTTCCTGTTCGGAGGATCCTCTCGATGCCGATGATTGGCTTCGTACCATCGAACGGAAATTGATTATTACCCAGTGTGCCGGTAATGAGAAGGTCTTTTATGCCTCCAATCAACTCGAAGGTGCTGCTTCTGCATGGTGGGATAATTTTTGCGCCATGCAGCCCGCTAATTACGTTCCATCATGGGACGAATTCCGAACAGCTTTCCGAGAGGCACATGTTCCTTCAAGCATTATGGATATCAAGTGGCGTGAATTCCTCACGCTGAAGCAAGACAACAAGTCCGTATTGGAGTATCTCTGCGAGTTCAATTGTTTGGCTCGTTACGCTCCAGACGATGTCTCAACTGAGGCAAGGAAGCATGACCAGTTCTTGAATGGGCTAACCGAAGAGATGCAGCTGGCACTCGCTGTACATGATTTCCGTAACTTCCAGCAATTGTTTAATAAGGCTATTGTGGTGGAGAACAAAATGCAAGCGGTTGTAGAAGCGCGAAAGTGCAAGAAGGCTGCACAAATTTCAGCAAGTTGCAATTTTCAAGAACCGTGTGCTTGGCAGCCTGCTCCTCTTGAATTCCAAGTCCCAGCACCTCTGAGAGCTCCTTTGCAAGTCTCTCATCCACCTCAGGAAGATATCCAGCAAGGGTAGCTCAAAAAGAAGTGTAGACGCCGACTCCAGCAAAACAAGCAGGTTACTTGTTTCACTTGTGGCAATTTGGGGCATTTCGCCAGTCAATGCCCGGTGAAGCACCAAGCCATTTCAAATCAGCGCCAAGACCTTGAAACATCCCTTGATCAGAGGTCCGATGTCACTTTTCAGATTACCGGTCGTGCTCATGTCAACCATGTCACCGCCGAGGAAGCGCAGGAAGCACCCGATGTCGTGTTAGGCACATTTCTAGTCAATTCGACTCCTGCGACCGTGTTGTTCGACTCTGGAGCATCTCATTCTTTTATGTCCAGAGGTTTTGCTACTCTCCATAACATCTCACTCAGCTTGATGCCTGCACCTATGATGATTCAATCGTCGGGTTCAGAAATGAGAAGCATTCATGAATGTCGAGATGTTGAAATTGAGATCAAAGGGGTGAAGTTTTTGGCCAACCTTATTGTGATAAATTCAGCGGGCCTTGATGTTATTCTTGGGATGAATTGGCTGTCCAAGAATCATGGTCAAATTGATTGTGCCCGCAAAGTTATCACTCTCACAAGTCCTCTTGGTTTTCAAGTTGAAATGGTGCCAAAATTGGAGCCGCCTCATCTCTATGCCCTTAGCAGCAAAGAATTGCCAGAATTGAGTGAAGTTCCAGTGGTATGTGAGTACCCGGATGTATTTTCTGAGGAATTACCAGGCATGCCACCTTCACGAGAAGTTGAATTCGTGATCGAGCTGCAGCCCGGAACTGCTCCAATATCGAAACGTCCTTATCGAATGCCGCCAAATGAGTTGGTTGAATTGAAGAAGCAACTCACAGAACTTCAAGAGAAGGGTTTCATTAGGCCAAGCTCCTCACCTTGGGGATGCCCCACTTTATTTGTAAAGAAGAAGGACCACAGTCTACGGATGTGTGTTGACTACCGTCCGTTGAATGAGGTCACCATCAAGAACAAGTATCCGCTTCCACGGATTGATGATTTGTTCGACCAGATGACCGGTGCTCGGATATTCTCCAAAATTGACTTGAGATTGGGCTATCATCAAGTTAGGATCAGATCTGAAGACATTCCTAAGACGGCTTTCTCAACTCGTTATGGCTTATACGAGTACACTGTCATATCCTTCGGTTTGACAAATGCACCGTCCTTGTTCATGAATCTCATGAACTCTGTGTTTATGGAGTATTTGGATAAATTTGTGGTTGTTTTTATTGATGACATTCTCATATACTCCAAATCTGAAAGTGAGCATGAAGAACACCTTCGTCTTGTGTTGGACAAGCTCCGAGAACATCGATTCTATGCAAAATTCAGTAAATGTGAGTTTTGGTTAAAAGAGGTCGCCTTTTTGGGTCATGTGCTATCCGAAGGAGGTATTGCTGTGGATCCAAGCAAAGTCCAAGATGTGCTTAATTGGAGACAGCCCAAGTCCATCTCCGATGTCCGCAGTTTCCTCGGTCTTGCAGGATATTACCGCCGCTTCATCGAGAATTTCTCAAAAATAGCAAGACCAATGACCCAATTGTTGAAGAAAGAAAAGAAGTATGAATGGTCGGCAGAATGTGAAGCAAGCTTTCAGATGTTGAAGGATCGTCTAACTTCTGCTCCAGTGTTAGTTCTAGCAGATATCCACAAAAGCTTCGACATCTATTGCGATGCATCTCGCCTTGGTCTTGGCTGTGTTCTTATGCAAGAGGGTCGAGTTGTGGCATATGCATCGAGGCAATTGAGGCCTCATGAGGTGAATTATCCCACTCATGACCTTGAGCTTGCAGCAGTGGTTCATGCTTTGAAGATATGGCGACATTTTCTTATCGGCAATCGCTGCGAAGTCTACACTGATCACAAGAGTTGGAAGTATATCTTCACTCAAGCCGATCTGAACCTAAGGCACAGAAGATGGCTTGAATTGATCAAGGACTATGATATGGGACTTCATTATCATCCAGGGAAAGCTAATGTCGTTGCCGACGCATTGAGCAGAAAATCCCAATGCAACTGTATCTCGGTTCGACCCGAAACGAAAGCTTTATGCACTGAATTTCAACGGCTCAACTTGGAGATGGTTAGCGAAGGTTTTCTCGCTGCTTTAGAAGTGAAACCTACCCTTGAGGGCCAGATCAAGATGGCCCAGAAGAATGACAAGGGTATGGAGAGAATTAAGCAGAAAATGAAGACCGGCAAAGCCAAGTGTTTTGTCGAGGACCACCAAGGTGTTTTGTGGTTCGGAAAGCATTTGGTTGTGCCAAATGACGCGAAGCTTAAAGAGTCATTACTTCATGAAGCCCATGATTCTCTTTTCTCCATCCATCCAGGAAGCACAAAAATGTATCAAGACTTGAAGCAAAAGTTGTGGTGGACTCGGATGAAGCGGGAGATTGCACGCTTTGTTGCGGAATGTGACGTATGTCAACGGGTAAAGGCTGAACACCAACGGCTAGCGGGTATGCTTCAACCCCTTCCCGTTCCAGAATGGAGATGGGATGAAATTGGGATGGATTTCATCACCGGACTTCCAAAGACTCAACAAGGATATGACTCCATATGGGTGATTGTTGACCGTTTGTCAAAAGTTGCTCATTTTCTCCCCATCAAGACCACTTATTCGGGAAATCAATTGGCGAAGTTGTACATCTCCAGAATTGTGTGTCTCCATGGTGTGCCTAAGATAATTGTTTCAGATCGAGACACTCAATTCACCTCGCATTTCTGGAATTGCCTCCATGAAGCAATGGGAACTCAACTATCCTTTAGCACCGCTTACCACCCACAAACTGGAGGTCAAACTGAAAGGGTGAATCAAATTTTGGAGGATATGTTGAGAGCTTGTGTGCTGTCCTATGGCAAGAAATGAGATAAATGCTTGCCGTTTGCGGAATTCTCTTATAACAATAGCTTTCAAGCAAGCCTCAAAATGTCACCTTTTGAAGTGCTTTATGGGAGAAGGTGTAGAACCCCTCTCAACTGGTTCGAGTCAGGTGAGAGACAATTCTTTGGACCGGACATGATAAATGAAGCCGAAGAGCAAGTTCGGGTGATCCGGGAGAGACTACGGACGGCTCAATCTCGTCAAAAGTCTTATGCCGACCGTCGTCGTCGTGATTTGAGCTTTGAGGTGGACGATCATGTCTATCTTAAAGTATCTCCGATGAAAGGAATGCAACGATTTCAAGTCAAAGGCAAGTTGGCGCCTCGCTACATCGGTCCTTTCCGAATTCTAGCGAAGCGAGGATCGGTAGCCTATCAGTTAGAGCTACCCCCATCACTTTCAGATGTGCACAATGTATTCCATGTATCTCAACTAAAGAAATGTCTTCGAGTCCCTACCGAAGCAACCAATTTAGAAGACCTCGACTTGCAACCCGATCTTTCTTATCGGGAGCACCCGATTCGCATTCTTGAAGAAATGGAGCGCAAGACAAGGAATCGCGTCATCAAGTTCTTGAAGGTTCAATGGAGCAACCATACTGAAGATGAAGCAACTTGGGAGCGTGAAGATCAAATGCGAGCTGACTATCCATAACTTTTTCCTTCTAAATGAAGTGTCTTTGAATCAAGAAAGGAAAGGTTAAACAAAGCAATGGGAAGGAAAATGTAATAGCCATTCCTTGTAACCTTACAAAGATATCTTGGCACTATCTTTGAAGGAAATCAAGACAACAGATGTTATGTTTTCTTTTAGAACCTTTTATCCAACTTCCACCCTATCGATCTCGGGGTCGAGATCTTTTGTAAGGGGGGGAGGTTTGTAACATCCCCAGATTAATTAATGGGATTTAGTATGCATCTTATCAGCATGTTTGACTTTTTGGAAGCATTTGCATAATATTTTGCATTTGGAAATTTATCAAACAAATTAAGCATACACTTCAAATTCAAAACTCCAAATAAAAACAGGAACAAAAACATTTGATCATCATCTCAAAATAATTTATTCAAATACTAGAATAATTATCTTGAATAAATATAATTTTTCCAAAATTTTTGGGACTATTTTAAACCCCCTGAAAATTAAAACACCATTAAAAGACCTAGACTAAGTTTGAATTTATTTTACACAAATTATATTATGAACAGTGACTTTAATAATTTTTGTTAACACTAGGATGTCCCATGAACCCCTGTGATTTATTTCACATTTTTAGGATTTTTATTTCTATTTTTTAAGCCTTGGTCAAACTTGAATCAATAGAACTCAAAATCAGTCAAACCGACGCTATTCCTCGGGCTCGGACCAAACTCCGACTCAAGTCCGACCCGGGCGAGCTGTCTTGACTTAACCGCCTAAACGCACCGCCCCACCCTGGACCGTCCGATTAACATTCAACGGGCCAGATCTCGTAGCCGTTCGGTTTAATCTAAACGGACATGCGATCCAGGCCGTTAATCCTCCATCGTGTGATCCCAACGCACCGTCCGCACTCAGTCGCTGCAGGTGGGCCCGCCTCCTAGCATCGTCTTCAACCTCGGGCAGGCGAGGCTCAGAGCGCGCCTGCCACGCGCTCGTCGCATGCTGCCCTGCTCCATTGACGCCGTGAGCCACCGCATCTCCTGACCACACCTGAAGCTCCGGATTGTGACGCCGCCTCTTCCTCCGTCCTCTTCCCCGTTCAAAACCGGCTCTACCCTCTCTCGGCCCACTTCTCTCCGTCGGAGGCCGGGAGAGGAAGCTCCTATGAGCGTTCGGCGGGTAAATCCACCCGTCTTGTCCCCTAGCTCCTACCTACCTTGTTGTTTCCATTTTTGCTAGCCCAAGCTCATCATTTCTCTTGTAGCTCTCGGAACGCCGTCGGGTCTTTGTCATCGCCAAAGCGCGCTCTGTGGAGCTCCACCGCGCCCCTGTCACTTCCGGTGAGCTTCTTCTTGTTTCTTGCGCGTCATATCGTGCCTCCTAGCACTACATCACTTTCCCCTCAACCCATTTGCTCATTGATTCACAGGAACATTCGAATTTTGAAGTTCCCTAATTATCGGCAGAAAACCCTATTCATGATCATTTACCGAAATCCGGTAAGCCATCCTCCAATAGCTTGTGATGACACCATCTGTATGACTTTTCTTAGCTATCCCAACCGCCCTTGTCATTCCTTTTTGCCCAGGGTGCCCTCTCGCGTGGGGCTTGCGCGCGTCGCCATTGCCATGGGCAACCCACCTCCAAGCTCCTCGGCCCTCTCCACCCTACGGTAGCTTCATGGAACCTCTAGGAAGCTTATGCATGCATGGTTTACTCATTGTGTCGTCGGGTCATCCTTGCCTCGTTGGACCGAAAGCCACCGCCGCTTGCTTGGCGTGGCGCGCCGCCGCCACTGGCCAGTATCGGCGCCGCCACCACCACCTTGAGCCGTGAGGTTACCAGGGCGCATTTACGGCGTTGCCAAGGCCCTCAAGGACCACAGCGCCGGCGAGCAGGCAAGCCACCGCGCGGCCGCGAGAGAAGCGTGGCACGCTCCGACCGTTCCTGTAGCTCATCATTAGAAGTTAATGGCGATGATTAGCTTTTAATTGTGAATCTTTGTCGGAAAACAACGTTAAAACGTTATTTGTTAACCTGCAGCGTATGACTTGTGGGCCCGTGTAAATGGTTAAGTGGTTATGAACTTTCAGTAGGACGTATTCTCTTAAGGTAAAACGTATTCTTAGAATAACTAAAATAAATTTACATCTCTTGATTTAGAAGACGTATTACACGGAATACGCCTTCAGCTTGGCTTCGGCCGAGACCGGTCAACTTTGACCAAGTCAAACCCTTAGCTCGGGCCCCACCTGTCATAGTCTTGGCTAGGTAAGCCTCGGTACGAAAAGTGTTGATGTATTTAGAAAATCCCGAAGTGGATTATTTACACACTAACAATTTGAATAACTTCAAAAATCCATATCTAACTCAAATCAACTTCAAAATAAATGAAACCAGTTTTGATATCTTTCTTATTAAGTAAAGTTTATTTTAAAATGGGTTTCAAATGTGTCTCTGTAACAGAGGATATAGTTTTGTAAAAATGATCCATATCTCTTTTATTTTTACATTAAGAAAAAGCTTTTAACTTCAAAAATACATAACTATTTAATTTTAACTCCAAAAACAGTGAAACCACTTTAGATAATTTTCATTTTAATTGAACTTATTTATAAAAATAGTTTCAGTCTCACCTCTAGCACAGATGATATATTTTGTGGAAATTTATCCCAAAGTGAATTATTTTTACATTGTAAAATGCTGATAACTTTATAAATCAATAACTAAATCATGAAAACTCCAATTGAAGCAAACTCAACTGTTTTGAACTTGTAATAATATTGCCTATTTATCCATGTAATCCATGTACTCACCACTGCTCTACAAATTTTCATCTCATAATTAAATTACATGAATAATGGCGTGTTAAAATCTGAAATTCAAACCACCATAACTTTCACACACTAAATCCAAATGGAATGAATCTTTCACCTAAATTCATATAAAATCATAACCTACCTACTGTATAAATTTCATACATTTTTGAGCATGTTGTATTTCTTGCTTTACTTGATATTTATTGCAATATCGTTTTTCATTAGGTTTTTCGACGATAACGATATATTCGTGAGATTATTATGAGTATAACCTGAGAATGAACTTGTGATACCAGCAAAGGTGCGAGCACCCTCCTCTTGATCATATTGCTCCCAGTGGTTTTTAAAGTTTTGTGTGAGTTTTATTATCGCAATTGCATGCTATTTTGAAATATATGTTTATGGGTAGAAGTAGTTAAATTCCTAATTGTTGCAACAGGGTTTACTCCTGTGGTTCAGGCGACTGTACTGTCTGCCATAGGACTGTCTTCGGGTGGTTTGATAGTTAGGACATGACATTGTAAAGGCCTCGTTATGCTACCTCAGTCACACTCCTATGGAAGAGTGCATTGGCCGACATTATGAAGAATGCATATCGTGTGGGTAAAGCTGTACAACTCTGCAGAGTAACTACATCTATTTGAATAGCCTCGTCCTAGGTTATGGACAACACTTGTGGGAAAGCAGGCACAGTTAGTTTTTGGGAAGTTAAGTTTGGGTTATGGTTGGTAATGTTATGTCTTTATGTTAGTTTGTTAAGAGCTGAGATGTTATCATGAACGCGTTGTTCGCGCGTTATTTTTGTTGAGGAATGATTGGTGCCACGAATGAGATGTTCGTGTGTTGATTATATTTACTGCTATAAAATATTTCATAAATGTTTTACAAATGGCAGGTTAGAATCTTTTATCCATATGCAAAACGCTTTATGTTGAAAAATTGACTAGTGTAGTGGCCTTCCGTTGATACTTACTTGCATCCTTATTTTTCTTGAAAAGTCTCGCAAGTACAACTTTGTACTTGAAAAGTGTCTATTTGATCAGGTAAGGACGGCGGGCGCAATGGCTTTAACTCCAGTTGGTTGCTTGTGGGATTGTGGGCATGCCAACTCGGTTATTCCCTCTTTATTTAAGTTCATCTTCCGCTGCAAATTTATTGTGTTTTTGTTAATTAGATTTGGCCGATTGGCCCTCTTATGTAAATTGGGACCGAAAGGTTCTATGTTGAAAATATATCGAAGTTTCTATTATTATTGTACATTGTGTATGGATGTGATTGCAATGTTGTGTACTAGGATATGTGCATGTTAGCCACTGATCCTTGGGAGATAGCATGTGACACATATCCGGGTCACTCGGAATCGTGTTCGTCTTACGTTAAGTGTTGCGTTTACGACGTAATCACTTAGCTTGATACGGATCCGATCTCGGGGGTCCCCATAGATCTCTAATTTTTGCGGTTGGTTAGCCTTACTTTGTAGTTTACATGTGATTTTCTGTGTCTAATTTGGTAGTGATAGGGTTTCAGATTTTGGACATGTGTTGAGCACGAATATTTGAAATATGTTTTTTTGGTCATTTGTTTTCTAAAATTGTGCCACTCTGTTAACAATGTTGGGCCTGATGATGACAAGTTTGTAACAGCCCTAATTTTATGAACAGTAATAAAATATTTTCTGAACAGTAATGAGGTGCTGCTCATAGCATCACTGTTCTTTTTTACAGATTGGGCATTATGTTGCAAATGAAAACTTTCCTTTTCTAGCCAAAATCCAAAACCTATTTGAAGTTTCTAAGGAAATACAAGTTAATGCTTGTATTATTGACTGGGAAGTATTTTTCTTAAAGCCTAGATTAATTATCTTGGCCAAAAATAATTTTTGTTGAATTCTTAGAAATTCTTTTGCCTTGGAGAAAAATATTTGATTTTAAATAAACCTATTCGGGTTATGGAAATTATTTTCGAAGTTTTTAAAAGTAAAACAATGGTTTTCGAAATTTATTTGGGAAATATATCATCCAAATAGCCTCCTAGCAAAATTTCATGATTTTACAAATTTATTTACTATTTCTAAAGCCCAGTCAAACTTTTAACTATTTGAATAGGGTGCAGTCAACTATCCGGTCTAAACCCAAGCCCTAGCACTATAGCGACTCGAACCTCATGAGGTTGGGTCCAACCGGTGCAATTGGGTCCGGCTCAGTCACGCTCGGGCGCGAGCCCAACTCTTCACGTGGCGCGAGCGTTTATTTTCAATCGAGCAGGCGGGGTTGCGGCGACCGTGGGTGTCCACGTATGCAAAGCAATCTCCACCCTTGGATCTTGATCGGCGGCCGAGGCGCGAAAACAATCGGACCACCGGATCCCTTCTTAATCTCCACCGTCAATCCTCGATCCAACCGCGCGCCCTTTTGTTTTGAACTTAAAAGCGCGCGATGCGTCGTTGACCGTCGGATTCAAATCCTACGGTGTTCCTTTTACCGTGTGTTTTTAGAGTCTGGTTTTATGAGACCGTTGGATTTGATCGTAGGGTCCATATTGAGATTGCATTCGGACCATCCGGATCGCGTCAATCGACCGTATAAATCCAATCTGACGGTGCCGCGTCATCTCATTTAAAAGTGACGTGTAGCCCTTTTGATTGATCGTTGGATTTCAATCCAACGCCCCTCTTTGAATGTAAACCCCCCGAAATCCCGCAGGACTTCTTTAAATCTCCATCCTTCGTTTAAGATCGCACGGCCCATATTAAATGGTGCCGATTAGATTTTCTTAATGTCTATTTCTATCGCGGCCGTCCATCTCTAATCGAACGGTCGACGATTTTTGGAGCTTTAAGAGGCGCGCATGACTGTGGCTGACAAAGGGACCCACACGTCAGGTGTTTGCCTCTCTTCCTCCTTGCCTCTGTGCGCAGCCGTCGGCTCTGTAAACAGAGTAGAGGAGTAATCCAAGAATCATGCAACTAATTTTTGGATATTTAGCACTAAGTGGACACCTCATCAACACTAGACACTTCCCCTGTGCCCTGTAGCTCAACCTCTATATATATACCCTAGCTTTTGGCTGCTGCCATTGTTGACCACTGGAGCTCTTCATCTTCATTACCATTCCAGTGGAGTTTCTTGCTCCTATCAATTGCTTATCCATCTTAAACATTTGTTTGACCTTGCATTAAGGATTTAACATCTTTTGTAGGTTAACCCAGAGTTTAATTCTCTGCTGATCTGAACCGGTTTTCAACACCTTCGGTGTTTATCTCATCCTGGTAAGTTAAGCCCTTAGTTTTTGTCATCTTGAGCACCTTAAGGACCTCAGCTGTTCTTATGCACCATTCCTTTGTACATGAGTAGCTCCAACCTTCTTTAAACTGAAAAAGTTGTTTTTATAACTTTTCGGTCTTTCATATCGTTTTCAAGAACTAGGGTTTCTCGTGTCAACTTATCATCCTGTGTAGGTCTCAACCGAACCCTAGTAGCATAAGCAGTAGTTCCTTTGGTTCTTGTTGTCATCTATTTACCTTTGTAGCAGGGTTTGTCTCATCATCGTTGTCGCCCAACCGACAACGTTGGTTTTCATCTAGTTTCGTAATCTCACCGATTAGGGTTAGGTTAGGATTAGCTTGTGATGTTAATTACCCTAAAAGATCAAGCTAAGCTTCATTTCAGAATCTTGGCTTGACCTATTTTCCTTTAACCCAAATCAGTAGTTTGCCCTGTTTTCATTTCTTTTCAAAATCAAAGCTGAAACTTTGACTTAAATTCTAGATTACATTATTTAAAGGTGTAGATATTAATATGGGTTATTATCCTTCTTGGGTAGGTATAGCTTAAGCATCTTTGTTAAACATGCATTTCCATATTGATCATACATTTTCTTTCATCCTGTACTTGTTGTCAACTTTGGTATTTATTGGATTTGATTGTCTCTTTTAGAATCTGATTCTTACGAGGTGTTTGAATCTCTTTACGAGCAACTGAGCTGCACAAGAAGTCTATTATTATCAAGGCAAGCATCCTCTTTGCACCATGTTGATCCTAAAGTTTTATCTGATAGATTTTCAAAATACAGTGACATCATTGCATGCTACTTTTCGAAAATACAATTGTGATCATTAGTAGTTAGTTATGACCTAACATTGTGGATTACCTTAATTGTAATCATACACTCAAACCTAGAGTAGTCTTGTATACTCTGATTCTATTTTCAGATTTTGCTTAGTCATGCGGTCTAGATAACTTTAGAGTTTGACAAGGTTATCTTGTCAAACATGGGAATCCCAATTGAACTTCAGCTATTTTAAACTCTTTGTCGGTTTACTTACACTAGAAATGAATTTTACATTTAAATTGATCGGACAAGAGGAAGCTAGTAGTGGTGCCTTAGTGTACGAGATTGGGAATTGTGGTGGACTTGTCTAGACCAATTAAGGGTGAACTCGACTATTTAATTCAAGTCCCCACGCATACTTCCACACGCGGTGTATGGGCCTTTGTTTGGTTAAGTAAAGGGCTAATGCTATTGAGTTGGAAACAGGAGAGTAAGGATATGTGTATTGATCTTGTATGGCGTAGATGCTTTGGTCTTTGGGTGCGTTTTATGCCATGTGAGCTTTATATCGATATCAGATGTTCTTAGAAGGGTGAGGGCGTATTTGTGTTCTATCGCAAGTACGTACCTTAAAGATGCCGATTGCAATCTAATATGGGTAGCGAACCCAGTTCGTATTTCTTTTTGTTTGGGTCGGCATTCCTGACGCAACATGTGTGCCCCGGTTAAGCAGATGCTATCAGTCGTTGTTTAAGCGAGATCAATTCACACATGGGTATCCAACTCAATAGTATTAACTTGTTGAAAAATACCAAATCTTAGTTTCCCCGGCCGACATACCAAAGGAAGTATGTCATCATTCAGAGGCATCCGAAGGCAACGGGCTGACTAGGTCGTGTGGGTAAAGATGTACACCCCTGCAGGGTATTGAACTATTCGAATAGCTGTGTCCACGGTCATGGACGATAACTTGAGTTGATGTCACCTGTATAGAGTTTTGATTTAAACGTTTGTCTTGGTTTCTGGTTCAGCATGAGAGAATTCATACAATGTACTGTTGACATTTACTTTTACTTACTTACTTTTTAGTCTAATTTGATTTATTAAATTGCTTTATCCAAACTTAGCAATTGTAGTTTAAGATGTATCGCTTTATGCAAAGTTGAACCAATATGCCCTCCTGTTGCAACCTTATGCATGTATAAATTCTACTCCTTTGTACAGGTTCTAACAAACACCTTCTTTTATTAGTTTGTATAAGTCTTGCTGAGTACCTTCCGTACTCAAGGTGCTATAACCTATTGTTGCAGGTGAGGATGGTTATCTTTATGAAGTGCCCGTTAGCGCGTTCAAGGTGACACAAACGAATAACGCTATTTCTTTCCTCCACGCAATCGCCTGCGGGTGGATGGGGCCATTGGTGGCTTTTGTGCTTTATTTTTCTTCCACTGTTACTCTTTTATAGTGACCAAGTCACTTGATATCGTAATACTCAACCGAATTGTAAACTTATGTTTAATTATGTAAATGTATGACTTGTATGTGTATGATGCAATGTTGTTTTAGGATATATGTGCAATGGTCACTGATCCTGAGAACCATTGTGAGACATATATCCGGGGTGCCTAAATATTCGGTTTGTTACTTATTAAATTTATGCCTCTAGCATGATCTTTAATGAAGGAGCAGCACTGTTCCTTAATTAATAATTGTGCTATAGTATAACTTTAATTAAGTACATTTCCAATATTCCGGGGCGTCCACAAACTTTAATTACTGTTCAAACTTAATTAATAATTGTGATACTTACTTGCATCCTTATTTTTCTTGAAAAGTCTCGCGAGTACAACTTTGTACTTGAAAAGTGTCTATTTGATCAGGTAAGGACGGCGGGCGCAATGGCTTTAACTCCAGTTGGTTGCTTGTGGGATTGTGGGCATGCCAACTCGGTTATTCCCTCTTTATTTAAGTTCATCTTCCGCTGCAAATTTATTGTGTTTTTGTTAATTAGATTTGGCCGATTGGCCTTCTTATGTAAATTGGGACCGAAAGGTTCTATGTTGAAAATGTATCGAAGTTTCTATTATTATTGTACATTGTGTATGGATGTGATTGCAATGTTGTGTACTAGGATATGTGCATGTTGTACTGATCCTTGGGAGCTAGCATGTGACACATATCCGGGTCACTCGGAATCGTGTTCGTCTCACGTTAAGTGTTGCGTTTACGGCGTAATCACTTAGCTTGATACGGATCCGATCTCGGGGGTCCCCATAGATCTCTAATTTTTGCGGTTGGTTAGCCTTACTTTGTAGTTTACATGTGATTTTACGTGTCTAATTTGGTAGTGATAGGGTTTGATTTTGGACATGTGTTGAGCACGAATATTTGAAATATGTTTTTGGTCATTTGTTTTCTAAAATTGTGCCACTCTGTTAACAATGTAGGGCTGATGATGACAAGTTTGTAACATCCCAATTTTATGAACAGTAATAAAATATTTTCTGAACAGTAATGAGGTGCTGTTCATAGCATCACTGTTCATTTTTACAGATTGCGCATTATGTTGCAAATGAAAACTTTCCTTTTCTAGCCAAAATCCAAAACCTATTAGAAGTTTGTAAGGAAATACAAGTTAATGCTTGTATTATTGATGGAAGTATTTTTCTTAAAGCCTAGATTAATTATCTTGGCCAAAAATAATTCTGTTGAATTCTTAGAAATTATTTTGCCTTGGAGAAAAATATTTGATTTTAAATAAACCTATTCGGGTTATGGAAATTATTTTGAAGTTTTTAAAAGTAAAACAATGGTTTTCGAAATTTATTTGGGAAATATATCATCCACATAGCCTCTGGCAAAATTTCATGATTTTACAAATTTATTTACTATTTCTAAAGCCAGTCAAACTTTTAACTATTTGAATAGGGTGCAGTCAACTATCCGGTCTAAACCCAAGCCCTAGCATCAGAGCGACTCGAACCTCATGAGGTTGGGTCCAACCGTGCGATTGGGTCGGCTTCGATCCGCGCTCGAGCGCGAGCCCAACTCTTCACGTGGCGCAAGCCGTTTATTTTCAATCGAGCAGGCGGGGTTGCGACGGCGCGTGGGCTGTCCACGTATGCAAAGCAATCTCCACCCTTGGATCTTGATCGGCGGCGAGAGGCGCGAAAACAATCGGACCACCGGATCCTTCTTAATCTCCACCGTCAATCCTCGATCCAACGCGCGCCCTTTTTGTTTTGAACTTAAAGCGCGCGATGCGTCGTTGACCGTCGGATTCAAATCCTACGGTGTTCCTTTTACCGCGTGTTTTTAGAGTCTGGTTTTATGAGACCGTTGGATTTGATCGTAGGGTCCATATTGAGATTGCATTCGGACCATCCGGATCCCGCGTCAATCCTGACCGTATAAATCCAATCTGACGGTGCCGCGTCATCTCATTTAAAAGTGACGTGTAGCCTTTTTGATTGATCGTTGGATTTCAATCCAACGCCCCTCTTTGAATGTAAACCCCCCGAAATCCCGCAGGACTTCTTTAAATCTCCATCCTTCGTTTAAGATCGCACGGCCCATATTAAATGGTGCCCATTAGATTTTCTTAATGTCTATTTCTATCGCGGCCATCCATCTCTAATCGAACGGTCGACGATTTTCGGAGCTTTAAGAGGCGCGCATGACTGTGGCTGACAAAGGGACCCACACGTTAGGTGTTTGCCTCTCTTCCTCCTTGCCTCTGTGCGCAGCCGCCGGCTCTGTAAACAGAGTAGAGGAGTAATCCAAGAATCATGCAACTAATTTTTGGATATTTAGCACTAAGTGGACACCTCATCAACTCTAGACACTTCCCCTGTGCCCTGTTGCTCAACCTCTATATATATACCCTAGCTTTTGGCTGGTGCCATTGTTGACCACTGGAGCTCTTCATCTTCATTACCATTCCAGTGGAGTTTCTTGCTCCTATCAATTGCTTATCCATCTTAAACATTTGTTTCACCTTGCATTAAGGATTTAGCATCTTTTGTGGGTTAACCCAGAGTTTAATTCTCTGCTGATCTGAACCGGTTTTCAACACCTTCGGTGTTTATCTCATCCTGGTAAGTTATGCCCTTAGTTTTTGTCATCTTGAGCACCTTAAGGACCTCAGCAGTTCTTATGCACCATTCCTTTGTACATGAGTAGCTCCAACCTTCTTTAAACTGAAAAGTTGTTTTTTTAACTTTTCGGTCTTTCATATCGTTTTCAAGAACTAGGGTTTCTCGTGTCAACTTATCATCCTGTGTAGGTCTCAACCGAACCCTAGTAGCATAAGCAGTAGTTCCTTTGGTTCTTGTTGTCATCTATTTACCTTTGTAGCGAGGGTTTGTCTCGTCATCGTTGTCGGCCCAACCGACAACGTTGGTTTTCATCTAGTTTCTGTAATCTCACCGATTAGGGTTAGGTTAGGATTAGCTTGTGATGTTAATTACCCTAAAAGATCAAGCTAAGCTTCATTTCAGAATCTTGGCTTGACCTATTTTCCTTTAACCCGAAATCTGTAGTTTGCCCTGTTTTCATTTCTTTTCAAAATCTGAAAACTGAAACTTTGACTTAAATTCTAGATTCTGTTATTTAAAGGTTGTAGATATTAATATGGGTTATTATCCTTATTGGGGTAGGTATAGCTTAAGCATGCTGTTAAACATGCATTTCCATATTGATCATACATTTTCTTTCATCTGTACTTGTTGTCAACTTTGGTATTTATTGGATTTGATTGTCTCTTTTAGAATCTGATTCTTCTGAGGTGTTTGAATCTCTTTCTGAGCAACCTGAGCCTGCACAAGAAGTCTATTATTATCAAGGCAAGCATCCTCTTTGCACCATGTTGATCCTAAAGTTTTATCTGATGAGATTTTCAAAATACTGATGACATCATTTGCATGCTACTTTTACGAAAATACAATTGTGATCTGTTAGTAGTTAGTTATGACCTAACATTGTGGATTACCTTAATTGTAATCATACACTCAAACCTAGAGTAGTACTGTATACTACAGGATTCTATTTTCAGATTTTGCTTAGTCATGCAGTCTAGATAACTTTAGAGTTTGACAAGGTTATCTTGTCAAACATGGGAATCCCAATTGAACTTCAGCTATTTTAAACTCTTTGTCCAGTTTACTTACACTAGAAATGAATTTTACATTTAAATTGATCTGGACAAGAGGAAGCTAGTAGTGGTGCCTTCGTGCACGAGATTGGGAATTGTGGTGGACTTGTCTAGACCAATTAAGGACTGAACTCTGACTATTTAATTCAAGTCCCCCACGTACTTCCACACGCGGTGTATGGGCACTGTTTGGTTAAGTAAAGGGCTAATGCTATTGAGTTGGAAACAGAGAGTAAGGATATCTGTATTGATCTTGTATGGCGTAGATGCTTTGGTCTTTGGTGCGTTTTATGCCATGTGAGCTTTATATCGATATCGGATGTTCTTAGAAGGGTGAGGCGTATTTGTGTTCTATCGCAAGTCACGTACCTTAAAGATGCCGATTGCAATCTAATATGGGTAGCGAACCAGTTCGTATTTCTTTTGTTTGGGTCGGCATTCGACGCAACATGTGTGCCCCGGTTAAGCAGATGCTATCAGTCGTTGTTTAAGCGAGATCAGTTCACACATGGGTATCCAACTCAATAGTATTAACTTGTTGAAAAATACCAAATCTTAGTTTCCCCGGTCGACATACCAAAGGAAGTATGTCATCATTCAGAGGCATCCGAAGGCAACGGGCTGACTAGGTCGTGTGGGTAAAGATGTACACCCCTGCAGGGTATTGAACTATTCGAATAGCTGTGTCCACGGTCATGGACGATAACTTGAGTTGATGTCACCTGTATAGAGTTTTGATTTAAACGTTTGTCTTGGTTTCTGGTTCAGCATGAGAGAATTCATACAATGTACTGTTGACATTTACTTTTACTTACTTACTTTTTAGTCTAATTTGATTTATTAAATTGCTTTATCCAAACTTAGCAATTGTAGTTTAAGATGTATCGCTTTATGCAAAGTTGAACCAATATGCCCTCCTGTTGCAACCTTATGCATGTATAAATTCTACTCCTTTGTACAGGTTCTAACAAACACCTTCTTTTATTAGTTTGTATAAGTCTTGCTGAGTACCTTCCGTACTCAAGGTGCTATAACCTATTGTTGCAGGTGAGGATGGTTATCTTTATGAAGTGCCCGTTAGCGCCGTTCAAGGTGACACAAACGAATAACGCTATTTCTTTCCTCCACGCAATCGCCTGCGGGTGGATGGGGCCATTGGTGGCTTTTGTGCTTTATTTTTCTTCCACTGTTACTCTTTTATAGTGACCAAGTCACTTGATATCGTAATACTCAACCGAATTGTAAACTTATGTTTAATTATGTAAATGTATGACTTGTATGTGTATGATGCAATGTTGTTTTAGGATATATGTGCAATGGTCACTGATCCTGAGAACCATTGTGAGACATATATCCGGGGTGCCTAAATATTCGGTTTGTTACTTATTAAATTTATGCCTCTAGCATGATCTTTAATGAAGGAGCAGCACTGTTCCTTAATTAATAATTGTGCTATAGTATAACTTTAATTAAGTACATTTCCAATATTCCGGGGCGTCCACAAACTTTAATTACTGTTCAAACTTAATTAATAATTGTGATACTTACTTGCATCCTTATTTTTCTTGAAAAGTCTCGCGAGTACAACTTTGTACTTGAAAAGTGTCTATTTGATCGAGTAAGGGCGGGCGCAATGGCTTTAACTCAGTTGGTTGCTTGTGGGATTGTGGGCATGCCAACTCGGTTATTCCTCTTTATTTAAGTTCATCTTCCGCTGCAAATTTATTGTGTTTTGTTAATTAGATTTGGCCGATTGGCCTTCTTATGTAAATTGGGACCGAAAGGTTCTATGTTGAAAATGTATCGAAGTTTCTATTATTATTGTACATTGTGTATGGATGTGATTGCAATGTTGTGTACTAGGATATGTGCATGTTAGCCACTGATCCTTGGGAGCTAGCATGTGACACATATCCGGGTCACTCGGAATCGTGTTCGTCTCACGTTAAGTGTTGCGTTTACGGCGTAATCACTTAGCTTGATACGGATCCGATCTCGGGGGTCCCCATAGATCTCTAATTTTTGCGGTTGGTTAGCCTTACTTTGTAGTTTACATGTGATTTTCTGTGTCTAATTTGGTAGTGATAGGGTTTCAGATTTTGGACATGTGTTGAGCACGAATATTTGAAATATGTTTTTTTGGTCATTTGTTTTCTAAAATTGTGCCACTCTGTTAACAATGTAGGGCCTGATGATGACAAGTTTGTAACATCCCCAATTTTATGAACAGTAATAAAATATTTTCTGAACAGTAATGAGGTCTTTGTTCATAGCATCCTTATTCATTTCTGATTAGCGCATTTTGTTGCAAATGAAAACTTTCCTTTTCTAGCCAAAATCCAAAACCTATTAGAAGTTTGTAAGGAAATACAAGTTAATGCTTGTATTATTGACTGGGAAGTATTTTTCTTAAAGCCTAGATTAATTATCTTGGCCAAAAATAATTTCTGTTGAATTCTTAGAAATTATTTTGCCTTGGAGAAAAATATTTGATTTTAAATAAACCTATTCGGGTTATGGAAATTATTTTTGAAGTTTTTAAAAGTAAAACAATGGTTTTCGAAATTTATTTAGGAAATATATCATCCAAATAGCCTCTGGCAAAATTTCATGATTTTACAAATTTATTTACTATTTCTAAAGCCAGTCAAACTTTTAACTATTTGAATAGGTGCAGTCAACTATCGGTCTAAACCCAAGCCCTAGCATGTAGCGACTCGAACCTCATGAGGTTGGGTCCAACCGGTGCGATTGGGTCCGGCTCGATCCGCGCTTCGGCGCGAGCCCAACTCTTCACGTGACGCGAGCGTTTATTTTCAATCGAGCAGGCGGGGTTGCGACGGCGCGTGGGCGTCCACGTATGCAAAGCAATCTCCACCCTTGGATCTTGATCGGCGGCGAGAAGCGCGAAAACAATCGGACCGCCGGATCCCTTCTTAATCTCCACCGTCAATCCTCGATCCAACCGCGCCGCCCTTTTTGTTTTGAACTTAAAGGCGCGCAGTCGTCGTTGACCGTCGGATTCAAATCCTACGGTGTTCCTTTTTACCGCGTGTGTTTAGAGTCTGGTTTTATGAGACCGTTGGATTTGATCGTAGGGTCCATATTGAGATTGCATTCGGACCATCCGGATCCCGCGTCAATCCTGACCGTATAAATCCAATCTGACGGTGCCGCGTCATCTCATTTAAAAGTGACGTGTAGCCTTTTTGATTGATCGTTGGATTTCAATCCAACGCCCCTCTTTGAATGTAAACCCCCCGAAATCCCGCAGGACTTCTTTAAATCTCCATCCTTCGTTTAAGATCGCACGGCCCATATTAAATGGTGCCCATTAGATTTTCTTAATGTCTATTTCTATCGCGGCCGTCCATCTCTAATCGAACGGTCGACGATTTTTGGAGCTTTAAGAGGCGCGCATGACTGTGGCTGACAAAGGGACCCACACGTCAGGTGTTTGCCTCTCTTCCTCCTTGCCTCATGCGCTTGTGACCATGCTCTGTAAGCAGTAGAGGAGTAATCCAAGAATCATGCAACTAATTTTTGGATATTTAGCGATAAGTGGACACCTCATCAACTCTAGACACTTCCCGTGCCTTGTTGCTCAACCTCTATATATATACCTAGCTTTTGGTCTTTGCCATTGTTGACCATGGAGCTCTTCATCTTCATTACCATTCCAGTGGAGTTTCTTGCTCCTATCAATTGCTTATCCATCTTAAACATTTGTTTCACCTTGCATTAAGGATTTAGCATCTTTTGTAGGTTAACCTAGAGTTTAATTCTCTGCTGATCTGAACCGGTTTTCAACACCTTCGGTGTTTATCTCATCCTGGTAAGTTATGCCCTTAGTTTTTGTCATCTTGAGCACCTTAAGGACCTCAGCAGTTCTTATGCACCATTCCTTTGTACATGAGTAGCTCCAACCTTCTTTAAACTGAAAAGTTGTTTTTTTAACTTTTCGGTCTTTCATATCGTTTTCAAGAACTAGGGTTTCTCGTGTCAACTTATCATCCTGTGTAGGTCTCAACCGAACCCTAGTAGCATAAGCAGTAGTTCCTTTGGTTCTTGTTGTCATCTATTTACCTTTGTAGCAGGGGTTTGTCTCTGTCATCTGTTGTCGGCCCAACCGACAACGTTGGTTTTCATCTAGTTTCTGTAATCTCACCGATTAGGGTTAGGTTAGGATTAGCTTGTGATGTTAATTACCCTAAAAGATCAAGCTAAGCTTCATTTCAGAATCTTGGCTTGACCTATTTTCCTTTAACCCGAAATCTGTAGTTTGCCCTGTTTTCATTTCTTTTCAAAATTTGAAAACTGAAACTTTGACTTAAATTCTAGATTCTGTTATTTAAAGGCTGTAGATATTAATATGGGTTATTATCCTTACTGGGGTAGGTATAGCTTAAGCATGTTGTTAAACATGCATTTCCATATTGATCATACATTTTTCTTTCATCCTGTACTTGTTGTCAACTTTGGTATTTATTGGATTTGATTGTCTCTTTTAGAATCTGATTCTTCTGAGGTGTTTGAATCTCTTTCTGAGCAACCTGAGCCTGCACAAGAAGTCTACTATTATCAAGGTAAGCATCCTCTTTGCACCATGTTGATCCTAAAGTTTTATACAGTAGATTTTCAAAATACAGTGACATCTGTTGCATGCTACTTTTCTGAAAATACAATTGTGATCTGTTAGTAGTTAGTTATGACCTAACATTGTGGATTACCTTAATTGTAATCATACACTCAAACCTAGAGTAGTACTGTATACTACAGGATTCTATTTTCAGATTTTGCTTAGTCATGCAGTCTAGATAACTTTAGAGTTTGACAAGGTTATCTTGTCAAACATGGGAATCCCAATTGAACTTCAGCTATTTTAAACTCTTTGTCCAGTTTACTTACACTAGAAATGAATTTTACATTTAAATTGATCTGGACAAGAGGAAGCTAGTAGTGGTGCCTTCGTGCACGAGATTGGGAATTGTGGTGGACTTGTCTAGACCAATTAAGGATTGAACTCTGACTATTTAATTCAAGTCCCCCACGTACTTCCACACGCGGTGTATGGGCACTGTTTGGTTAAGTAAAGGGCTAATGCTATTGAGTTGGAAACAGGAGAGTAAGGATATGTGTATTGATCTTGTATGGCGTAGATGCTTTGGTCTTTGGACTGCGTTTTATGCCATGTGAGCTTTATATCGATATCAGATGTTCTTAGAAGGGTGAGGGCGTATTTGTGTTCTATCGCAAGTACGTACCTTAAAGATGCCGATTGCAATCTAATATGGGTAGCGAACCCAGTTCGTATTTCTTTTTGTTTGGGTCGGCATTCCTGACGCAACATGTGTGCCCCGGTTAAGCAGATGCTATCAGTCGTTGTTTAAGCGAGATCAGTTCACACATGGGTATCCAACTCAATAGTATTAACTTGTTGAAAAATACCAAATCTTAGTTTCCCCGGTCGACATACCAAAGGAAGTATGTCATCATTCAGAGGCATCCGAAGGCAACGGGCTGACTAGGTCGTGTGGGTAAAGATGTACACCCCTGCAGGGTATTGAACTATTCGAATAGCTGTGTCCACGGTCATGGACGATAACTTGAGTTGATGTCACCTGTATAGAGTTTTGATTTAAGCGTTTGTCTTGGTTTCTGGTTCAGCATGAGAGAATTCATACAATGTACTGTTGACATTTACTTTTACTTACTTACTTTTTAGTCTAATTTGATTTATTAAATTGCTTTATCCAAACTTAGCAATTGTAGTTTAAGATGTATCGCTTTATGCAAAGTTGAACCAATATGCCCTCCTGTTGCAACCTTATGCATGTATAAATTCTACTCCTTTGTATAGGTTCTAACAAACACCTTCTTTTATTAGTTTGTATAAGTCTTGCTGAGTACCTTCTGTACTCAAGGTGCTATAACCTATTGTTGCAGGTGAGGATGGTTATCTTTATGAAGTGCCCGTTAGCGCCGTTCAGGGTGACGCAAATGAATAACGCTATTTCTTTCCTCCACGCAATCGCCTGCGGGTGGATGGGGCCATTGGTGGCTTTTGTGCTTTATTTTTCTTCCACTGTTACTCTTTTATAGTGACCAAGTCACTTGATATTGTAATACTCAACCGAATTGTAAACTTATGTTTAATTATGTAAATGTATGACTTGTATGTGTATGATGCAATGTTGTTTTAGGATATATGTGCAATGGTCACTGATCCTGAGAACCATTGTGAGACATATATCCGGGGTGCCTAAATATTCGGTTTGTTACTTATTAAATTTATGCCTCTAGCATGATCTTTAATGAAGGAGCAGCACTGTTCCTTAATTAATAATTGTGCTATAGTATAACTTTAATTAATTACATTTCCAATATTCCGGGGCGTCCACAAACTTTAATTACTGTTCAAACTTAATTAATAATTGTGATACTTACTTGCATCCTTATTTTTCTTGAAAAGTCTCGCGAGTACAACTTTGTACTTGAAAAGTGTCTATTTGATCAGGTAAGGACGGCGGGCGCAATGGCTTTAACTCCAGTTGGTTGCTTGTGGGATTGTGTGTAATACCCCAAATGTATTCGAGAGAGAAGAAATAAATTAGAGACAAGGACCAATTAGAAAAGTGTTTTAACAGGAGATTAGAGGGGGATTTATGCATAATTTCGACAACTTGGGCTATGGGCTTTCACCCACAGCATTTAGGCCCATGAGGGCTGGCTACTAATAAAGAGAGGAGGAAACCTAGATGAGGTACTGTAGCACGACGTGCTACAGTACCGCCGCCGCTACAGTACCATGAACAGTGCACGCGCCAATTGGAGGAAGAAGGCGATCACCCGAGATCGATTGGCCAAGAAGAAGGAGATTGCTGGAGGTGGCCAGCTGTTGGAGGAGGAAGAAGGTGAGGGAACGGGACCATCTTTGGGGAAGAGTTCGCTAGTGGGTGCTCTTCGTGCCCGGCGATCGGTTCGTCAAGGGTAACCTCGTTTTCCCTCGTTTAGATGTGTTAGCGCTAATTGTTCTTTGCGGTAATTCTGTCGTCTCAGGACAGATTGCATTAGAGGGACGTTTTGGTGTGGTTAAGTGCGGATTCAGTCTTGGTCATCTCCTAGAAAGTTGTAGAGGACGTCACTAGCTTTCAATGAAGTGCTAGATCGTATTTTTTGGACCTCTGTAGCAAACGTTATGAATTTATTAGTGCAACTGTTCTGCGAGTCTGTCAGTAGTTTGACAGGTTTTAGTAATCTGACTTGTTCGATCAGATAACGAGAGAATTAGAGGATCTCAGTATAACGAAAGTTGTATATAATTGTCGTAGCTTTCAGGAAGCACAAGAACGCGAAATTTGGACGAACGAGTTGAAAGTTATGATCAATTTAGTGTACTGTCCAGAGAACCTGACGTGAAAACGATGTTCTGTTATTTCGCATGTTAGGGATAGTATATGGCCGAAACAGGAAGGCCCACCAACTAGGTTTAGTTGGGGAATTTGATAACCTTTCAATGAAGTCCAAGAACACCTAATTTGGAGCCCTGTACGAAAAGATATGAATTTTAGAATATGACTGTCCACAGAGGGGACAAAGCGACATCTAGAAACTGGGGTTGGGTTCGCGCTAAAGGAACTTTTGTGAGTTCGTGTTTACTTTTATGGTTTGAGTGGTCCTTTATTGCTGTCTTAGCATTTCTTAATTGAATGTTTAGGTGGGGGACTGGTTCCGGAGGCGGCACCCTCTTCACGTCCTTCGTTCACGCACGGTTGAGGCAAGTGCATCGTTGGTACTTTGTTTGTGATTGCTTGGGCATGAGTATGTGTTTGAAGCATGTTTGTGTCGTAGGGTTGTTGACAAGTATGCTTTATTCATGGATGTTGTTTATTGCCTTTGTTTCTATGATGATGAAAAGAGATGGTGCATATGCATAGTGATATCATGTTGAGGCTGGTCTTGTGATGACCAAGCATGCACATCTTTGAGGTCCCGTCATGAATGTGACGGGCTTGAGGTCCCACACTTGTGGAGTGTGGGCTTGAGGTCCCAATACTTGCGGAGTATTGGGCAATTGGTCCACAATGCGTGCGCATGCGCATGCAGCATGGGTATGCAATGACGGTTGCATACTTTGCATTACGGTAAAATGCAAAAGAGATAAAGAAAAGGAATCCTTGAGCATTGCATACGCATGTGAATGATTTAATGATGTTCTCACGAATGTGGATGCGGATGTTATGATTTGACTTATGTGACTTTTTATTTATGTACTTGCTGAGTCCGTGGACTCACTCTTGCTTTCTTGTTGCTTTAGGTACCCAATTCAAGCAAAGCATGCATGGGAGGGAGTAGCATTATGTTTACACGCACACGGCCATGTGCTTTAATTCTCGACCATGCCTTAATAAATAAGCTATTGTTCAAGGATTTGTCATGATTATATTTCGCATTGGATTAATTGTAATAATGATGATTAGCTTAGTTGGATGCTTGAGGACTTGTTCATTGATTAGCAAATTCACGAGAACTTATTGATGATCTTGAATATTGCAATGTTTCGTTATAGTTCTCTTTTAACCGTTGAAACCCATGTGAAGTGAGAAATACAAAGGAGATTCTGCGAATTTTAGTAAATTGTCTAGCTTAGATTTGTGTAAGGTTACCTTAGTAGCATTCGGGCTCATTGTTGAGTTAGGGTGTTACTGGTTGGTATCGGAGCGGTCATTTGTAGGTCCGTGGTGATTGGATTTACAACTTAGGCAATTTAAATTACTAACATTTTGTAATGGTTAATGAACTTAAAACTTGACACACTTGTGCAGTAGGATGGGATGGGTCAAGCATTGCATTTACACTTCTGTTATGTTGTATTGATGATTCCTGTTATGAGATAACATTGTATACTTATAATATGATTCTATGATTAGTATGAGTGATGGTAGCACATGTTGAGAGGTTGAGGTCGTGGTTGTGGCCCTGGGCTTTACCATGTCACGCCATCTTTTGTGTTATGAGAACAGGGAAGTAGTTACCTCAGATGTCTTAGTATAGGCGTCGATAGTGAGTATCTTTAGAAATTTGTTCGCTTCCGTGAGTTCGAATTTGGTCAACTCTTGTCTAGTAGTGATTGATGAATTTCTTTGGGTCAATGGTTCATTGCAGTTGGTGGGTTTCGTTGAGAAGGATTGATGTGTTTTCATTGGCTTAATTTGACCGTTAAAGCAATTACTATTTTCCCAACTGTTGAGTTAGTATTGCGGCTGGTGGACTTGGTTAGTTGTCAATATTGACCTTTATATTGGAGATTTGTCTTTCTTGTCGGGAAACATGACCCATTTATTCATTGGATGTTTTGGTTAATGAAAGTTTCCTCTTGCAAGTCTTTTAGTGTGTGGAAGCTTTGACTCAATAAAGTTTCTTTGGGTATTTTAAGTGTAGAAGTTGAATGGTTCTTGTTTATGAAAGAAAATATTAAACCCTTTAGCAATGTCTTCTCGTGGTTAAGGCAGAGGTTATAATCAAAGAAATTGATGGATATGATATGAGTTATCAAGGTGGGTGCAGAGCGTAGTGCTTGACAAATCCTAACGAGTGTCCACGGGAGTGAAATCGATCAAATTGACGTTGTCCTCTAGTAGTCCTTGATGAGCAGTGATCGGAGCATGACCACACTTAATTAGAATCAAAAGAGTTATTTAGAAGTGTGGAACATGGTGAAAAGGTTGATTATTAGAATCGTTTAGTTTGCTAAACTTGCTAGATTATTTTGGTCTCAATGGATTAATCTAACTGTGTTGGAAGAGAAATATAATGATGTGTTCGACCATTGTCTTAATAGATGATAATATAGAATTTTCTTTAATGGGCTATTTGTGATCTTATTTAAGCTCGTGGGAATACAAATAGAGAAAGGACCATCAATTCGTCCATGATTGAATGATCATCAATGATTTATGATAGCCTCTAGATTGGAATTAGTGTATACTAAAGTAGTGAGAGTATTTGAATAGGAGCAGGTTGAAATTTAAAAGTGATTTATTTACATGTGTTCCGTAGGGTTGTATTGTGGCTGCAAGCCCTTGTTAAAAGAGGTTTGCATGATGGTGAAATTGTTGGATAATAGCATGTTGTTGATGAAAGGGGTTTTGGTGTAACCTTTTAGATTGTGTAGTAGGTTCCCTCTAAAATAGAGTGGTTGTTGTAGTGAGAGTGTAAGAATTTGGAATACACTCAATTAAGGATGAGATGATAAAGGGATATGTAACTTTTGGTTAAGCCTTTAGGGACTTTATAAAGGAAGAGTTGACGTTAACAAACATTGTTAAGAGTGAATTATTCTTGATGTTAGTAGCATGGTCTACAAGAGATTGTGACGCGTTGGAGTGGTGATGATTCTTCTAGAGAGAAAGTAAGTTGATTGCTTTTCGTAATATTGGATAAATGAAATGTTTGGAGTTTTGCATTCGTGATCCTTTGAGAGTTCATGATTTATGCGATAGATAAAATTAGTTTGAATAATGTGACATTTTGGAAGGTTCTAACTAGTTTCTAAGTGATTAATGTGATTCATTTTAAAGACACTTCATGTTTGGGTTGACAAGTAATGATGTAATAAAAGAGAATTGCTTTATTTGTTGTGGAAAATGAGTACCATAAGTATTTGAGGTTGGAGTTCTGAATTGAAATCCGTAACTTTTTCTGTCATTCTGACTTAAGAGTTTCTTGGGTTTCCATAGCAATATTTTATTATGATTTATGGAGTTTTTTTAAAAAATTCTTTCTTGAGGACATGTGCCTCGACTATGGACTCATGTTTTGTTTCCCGAGATCATTACTATTTGACTGTTTCTCTTGGTCTCGTGCCCTCTCCGACGAGCGAGGTTTTCTTGCGTGTTGAGACTTGTATTTGTTTGATTCTTCCCTTTTGAGAAAGGATTTAACCTTCTTGTGTTGCCAAGTCTCATAGAGTGTATTATGGTGATTGGTTGGTAGTGAACAAGTTTATGATAGTGGTGAGATTTTGGGAACAGATCTATGTGAAAAAAAGAGAAGGTGAATTGGTTTCGACTTATAACTTCTTTGAGAGAATTCTAGGGAATGTTTGTCATTGGAATACAATTGATTAGTGCTACAAGTAGGGGAACCTATGGCAAATTATAATCCAAGGACTTTTGTTCATGCTAGAATGAGGGGATTATTGAAAGTATGAGATCCGATAAATTTATTAGAGTATCGTGATTGGATAATTAACTGCGAGGTTGGGTAGATGATTTATCGGGATGTGGTTTAATGAGAGGAAATTAGCGAGTAAACTAAACATTACGGCAATTAAAGAGACAACAAGGGTTGTGGAGTTGTTGTCGATATGACCTATGAGAGTTAAATTATTTCCAAGGATATCTTGGTCAAAGAATATATTTATTTATCGACGTTAGTGAATGAGTATGTTTGAATCTTGATCAATCAGTTATGGTTTTGCGAACGTGTATATTGTGGTTGTGTAACTGAATTGGATTGGTGTGGATTAGAGAAAGTCTAAGATTGGTGAAATAAACCGCCTTGGGCGATTACTTGATTAGTGAGGAATATGGATATTAATGGTGAAGTTATAGTTGAGTGTGTGAAATTTTAGTAAATGAATTTGAGAATTTCCTATCAAATATACTAAAAAAAAATCCACAGTAGGAGACTTGGAGGTTGATTTTGGGCTTTGCATTTTACGTTAGGAACTTGGAGACCCAATATTAAGTGTAGAGGTAGATGGATAGAAGCAAATTTTGAATAGTGTGTTCATCTTTGATAGAATACTTTGGGTAAAGTAAAGGAGTTTGTGTGCTGAGAATTTGAAGTTGATTATCTTTAATAGATGAGATGATGTGGTTGTGGGTGAAAAATCTTTATTGAGATAATAGAACTTTTTTTCAAAATAATTCCTTGGTATAGGAGTGGACTAGAAAATCCTTTTGCAGATTAGTAGAGTCCCTCTAAATAACAAAAGTTGTTCTTTTGGTTTGAGGATCGTTTTAGGATTGTCAGTTAAGAGAAAGGAGTTAGTATGATGATTTGGAAACCCATGATTTGGAAAAAGGTTATTTCTTAACATAACATCCGAGAAAAGAATGTTTTCTTGAGTAAAGAAGTGCTCTATTGGTTCTTGGTTGAGTTGGGTTTTATGACGAAGAACACGTACAATTTGAGTTGACTATATGTTGGCAAGGTGGTTCTTTCCGGTTCAGGAAAATAAATGAAGTGTTTGATTGAGCATTCGAGTGATTTCTTTTTGGCTTAGGTGGTGTTCATTTGCAAACTAACTTGTTGGAATGTGAAAAGGTTTTCATGAGGAATCTTCGATTTTGGATTTGCGTGTTTTGGAGGAAAGTTGGAATGGCATGGTGAATCCTTTGTTTTTGGTTGAATCGCTTATTAAAGTTTGATTAAAATAAATCTTGTTGTGCATCCTGCGTAATGGAGGATCTCCTTATTATGATGAAGAGGTCGATCGAGAGATGGAACAAGAGTTCTATATGCTACATGCAAGTTTGGTGGTTTGGACCAGAAGAGATAGATAGCCTAACGATATTTGGTTGTTCGAAGTTACGGGGACTTGGAAGGAAGCCATTCACTAGGACCGTCTCGAGTTATGGAGCAGGAATATAACGTGTTGGGTGAGCGGTGTTACGAGAATCTGGAGCCATTCGAGTGTGAAGATTCGTTGGAGCCGTGACCCACGAGTAAGGCTGTGCCCTCGAGTGATATCCGTTGAGTGACTCTTGAAAGGATGGGGCGAGTAATAAGGCGTAACACGTCAGTTGCAACAAGGTGTCGTGGTTCCATAATTTTGAGAGTAAGACGACTTGGGAATTGGAGTCTCACATGCGCGATCAGAATCCAGAATTATTCACTGCAGGTATGTGGTAATGTCAGTATGTTCTTAGCTGTGGTTATTCTTTGGCGTTAAGTGTGAGCAGATTTCGGGGTCGAATTCCATTTAAGGGGGGTAGAATGTAATACCCCAAATGTATTCGAGAGAGAAGAAATAAATTAGAGACAAGGACCAATTAGAAAAGTGTTTTAACAGGAGATTAGAGGGGGATTTATGCATAATTTCGACAACTTGGGCTATGGGCTTTCAGCCCACAGCATTTAGGCCCATGAGGGGCTGGCTACTAATAAAGAGAGGAGGGAAACCCTAGATGAGGTACTGTAGCACGACGTGCTACAGTACCGCCGCCGCTACAGTACCATGAACAGTGCACGCGCCAATTGGAGGAAGAAGGCGATCACCCGGGAGATCGATTGGCCAAGAAGAAGGAGATTGCTGGAGGTGGCCAGCTGTTGGAGGAGGAAGAAGGTGAGGGGAACGGGACCATCTTTGGGGGAAGAGTTCGCTAGTGGGTGCTCTTCGTGCCCGGCGATCGGTTCGTCAAGGGTAACCTCGTTTTCCCCTCGTTTAGATGTGTTAGCGCTTAATTGTTCTTTGCCGGTAATTCTGTCGTCTCAGGACAGATTGCATTAGAGGGACGTTTTGGTGTGGTTAAGTGCGGATTCAGTCTTGGTCATCTCCTAGAAAGTTGTAGAGGACGTCACTAGCTTTCAATGAAGTGCTAGATCGTATTTTTTGGACCTCTGTAGCAAACGTTATGAATTTATTAGTGCAACTGTTCTGCGAGTCTGTCAGTAGTTTGACAGGTTTTAGTAATCTGACTTGTTCGATCAGATAACGAGAGAATTAGAGGATCTCAGTATAACGAAAGTTGTATATAATTGTCGTAGCTTTCAGGGAAGCACAAGAACGCGAAATTTGGACGAACGAGTTGAAAGTTATGATCAATTTAGTGTACTGTCCAGAGAACCTGACGTGAAAACGATGTTCTGTTATTTCGCATGTTAGGGATAGTATATGGCCGAAACAGGAAGGCCCACCAACTAGGTTTAGTTGGAGAATTTGATAACCTTTCAATGAAGTCCAAGAACACCTAATTTGGAGCCCTGTACGAAAAGATATGAATTTTAGAATATGACTGTCCACAGAGGGGACAAAGCGACATCTAGAAACTGGGGTTGGGTTCGCGCTAAAGGAACTTTTGTGAGTTCGTGTTTACTTTTATGGTTTGAGTGGTCCTTTATTGCTGTCTTAGCATTTCTTAATTGAATGTTTAGGTGGGGGACTGGTTCCGGAGGCGACACCCTCTTCACGTCCTTCGTTCACGCACGGTTGAGGCAAGTGCATCGTTGGTACTTTGTTTGTGATTGCTTGGGCATGAGTATGTGTTTGAAGCATGTTTGTGTCGTAGGGTTGTTGACAAGTATGCTTTATTCATGGATGTTGTTTATTGCCTTTGTTTCTACGATGATGAAAAGAGATGGTGCATATGCATAGTGATATCATGTTGAGGCCTGGTCTTGTGATGACCAAGCATGCACATCTTTGAGGTCCCCGTCATGAATGTGACGGGCTTGAGGTCCCCACACTTGTGGAGTGTGGGTTGAGGTCCCAATACTTGCGGAGTATTGGGCAATTGGTCCCCGTGCGTGCGCAAGACAGCATGGGTATGCAATGACGGTTGCATACTTTGCATTACGGTAAAATGCAAAAGAGATAAAGAAAAGGAATCCTTGAGCATTGCATACGCATGTGAATGATTTAATGATGTTCTCCTGAATGTGGATGCGGATGTTATGATTTGACTTATGTGACTTTTTATTTATGTACTTGCTGAGTCCGTGGACTCACTCTTGCTTTCTTGTTGTTTTAGGTACCCAATTCAAGCGCAGCATGCATGGGAGGAGTAGCATTATGTTTACACGCATTACGGCCATGTGCTTTAATTCTCGACCATGCCTTAATAAATAAGCTATTGTTCAAGGATTTGTCATGATTATATTTCTGCATTGGATTAATTGTAATAATGATGATTAGCTTAGTTGGATGCTTGAGGACTTGTTCAGTTGATTAGCAAATTCCTGAGAACTTATTGATGATCTTGAATATTGCAATGTTTCGTTATAGTTCTCTTTTAACTGTTGAAACCCATGTGAAGTGAGAAATACAAAGGAGATTCTGCCGAATTTTAGTAAATTGTCTAGCTTAGATTTGTGTAAGGTTACCTTAGTAGCATTCCAGGCTCATTGTTGAGTTAGGGTGTTACATTGTGGGCATGCCAACTCGGTTATTCCCTCTTTATTTAAGTTCATCTTCCGCTGCAAATTTATTGTGTTTTTGTTAATTAGATTTGGCCGATTGGCCTTCTTATGTAAATTGGGACCGAAAGGTTCTATGTTGAAAATGTATCGAAGTTTCTATTATTATTGTACATTGTGTATGGATGTGATTGCAATGTTGTGTATTAGGATATGTGCATGTTAGCCACTGATCCTTGGGAGCTAGCATGTGACACATATCCGGGTCACTCGTAATCGTGTTCGTCTCACGTTAAGTGTTGCGTTTACGGCGTAATCACTTAGCTTGATACGGATCCGATCTCGGGGGTCCCCATAGATCTCTAATTTTTGCGGTTGGTTAGCCTTACTTTGTAGTTTACATGTGATTTTCTGTGTCTAATTTGGTAGTGATAGGGTTTCAGATTTTGGACATGTGTTGAGCACGAATATTTGAAATATGTTTTTTTGGTCATTTGTTTTCTAAAATTGTGCCACTCTGTTAACAATGTAGGGCCTGAGGATGACAAGTTTGTAACATCCCCAATTTTATGAACAGTAATAAAATATTTTCTGAACAGTAATGAGGTGCTGTTCATAGCTTCACTGTTCATTTTTACAGATTGCGCATTATGTTGCAAATGAAAACTTTCCTTTTCTAGCCAAAATCCAAAACCTATTAGAAGTTTGTAAGGAAATACAAGTTAATGCTTGTATTATTGACTGGGAAGTATTTTTCTTAAAGCCTAGATTAATTATCTTGGCCAAAAATAATTTCTGTTGAATTCTTAGAAATTATTTTGCCTTGGAGAAAAATATTTGATTTTAAATAAACCTATTCGGGTTATGGAAATTATTTTTGAAGTTTTTAAAAGTAAAACAATGGTTTTCGAAATTTATTTGGGAAATATATCATCCAAATAGCCTCCTGGCAAAATTTCATGATTTTACAAATTTATTTACTATTTCTAAAGCCCAGTCAAACTTTTAACTATTTGAATAGGGTCTGGTCAACTATCCCGGTCTAAACCCAAGCCCTAGCACTGTAGCGACTCGAACCTCATGAGGTTGGGTCCAACCGGTGCAGTTGGGTCCGGCTCAGTCACGCTCGGGCGCGAGCCCAACTCTTCACGTGACGCGAGCCGTTTATTTTCAATCGAACGGGCGGGGTTGCGACGACGCGTGGGCTGTCCACGTATGCAAAGCAATCTCCACCCTTGGATCTTGATCGAGCGACCGAGGGGCGCGAAAACAATCGGACCACTTTGGATCCCTTCTTAATCTCCACCGTCAATCCTCGATCCAACCGCGCCGCCCTTTTTGTTTTGAACTTAAAGGCGCGCAGTCGTCGTTGACCGTCGGATTCAAATCCTACGGTGTTCCTTTTTACCGCGTGTTTTTAGAGTCTGGTTTTATGAGACCGTTGGATTTGATCGTAGGGTCCATATTGAGATTGCATTCGGACAATCCGGATCCCGCGTCAATCCTGACCGTATAAATCCAATCTGACGGTGCCGCGTCATCTCATTTAAAAGTGACGTGTAGCCTTTTTGATTGATCGTTGGATTTCAATCCAACGCCCCTCTTTGAATGTAAACCCCCCGAAATCCCGCAGGACTTCTTTAAATCTCCATCCTTCGTTTAAGATCGCACGGCCCATATTAAATGGTGCCCATTAGATTTTCTTAATGTCTATTTCTATCGCGGTCGTCCATCTCTAATCGAACGGTCGACGATTTTTGGAGCTTTAAGAGGCGCGCATGACTGTGGCTGACAAAGGGACTGTCGGGACCCGAAAATACATCTCAGGAACCCTCTGTGTATTCTGAACTAGTCCCAGATCAGTAGCTAGCTCACACAGGGAAACAGTGATGAAATACCATCCATTTATTTAATTTAACTAAAAAGATCTCAGAGTAACAAATAATAATAATAACTGGACCTTATGGTCAATGTTTACTTAACTTGCCACGCAGGGCTAAAGAAACAAATGAACTCTCGCAATGAACGAAACTCTTGGATGGCCAATCAACATGCCCACAGCAATCGAGTGGAGAAACGATCCTAATCCGCAAAACCTTCATGATCTTCTGGTAGAACTCTTTGGCGACTTGGTATTCTTCCTCATGCTGATCAAACAGAGGCGCAAAGCCATGAGTACTTTGAATGTACTCAAGCAAGCCATGGGGAAATGTATGCAAATAGTATTCATGCAGGCTTGAACAAAGATTATTGTATGGCTCTTTTTAAAAACAAGCATTTACAATAAATACGATAATTAGATTGAAATGCGTAATTGAAAACAATAATAAATAATTAAACACTTTCTTTGAAATAACTAGTGAACTTCCCATTCACTCCCAACCAAACCAAAGATAAGTGAATTCCCCATTCACCAATCGACACAACCCACCAAGTGAATGACCTATTCACCAAACGAACATTATATTCATCAAGTGAACTTCCCATCCACACTCGACACGCTTTAAAGAAACTCTATCTCCGTGTGAAATCCCGAGCACGTCCATAACCGCGACACGGCTATTCGAATAGTTTTACACTCTGCAGAGGTTGTACAGCTTGACCCACAAGAGATAGATCAACTTATAATGTCAGGCATTTCACGCTTCCGTAGGCGTGTGACTAAGTGATCATCACAAGGCTTTTACAAAGCTCCTTCTTAACCCAGTTCTGCCCGCTAAGGATTCAACACTGAATGTCTTTCCGACCAGACAGGGCCCCCCTCTTGCGCCACCGTGAGAATACGTTTCCCGTAACCACGCTTTACACGACAGAACCGAAATTAAGACATTGCTAATTAATCAGCCAGGTCCGTCCCATACCAGACATGTGGTTGTACGGTTAAGGCCCAGTTCAATGGCGCACAAGATTAAGTCCTTGACAAGTTACTCAGACGAGACTACCACAAACCCACAACATGTTCAATCCACATCCTCCCTATCCACCAACCACTCGTCCGAGCGAAAACCATTTTGTTTAACCAAGACCAATGACATACCCTGTCATGGTACACAAATTTTAACAAGAGTGGCTCACCACCACGATTCCATAAATCATTAAGTCAAAATTTATTACTAGGACACATGTGATGATAAAACCCATCGTAACTAAGCAAGACTAAGCATATGTACGATACCCATGTTGGCAATACAAATATGTCCAACTAAAATTACCCATGCTAAGGTGACAAAGGATTCATGGCATTCAAATTATCAATGGAGGCATAATGACAATAGGCAATAACTAATCCCAGAATAATTTATATAAAGATAGCATGCAATTGTATAAAACAATATACTTTTGAAATCATGGGTTCAATATGATCAAAGGACCACGACTTGCCTTGGAATAAATCCTGTGATTGATCTTGATCTTGGTATGCTACTCCTTGCTCGAAGCTTCCCGAAGTATCGACGTCTATTCGCAAAATAAGCAAATAACACAAATAAATAAATAACAGAGAGAAAACAACTTCCAAAAATTAAATAAAAATCTCAGATAAATAGATCCTGAATTTAGATAAATTTAGGAATTTGAATGGACTCAATCGGAGTTCGGATGCAAAAGATATGAGCTTTGGAAGATTGAAATCCATGAAATAACCTAAAAGGATTTTCTGGAATTTCGAGATTTACTTTTCTAATGAAAAATCAACTTATGACGCCAGCATGACGTCAGCAGAGCAGTTCGGACGGGATGACACTTCTTCCGACAGGTGGGTCCCACCTGAAAGTGGCTGGGTGCACGGTGGACTAGGTTTAAGGAGTTCGGCTCGGGTGGAACTTTTGGGTGTGCCACATGGTCGACACCCAGGAGCTGACGAGGACTGCCACATGGGCAAGACTCCGAGGTGGCGCCGACGTGGGTGATGAAGTGGCTTGCCACGTCAGCCAAGGGAGAAAAACCGAGAGAGAGAGACAGAGAGACATGGCCGGCGGTGAACTTGCGGCGTCGACGGCGAAACACGGCGAGGTAGACCTAGCAAGGTGGCAAAACGGGACCCCGGGAAGGCGGCGAAGCTCTGGGAGGCGGAGGCGCAGCAACTCCGGCGACGAGACGGCGGCAGCGACGACCTTGGCGGTGAAGGAGCTCACGGTGATGACAAAAACGGCAAGGGAGTGGCGCCCGAAGGAGTTGGAGATGAGCACCACGTCGGCGGGGAAGCAAGGATCACGGAGGTCGGCTTGGAGTAGCTAGAAGGTGACCGGAGCGGCGGCAATCACAAGGTGGCCGGAGAGCAAGAAGATGACCGGTGACAACAACTCGATGGCCGGGAGAGGAGACAAAAGAGGGTTTCGGAAGAGCATAACCTTGCGCACATGATGACGCGCTCAGAAATCAAAGGAGCTCACCGGAGTAGTAGATCGACAAGAGAGGCGGCGGCCGGTTTTGATGACGACAACGAAAACGGAGCTCCGATGACTCTCGGTCGAAGATGGTGGAAGCACGGTGTAGCCCTCGCTATTGCGAACCCGACGGCGGCGGAATCACGGCCGGAGATGGACGGACGGCGGAGAAATTCGTCGGCAAAGGAGCTTCGGGCGTCCTCGGTTCTTCGTCGATTGCGGCGCAACGAAGATGAATACGGGGTGGAGACCTTAGGGTTTTTGTGGGGGAGGCTGGGCGAAGCTTTTGACGCGACCGGCGGCCTTATATAGTGCCGAGGGGAAAGAATCCGAAAGGGAGCCGGCGGCGGCGCTGCGCGTGTTCGCTACGGACTCAGGAGTTCGGCTTGAAGACGATGAGGACGTGGCACAAAGGCGGGCCCACCGGCCGAGGACAAGGAGCGCGCGACGCGGCCGGGTCAGAAGGAGCAAAGCCGAGTGGCTGGGCCGGAGGAAGAGAAGATGGGCCGGGGCTTTGGAGATTAGGCCCGAAACGAATTCTGAGATTTTTAATAGTTTTTCTTTTTAGGAAATAGCAGAAAATCCAAATAGCAAATAGAAAATAGCAAATGCACTCGGAAAAATTCTAGAAAAATCTAGAAAATATATCCAAGCACATAGAACCCAGATAAAATAATTTTGGTAATAGTTGATGTTGACATTAATCATGTTAAATTGTTTTTGAACTCTGAAAATTCATATTAAGCTTTTTTTTTTAAATTTACCAGAAAAATCCAAATGGTTATTTTTCTTTTAAAACTTCAAAACAGACCAAATTTTTGGGATGTTACAAACCTACCCCCCTTAAAAGGGAATCTCGTCCCCGAGATTCGGGCTGACTAAAGAATAGGTTCGACGCAGTCTAACTCAAGACTTACGAGGCGACGTTCGAATCTGCTGGTGCTTCGCATTGCGGTGATGTGGTTGATCTTCCCTTGAGGCGCTTGATGGAGTCTCGTAGCTTGATTTGGGGTTTGAGGCATTCCTCTTCCCGCTCCCGCAACGGTCCGGTGGTGTAGGTCCCAAATTGAAAGGAATCGTGTCGGACTCGCTTCTGCGGACACTTGTTTGCATAATGACCTGTCTCGTGGCAATTGAAACATTGAACTCCTGCAGCATAATTGGGGTTTCCCTGAGATTGACTATTGTTGCTGTTGTTGACATTGGGTATCCCTGTGTTTCCTGCATGAGACACTGGTACTGGGGTTCTGAATCCAACAGATGAATTATTGGGACGAAAAGGCTGTTGAGCATTGGTTTTGGCTCAGAGGCGATTCGATGAACTCCGTGTTGTATCATCTTCCTTTACGAGATTCGTCTAACTCCGACGAGAATCTTCTATGAGTACGGCCTTATCAACCATATGCTGAAAATCCACATAATCATTTCCAACCACTTGCACTTTCAAACTGGGATTGAGTCCACGCTTGAATCGCTTCTGACGTGCATTATCTGTAGCAACATCTTCTGGAGCATAGCGAGAAAGTTGAGTGAACTTGTTGAGATATTCACCCAAAGACATGTTTCCTTGTTGTAGTTCGCGAAATTCATTCTTCTTCATTTCCACTATACCATCTGGAACATGGGCTTGACGAAAAGCGGTTGAAAATTCCTCCCAAGTGATAGCGTGAGAGTTCCCATGAGCTGCGGTGTAGTTCTCCCACCATTCTGCGGCTGTACCTTCCAATTGATGTGAAGCATAAAGAACTTTCTCATGATCATTGCATTGAGCAATGGCGAGCTTTTTCTCTACTGAACGAAGCCAATCTTCTGCGTCCAAAGGTTCTGATGAATGAGAAAACGTAGGTGGACGAGTCCTAATAAACTCTGATAGCTTGGAATGATGATGAGCTGGCGGCGGAATAGCTGCTGCTTGATTATTCTGACCATTCTGACTGTTTTGGTTCAACAAGTTGACTATTGCAGTGGCGGTCTGACTTTGCTGTGTCATCATGGCGTTCATGTTCTGCATCATTGCACTCATGAATTGTGTCTGAGCTGCTAGAAGTTGTGCCATGTTGGGCTCTGCGGCTCCAGGGGCTGGTGACTGGTCACTTGCATTGGCATTGACATCCTCTGACTGAGTACGGCTCGAAGTATTGCGAGTATCCACCATCTGCGACAATCTTCCACAGGTTTAATAGGCAAGATAGAAAAGCAGTGTAGATGAGAGGGAATAGCACAATAGATGAGATAGACAAGACAGAGTAGATGGAAACAACCTAATTAGGGGAAATAGATTATGCCCAAAGGCAAAGACAAGAAGACATAGCTGAAACGCTATGAAAGCACAAATAACATTCAAATTAAAGCCTCAGTGTGACTGCAACATAATGCTTGACAGCAAAACTGCAGCTCCCACTTGCACACAACCCAAATAAAGACCTAAGCAACAACGATCTAAAAGCGCTACTAAACTCTAATAGGACGGCTTCTAATCTGAACTGAACAACGAAGACTTCTTCAAGAGCAACTGGAACGAAGCCACGAAGATACTCTTGACAAAAGCTTTTCTTCTGGACGAGAGAAATTCATGAGGTGAGAAAGTCAATTTAAGATTATAAAGCAACATTCAGCAAAGGCAAGAGACAAGATCTCTGGCACAAGATGAGTAGAATAGAATAGGATAAGAATAGAATAGACTGAGATGAGAATAGAACCAGAAGAGATGAGAAAAGGACAACTACTCAAGTCAAATTAAGTTGGTTTGATTTAGAAAATAAATTTTGAAGCTTTTAGCTAAAACGACCATGCTAACTAAGGTTGCGTTCTACAGTCGATATGGCTCTGATACCACCTCTGTCGGGACCCGAAAATACATCTCAGGAACCCTCTGTGTATTCTGAACTAGTCCCAGATCAGTAGCTAGCTCACACAGGGAAACAGTGATGAAATACCATCCATTTATTTAATTTAACTAAAAAGATCTCAGAGTAACAAATAATAATAATAACTGGACCTTATGGTCAATGTTTACTTAACTTGCCACGCAGGGCTAAAGAAACAAATGAACTCTCGCGTGAACGAAACTCTTGGATGGCCAATCAACATGCCCACAGGCAATCGAGTGGAGAAACGCATCCTAATCCGCAAAACCTTCATGATCTTCCTGGTAGAACTCTTTGGCAGCTTGGTATTCTTCCTCTACTGCTGATCAAACAGAGGGCGCAAAGCCATGAGTACTTTGAATGTACTCAGCAAGCCATGGGGAAATGTATGCAAATAGTATTCATGCAGGGCTTGAACAAAGATTAGCTGTATGGCTCTTTTGCAGAAAACAGCATTTACAATAAATACGATAATTAGATTGAAATGCGTAATTGAAAACAATAATAAATAATTAAACACTTTCTTTGAAATAACTAGTGAACTTCCCATTCACTCCCAACCAAACCAAAGATAAGTGAATTCCCCATTCACCAATCGACACAACCCACCAAGTGAATGACCTATTCACCAAACGAACATTATATTCATCAAGTGAACTTCCCATCCACACTCAAACACGCTTTAAAGAAACTCTATCTCCCGTGTGAAATCCCCAGGCACGTCCATAACCGCGGACACGGCTATTCGAATAGTTTTACACTCTGCAGAGGTTGTACAGCTTGACCCACAAGAGATAGATCAACTTATAATGTCAGGCATTTCACGCTTCCGTAGGCGTGTGACTAAGTGATCATCACAAGGCTTTTACAAAGCTCCTTCTTAACCCAGTTCTGCCCGCTAAGGATTCAACACTGAATGTCTTTCCGACCAGACAGGGCCCCCCTCTTGCGCCACCGTGAGAATACGTTTCCCGTAACCACGCTTTACACGACAGAACCGAAATTAAGACATTGCTAATTAATCAGCCAGGTCCGTCCCATACCAGACATGTGGTTGTACGGTTAAGGCCCAGTTCAATGGCGCACAAGATTAAGTCCTTGACAAGTTACTCAGACGAGACTACCACAAACCCACAACATGTTCAATCCACATCCTCCCTATCCACCAACCACTCGTCCGAGCGAAAACCATTTTGTTTAACCAAGACCAATGACATACCCTGTCATGGTACACAAATTTTAACAAGAGTGGCTCACCACCACGATTCCATAAATCATTAAGTCAAAATTTATTACTAGGACACATGTGATGATAAAACCCATCGTAACTAAGCAAGACTAAGCATATGTACGATACCCATGTTGGCAATACAAATATGTCCAACTAAAATTACCCATGCTAAGGTGACAAAGGATTCATGGCATTCAAATTATCAATGGAGGCATAATGACAATAGGCAATAACTAATCCTGAATAATTTATATAAAGATAGCATGCAATTGTATAAAACAATATACTTTTGAAATCATGGGTTCAATATGATCAAAGGACCACGACTTGCCTTGGAATAAATCCTGTGATTGATCTTGATCTTGGTATGCTACTCCTTGCTCAAGCTTCCAAGTATCGACGTCTATTCGCAAAACAAGCAAATAACACAAATAAATAAATAACAGAGAGAAAACAACTTCCAAAAATTAAATAAAAATCTCAGATAAATAGATCCTGAATTTAGATAAATTTAGGAATTTGAATGGACTCAATCGGAGTTCGGATGCAAAAGATATGAGCTTTGGAAGATTGAAATCCATGAAATAACCCTAAAAAGGATTTTCTGGAATTTCGAGATTTACTTTTCTACTGAAAAATCAACTTATGACGCCAGCATGACGTCAGCAGAGCAGTTCGGACGGGATGACACTTCTTCCGACAGGTGGGTCCCACCTGAAAGTGGCTGGGTGCACGGTGGACTAGGTTTAAGGAGTTCGGCTCGGGTGGAACTTTTGGGTGTGCCACATGGTCGACACCCAGGAGCTGACGAGGACTGCCACATGGGCAAGACTCCGAGGTGGCGCCGACGTGGGTGATGAAGTGGCTTGCCACATCAGCCAAGGGAGAAAAACCGAGAGAGAGAGACAGAGAGACATGGCCGGCGGTGAACTTGCGGCGTCGACGGCGAAACACGGCGAGGTAGACCTAGCAAGGTGGCAAAACGGGACCCCGGGAAGGCGGCGAAGCTCTGGGAGGCGGAGGCGCAGCAACTCCGGCGACGAGACGGCGGCAGCGACGACCTTGGCGGTGAAGGAGCTCACGGTGATGACAAAAACGGCAAGGGAGTGGCGCCCGAAGGAGTTGGAGATGAGCACCACGTCGGCGGGGAAGCAAGGATCACGGAGGTCGGCTTGGAGTAGCTAGAAGGTGACCGGAGCGGCGGCAATCACAAGGTGGCCGGAGAGCAAGAAGATGACCGGTGACAACAACTCGATGGCCGGGAGAGGGAGACAAAAGAGGGTTTCGGAAGAGCATAACCTTGCGCACATGATGACGCGCTCAGAAATCAAAGGAGCTCACCGGAGTAGTAGATCGACAAGAGAGGCGGCGGCCGGTTTTGATGACGACAACGAAACGGAGTCTGATGACTCGGTCGAAGATGGTGGAAGCACGGTGTAGCCCTCGCTATTGCGAACCCGACGGCGGCGGAATCACGGCCGGAGATGGACGGACGGCGGAGAAATTCGTCGGCAAAGGAGCTTCGGGCGTCCTCGGTTCTTCGTCGATTGCGGCGCAACGAAGATGAATACGGGGTGGAGACCTTAGGGTTTTGTGGGGGGAGGCTGGGCGAAGCTTTTGACGCGACCGGCGGCCTTATATAGTGCCGAGGGGAAAGAATCCGAAAGGGAGCCGGCGGCGGCGCTGCGCGTGTTCGCTACGGACTCAGGAGTTCGGCTTGAAGACGACGAGGACGTGGCACAAAGGCGGGCCCACCGGTCAGAGGGACAAGGGAGCCCCGCACGCGGGCTGGGCTGCAGCGGGAGCAAAGCCGAGTGGCTGGGCCGGAGGAAGAGAAGATGGGCCGGGGCTTTGGAGATTAGGCCCAAACGACTCGAGATTTTAATAGTTTTTCTTTTTAGGAAATAGCAGAAAATACAAATAGCAAATAGAAAATAGCAAATGCACTCGGAAAAATTCTAGAAAAATCTAGAAAATATATCCAAGCATATAGAACCCAGATAAAATAATTTTGGTAATAGTTGATGTTGACATTAATCATGTTAAATTGTTTTTGAACTCTGAAAATTCATATTAAGCTTTTTTTTTAATTTACCAGAAAAATCCAAATGGTTATTTTTCTTTTAAAACTTCAAAACAGACCAAATTTTTGGGATGTTACAGGGACCCACACGTCAGGTGTTTGCCTCTCTTCCTCCTTGCCTCTGTGCGCAGCCGCCGGCTCTGTAAACAGAGTAGAGGAGTAATCCAAGAATCATGCAACTAATTTTTGGATATTTAGCACTAAGTGGACACCTCATCAACTCTAGACACTTCCCCTGTGCCCTGTTGCTCAACCTCTATATATATACCCTAGCTTTTGGCTGCTGCCATTGTTGACCACTGGAGCTCTTCATCTTCATTACCATTCCAGTGGAGTTTCTTGCTCCTATCAATTGCTTATCCATCTTAAACATTTGTTTCACCTTGCATTAAGGATTTAGCATCTTTTGTAGGTTAACCTAGAGTTTAATTCTCTGCTGATCTGAACCGGTTTTCAACACCTTCGGTGTTTATCTCATCCTGGTAAGTTATGCCCTTAGTTTTTGTCATCTTGAGCACCTTAAGGACCTCAGCAGTTCTTATGCACCATTCCTTTGTACATGAGTAGCTCCAACCTTCTTGTGGGGACCCCCGAAATCGGATCCGTATCAAGCTAAGTGATTACGCCGTAAACGCAACACTTAACGTGAGACGAACACGATTCCGAGTGACCCGGATATGTGTCACATGCTAGCTCCCAAGGATCAGTGGCTAACATGCACATATCCTAGTACACAACATAGCAATCACATCCATACACAATGTACAAGAATAAAAGAAACTTTAATACATTTTCAACATAGAACCTTTCGGTCCCAATTTTACATAAGAGGGCCAATCGGCCAAATCTAAATAACAATAACACAAATAAATTGCAGCGGAAGATAAACTTAAATAAAGAGGGAATAACCGAGTTGGCATGCCCACAATCCCACAAGCAACCAACTGGAGTTAAAGCCGTTGCGCCCGCCGTCCTTACCTGATCAAATAGACACTTTTCAAGTATAAAATTGTACTCGCGAGACTTTTCAAGAACAATAAGGATGCAAGTAAGTATCAACGGAAGGCCACTACACTAGTCAATTTTTCAGCATAAAGCGTTTTGCATATGAATAAAAGATGCTAACCTGCCATTTGTAAAACATTTATAAGATATTTTATAGTAGTAAGTAATGATCATCAATGGTATCTTCTCCAAATATAAACGACACACGAACATCTCATTCGTGGCGCCATTCATTCCTCAACAAAATATCGCGCGAACAATGCGTTCATGAAAACATCTCAACTCTGAACAAACTAACATAAAGACATAACATTACCAACCATAACCCAAACTTAGTTTCCCAAAAGCTGACTGTGCCTGCTTTCCCACAAGTGTTGTCCATAACCTAGGATGAGGCTATTCGAATAGATTTAGTTACTCTGCAGAGTTGTACAGCTTTACCCACACGATATGCATTCCTCATAATGTCGGCCAATGCACTCTTCCGTAGGAGTGTGACTGAGGTAGCATAACGAGGCCGTTACAATGTCATGTCCTAACTATCAAACCACCCGAGGAACAGAATCCCATAGCAGACTAAGCGCCTCGCACCACAGGTGAACCTCGTTGTGTAAGTAAGTCCCTATCCAATAAGAGACCCTTAAGGGCAATCAGGAGAACAACAAACATGCCCCCACGAGATTGACAAAAGAACAATTAATTACATAACAATAACAATTGTCAACCTCGTTGTGTTTTGATAGCTAACACACAACAAATTATTAAGCCAAGCCTTCGCCATTATCCCGGCGTGTGGTTGCACGTAAGACTTGGTTCATCACACCACAGACCGGTTCTTAAACACTCAGACGGGGCTACACGATTCCATAATAACAACAACAATAGTAATTCATCATCAACCTACACCCGTCCATGTTAAGAACACAAAAACCATTCCCAACATGACCACAAACCCTAGATGCGAAGATCTGGATACATCCCTCAAATCCAACATAATCCAATCCATAAAATCCTCAAGGTTCATTAGGATTCAATTCAATTCACCGGCCGATGGACTAGCTCCATCAACCGCTCTCGGCTACGACTACTAGCATGGCTAAGCATCGTTCTACAAACTAGCAAACACCCATATAACATATATCCTTAATCATTCAAGGCAAAAAGGGTAATCAATATTCAAGGGAGGGCTAATGCAAACAATTAGGAGATTAACTACATCTACCCATAAACATACATTTCAAAATAGCATGCAATTGCGATAATAAAACTCACACAAAACTTTTAAAAACCACTGGGAGCAATATGATCAAGAGGAGGGTGCTTGCACCTTTGCTGTATCATTCGTTCATTCTCAGGTTAAACTCATAATACTCTCACGAATATATCGTTATCGTCGAAAACCTAAGGAAAGGCGATATTGCAATAAATATCAAATAAAGCCAGAAATACAACATGCTCAAAAATGTATGAGATTTATACAGTAGGTAGATTATGATTTTACATGAATTATGGTGAAAGATTAATTCCAATTGGATTTAGTATGTGAAAGTTATGGTGGTTTGAATTTCAGATTTTAATACGCCTTCATTCGGATAATTTAATTATGAGATTAAAATTTGTAGAGTAGTGGTGAGAACATGGATTACATGGATAAATAGGTAATATTATTACAAGTTCAAAACAGTTGAGTTTGCTTCAATTGGAGATTTCATGATTTAGTTATTGATTTCTAAAGTTATCAGCATTAATAGTGTAAAAATAATTCAATTTGGGATAACTCTCCGCAAAATATAGCTTCTGTAACAGAGGTGAGATTGAAACCATTTTTAGAAATAAGTTTACTTAAAATAAAAATTATCAAAAGTGGTTTCACTATTTTTGGAGAAAAAATGAAATAGTTATGTATTTATGAAGTTAACAGCAAATTTTCTATTGTAAAAATAATAGAGTTATAGATCATTTTCTTAAATCTATATTCTCTGCTTCTGAGATATATTTGAAACCTATTTTAAAATAAAATTCACTTAGTATGAAAAATATCAGAACTGGTTTCATAAATTTTGGAGTCGATTTGAATTAGATGTGGATTTTTGAAGTTACATGATTTTCAGTGTAACAATAATTCACTACGGAATTTATATTTGCTTTTAATACTTTTAGTACTCGCACCTAGCTAGCCCTAAAGGCTGACAAGCGGCCCCCAGGGTCAAGGAATTGACTCAGTCAACAAAGACTTGGGCTCGGCCGAAACTAACTGAAGGCGTATTTCGACGAATACGTCTTCTAATTCTGAAAACGTAACTCTATTCAAAGCATACTAAAAATACGTTTTTACTTAGCAAATGCGTACTAACAGTGTACACCTCCACTTACTGGCTAAACGGGCCCACATGCAATAGAGATATTAGCCCACTAAACAAACATTAGTTTACTAACCGGGATTTACTTAATCTAACCACTACGGTTTGTCGGACGTGCCCGACAACGGTGCGGCTGTGACCTTGCCGAGCCCGCCGGCGGCGAGGGGAGGCCTGAGGGCGCACGAGCAAGGGCAAACAGGAAGGAGAATAGGGAAGGCTACCTTCTGGTGGTGTCGCCGCGCAGTAGGGCACGCGGTGGCGTCGCGGCGGCGAGCCGAGCGGAGGGGGCCCGGTGCGGGTGCGACGGTGCTTAATGCGGAGGCATCTCGGGGCGAGCTGGAGCTAGATTCGGGCTCTGGAAGCTGCTACAACGTCTTCGGTTTAGTGCGGGGACCGACGGTTGTCTTCTCCGGCAAAGGCGACACTAGGATGCGGCGGTGATGGCACATGCAAGGCAAAGGGTCAGTACCATCGGGCATTGCTAGCACAAAGCACAGAAAAGATGCTAGGGACCCTAAGGAAACTAACCGCGGTGAAGTTGGGGAGCAGAGGAGCTCTAGAGGACGCTTGTCGTCATCAATGGCGCCGGCAATGAAGAGCTCAACGTGGGGAAGACACCCTGAGCAAAAAGAACGACAAAGGACGGTCGGAATAGCTAAAAGGTACCACCGAGATGGTGTAATCCCAAACAATTTGAGAATGGCTTACCGGTTCCGACAAAAGACGGTGAATAGAGTTGTCGGCCGACAAATGGGGAAAAAACCAAAATCCAACGATCCTACAACGAAAAGACCAAATTAACGGAGGGTTTCTCTTAATCATGCTCCGAGGCTTGAGATGCCGCGCAAGAGCGCAAGAAAAACTCACCCGAGATGAGAATGACAAAAGTTGACACGGCGGCAAAGCTCAAGGCGTGCTCTGGAGCGCTGAGAGCGACGAGGGTGGCCCGGCAACTACAAGCAAAATCAAAGGCCCAAATAAGCTTAAATGGAAACGGCATGCGAGCCTAAAGCCAGAGGAATCCAAGGCTTCGAGCTTACCCGAGAGGATAGCAAGAAAAGCTTCTTCTCCCTCGGCCACCGAGAGGGAGAATGGGCGAGAAGGGAGGAGTACGAAGGGTAATAAGCTTGGGAAGAAGACGCAGTGGAGGCGGAGTCACTAGGAAGAGCTCCAAGAGTGGTCGGAAGAGGCGGTGGCTTACGGCGTTAGGAGGCGGCTCGAGGCGCCAGCGCGTGGCGTGGCTCGCCGAGCCAACGGGAGGAAGAAGAAGGGTCTGACCAGCGGGGCCCTCTGGTCAGCGGCTCAAAGGTAAGAGGTTGCGGTTTGGCTCGGGCCGTTTGATTTAAAAACGGACGGCCAGGATGTCGCGGCCGTTGAAGTTGTCCGAACGACCTACTCCGCTTGAGCCCTTCGATCACAATCCGATGACACGCGAGCGAGTGCGGTTAGGCGGTTGGGTGAAGCCAAGATGGTGCGTCGGACTCGAGCCAGGGTCGAGTCGGTGGAACAGTAACGAGCCCGAGTTTGATTTCAGTTTGACCACGGCTAAACAAGTTTGACCGAGGCTTTAACTATAGAAATAAAATTCTAAAAATTCTAAAATAATTCAAGGGTGTTTCTGGGATGACCTAGTATTTATAAAAATTATAAAACCATACTGTTCAAGATATAATTTGTGTAAACTAAATTCAAACTTAGTCTAGGTCTATTAATGGTGTTTGAATTTTCTGAGGGTGCAATTGAGTTCCAAAAATTTGGTAAAAATTATATTTATTCATGATAATTATTCTAGTATTTGAATAAATTATTTCCAATTGATGATCCAAGGTTTTTGTTCCTGTTTTTATTTGGAGTTTTAAATCTGAAGTGTATGTTTAATTGGTTTGATAAATTTCCAAGTGCAAAAATATATACAATTGTTTCCAAAATGTCATGCATGCTGATAATATGCATACTAAATCTCATTAATAAAAATGGGGATGTTACAAACCTCCCCCCCCTTACAAAAGATCTCGACCCCGAGATCGATAGGGTGGAAGTTGGATAGAAAGGTTCTAAAAGAAAACATAACATCCGTTGTCTTGATTTCCTTCAAAGATAGTGCTAAGATATCTTTCAAAGGTAGAACTAAGATATCCTAACCAAGTTACAAGGAATTTCTATTACATTTTCCTTCCCATTGCTTTGTTTAACCTTTCCTTTCTTGATTCGAAGACACTTCATGTAGAAGGAAAAAGTTCTGGATACTCGGCTCGCATCCGGTCTTCATGCTCCCATGTTGCTTCATCTTCAGTGTGGTTGCTCCACTGAACCTTCAAGAATTTGATGTTGCGATTCCTTGTCTTGCACTCCATTTCTTCAAGAATGCGAATCGGGTGCTCCCGATAAGAGAGATCAGACTGCAAATTGAGTTCTTCCAACTCGGTTGTTTCAGTTGGGACGCGAAGGCACTTCTTGAGTTGAGAGACATGGAAGACATTATGCACGTCTGAAAGTGATGGTGGTAGCTCCAACTGATAGGCTACCGATCCAATCTTGGCTAGAATTCGGAAAGGTCCAATGTAGCGAGGCGCCAATTTGCCTTTGACATTGAAGCGATGTATTCCTTTCATAGGAGAGACCTTAAGATAGACATGATCATCTACCTCGAAACTCAACTCGTGACCACGGTCGGCATAAGATTTCTGACGGGATTGCGCCGTCCGAAGTCGCTCACGAATGACACAAACTCGTTCTTCAAAGATCCTTCACGTGGTTGGACCATAAAATGGCCTCTCCCGCTTGCACCGGTTTAAAGGCGTCCTACAAGCTCTTCCGTACAATGCTTCGAATGGTGACATCTGAATGCTGGATTGGAAGCTATTGTTGTAAGAGAATTCCGCAAATGGTAAACATTTTTCCCAATTCTTGCTATAAGACAAAACGCATGCTCGGAGAAGATCTTCCAAGACCTGATTTACACGCTCGGTTTGTCCATCCGTTTGTGGGTGATAAGTGGAGCTAAAGGATAGGTTAGTACCCATGGCTTGATGCAAGCACTTCCAGAAGTGAGATGTGAACTGGGGACCTCTATCCGAAACGATTACCTTCGGTACACCGTGAAGGCAAACAATCCTTGCAATGTATAGCTCTGCTAGCTTGACCCCGGTGTAGGTGGTCTTGACAGGAATGAAATGGGCAACCTTGGTCAGACGATCCACGATCATCCAAATAGAATCGGATCCAGATTGTGTTCTAGGGAGGCCAGTGATAAAATCCATGCCAACTTCTTCCTATTTCCACTCGGGAATGGGCAGGGGATCTAGAGTACCGGCTGGTTTTAGATGCTCAGCCTTGACTCTTTGACATACATCACACTCGGCCACAAAGCGTGCAATCTCCCGCTTCATCCTAGTCCACCATATTCTCTGCTTCAAGTCTTGATACATTTTTGTGCTTCCCGGATGAATAGAGAAAAGAGAATTATGGGCTTCATGAAGGATTAATTCCTTAAGCTTCGCATCATTCGGCACCACTAAACGCTTCCCGAACCACAAAACACCTTGGTGGTCCTCGACAAAACACTTGGCTTTGCCGCCTTCATTTTCTCGCTTAATTCTCTATACCCTTGTCATTCTTCTGGGCCATCTTGATCTGGTCCTCTAGGGTAGGTTTCACTTCCAAGGCAGCGAGAAAACCTTCACTAACCATCTCCAAGTTGAGTCGTTGAAATGCATTGCATAGAGCTTCCATTTCGGGTCGAACCGAAATACAGTTGCATTGCGATTTCCTGCTCAATGCATCTGCAATGACATTTGCTTTCCCTGGATGATAATGAAGTCCCATATCATAGTCCTTGATCAATTCAAGCCATCTTCTTTGCCTTAGGTTCAGATCAGCTTGAGTGAAGATATACTTCAAACTCTTGTGATCAGTGTAGACTTCGCAGCGATTGCCGATAAGGAAATGTCGCCATATCTTCAAAGCATGTACCACTGCTGCGAGCTCAAGGTCATGAGTGGGATAATTCACCTCATGAGGCCTCAATTGCCTCGATGCATACGCCACAACTCGGCCCTCTTGCATAAGAACACAACCAAGACCAAGGTGAGATGCATCGCAATAGATGTCGAAATTTTTGTGGATATCCGCAGAACTAACACCTGGAGCGAAGTTAGACGATCCTTCAACATCCGAAAGCTTGCTTCACAATCTGCTGACCATTCATACTTCTTTTCTTTCTTCAACAATTGGGTCATTGGTCTTGCTATTTTTGAGAAATTCTCGATAAAGCGGCGGTAATAGCCCGCAAGACCGAGGAAACTGCGGACATCGGAGACGGACTTGGGCTGTCTCCAATTAAGCACATCTTGGACTTTGCTTGGATCCACAGCAATACCTCCTTCAGATAGCACATGACCCAAAAAGGCGACTTCTTTAAGCCAAAACTCACACTTGCTGAATTTTGCATAGAGTCGATGTTCTCGGAGCTTGTCCAACACAAGACGAAGGTGTTCTTCATGCTCACTTTCAGATTTGGAGTATATGAGAATGTCATCAATAAATATGACCACAAATTTATCTAAGTACTCCATAAACACTGAGTTCATGAGATTCATGAACAAGGACGGTGTATTTGTCAAACCGAAGGACATGACAGTGTACTCGTATAAGCCATAACGAGTTGAGAAAGCCGTCTTGGGAATGTCTTCAGATCTGATCCTCACTTGCTGATAACCCAATCTCAAGTCAATCTTGGAGAATATGCGGGCACCGTTCATCTGGTCGAACAAATCATCAATCCGTGGAAGCGGATATTTGTTCTTGATGGTGACCTCATTCAGCGGACGGTAGTCAACGCACATCCGCAAACTATGGTCCTTCTTTTCACAAAAATAGCCGGGCATCCCTGTGGTGAGGAGCTCGGTCTAATGAAACCTTTCTCTTGAAGTTCTCGCGAGTGCTTTCTTCAATTCAACCAACTCATTTGGCGGCATACGATAAGGACGTTTGGATATTGGAGCAGTTCCGGGCTGCAGCTCAATCACAAACTCAACTTCTCGTGAAGGTGGCATGCCAGGTAGTTCCTCGGGAAAAACATCTGGGTACTCACATACCACTGGAACTTCACTCAATTGTGGCAATTCTTTGCTGCTAAGGGCATAGAGATGAGGATGCTCCAATTTTGGCGCCAATTCAACTCGAACACCAAGAGGACTAGTGAGAGTGATGAACTTGCGGGCACAATCAATTTGACCATGGTTCTTGGACAGCCAATTCATCCCACCATGAGAGTGCCGCGCCCTCAAGCTGGTGGGACGCGAAGAGTGCCTTGTCCTGCGCCTGGCACTGAGCTATGTTGAGCTTCCGCTCAACCATGCGCAGCCAATCATCCGCATCGAGAGGGTCCTCAGAGCGGGAGAAAATTGGCGGCTGTGTACGGAGGAACTCTGCAAGTCCCCCGCGAGTCTGGTGGCCGCCACCACCGGCAGGAGTGGAGGTATTCCTAGCAATAACCTCCAAGATGCGCGTCTGGTCCATGCGGTTTCGCTCGATCTGAGCGAGAACCTCAGCCATGGTTGGAGGAGGGGGAAGCTCCTCATCATGACCAGCCTGCTGACTGCCGCGCGTTCTCCCGGCCATCCTGTTTCACTAAGACAAGTTAACAATAGTCGGAAAACACGAAGTCAATACCCACTGCAATTAACTTACTAACAGCACAAAACAAGCACAAGACTTTTAAGTTACAAAACCAACCGACAAAGATCCGACACTTAGCAAACTCATACATATCTTACCCTTATGCCCCCACAAATTTTTAATTAAACTAATTCTCTATGGTTCTCCCAAAGACTGATTCTACCGGTATTAACTATCTTTTGATAGGAAAGAGAGAAACCAAGTTTCAAAACTTAAATTAGAGTAAGATGAGAGTAGAAAGCTAAGATAGGTAAGGAATAAAATCGAGAATCGCCTAGGTTTTCATAAACCTTTTATAATTTGAAAATAAGACTTTCAAAATATCCTAAGGACGGCTATGCTTGGGTTACTACGGTCGAATGGCTCGATACCAACTTTGAGGACCCAGTTTATTTGGCTTGTAATGCTTAACCCACCACCGATCCTAGCATCACAAATCAAATAAATCGATCCTCGAGATATGTATACTTCCTAAAGCAAGATACGCACCTCGTTACAAAATTAGACATCAACTCCATTCAAAACATAGAGTCCAAACATTACACTACAAACGGAAGATAAACAAATAGTAACAATATTACGTATATAGGCCGATTGTGCCACAAGATACACAAATAGACAGAACGCAAATGAAGCAAAAGTGCCATAAGATGGCTATAAACAAAGCCAATCGTGCCTTCAACCCACAAGGCATCCGACCGACCGCCAAGTCTAGTCGCCCAAGAAGCGGCAACACACTCACGTAGTGAGGACCCCGAGGCTCACCTTCTTCCTCTCGCAACAAAAACATTAAGCAAAGCACCGAGTACAAAGATTGTCTTTGTACCCGCAAGACCGACGTGTAAACTAGCGGACTGCTCATATGCTACATGCAAAGCTTATTTGGTGGAGGCCATATGTTTCATTTGCATAAAGCCAACTTTCGCTTGCAATAATATAATACCGCTTAAAGGCAAGTTTGCAATTCATTTTTAAGATTGAAATAGCAAGAAGGATAATAATAGCAACAGAGCAAAGATAAAACAACCTAGAAGTGACTATCCCAATAGTCACCACAACAATAGCACGAATCCCAGATTCGTACCACCCATCAAGTTTTAATTTAAATGTTGTAGTCTAACTCTTGAAAAGCTTACCCAAGCGTGTCCATCACCTAGGACGAGGCTATTCGAATAGTTTTTAACCTGCAGGGTGTACCATCGCACCCACACCTCGCATCGCCTTTAAGCCAAAGCACACTTAGAAGGTATGCCGCACAGACTAAGTCCTACGAGACTGTTTCCAATATTGTGTATCAACCTCGAGCCGCTCGTATGGATAGAAACCCATACGCTTACATGGTAAAGCCGAAAGACAACTACCCACTCAGATAAAGCTTTTCGGACAACTACCATGCTCCCACCTCCATCCCTCCTGCGACCTCCTGCGACCCGGAGCCAATACACGCCAAAGTACTAGGTCAAGAGAGGTCCCATATACTCTAGTGTGGTTAGCACGCCGAAATGCCTGGATAAAAATTCACTCACAAGATGTTCGGTCCTTAATTGACCCGGGCACCTTTCCAGTCACACCCAAAAGATCACACCAATCTTACCATTGTGCGCGCCCAAATCATTTTTGTTTTCATTTTTAGTTTTGCAATTAAACATAGCAGAATCTTTGAAACATAAAGTTGTAGTAAATTTTGTGTGATCAAGGTTACCGACTAAAGTCGATAATCGCCTTGATTGTACCGATACTAAGCATGTCTAAGCAATGAAATCGTATCTACTAAGTGACAAGAAATCATCCAATGATCTCTAATCACAAAGAAATAACCTAGGCTCGGTAGTAGAGATCAATATTTTGTCTACAGGATATGCAACTCTGATTTAACTAATCAATTTAACACAAATTAAGCGATGCATACATACAATGAAACAAAATATTAGACTTTAAAATGGGATAAATATGATCAAACCGCTTTTGGCCGCTGTTGCTCAATATGGTGCGGAGGATCGTCCTCGTGGTTGCCGCAAATATCAAGCCTAACGATCGAACATAACAAAGAAATAAGAACGAATAACACCGACAAAACTCAAACATTCAACAACATCAAACAAGCCAAAACTCACACAGCAGCCTAAGCATGAAATAACAGAATTTTAGAAACAGAGAACAAATCATTTTAAGTTATTAGCAATTTTCTATGAATTTTCTAAGCTAAAAACACAACAAGTCACTAGTTAATTACTTAACAAATTTTCATGAACAGAACCAGTGTATAAAATCTATCCTAATAGTTAGTATACTGAAAATGAAATTTCTGAATTGGGTTCATTTAATTTGGACAATTATTGGAAGAGATATGCATTTTCTAATTTAGAAGATACATAAGACATCATTTTATTAGCTAACAGATTTTTGCTACAGAGACATGGGTCAAGTTAATTTTATCAAATAGCACACTTAAAATGAAAATTAACAAAGACTGGTTTCATACAATTTGGATAAAAATTGAATTAGTTATGCATTTTCTAAGTTTAAATGAATTAACAAAGGCAAATGTAAAAGCATTTGTAAATACTAAAGCACTTAATACTTCTTCTACCGACGCACGGCTAGCCCCGACCATCGACAGCGGGCCGCGCAAAACGCGACAGAGCGGATTGCCCGCATAAGGTGACGCCGGCGTATTCTAAGAATACGCCTTTGACATATCAAAGTGTACTTCTAACATATACTCACGAGAAATACGCTGCCGACAGAGAAAACGCATTAATAACACTACACCACCCCAACCGACATTCGGGCCCACATGACAGAGACACAAAGTGAAATGCAACGTTGGATTAAACGATTTCTAAACGTGATTAACCAAAGAGGGCCCACCAATCGAGACTCGGCTAGAACAGGGTTAGCGCTAACTAAGCTTCACGGCGGCTCACCGCACGCGACGGGACGGCGCGCGCCGCATGGTGATCTAGCAAACCAATGAGTTTCAAGACGAGTGAGTGGTACCTCAAGGTTCGCAAAGACCTCACGAACCCGGTGCGGTGACGCGAGCCCAATGGTCGACGGAGATGAGCTCACGACGGCCGAGGCGGAGAAGAAAGTACGGTGCTCGCGGAGAAGATGCTACGCACTTCGAGCGGCTTTCGAGAAGGTGCGCCACGGGATCGCGAGACACCAGAACGATAAGCCCACGATTTTGATGATGGAGGAGGACGGTGGCGCCGAATTGACACATGCGGCGCTTTACCGAGCTTGGAGAAGAAGGCGCCGCAAAGCCTCGGTGAAGCACCAAAGAGTTAAACAAGGTCACAGTTAGACTCGGTGGTCGATTGCGATCCTAAAGGACCAAAAGTCGATACTAGGAACTCACCGTAACGCAGATGAGCTTGCGGGCCGAGATCACCGAGGCGGAGACAGCGGACACGCCCGGCGATACATCGGACACCGAGAGCTCGAGATGGGAAAATGGAGGCGGCGAGGAGAGTGGATCACAGCGGTGCGGTCTCGGGCTCGAGGGCGGCGCTAACACGGCGGCGTTGCTCTCGGGTTCTTCTCCGGCCGGAAAGGAAATTTGTGCGGAGAAAACACGAGAATGGACGCGAAGGGTAGTGGATTGGCTCAGTGGGTAGATGAGATCCCGGCGATGCTTCACGGGCTGACACGAGGACAAAAAGGTGGCGGCGACGAGGACGTGGCAAGCATGCGCGCACGGCCGTGAGCTCCGGTGAGTGCGGAGAAGATGAGGTCGATCTCGACAGGTGGGACCCACATGTCAGCGACAGGAGCAAAGCGGTGCGAACCGGAGGTTCTACTCGATCGGAAAGATGCTGACCGTTGGATCTGAGATGGACGGTCGAGATTGATGTATGCATTCGGACAGGTCGGTTGCGCATGCGACGTGGATCGTTCGATTTGCATCGGACGGTCACGATCGATTGGACTCGCAGCAGTGCAGCTAGGCGGTGCGACCGAGTCAAGTGGTGCGGTTCTGGTTTGAGTCGGACTCGGTTCGAGCCCGACAAACGATGTTTTCGATTTTTGATTTTAAAAGCTAAGAGAGTTTAGGAATTTTTAGAGATAGATCCTGAGCTCCAAAAATTCCGAAATTTTTATGGTAGCTACTTGAGATAGAGAACAACACTGCATAAATTTTCCAGAACTTTTATGCACTGAAAAGTTCTACAGAAAATTCTCAAGCATGCTGACCTAGGATTTGACCAGATTTTCAACTAGTTTGACTTGGCCATTTGAAATAGCAAATAAAATCTAAAAATTGTGAAATAATTCAGGAGGTAGATAGGATGATCAAGATGATAGGAAAAATAATTTCAGAGGATGATCATAAGTTTGAAAGCTAAGAATCTGATAACAACAATTTCCAATCACAAGAATTAAATTCTAAAATTGAAATTGCTAGGAAAATTGTAGAAACTTTCAAATGATTTGAAGAGACAACAAAAGTTTTTATTTCTCCTCAAAATTTTACATTTGAAATACAAACCCTAAGTTAGGGTGTTACAAATCTCCCCTTACAGAATCTCACCGAGATTACGATCACTGGGAAGAAGGATGGGTAATCGCCGAGACGATCTTCCGCTCCCAAGTGGCTTCATCCTCTGAGTGGTTCGACCATCGAACTTTGAGGAACTTGATCACACGGTTCCTGGTTCTACGTTCAGCTTCTTCGAGGATACGAACGGGACGCTCACGATAAGACAGATCTTCCTGCACATCGATATTTTCCAATGGTGTTTCCTCAACTGGAATACGGAGGCACTTCTTCAATTGTGACACATGGAAAACATCATGCACCCCTTCGAGTGTAGCTGGCAACTCCAACTTGTATGCAACAGCTCCCACTTTCTTGATGATGCGATACGGCCCGACATATCGAGGAGCCAGTTTGCCCTTGACACCGAAACGACGATGCCCCTTCAGAGGTGAGACTTTGAGATACACAAAGTCATTGGGCTGGAAACTCAACTCACGGCGACGCCGACCGCATAGCTCTTCGCTCGGGTGAGCTACGCGCAAGTGCTCACGAATCAATCGCACTTGACTTTCGGCCTCATTGATTGAATGCGGGCCAAAGAACCGCTTTCACCGCCACCGGTTCAACGGGTTCTGCAGCGCCTCCCATACAAAGCCTCAAACGGTGCCATACCGAGACTAGCCTGGAAGCTGTTGTTGTAGGAGAACTCGGCAAGCGGTAGACACTTCTCCCAATTCTTCCCATAGGAAAGAACACAAGCACGGAGCATATCTTCAAGAACTTGGTTGACCCGCCCCGTCGACCATCGCCCGAGGATGATAGGTCGAAATGAAAGAAAGACGGTCCCCATGGCTTCTCAGAAGCGTGCCATAGCCGAGAAGTGAAAAGAGAGCCACGATCGACACAATCGTTCGTGGCACACCATGCAAGCTCACAATGCGGAGATATAGAGATCGCCAATCGATCGACACCGAGAGTGGTGGCATCTTGGCAGAAGTGCGCTACCTTCGTCAATCGATCGATAACAACCGGATAGCATCCTTCCCCAAGAAAGCACAGGCGGACCGGTGATAAAATCCATGCCTCGTAATCCCACTTCCACTCGTATAGGCAAGGGATGGAGGAGACCTGCTGACGCCGATGCTCGCCTTGACGCGACAACATATGTCACATCTCGCCACGAACTTGGCAATCTCGCGTTTCATGCGAGTCCACCAGAATCTCTGACGCAGATCTTGGTACATTTTAGTGGCCCCGGGATGGATGGACAAAGGCGAACCGTGGGCCTCCTGAAGAATCAAATCCCGCAACTCGGGACCTTTGGGACCACAAGACGCTGCCCAAACCACACAACACCGTGCTCATCTTCTCGTGAAACACTTGGCTGATCCATCCTTGATATTCTCGCTGATTTTACCCACACCATCATCGATTCTTTGTCTTGCCTTGATCCGATCCACCAAGGGTGGTTGCACAACCAAGGCAAAGCAAGGGAACCATGCTCAACTAAACCCAAGTTGAGACGCTGGAATTCTGCAAGAAGCGCAGGTTGCTGCTCTTGGATCATCAAAGTATTGCAATACACCTTTCGACTAAGTGCATCGGCAACCACATTGGCCTGCTGTGGTGATCTCGAATACCCATGTCATAATCTTTGATTAATTCCAACCATCTCCTCTCGCTCGAGGTTCAAATCGGGCCGAGTAAATAAGTATTTCAAACTCTTATGATCGGAATACACCTCACGGCGGTTTCGATCAAATAATCTTGCCAAATCTTGAGTGCATGAACTACTGCAGCAAGCTCTAAATCATGGGTGGGATAGTTGAGCTCATGAGGCCTCAGCTGCCTAGATGCATAGGCAACTGCTTTGCCTTCCTGCATAAGAACACACCCGAGTCCCCGACGAGAGGCATCGCAATAAATATCGAAGCTCTTGTGGATATCAGGAAGAGTAAGGACTGGAGCTGAAGTCAATCGCTGTTTGAGCTCCTGAAAGCTCTCATCACAAGCAGAGGACCATACAAACTTCTTGTCCTTCTTAAGCAATTCAGTCATCGGCTTTGCGATCTTGGAGAAGTTCTCGATAAAGCGGCGATAGTAGCCCGCTAAACCAAGAAAACTCCGCACATCGTTGATCGACTTGGTGGCCCCAAGATAGAACATCGCCGACTTTTTGGATCTACCGCTATTCCTCCAAATGAAAGAACATGGCCCAAAATGCCACTTCCTTCAACCGTAACTCACATTTGCCGAACTTCGATACTGGTGATGCTCCATAACTTGCCCAAAACAATCTTCGATGCTCAAGATGCTCGCTTGATCTTGGAATAGATAAGAATGTCATCAATAAAACCACCACAAATTTGTCCAAATACTCCATGAATACGAATTCATAAGGTTCATGAACAACGCCGAGCATTGGTCAAACCGAAAGACATGATTGTGTACTCGCACAGCCATAACGAGTAGTGAAAGCCGTCTTCGAATATCCTCACCGATCCGACTTGATGATAGCCCGATCTCGGATCAATCTTGAGAACACCGAGCTCCGCATAACTGGTCAAAAGATCATCAATACGGGCGAGAGGATATTTGTTCTTCACCGTCACTTCATTGAGAGGACGGTAGTCAACACACATACGCAAAGTCTTGTCCTTCTTCTTCACAAAGATCACCTGACAACCCCAAGGAGATGAACTGGGACGGATGAAACCCTTTGCTTGGAGCTCACCAAGCCGCTTCTTCAATTCTTCTAGCTCATTGGGAGGCATCCGATACGGCGCTTCAAATCGGAGCTGCACGGCAGAACTCGATGGCAAACTCGGATCTCGAACCGAGGCATCCTGTGCAAATCTTCAGAAAGACATCCACAAAGTCGATACTATGGGAACATCTTGAATTTGCAAGGTCGGCTTTGCTTCTAATGCACATAGACACGGCCCCGAAGGCGTGGCGAAACCCGACTTGCTCACCCGAAGGGTGGTAAGATAGACAATCTTCCCGCACAATCGATTTGCCCCAAGTGTTGGGACAACCAATCCATGCCAAGAATCACATCCGACTCATTGAATCGAAAGCGTAATGAGATTTGCCAAAAATCCCACTCCTTCAACTATGATAGGAACATCCCGACATCAGAATCGGCTCTCATTTCCGACCCGAGAGCGGATGAGTAAAGGAACTTCCAAAGGAACACAGTGAAGACCACTAGCAGCAGCAAATGATCTTGAAATAAAGAATGCGATGCTCCGTAATCAAATAATACCGCAGCAGACGAGAATTAACAAGAAGTATACCAATCACAACATCCGCGCCCCGAGCCTCCTCACCGAAAGGTGGTTCACTCGACACGCCGCACTCGGTCTTCGAATAATCTTACGTCGCGGTGATCGCTCCCTCGCCGCGTCCTCCATTAGGACGAGGGGCCGCAACACTCGAGGGCGCATTCGCATAATGGCCCTTGTTGTGGCAAATAAAACAAGTCACCTCGGCCGCCGGATTGCGAGGCCGCTCTGTGCTGGATCGCAGCGCACGTGGTCAAACACGCCTGCGGTGGGCGAGGAGCCGGTGCGAGATGGTCTCGGCGCCGGTGGAGCAAAAGAACGGGCCATCGGTGCCGCCCACCGAGGACGAACGAGGTGGTGTGAGTAGACCGATGCGCCTCCCATTTGCGCTGCGGGACTCGCCAGCGCTTTGCCTTATGCTCGCAACAATGGCCTTATCTACCAAGGCCCGAAAGTCCGAGAAGTCCACAATGGATAGCTTGTCCCGCGGCTCCTCGGACAAGCCATCCATAAATTTCTCCGCTAGCCTCATCTAAGGCCACCTCCCGGAGCATAACGAGCCGGATGATTGAACTCGCATGTGTACTCGTCACGATTTGCGCCTTGCTTGAGCGCGAGGAACTCCTTTTCTTGACTTCATCAGGCCATCCGGGATGTGGGCCCGACAAAAGTCGACCGAACTCCTCCCACGCGACCACATGGCCCGCGGCTGCATGGCGAGATAGTTCTCCCACCATGAGAGTGCCGCGCCTCAAGGCCGGTGGGACGCGAAGAGTGCCTTGTCTCGCGCTCGCATCGAGCTATGTTGAGCTTCGCCAACCATGCGCAGCCAATCATCCGCATCGAGAGGGTCCTCGAGCGGAGAAAATTGGCGGCCGTGGTACGGAGGAACTCGCAAGTCCCCGCGAGTCCGGTGGCCGCCACCACGGCAGGAGTGGAGGTATTCCTAGCAATAACCTCCAAGATGCGCGTCGGTCCATGCGGTTTCGCTCGATCCGAGCGAGAACCTCACCATGGTTGGAGGAGGGGAAGCTCCTCATCATGACCACTGCTGATCGCCAGCTGCGTTCTCCGCCATCCTGTTTCACTAAGACAAGTTAACAATAGTCGGAAAACACGAAGTCAATACCCACCGCAATTAACTTACTAACAAAGACAAAACAAGCACAAGACTTTTAAGTTACAAAACCAACTCGACAAAGATCGACACTTAGCAAACTCATACATATCTTACCCTTATGCCCCCACAAATTTTTAATTAAACTAATTCTCTATGGTTCTCCCAAAGACTGATTCTACCGGTATTAACTATCTTTTGATAGGAAAGAGAGAAACCAAGTTTCAAAACTTAAATTAGAGTAAGATGAGAGTAGAAAGCTAAGATAGGTAAGGAATAAAATCTGAGAATCGCTAGGTTTTCATAAACCTTTTATAATTTGAAAATAAGACTTTCAAAATATCCTAAGGACGGCTATGCTTGGGTTACTACGGTCAGAATGGCTCTGATACCAACTTTGTGAGGACCCCAGTTTATTTGGCTTGTAATGCTTAACCCACCACCGATCCTAGCATCACAAATCAAATAAATCGATCCTCGAGATATGTATACTTCCTAAAGCAAGATACGCACTCGTTACAAAATTAGACATCAACTCCATTCAAAACATAGAGTCCAAACATTACACTACAAACGGAAGATAAACAAATAGTAACAATATTACGTATATAGGCCGACTGTGCCACAAGATACACAAATAGACAGAACGGCAATGAAGCAAAGTGCCATAAGATGGCTATAAACAAAGCCAATCGCGTGCCTTCAACCCACAAGGCATCCGACCGACCGCCAAGTCTAGTCGCCCAAGAAGCGGCAACACACTCACGTAGTGAGGACCCCGAGGCTCACCTTCTTCCTCTCGCAACAAAAACATTAAGCAAAGCACCGAGTACAAAGATTGTCTTTGTACCCGCAAGACCGACGTGTAAACTAGCGCACTGCTCATATGCTACATGCAAAGCTTATTTGGTGGAGGCCATATGTTTCATTTGCATAAAGCCAACTTTCGCTTGCAATAATATAATACCGTTTAAAGGCAAGTTTGCAATTCATTTTAAGATTGAAATAGCAAGAAGGATAATAATAGCAACAGAGCAAAGATAAAACAACCTAGAAGTGACTATCCCAATAGTCACCACAACAATAGCACGAATCCGCATTCGTACCACCCATCAAGTTTTAATTTAAATGTTGTAGTCTAACTCTTGAAAAGCTTACCCAAGCGTGTCCATCACCTAGGACGAGGCTATTCGAATAGTTTTTAACCTCGCAGGTGTACCATGCATCCACACCTCGCATCGCCTTTAAGCCAAAGCACACTTAGAAGGTATGCCGCACTGACTAAGTCCTACGAGACTGTTTCCAATATTGTGTATCAACCCCGAGCCGCTCGTATGGATAGAAACCCATACGCTACATGGTAAAGCCGAAAAGACAACTACCCACTCGGGATAAAGCTTTTGGACAACTACCATGCTCCCACCTCCATCCCTCCTGCGACCTCCCGCGACCGAGCCAATACACGCCAAAGTACTAGGTCAAGAGAGGTCCCATATACTCTAGTGTGGTTAGCACGCCGAAATGCTGGATAAAAATTCACTCACAAGATGTTCGGTCCTTAATTGACCGGGCACCTTTCGATCACACCCAAAAGATCACACCAATCTTACCATTGTGCGCGCCCAAATCATTTTTGTTTTCATTTTTAGTTTTGCAATTAAACATAGCAGAATGTGAAACATAAAGTTGTAGTAAATTTTGTGTGATCAAGGTTACCGACTAAAGTCGATAATCGCCCGATTCTACCGATACTAAGCATGTCTAAGCAAATGAAATCGTATCTACTAAGTGACAAGAAATCATCCAATGATCTCTAATCACAAAGAAATAACCTAGGCTCGGGTAGTAGAGATCAATATTTTGTCTACAGGATATGCACTACTGATTTAACTAATCAATTTAACACAAATTAAGCGATGCATACATACAAATTGAAACAAAATATTAGACTTTAAAATCTGGGATAAATATGATCAAACCGCTTGCACATTCTTTGTTGCTCAATATGGTGCGGAGGATCGTCCTCGTGGTTGCCGCAAATATCGAAGCCTAACGATCGAACATAACAAACAAATAAGAACGAATAACACCGACAAAACTCAAACATTCAACAACATCAAACAAGCCAAAACTCACACAAGAGCCTAAGCATGAAATAACAGAATTTTAGAAACAGAGAACAAATCATTTTAAGTTATTAGCAATTTTCTATGAATTTTCTAAGCTAAAAACACAACAAGTCACTAGTTAATTACTTAACAAATTTTCATGAACAGAACCAGTGTATAAAATCTATCCTAATAGTTAGTATACTGAAAATGAAATTTTCTGAATTGGGTTCATTTAATTTGGACAATTATTGGAAGAGATATGCATTTTCTAATTTAGAAGATACATAAGACATCATTTTATTAGCTAACAGATTTTTGCTACAGAGACATGGGTCAAGTTAATTTTATCAAATAGCACACTTAAAATGAAAATTAACAAAGACTGGTTTCATACAATTTGGATAAAAATTGAATTAGTTATGCATTTTCTAAGTTTAAATGAATTAACGAAAGGCAAATGTAAAAGCATTTGTAAATACTAAAGCACTTAATACTTCTTCTACCGACGCACGGCTAGCCCTGACCATCGACAGAGGCCCGCGCAAAACGCCGACAGAGCGGATTGCCCGCATAAGGTGACGTCGGCGTATTCTAAGAATACGTCTTTGACATATCAAAGTGTACTTCTAACATATACTCACGAGAAATACGCTGCCGACAGAGAAAACGCATTAATAACACTACACCACCCCAACTGACATTCCGGGCCCACATGACAGAGACACAAAGTGAAATGCAACGGTTGGATTAAACGATTTCTAAACGTGATTAACCAAAGAGGGCCCACCAATCAGAGACTCAGCTAGAACAGGGGTTAGCGCTAACTAAGCTTCGCCGGCGGCTCACCGGCACGCACGGGGACGGCGGCGCGGCCGCACAGGTGATCTAGCAAACCAATGAGTTTCAAGACGAGTGAGTGGTACCTCAAGGTTCGCAAAGACCTCACGAACCCGGTGCCGTGACGCGAGCCCAATGGTCGACGGAGATGAGCTCACGACGGCGGAGGCGGAGAAGAAAGTACGGTGCTCGCGGAGAAGATGCTACGACTTCGGCGGCCGAGAAGGTGCGCCACGGGATCGCGGAGACACCAGAACGATAAGCCCACGATTTTGATGATGGAGGAGGACGGTGGCGCCGGAATTGTGAGCGGCGCTTTACCGAGCTTGGAGAAGAAGGCGTCGCAAAGCCTCGGTGAAGCACCAAAGAGTTAAACAAGGTCACGGTTAGACTCAGTGGTCGATTGCGATCCTAAAGGACCAAAAGTCGATACTAGGAACTCACCAGAACGCAGATGAGCTTGCGGGGCCGAGATCACCGGAGGCGGAGACGACGGACACGCCCCCGGCGATACACTGGACACCGAGAGCTCGAGATGGGAAAAATGGAGGCGGCGAGGAGAGTGGATCACAGCGGTGCGGTCTCGGGCTCGAGGGCGGCGCTAACACGGCGGCGTTGCTCTCGGGTTCTTCTCCGGCCGGAAAGGAAATTTGGGCGGAGAAAACACGAGAATGGACGCGAAGGGTAGTGGATTGGCTCAGTGGGTAGATGAGATCCCGGCGATGCTTCACGGGCTGACACGAGGACAAAAAGGTGGCAGCGACGAGGGACGTGGCAAGCATGCGCGCACGGCCGTGAGCTCCGGTGAGGTGCGGAGAAGATGAGGTCGATGCTGACAGGTGGGACCCACATGTCAGCGACAGGAGCAAAGCGGTGCGAACCGGAGGTTCTACTCGATCGGAAAGATGCTGACCGTTGGATCTGAGATGGACGGTCGAGATTGATGTATGCATTCGGACAGGTCGGTTGCGCATGCGACGTGGATCGTTCGATTTGCATCGGACGGTCACGATCGATTGGACTCGCGCGCGGTGCAGCTAGGCGGTGCGACCGAGTCAAGTGGTGCGGTCTGGTTTGAGTCGGACTCGGGTTCGAGCCCGACAAACAGTGTTTTCTGATTTTTGATTTTAAAAGCTAAGAGAGTTTAGGGAATTTTTAGAGATAGATCCCGAGCTCCAAAAATTCCGAAATTTTTATGGTAGCTACTTGAGATAGAGAACAACACTGCATAAATTTTCCAGAACTTTTTATGCACTGAAAAGTTCTACAGAAAATTCTCAAGCATGCTGACCTAGGATTTGACCAGATTTTCAACTAGTTTGACTTGGCCATTTGAAATAGCAAATAAAATCTAAAAATTGTGAAATAATTCAGGGAGGTAGATAGGATGATCAAGATGATAGGAAAAATAATTTCAGAGGATGATCATAAGTTTGAAAGCTAAGAATCTGATAACAACAATTTCCAATCACAAGAATTAAATTCTAAAAATTGGAAATTGCTAGGGAAAATTGTAGAAACTTTCAAATGATTTGAAGAGACAACAAAAGTTTTTATTTCTCCTCAAAATTTTACATTTGAAATACAAACCCTAAGTTAGGGCTGTTACAAACATACAGATAACAGGCTTCGTCTGTGCCAGCTTCTCAGCCTCTTTCCGGGTTGCCCTAGATGGATAACTTGCTGAGGGGGATGAGACACTATCATAGGAGGTACTGGTGATGCTGTTGTAGGGAAACGGGTAGGCTACACTAGCGCAAATTAAAAAATTCTACCCGTAAACCAAGATCACTGCAGTTATAGATCACGGTCTTACCACTAGACGCGCAGTGCGAAGTTGATGCAACAAGGCGTCAGGCGGTGTAGTCGTACCAAGTTGATGCAAGACGTCGGGCGAGTAGTCGTACTACTTCCTCGTCCTCGTCGTGGCGCCCCACGCATGCCTCCTTTCTTGCGGTTCGTCCCAACGCCACGATGCGGCGCCTTCAAAGGTATCCACACGCACGGGAGGAAGCGACGCACGCCGGACTACTAGATCCGCGCGAGCGACTAGGGCGTGGGAGGGTGGCGCCGTGGTTTGAGGATGTCACGAAAAACTCATCCTCAACCGGCGCGCCTGCCCTCCTTTATAGACGTCCTTATAATGGGCTTCTACGAATAGAGGCCCATTAGGACTCAATGCCTAGTCTAATTCGGATCCAATCCGAATTAGGCTTCACCCTTAAGTGTGTGACCTATGGTTCACATATGTTTAGACATGACGCGAGTACACATACTTGGTCAATAGTTGGTAGCGCCTCTAGCAAGACGTGCCAACTCCTAAACATACGTAAAGATCATATCGGACGAACCATCACAACGTTATGTACATGCCAATCCCTTTGCCTCACGATATTGGTCGAGCTCCAAGTCGACCACTCTTTCTCGATCTTGTGATCCGAATCCCTTACTAGGTTAACTCTTAACCTTAAGTAGCATGGCCATGCATTTTCGGATCCGATCACTCGAGGCCCAGAGATATCTCTCGGTAGAGAGGGCAAATCCCATCTCGACCGACCATGCCTCGCAAAGATGCTTCATGACAAACCCGAAAGCTACCTTTATAACTACCCATTCACGGAGTAGCGTTTGATAGCCCCTAAGTAGGTCGATTCACATCTCAAGTACATGCGACAATCTCGTGTCTAAGGACAAGGCGTACACATTGTGTAGAGAGAACCATAAGAATAATTACTATGTCTCATGTTGGGTCGGTCCAACCCCATGTTCTAAACATGTGTCCACATTATTGGTTTGACATCTCCATGTCTATGACCTGTGAAACATGGTCATCAACCGATACATGTGCTAATCCATCATTCACGTGTGTCCTCACATGAACTCCGACTAGGGACAACTTTAGAATAACCATACAAGTAAAGAGTTTCACACACAAGTCACATACTTGTTAATCAACACAAAGGCAATATTCAAGGAACATTTATTAAATCATGGATACAATGAAATATCATCATCAATATGATTGCCTCTAGGGCATATCTCCAACAGCTGTGTCTTGGAATTCAGGAGGAGCGGGCTGCCAAGCACACGGTTCTTGAAAACTGCAACTTGCTGAAATTTGTGCAACCCTCTTGCGTTTTCGCGATTCTTCAACCACTTGCATCATATTCTCTACTGTAATAGCCTTATTAACCAGCTGTTGGAAATCTGGGAAATTATGGGCGGCGAGTGCCAGCTGCATCTCTTCCGATAGACCAATCAAGAACTGTTCTTGTCTTCTTGCGTCAGTGGGGACACAGTCAGAAGCGTAACGAGCTAAGTGATTGAACTCGTAGAGATACTTCATTACAGACTTGTCTTCTTGCTTCAACGCGAGGAATTCATGCCTCTTGAAACTAACAATGCTAGAGGGAACATGCGCCTCAAGGAAAGCCGCCTGAAACTCGTCCCATGACGGGACGTGGTCGCCGGGCTGCATGGTGTAAAACTGATCCCACCATGCACCAGCTGCTCCTTCTAGTTGGTTGGAGGCATAGAGGACCTTCTCATGGTCGGTGCACTGAGAAATGATCAACTTCCGCTCGATGCTCCTAAGCCAATCGTCGGCATCGAGAGGGTCTTCCGAACACGAGAACACAGGAGGCTTCGTGTTTAGAAAATCATCGAATCGGGAGCCATAAGGATCGGCTCCTTCTGCTGCCAATTGAGCACCTTGGACATTGGCAGTGTTTTGAGCAATTTGCTGCAACATCAGAGTTTGGTCTTGCTGATTCTGTTCCATCAGGGCTAACACATCTGCCACAGACGGGTGAGGTGGAGTCGCTTCAACATGTCAACCCCCGTGCTGAAATTGCGGGTCGGGGTGCCCTGGATTGTGCCACTAAGGATTTGGGGGTTGACCACTAGAGACTAGAGAACCTACAGGCTGAGAGTCTTCCATTACTTCCAAAGTCAAATAGGTCTTCTGTCCTGACATCCTGTTGTCATACACCTGGTTAGCAACCGGCAAAAGAAGAGAGGTAAAGGCAGAGAACAAGCAATCGCTAGCAGAGGCAACTTAACCTAGCATGTATGCAAGATAAAAACCATTTATGCATCACAAAAAAAATGAGGTGCTAAAGTCCAGGTGGACAGCACAAGATACAATTGAAAACCCTAACTGCTCATACGCGATGCACGACTACTGGAAGCAAAAGAGAGCAAATAACCTTCACAAAATCCAGCGTCTACAAGCTAAGTAATATCCTTACGGGGTATAATATCTAAGGATAAATCCTAGTTTAGTCCTAAAATCGCAGCAAGGCGTCGTCTTTTTGTTTCTTCCATTATTGCTCTTTACCGGTGACTATTTAACGTTTCTAGTGTTGGAGGAGAGACGAGCATTGGAGAAAACGATTTTGCACAATTCAAAAGAATAGTGAGGTAAGAATTAGATACTAGGATGGGTAAGGAACAAAGGAATATATTACTAACATTTTTGCCAAACTTTTGATACTTTGAAAAATATTTTAACTCAAAATCCTAATAACGTCCATTGCTACGGCCTTATCCTACAGTCAGTATGGCTCTGATACCAACGCTGTGGGGACCCCCGAAATCGGATCCGTATCAAGCTAAGTGATTACGCCGTAAACGCAACACTTAACGTGAGACGAACACGATTCCGAGTGACCCGGATATGTGTCACATGCTAGCTCCCAAGGATCAGTGGCTAACATGCACATATCCTAGTACACAACATAGCAATCACATCCATACACAATGTACAAGAATAAAAGAAACTTTAATACATTTTCAACATAGAACCTTTCGGTCCCAATTTTACATAAGAGGGCCAATCGGCCAAATCTAAATAACAATAACACAAATAAATTGCAGCGGAAGATAAACTTAAATAAAGAGGGAATAACCGAGTTGGCATGCCCACAATCCCACAAGCAACCAACTGGAGTTAAAGCCGTTGCGCCCGCCGTCCTTACCTAATCAAATAGATACTTTTCAAGTACAAAATTGTACTCGCGAGACTTTTCAAGAACAATAAGGATGCAAGTAAGTATCAACGGAAGGCCACTACACTAGTCAATTTTTCAGCATAAAGCGTTTTGCATATGAATAAAAGATGCTAACCTGCCATTTGTAAAACATTTATAAGATATTTTATAGCAGTAAGTAATGATCATCAATGGTATCATCTCCAAATATAAACGACACACGAACATCTCATTCGTGGCGCCATTCATTCCTCAACAAAATATCGCGCGAACAACGCGTTCATGAAAACATCTCAACTCTGAACAAACTAACATAAAGACATAACATTACCAACCATAACCCAAACTTAGTTTCCCAAAAGCTGACTGTGCCTGCTTTCCCACAAGTGTTGTCCATAACCTAGGACGAGGCTATTCGAATAGATTTAGTTACTCTGCAGAGTTGTACAGCTTTACCCACACGATATGCATTCCTCATAATGTCGGCCAATGCACTCTTCCGTAGGAGTGTGACTGAGGTAGCATAACGAGGCCGTTACAATGTCATGTCCTAACTATCAAACCACCCGAGGAACAGAATCCCATAGCAGACTAAGCGCCTCGCACCACAGGTGAACCTCGTTGTGTAAGTAAGTCCCTATCCAACAAGAGACCCTTAAGGGCAATCAAGAGAACAACAAACATGCCCCCACGAGATTGACAAAAGAACAATTAATTACATAACAATAACAATTGTCAACCTCGTTGTGTTTTGATAGCTAAGACACAACAAATTATTAAGCCAAGCCTTCGCCATTATCCCGGCGTGTGGTTGCACGTAAGACTTGGTTCATCACACCACAGACCGGTCCTTAAACACTCAGACGGGGCTACACGATTCCATAATAACAACAACAATAGTAATTCATCATCAACCTACACCCGTCCAAGTTAAGAACACAAAAACCATTCCCAACATGACCACAAACCCCAGATGCGAAGATCTGGATACATCCCTCAAATCCAACATAATCCAATCCATAAAATCCTCAAGGTTCATTAGGATTCAATTCAATTCACCGGCCGATGGACTAGCTCCATCAACCGCTCTCGGCTACGACTACTAGCATGGCTAAGCATCGTTCTACAAACTAGCAAACACCCATATAACATATATCCTTAATCATTCAAGGCAAAAAGGTTAATCAATATTCAAGGGAGGGCTAATGCAAACAATTAGGAGATTAACTACATCTACCCATAAACATACATTTCAAAATAGCATGCAATTGCGATAATAAAACTCACACAAAACTTTTAAAAACCACTGGGAGCAATATGATCAAGAGGAGGGTGCTCGTACCTTTGCTGTATCATTCGTTCATTCTCAGGTTAAACTCATAATACTCTCACGAATATATCGTTATCGTCGAAAACCTAAAGAAAGACGATATTGCAATAAATATCAAATAAAGCCAGAAATACAACATGCTCAAAAATGTATGAGATTTATACAGTAGGTAGATTATGATTTTACATGAATTATGGTGAAAGATTCATTCCAATTGGATTTAGTATGTGAATGTTATGGTAGTTTGAATTTCAGATTTTAATACGCCTTCATTCGGATAATTTAATTATGAGATGAAAATTTGTAGAGTAGTGGTGAGAACATGGATTACATGGATAAATAGGTAATATTATTACAAGTTCAAAACAGTTGAGTTTGCTTCAATTGGAGTTTTCATGATTTAGTTATTGATTTCTAAAGTTATCAGCATTAATAGTGTAAAAATAATTCATTTTGGGATAACTCTCCGCAAAATATAGATTCTGTAACAGAGGTGAGATTGAAACCATTTTTAGAAATAAGTTTACTTAAAATAAAAATTATCAAAAGTGGTTTCACTATTTTTGGAGAAAAAATGAAATAGTTATGTATTTATGAAGTTAACAGCAAATTTTCTATTGTAAAAATAATAGAGTTATAGATCATTTTCTTAAATCTATATTCTCTGCTTCTGAGATATATTTGAAACCTATTTTAAAATAAAATTCACTTAGTATGAAAAATATCAGAACTGGTTTCATAAATTTTGGAGTCGATTTGAATTAGATGTGGATTTTTGAAGTTACATGATTTTCAGTGTAACAATAATTCACTACGGAATTTATATTTGCTTTTAATACTTTTAGTACTCGCACCTAGCTAGCCCTAGAGGCTGACAAGCGGCCCCCAGGGTCAAGGAATTGACTCAGTCAACAAAGACTTGGGCTCGGCCGAAACTAACTAAAGGCGTATTTCGACGAATACGTCTTCTAATTCTGAAAACGTAACTCTATTCAAAGCATACTAAAAATACGTTTTTACTTAGCAAATGCGTACTAACAGTGTACACCTCCACTTACCGGCTAAACGGGCCCACATGCAATAGAGATATTAGCCCACTAAACAAACATTAGTTTACTAACCGGGATTTACTTAATCTAACCACTACGGTTTGTCGGACGTGCCCGACAACGGTGCGGCTGTGACCTTGCCGAGCCCGCCGGCGGCGAGGGGAGGCCTGAGGGCGCACGAGCAAGGGCAAACAGGAAGGAGAATAGGGAAGGCTACCTTCTGGTGGTGTCGCCGCCGGTAGAGGGGCACGGTGGCGTGCCGGCGACAGAGCTGAGCGGAGGGGGCCCGGTGCGGGTGCGACGGTGCTTAATGCGGAGGCATCTCGGGGCGAGCTGGAGCTAGATTCGGGCTCTGGAAGCTGCTACAACGTCTTCGGTTTAGCGCGGGCACCGACGGTTGTCTTCTCCGGCAAAGGCGACACTAGGATGCGGCGGTGATGGCACATGCAAGGCAAAGGGTCAGTACCATCGGGCATTGCTAGCACAAAGCACAGAAAAGATGCTAGGGACCCTAAGGAAACTAACCGCGGTGAAGTTGGGGAGCAGAGGAGCTCTAGAGGACGCTTGTCGTCATCAATGGCGCCGGCAATGAAGAGCTCAACGTGGGAAGACACCCGAGCAAAAGAACGACAAAGGACGGTCGGAATAGCTAAAAGGTACCACCGAGATGGTGTAATCCCAAACAATTTGAGAATGGCTTACCGGTTCCAACAAAAGACGGTGAATAGAGTTGTCGGCCGACAAATGGGGAAAAAACCAAAATCCAACGATCCTACAACGAAAAGACCAAATTAACGGAGGGTTTCTCTTAATCATGCTCCGAGGCTTGAGATGCCGCGCAAGAGCGCAAGAAAAACTCACCCGAGATGAGAATGACAAAAGTTGACACGGCGGCAAAGCTCAAGGCGTGCTCTGGAGCGCTGAGAGCGACGAGGGTGGCCCGGCAACTACAAGCAAAATCAAAGGCCCAAATAAGCTTAAATGGAAACGGCATGCGAGCCTAAAGCCAGAGGAATCCAAGGCTTCGAGCTTACCCGAGAGGATAGCAAGAAAAGCTTCTTCTCCCTCGGCCACCGAGAGGGAGAATGGGCGAGAAGGGAGGAGTACGAAGGGTAATAAGCTTGGGAAGAAGACGCAGTGGAGGCGGAGTCACTAGGAAGAGCTCCAAGAGTGGTCGGAAGAGGCGGTGGCTTACGGCGTTAAAGGAACTGGCTCAGAGGCGCTCGGGCGCGTGGCAGCGAAGCTCTGCCCGAGCCAACGGGAGGAAGAAGAAGGGTCTGACCAGCGGGGCCCTCTGGTCAGCGGCTCAAAGGTAAGAGGTTGCGGTTTGGCTCGGGCCGTTTGATTTAAAAACGGACGGCCAGGATGTCGCGGCCGTTGAAGTTGTCCGAACGACCTACTCCGCTTGAGCCCTTCGATCACAATCCGATGGCACGCGAGCGAGTGCGGTTAGGCGGTTGGGTGAAGCCAAGATGGTGCGTCGGACTCGAGCCAGGGTCGAGTCGGTGGAACAGTAACGAGCCCGAGTTTGATTTCAGTTTGACCACGGCTAAACAAGTTTGACCGAGGCTTTAACTATAGAAATAAAATTCTAAAAATTCTAAAATAATTCAAGGGTGTTTCTGGGATGACCTAGTATTTATAAAAATTATAAAACCATACTATTCAAGATATAATTTGTGTAAACTAAATTCAAACTTAGTCTAGGTCTATTAATGGTGTTTGAATTTTCTGAGGGTGCAATTGAGTTCCAAAAATTTGGTAAAAATTATATTTATTCATAATAATTATTCTAGTATTTGAATAAATTATTTCCAATTGATGATCCAAGGTTTTTGTTCCTGTTTTTATTTGGAGTTTTAAATCTGAAGTGTATGTTTAATTGGTTTGATAAATTTCCAAGTGCAAAAATATATACAATTGTTTCCAAAATGTCATGCATGCTGATAATATGCATACTAAATCTCATTAATCAAAATGGGGATGTTACACTTCTTTAAACTGAAAAGTTGTTTTTATAACTTTTCGGTCTTTCATATCGTTTTCAAGAACTAGGGTTTCTCCTGTCAACTTATCATCCTGTGTAGGTCTCAACCGAACCCTAGTAGCATAAGCAGTAGTTCCTTTGGTTCTTGTTGTCATCTATTTACCTTTGTAGCAGGGGTTTGTCTCTGTCATCTGTTGTCGGCCCAACCGACAACGTTGGTTTTTCTCTAGTTTCTGTAATCTCACCGATTGGGGTTAGGTTAGGATTAGCTTGTGATGTTAATTACCCTAAAAGATCAAGCTAAGCTTCATTTCAGAATCTTGGCTTGACCTATTTTCCTTTAACCCGAAATCTGTAGTTTGCCCTGTTTTCATTTCTTTTCAAAATCTGAAAACTGAAACTTTGACTTAAATTCTAGATTCTGTTATTTAAAGGTTGTAGATGTTAATATGGGTTATTATCCTTACTGGGGTAGGTATAGCTTAAGCATGCTGTTAAACATGCATTTCCATATTGATCATACATTTTTCTTTCATCTTGTGCTTGTTGTCAACTTTGGTATTTATTGGATTTGATTGTCTCTTTTAGAATCTGATTCTTCTGAGGTGTTTGAATCTCTTTCTGAGCAACCTGAGCCTGCACAAGAAGTCTATTATTATCAAGGCAAGCATCCTCTTTGCACCATGTTGATCCTAAAGTTTTATACAATAGATTTTCAAAATACAGTGACATCTGTTGCATGCTACTTTTCTGAAAATACAATTGTGATCTGTTAGTAGTTAGTTATGACCTAACATTGTGGATTACCTTAATTGTAATCATACACTCAAACCTAGAGTAGTACTGTATACTACAGGATTCTATTTTCAGATTTTGCTTAGTCATGCAGTCTAGATAACTTTAGAGTTTGACAAGGTTATCTTGTCAAACATGGGAATCCCAATTGAACTTCAGCTATTTTAAACTCTTTGTCCAGTTTACTTACACTAGAAATGAATTTTACATTTAAATTGATCTGGACAAGAGGAAGCTAGTGGTGGTGCCTTCGTGCACGAGATTGGGAATTGTGGTGGACTTGTCTGGACCAATTAAGGACTGAACTCTGATTATTTAATTCAAGTCCCCCACGTACTGTGAGACCCCGGTTTATTAAACTTGTAATACTTAACCTTCCTCTGGTTCTAGTATCACAAATAGAATAATCCGCGTCTCGATGAATATGTGCCTCCCGAACAAGCAAAGACACATACATCATATCCAAGCATGCATCAATTCCATACAACAGATTATAACAAGTCTACCAAAAGACATACATAATATAAGTTATTACAACACAACCGACCGGCCAAATGACATAAGTAGCAAATAAGTAACAATGAAGCAAAGTTGCCATAAGATGGCTTAAACCAAAAGACGACCGGTTAGCCACATAACACCACAGGGCAACCGATCGGGCGCAAGCTAATCGCCCTTAAACCGCCACAAAGACAACTCACAAAAGTGAGGTCCATCGGACTCACTATCATCCTCTGCACAACACAAGCAATGCGGTGAGTACAAAATGTACTCGCAAGACTTACGAGTAGCAAGCCTATACATAGCTACATGAAAGCTGTATTCAAAGGAATGTGGTTATATGGTTCTTTGGACGCATAAAGCAAGTTTCGTTCGCAATATTGTAATAGATTGAACATCAGTTTGTAAAATCTGTTTTTAAGCATTTAAATAACAATGAGTAAACATAAGTAACAAGTATCCACCTAGAAGTGACTTTCCCAAAGCCACCACAACATAGCATGAATCACGATTCATACCACCATCAAGTTTTAATTTTAAAATGTTGTAGTCTAACTCTTGAAAAGCTTATCCAAGCGTGTCCATAACCTAGGACGAGGCTATTCGAATAGTTTTAATCCCTGCAGAGGTGTACCAATGTACCCACACTTCGCATCGCCTTTTGCCAAGCTATTAAGCACACTTCCTTTGGTATGCGGCACGGCTAAGTCCTACTGAACCCTTTCCAATGGAATATGCTAATCAAGAGACGCACGTATGGGGTTAATCCTTAGTGATCGCCAACGAAATATGGATCACAAGGACCCATACGTGGAGCAAGATACACCGCCTCGGCGGTGTTCCTCTCCTACAAACGTGTCCATGTTGCATATAATCAAATATGCAACCCACCACGCGACTCATTAATTAACACAGCCCAAAGTACTCAGCTAGAGAGGTCCCATATCCCTCTAGTGTGGTTAGCACGCATGAATGCTCGGATAATGAGATACTCACAAGTAGTTCGGTCCTTAATTGACCGGGCACCATTCCAATCACACCCAAAAGATCACACCATCTTACCATTGTGCCCAAGTCTAAATTGTTTTCATTTTCAGTTTTAGTTTTGCAATTTAGACAAAGCACAAGGCTGAAATATACACATAATAATAGTTTGTGTGATCAAAGTTATCGACAGTCGATAATCGCCCATTTCTACCGATAACTAAGCATGGCTAAGCATAATGACACGTAAACTACTAAGTGACAAGGGTCCATCCAATAACCCAAAATCACACAAGTAACCTAGGCTTCATGGTAGAGGAATAAACATTTCCTACTGATAATGCATCTAGTAGGCCAACTACCGACAGTAGTTTAAAACAACATAGCAATGCATACATAGAATTTGCAAACAACATATTAGACATTGAAAATAGTAGGAACAATATGATCAAATGAATGCTACGTCTGCTTGCCTGGCTGAAGTGCAGGATCCGATGGCTACTGTGGCTCAATATCAAGATTAATAATATTGTCTTCGGAACCTAACGCGAAAAGGCGATAAGCAAATAAGAACGAAGAACACCAAATGAAACTCCAACAGCAAAACACACCCAAAACTAATAAAATTTACACTACAGCTAGGGAATGACCTAAGACAACGATAGGAACAAGAATCATGCAATTTGGACTAAGCATACAAAAGATATGAGCAAAATGCTCCTTCTCAGCCTATAACAACCTAATTAATAATTAGTACTGTTCATGACGAAATTTTCTAGAGTGATCTAAGGTCTGAAATTTTTATAGCAGGTAGATTATGACATCCTAATAACAGCAAAGTTGGATTTACTAATTTTGGAGTTATACACATTTACTTATGATTTTTCTAAGTTGTAAATCTAATACAAATCATTTTACAGAATTATGAACATGCTCAAATCCTATTTTATATGAAAGTATACTAACAGATGAATTTAACAAAATTGATTTTGCACAAATTGGATTTATACAGAAAAAGATATGCATTTTTCAAGGTTAAAACTATTTCGAATATTCAAAATGATGTAAATCAAGTTATTCCTAGTTATACAATTTTCTCTCATCGAACATGCTAAAATCCATTTTTATAATAAACTAAAGTGACAACATCATTTATTACAGTTGGAATTATCTAAAAAGCAGTTAAAATGAATTAGTTATGAGTTTCTAAAGTTTTTACATCATTTTCAGTTGTTAAATAAATACTTACCGAAATACAGACAAACTCCAATAAAAGAATAAGACGTGGACAACTCCCAACCCTTGATCTAAAATCCTACGGCTCACGCGCGCCGAGAACAGCGCACGCGCGCGAAACCTAATCGGAGCCCATCGTTGGATCACGATCCAACGGCGCACACGAGTGTATGCATTCGGACGGTGCGGTTGCATACACGATCTCAGCCGTTGATCGAAAAATCGACGGTCGAGAACGATCAAGGCATCCGGAGGGTCCGAACGCACACAAAGATCAAGGCCGCAGATCTAAAAATGAACGGTAGATATTGATCGCAGTTCAAAGGAAGATGCTGACACGTGGGACCGCATGTCAGTGACTTCGAGTCACCCACGCGCTGGTTTAACCCACGTGCACAGTGCACTGGGCCCACTTGTCAGCGACTGAGAGTGGCGGTTAGGACAGGATTAATGCTTCTAATGATTATCATTAAATAGACACTAATGACTGCTGAAATTTGATTTTAACCCCTCGGGCCCACAAGTCAGCGACCCAGAGGTAATTTCCGACAGGGATTAAACGCCGACACAATAATTAAGCAATGATTAATCTTAATGATGTCGGAACAGTGCGGGATTGAACCAGAGAGTGATCTAAGGATATTGGGCCTACTGGTCAGTGGCTCAACGACAATGATTAAGACATAATTAATAACTATAGATTGGTAATTAATGTGTCCTAATTAATTGACGAAAACGGGAGCTGCTGTGCCGGCAAAACCCGAGCGGCTTGCACGGCTAATCGCCGGCGACACTGGCCGCGGCGGCGCCCACCAAGAACCAAAATGGATTCGCAATAGCACTACGAATCTAATGGTGGCATTCTCGCCGGCGGTGAGGGACTAGAACGCCGGCTAGCCGGAAAACGAAAATGGGAGCTTTTACTGCTAAACATGAAAATAGCGAAAAGCTCCGCTGCGGACCTAGGATGCGGGTGCTAGAGCCACTAAGGACTAATAAGAAGCTACCTTAGTGACAAGAAGCTTCAAAGATGGCCGGAGATGCTTGATCACGGTGAAAGCTCGCCAGTCTTGGAGAAGAAAACCCGAGATAGATACCCTGAGCCAAATGAGTGATTCCAAAGCATCAGTATAGCTTCATAATGATTCATAGAAGCTACATGAGCAAGTAATTAGAAAATGGAGCACTCACCTGAGCTGAGGAAGAAGATGACCAATTTCGGCCGAATTTGAACAAACCCCAAATTGGACAATTCCTGAGAATCAAATCCAAAATTAAGTGAGGGGAAATGTTCAAGGAAGTAAATAGATAAGGTTAGGGCAAAGAAACGTGAAGGAGGACCACTGGAACACCAAGAACACCAATGGAGCTCCACGGGTCAACAATGGCGATTTGCCATTTTTGAGGTGTTAAGCTCCAATATTGTGAATGGGGCTTGATGGTGGTCTAAAGAAATACCAGGAGGCATTCAGAGTGCTTATAAAGCCATGAAAGCATTAGGGTTTGCACCACTCCTCTTTCGGGCGGCAAAACACAGAGCACAATGCGCGGCCGACATGGAAAAGATAAAAGCTGGTGCACTAGGGCATGGCATGGCCGAAAGTGTCTCCCACGACCCTCACTGTTGACTAGGGCGGCCGTAGGAAGCATGAGATGACACTGCCATAACCCCCTACTGTGCTCGCACGGCTCAAGGTTGAAGAAGACCAGGGAAAGATGCTCGGGCGATTTTGAGCCCTACGATCTAAATCGGACGGCTACGAAAGCGCCACGCCTCCCAGGTTCAAAACACAACGGGGAGATTGCGAGCCTTAGGATTAGAAATGAACGGCTCAGATTGCTCCACGTCGCAAACTCAATTTACAACGGAGGAACACGCGGGCGTTGGATCTTAATCCAACGGCTCTGATTCAAGAATGCAACCGGAGGGTCCGAAGGTTTCGGAGAATCTCAACGGTTGGATGGAGATCTAACGGTCGACAAACAAACTTGCAACCGGAAGGTCCGAAAGGTTAAACGCACGCGGGCCGTGCGATTTAGATCCAACGGTGGAGATCCAACGCGCGTTTTAAAGAGAGGCTCGGTGCAGTTAGTTGACTGGACCAAGTCAATTGGCTCGAGCCCGAGTCTGACTCGAACCCAAGTAACAGTAAAACCAAGTTTGACTTTGAAATAAGAACAGAGACTTTGAATGATTTATTTGAGGTAGCAAATTAACTCCAAAAATTATGAAATTTTTACAGGAGCTCGCTAACTCAGATATTAACCTTGAGTAAAATGTTCAGAGGTTTTTATACTGTGAATAAATCTCCAAAAATTCTGCAAGGCTCTGTTTTAATGTTTGACTGAGAGTCAAACAGGTCTGACTGCCTCTAAAAATATTCAAACAATTTCTAAAAATTGTGAAATTTTTCAGAGGGGTCACATACCATCACAGAGACTTAGGAAAAATATTTCCAGAGGATGATCATAAGATTTGACAACATTGTTTTTGGAATAACAAGATTTGGATCAACTAGACTTGTGACAATGTATTTCCATAATCCCTTGTACAAGAATTGTTTGGCACAACAGGAAATACATGATGTAAGAAAAAGTTTTAATTCCTACTGATTTTCTTACATTTGAAACACAAGCCCAAGATTGGGATGTTACAAAACCTCCCCCCTTACAAGAATCTCGCCCCGAGATTCTGTTTACTCGGAGAAGAAGGATGGGTAATCTGCACGAAGACGATCTTCGCGCTCCCAAGTTGCCTCATCTTCAGAATGGTTTGACCACTGAACCTTAAGGAACTTGATGACACGGTTCCTTGTCCTTCGTTCGATTCTTCGAGAATCTGAGCAGGATGCTCATGATAGGTCAAATTTTCTTGCACATCGAGATTTTCCAACGGAGTTTCCTCAATCGAACACGGAGGCACTTCTTCAAGTGTGACACATGGAACACGTCCGCACACTCTCAAGTGAAGCTGGCAACTCCAATCTGTATGCAACGGCTCCAATCCTCTCGATGATGCGATAAGGCCCCACATATCGAGGAGCTAACTTGCCCTTGAAGCCAAAACGCTGATGGCCCTTCAAGGGTGAGACCTTGAGATACACAAAGTCATTGGGCTCAAAACTCAACTCCCGACGACGACGATCCGCATAGCTCTTTTGCCTGGACTGGGCCACGCGCAGATGCTCACGAATCAGCTGAACCTGACTTTCGGCCTCATTGATGGAATCTGGCCCGAAGAACTGACGCTCACCAGTTTCCGACCAGTTCAATGGGGTTCTACACTTCCTCCCATACAAAGCCTCAAACGGTGCCATGCCAAGACTAGCTTGGAAACTGTTGTTGTAGGAGAACTCTGCAAACGGCAAGCACTTCTCCCACTTCTTTCCATAGGAAAGAACATAGGCACGGAGCATATCTTCCAACACTTGGTTGACTCTCTCCGTCTGACCATCAGTTTGAGGATGACAAGCTGAACTGAAAGAAAGACGTGTACCCATCGCCTTTTGCAGATTATGCCAAAAGCGAGAGGTGAAAAGAGAACCACGATCTGACACAATCGTTCGTGGCACACCATGCAAACATACAATGCGAGACACATAGAGATCCGCCAGCTGACTAACACTGAGATTGGTACGCACTGGCAGAAAATGTGCCACCTTTGTTAATAATTGTGCTATAGTATAACTTTAATTAATACATTTCCAATATTCCGGGGCGTCCACAAACTTTAATTACTGTTCAAACTTAATTAATAATTGTGATACTTACTTGCATCCTTATTTTTCTTGAAAAGTCTCGCGAGTACAACTTTGTACTTGAAAAGTGTCTATTTGATCAGGTAAGGACGGCGGTCGCAATGGCTTTAACTCCAGTTGGTTGCTTGTGGGATTGTGGGCATGCCAACTCGGTTATTCCCGCTTTATTTAAGTTCATCTTCCGCTGCAAATTTATTGTGTTTTTGTTAATTAGATTTGGCCGATTGGCCCTCTTATGTAAATTGGGACCGAAAGGTTCTATGTTGAAAATGTATCGAAGTTTCTATTATTATTGTACATTGTGTATGGATGTGATTGCAATGTTGTGTAGTAGGATATGTGCATGTTAGCCACTGATCCTTGGGAGCTAGCATGTAATACTCCGGAAGTGTGAGAAGTGAAGAATCGGATTAATAAAAATTAATTGGTAGAGAATTATTATTCGGGGAAGAGAAATTTATTGAATTTTCAAGTGCAATATAGTTTAGAGAGGGATTTCTCTTAACAGGAAAGTATCCATCAGTGATTATGTAATATCCTGTTTAACATTAGAGAATTAATTGAAATGAGAAAGGTATTTAACAGGAATTAAACAGAGAAATCAGTTTTTTAGAGGAGATTTAATCTTGGGCTTTCGGCCCACGTTGTTTGGCCCAAGTGGGAAGTTGGTTTAAGAAGGGCCAACCAAACCCTAGGTCTTTTTACTGTAGCACACAGCTACAGTACCCGCCCGCCCTGTAGCAACCCTCCTCCCTTTGCTGCCACGCCCTCCATGTCGCCCCTTTGCTGCTCCTTGCTACTGGTCTTGGGAGGAAGAAGAAGGAGAGAAAGGAGGAGAAGAAGGGATCTTCTTCATGGATTCAACCAGCGTTTCCCCAAGGTTCTACAAGGGTAACGAGAGGCGTTCTTTGCTGTCTAAGTTGTATTAGATGCGAATTGATTGGTTTGATTGGATTGAATTGCTGCGCTACAAATTCAATTCTGTCCAGTTTCTTGCGCGGCTTGTTTCGTGTGTTTAGAGGCAGAATTAGGGATTTTGATCTCCTAGAGTTATTTAGATAATGTTCTTAGCTTTCGGTGGCCGTGAAGATCACTCGATTCCGAGGTCTGAGTCAAAAGTTATGATCATTTTATTATCTGCTGCCAGAAATCTGACGAGAATAATCTGTCTGGTTATTTCTTAAAATATGAAAGGGAATTTGGTAGAATCTGAAAGTTCACCCAACTAGGTTATTGTAGGTAATTCGATAACCTTTTCAGATTGATAAAGAACGATCAATTTGGAGTTACCTATTAAAAGTTATGGTCATTTTAGTTTTGCTGTTCGATTGTGTAGGCAGTTTCTGTACTGAAAGTTCAGACAATGGTTAGCCTAATATTATGGCCGAATTGGTTTATCGTGTCAACTAGAGTATTGTAGATTATTCAGTTAAGAATCTACAGAAATTGGGTTTACCTCATTTTGACTTCCAGTTCATGAGTTATGTCATTTACCGTGCTGCTGTCCAGAATCAGTATATGGCAGGAAACGTTGTTTTTCGGTTTCAGCTTTGTAAACTCGTTTTGAGTCGTCAAGTAAGCGTTGTAGAATGCCAATTAGTAGCGCTGAGTTTATTATGTCTTAATTGAAATTATTTTACCTGTTTAGGAGGTGAAGCCTCAGGTTTAGGAGTATCACTTTGCCGCTAACGCGTCGCATCGTGGAAGGCAAGTAAATGTAGCGGTTGTGCTATGGTTTAACCCGTTTTTCTTACTAGTTGCACTATGCATGATTGACGTAATGTTAAATGATATGCCATGGTTACATGTTTTCCAAGTAAAAATGTGGTAGCAAGATATTAATCAATTGCTATGTTTGGATGAGTTTCGGTAGTACCGTGGTAATTCGCTTAATGAGCCAAATGCGGAATATGAAAATAAACTCAAGGTGGACATGTTGTTAATTCCTTGTGGTTATTTTCATGATGATCATGTGGTGGTCTATGTGATAGAGTTCCATCTATATCGATTGATTTTGATCTTGGTGAATCAGGTGTGGGTTATGTGGTAATGGTCTTATGACACGATGGTATTGTGCTTAATGAGACACATGTGGATTATGAGAAAATATTCATGATGAGTATGTTGTTGACCTTCGTGGTTAAATTCTTGTGGTTTATGATTATCATATCATTCATGACATATCATGACATTTGCATTGTGGATGTCGCCGCTTATAGCCGCGATCAGACTGCAGTACAACATCGTGCATTGCCGTAGCACGATGCATACCTTTACCTTGTTGGGTAAAGGTGCAGTGGAGCATAGCATACATATGCATTACATTGTGGAAAGATCATTTGCATACTTGTGCAAGATATTGAGGTGAAGTTATTTTTTTGCAAACAAACGCAACTTCACAGTTGCAATGTGGAAATTGACTCATGAGAGTCTCTTGTGGTATGAGTAATGTGGTTGTGGTTGTGGAATGGGGTTCACCCCTTGTGGTATGGTAGAGGTTGTGGTTGTGGCATGAGATTCTTCTCTCTTGTGGTAATTGTGGATAGCAGTTGTGGATGCGAGAAATAGTAAAGTTATGAGGTAAAACACGCTAATACTTTATTGTCATTGGTAGTGGTAGTGGTGATTAACATGGAGCAGTTGATCAAGATTCAATTGTTAATATTTTACTATCATTGGTAGTAAATATGGTTGAGGCTATAATTGTGATCATTATGGGTGTGGATATTTGGATACTTTAATGATGTTGTATGTTTGTTTGTAGTCCGAATAGCCGGTAAGCAGTTTGCATCTTTGAGATTTTTATCTCACCCTTGTTTTCTTTCCCCTACTGGTGATTGTTGAGCATTCACGGATGGGTAGAGCGGCACCACAATAATGCACATGGTTCATCAACTCATGTTGTAATAAAGTCGATGAAATTCTAGCCAAATGCTTAACTATTTGTGGAGGATTATGTTATTTAATAAGGATGGACTTGTGAACCATTCTTTGATTAATCTGCTAGAGGTTGTTTAATTATTGAACTTGTTACCGTTATCTTTATTCCCTTAGATGTTTATGCTTCCGCTTAATGTTTTTTGTCTAGAGATGTTGCGAATTAATTATCTTGAAATTATTGGCTAGTTTGAGAGTGGTTTAGTAGCATTCCGAGGTAATGTGGGTCCTGGGTGTTACAGTTGGTATCGAGCGGGCTTTAGGTCCGTGGTAATTAAAAATATTAAATTGACACACAGTGCAGTAGGATGGGATGGGACAAGCATTGCATTCAAGCTTTGACATGTTATATTGATGATTCATGCTTGGAGATAATCTTGTATGTTTATGATTTGTTTATATGATCTTTGAGTGAGGATAGTCAATGATATGAGGTAGGGATTGCGGTTGTTGCCTTGGGCATTGCGGTTATACCTCGTTCGTAGTGAGGATTTTGATGCGATTACCTCGGGTAACTTAGTTGCGGATGTCTTGGGTAAGTTTCTTAGAAAAGTGTTATCCTCCTTGAATTGATGTTGGCGATTCTTGGCCTATTACGATTAATGATTTTCTCGGGTTAGCTGTTTATTGCGGTTGTTGGTTGTCATTAGGCCTCTAATTGTTCTTGAGGCCAAGTATTGTTTCTTTCGATTGATGGGTTGTTTGATCGCTCGTGAGCAGTGCTTTTGGAGAGACTAGTATTTTCCGTGTTGTTCCATCTTTCTCTTTGGAAAACATGACTCTTGTATTTCGTTTGATTTTTTTAGAGAGAATCAAAGCTTTATGTGGAAGTTCATTAACTTGTGGAAGCATTGACTCTATGCATTTCTTCTGAGTTATTTCGACTTTTGAAGTTTGATTTCTCTCTAGAAGGGAGTGTTAAAACCCCTTTGTGATGTTTTGTTGTGTTTAAGTAGTAGGTGGAAATTATGTAAATAATTGATAGATTGTGAATTATCAAGTTGAAAAGTTAGTGTGGTACATCATTAAGTTCTACTAACATCTTTAGAAGTGAAGTCGATTAATATGATGTTGTCTGTGGTAGTTTGTTGAAGATCCGTGACTAAGAAATTTAGCGATACATGTGTAGAACTCATGCATTTATCAAGGAATATGAAAAACAATTGTTTTTATTAATGTAGTTGTTTAATTTTCCCAACTTGTTGGATATATTGGATTGATTGATCTTAAGTAATTAATCTGACCATTCGGGATGGTCAAGTAAGGAGGTGTTGGAATATTGCCTTAATAAGATTAACCTTTATATGTCCTCTCTTTACATACTTGATGAGCATGTACAATCATTAAATTTATGTAACTTTTACCATGCTAAATTGTTGAAATATGTATAAAGAAATGGATACAGTGATGTATTGACTTTTGGAATCTTGTCTCATAAAGCTGGTATTATTGATGTTTAAAGTTATTTTATTTTTTTTAATATCTTAACATAAGGTGGAGTATCGAATCTGTGCTCTTTATTGTCTTTGGGATTGCAAAATTAGAGATAGGATCATTAATGCTATCTTGATGAAAAATTAATAGTCAATTATTGACAAAGAATGGCTAGAGTGTAATTACCTTTTGCTAAACTAGAGTTGAGCATCGATGAGATAAATGTATGGAATCTAATAAGAGATTCATACTAGTATGTTTTGTGAAGTTGTTATGTTCTAATATCATCTTGTTAAAGAGTTTGTTTTAATATGATGGCTTATGCACTAGGTTTAACTAGATCAAGTAGTTGGAATCTTATTTGGATAATAAGAGCATGATGAAGTGATTTATGGTGTTCCTTTTGGAAAAGTATGAAGGAGTGGGATGATATGTTGATTTTTTTTGCAAAGAATGTTTTATCTTGTTGTGAATACAATCGATAGCATGTAGTTGTGATTATTGTGTTGAATGTTTTTAAAAAATAAAATAAAGGAATTTGTTAATTCCATAATACTAATTGCATTGAAGGGTGTGAGATTTACGGTTGGAACCTTTTTGTACCTTATGACTTGTGTGATAGCCGAGGTTGCTTTGAGTAAAGTGACATGTTGAATGATCTTTTTGGTTTTTATCTGAATCTCGTGTTGTGGTCTTCAAGCATCCTTTGTTGGAAATGGCGGGATGTTTTAATCAAAGAAAATTGCTTCTTATTGAAAGGAAAAGTTGTACTAGAAGTATTTGAGGTACAGTTGATCTTATCTTGTGTTTTCCAACCTCATTGCTATTTTTTTCTTTTGGTCTTTTGGCTACTGTGATGATGACCATTTTCTGTATGCTGGAATTTATTTCTTCTTACCTCTTCTTCTAAGAACATGGTAATTGTTGTGGGTTGCGAAGCCTTTTGTTGGTCGTGGTTTTGGGTTAGAGTATGATTTGCGGGCCAGTAGAGTCTATCTACAATGGTGTAGATGATGTACTCAATTGAGCTAATTGTTGAGGTGGCCAACTTGAGATAAATGAGTTGGTGTGTTGGGTAATGATTTGAAAATCCTTGGTTCAAGGAAGTTAAATTATTAAAAGAAATGAATTGGGAAATTATTGTTATGTCAAGTAGTGCGATGCCCTCTTGATTCTTGTTTTTCTTTGTGTGTTTTTGGCAGAGACCATTTGCAAATTGAGTTGACGTATGTTGAGGCGTAGTCTTTTCCAGATTAGGAAAAGAAATTGATTGTTTTGGTTTGTCGAGTGATTTTTTTCACTCTTAGCTTATGTGGTGTGGTTCTCCAATTGTCTACTTGACGAGTAGAAATATTTTGTGGTGAATCCTTTGATTTGGATCGTGGTCCTTTGAAGGAAAGCTGGTTGCTAGTGTGATGCTTGAGAGTTCTTTACTCTTCATTCTCGGGTTCTGTTTGCAAAAGATACCGTTGTGCTTCTAGTAGAATGATGTGAGTGGAATTTGTGATCAAATTCTTGACAATGGGTATAGTGTGTTATCCTGAGTTTATTTAATAAGAGAAAAGTGTTTTAAGAAAGAGGATGGTTTGAGAAGGTGGTCTTAATAGTTATTATGGAAATTTTGCCAAAATGGCGGGACACATTGGTTGCTCGGGCCGACAAAAGAATTATGCGGATGTTCGCGCCGAGAATTGGAGTTTGCGGTGGGAAGCCTTGTGCTCCTTTGGGTGTCTCCAACCAAGGGTATTGTTCATTTTGGTACCACCGGGAAGCTTAGCCCGCGGTACATCGGTACTTTTCGGTGGTTGCTCGGGTGGGTAGTTTGGCTTATCGCTTGGAGTTGCCAAACTCTTTGAGTGGTGTGCACAATGTTTTCCATGTGTCTATCTTGAGGAAATACTTGCGGGATCCGAACACAAGCTTGACTGGAGCAGTCACGTGGAGCAGATCTCACCGTGGAGCGTCGCCAATTCGTATCTTGGATACGTCAGAGCGGGTCTTGAGGAATAAGACCATCAAGTATGTGAAGGTCCTTTGGACGAATCAGTCGGAGAGAGAGGCTACGTGGGAGCTGGAGGATCTTTTGCGAAAGAAGTACCCCGAGCTCTACGAGGCTGGTGAGTACACCTAGTTTGGGTTGCTGTTTGCTTGTTGTTCTTTTCTTTGTGGTCTATAGAGTTGGATTCGAGGGCGAATCCTTTTAAGGTGGGAAGAATGTAATACTCCGGAAGTGTGAGAAGTGAAGAATCGGATTAATAAAAATTAATTGGTAGAGAATTATTATTCGGGGAAGAGAAATTTATTGAATTTTCAAGTGCAATATAGTTTAGAGAGGGATTTCTCTTAACAGGAAAGTATCCATCAGTGATTATGTAATATCCTGTTTAACATTAGAGAATTAATTGAAATGAGAAAGGTATTTAACAGGAATTAAACAGAGAAATCAGTTTTTTAGAGGAGATTTAATCTTGGGCTTTCGGCCCACGTTGTTTGGCCCAAGTGGGAAGTTGGTTTAAGAAGGGGCCAACCAAACCCTAGGTCTTTTTTACTGTAGCACACAGCTACAGTACCCGCCGCCCAGAGCAACCCTCCTCCCTTTGCTGCCACGCCCTCCATGTCGCCCTTTGCTGCTCCTTGCTACTGGTCTTGGGAGGAAGAAGAAGGAGAGAAAGGAGGAGAAGAAGGGATCTTCTTCATGGATTCAACCAGCGTTTCCCCAAGGTTCTACAAGGGTAACGAGAGGCGTTCTTTGCTGTCTAAGTTGTATTAGATGCGAATTCGATTGGTTTGATTGGATTGAATTGCTGCCGCTACAAATTCAATTCTGTCCAGTTTCTTGCGCGGCTTGTTTCGTGTGTTTAGAGGCAGAATTAGGGATTTTGATCTCCTAGAGTTATTTAGATAATGTTCTTAGCTTTCGGTGGCCGCGAAGATCACTCGATTCCAAGGTCTGAGTCAAAAGTTATGATCATTTTATTATCTGCTGCCAGAAATCTGACGAGAATAATCTGTCTGGTTATTTCTTAAAATATGAAAGGGAATTTGGTAGAATCTGAAAGTTCACCCAACTAGGTTATTGTAGGTAATTCGATAACCTTTTCAGATTGATAAAGAACGATCAATTTGGAGTTACCTATTAAAAGTTATGGTCATTTTAGTTTTACTGTTCGATTGTGTAGGCAGTTTCTGTACTGAAAGTTCAGACAATGGTTAGCCTAATATTATGGCCGAATTGGTTTGTCGTGTCAACTAGAGTATTGTAGATTATTCAGTTAAGAATCTACAGAAATTGGGTTTACCTCATTTTGACTTCCAGTTCATGAGTTATGTCATTTACCGTGCTGCTGTCCAGAATCAGTATATGGCAGGAAACGTTGTTTTTCGGTTTCAGCTTTGTAAACTCGTTTTGAGTCGTCAAGTAAGCGTTGTAGAATGCCAATTAGTAGCGCTGAGTTTATTATGTCTTAATTGAAATTATTTTACCTGTTTAGGAGGTGAAGCCTCAGGTTTAGGAGTATCGCTTTGCCGGCTAACGCGCCGCATCGTGAAAGGCAAGTAAATGTAGCGGTTGTGCTATGGTTTAACCCGTTTTCTTACTAGTTGCACTATGCATGATTGACGTAATGTTAAATGATATGCCATGGTTACATGTTTTCCAAGTAAAAATGTGGTAGCAAGATATTAATCAATTGCTATGTTTGGATGAGTTTGGGTAGTATCGTGGTAATTCGCTTAATGAGCCAATGCGGAATATGAAAATAAACTCAAGGTGGACATGTTGTTAATTCCTTGTGGTTATTTTCATGATGATCATGTGGTGGTCTATGTGATAGAGTTCCATCTATATCGATTGATTTTGATCTTGGTGAATCGGTGTGGGTTATGTGGTAATGGTCTTATGATACGATGGTATTGTGCTTAATGAGACACATGTGGATTATGAGAAAATATTCATGATGAGTATGTTGTTGACCTTCGTGGTTAAATTCTTGTGGTTTATGATTATCATATCATTCATGACATATCATGACATTTGCATTGTGGATGTCGCCGCTTATAGCCGCGACCGTACCGGTACAACATCGTGCATTGTCAGAGACGATGCATACCTTTACCTTGTTGGGTAAAGGTGCAGTGGAGCATAGCATACATATGCATTACATTGTGGAAAGATCATTTGCATACTTGTGCAAGATATTGAGGTGAAGTTATTTTTTTGCAAACAAACGCAACTTCACAGTTGCAATGTGGAAATTGACTCATGAGAGTCTCTTGTGGTATGAGTAATGTGGTTGTGGTTGTGGAATGGGGTTCACCCCTTGTGGTATGGTAGAGGTTGTGGTTGTGGCATGAGATTCTTCTCTTGTGGTAATTGTGGATAGCAGTTGTGGATGCGAGAAATAGTAAAGTTATGAGGTAAAACACGCTAATACTTTATTGTCATTGGTAGTGGTAGTGGTGATTAACATGGAGCAGTTGATCAAGATTCAATTGTTAATATTTTACTATCATTGGTAGTAAATATGGTTGAGGCTATAATTGTGATCATTATGGGTGTGGATATTTGGATACTTTAATGATGTTGTATGTTTGTTTGTAGTCCGAATAGCCGGGTAAAGCAGTTTGCTTCTTGAGATTTTTATCTCACCCTTGTTTTCTTTCCCCCCTACAGGTGATTGTTGAGCATTCACGGGATGGGTAGAGCGGCACCACAATAATGCACATGGTTCATCAACTCATGTTGTAATAAAGTCGATAAAATTCTAGCCAAATGCTTAACTATTTGAGGAGGATTATGTTATTTAATAAGGATGGACTTGTGAACCATTCTTTGATTAATCTGCTAGAGGTTGTTTAATTATTGAACTTGTTACCGTTATCTTTATTCCCTTAGATGTTTATGCTTTCGCTTAATGTTTTTTTGTCTAGAGATGTTGCCGAATTAATTATCTTGAAATTATTGGCTAGCTGTAGAGTGGTTTAGTAGCATTCCAGGGTAATGTGGGTCCTGGGGTGTTACATAGCATGTGACACATATCCGGGTCACTCGGAATCGTGTTCGTCTCACGTTAAGTGTTGCGTTTACGGCGTAATCACTTAGCTTGATACGGATCCGATCTCGGGGGTCCCCATAGATTTCTAATTTTTGCGGTTGGTTAGCCTTACTTTGTAGTTTACATGTGATTTTCTGTGTCTAATTTGGTAGTGATAGGGTTTCAGATTTTGGACATGTGTTGAGCACTAATATTTGAAATATGTTTTTTTGGTCATTTGTTTTCTAAAATGATGCCACTCTGTTAACAATGTAGGGCCTGATGATGACAAGTTTGTAACAGCCCCAATTTTATGAACAGTAATAAAATATTTTCTGAATAGTAATGAGGTGTTGTTCATAGCATCATTGTTCATTTTTACAGATTGGGCATTATGTTGCAAATGAAAACTTTCCTTTTCTAGCCAAAATCCAAAACCTATTTGAAGTTTCTAAGGAAATACAAGTTAATGCTTGTATTATTGACTGGGAAGTATTTTTCTTAAAGCCTAGATTAATTATCTTGGCCAAAAATAATTTCTGTTGAATTCTTAGAAATTATTTTGCCTTGGAGAAAAATATTTGATTTTAAATAAACCTATTCGGGTTATGGAAATTATTTTCGAAGTTTTTAAAAGTAAAACAATGGTTTTCAAAATTTATTTGGGAAATATATCAGCCAAATAGCCTCCTGGCAAAATTTCATGATTTTACAAATTTATTTACTATTTCTAAAGCCCAGTCAAACTTTTAACTATTTGAATAGGGTCTGGTCAACTATCCCGGTCTAAACCCAAGCCCTAGCATCAGAGCGACTCGAACCTCATGAGGTTGGGTCCAACCGTGCGATTGGTCCGGCTTCGATCCACGCTCGAGCGCGAGCCCAACTCTTCACGTGACGCGAGCCGTTTATTTTCAATCGAACGGGCGGGGTTGCGACGACGCGTGGGCTGTCCACGTATGCAAAGCAATCTCCACCCTTGGATCTTGATAGAGCGACCGAGGGGCGCGAAAACAATCGGACCACTTCGGATCCCTTCTTAATCTCCACCGTCAATCCTCGATCCAACCGCGCCGCCCTTTTTGTTTTGAACTTAAAGGCGCGCAGTCGTCGTTGACCGTCGGATTCAAATCCTACGGTGTTCCTTTTTACCGCGTGTTTTTAGAGTCTGGTTTTATGAGACCGTTGGATTTGATCGTAGGGTCCATATTGAGATTGCATTCGGACCATCCGGATCCCGCGTCAATCCTGACCGTATAAATCCAATCTGATGGTGCCGCGTCATCTCATTTAAAAGTGACGTGTAGCCTTTTTGATTGATCGTTGGATTTCAATCCAACGCCCCTCTTTGAATGTAAACCCCCCGAAATCCCGCAGGACTTCTTTAAATCTCCATCCTTCGTTTAAGATCGCACGGCCCATATTAAATGGTGCCGATTAGATTTTCTTAATGTCTATTTCTATCGCGGTCGTCCATCTCTAATCGAACGGTCGACGATTTTTGGAGCTTTAAGAGGCGCGCATGACTGTGGCTGACAAAGGGACCCACACGTCAGGTGTTTGCCTCTCTTCCTCCTTGCCTCTGTGCGCAGCCGCCGGCTCTGTAAACAGAGTAGAGGAGTAATCCAAGAATCATGCAACTAATTTTTGGATATTTAGCACTAAGTGGACACCTCATCAACTCTAGACACTTCCCCTGTGCCCTGTTGCTCAACCTCTATATATATACCCTAGCTTTTGGCTGCTGCCATTGTTGACCACTGGAGCTCTTCATCTTCATTACCATTCCAGTGGAGTTTCTTGCTCCTATCAATTGCTTATCCATCTTAAACATTTGTTTCACCTTGCATTAAGGATTTAGCATCTTTTGTAGGTTAACCCCGAGTTTAATTCTCTGCTGATCTGAACCGGTTTTCAACACCTTCGGTGTTTATCTCATCCTGGTAAGTTAAGCCCTTAGTTTTTGTCATCTTGAGCACCTTAAGGACCTCAGCAGTTCTTATGCACCATTCCTTTGTACATGAGTAGCTCCAACCTTCTTTAAACTGAAAAGTTGTTTTTATAACTTTTCGGTCTTTCATATCGTTTTCAAGAACTAGGGTTTCTCCTGTCAACTTATCATCCTGTGTAGGTCTCAACCGAACCCTAGTAGCATAAGCCAGTAGTTCCTTTGGTTCTTGTTGTCATCTATTTACCTTTGTAGCGGGGTTTGTCTCGTCATGTTGTCGGCCCAACCGACAACGTTGGTTTTTCTCTAGTTTCTGTAATCTCACCGATTGGGGTTAGGTTAGGATTAGCTTGTGATGTTAATTACCCTAAAAGATCAAGCTAAGCTTCATTTCAGAATCTTGGCTTGACCTATTTTCCTTTAACCCGAAATCTGTAGTTTGCCCTGTTTTCATTTCTTTTCAAAATCTGAAAACTGAAACTTTGACTTAAATTCTAGATTCTGTTATTTAAAGGTTGTAGATGTTAATATGGGTTATTATCCTTACTGGGGTAGGTATAGCTTAAGCATGCTGTTAAACATGCATTTCCATATTGATCATACATTTTTCTTTCATCTTGTGCTTGTTGTCAACTTTGGTATTTATTGGATTTGATTGTCTCTTTTAGAATCTGATTCTTCCGAGGTGTTTGAATCTCTTCTCGAGCAACTGAGCTCGCACAAGAAGTCTATTATTATCAAGGCAAGCATCCTCTTTGCACCATGTTGATCCTAAAGTTTTATACAATAGATTTTCAAAATACAGTGACATCTGTTGCATGCTACTTTTCTGAAAATACAATTGTGATCTGTTAGTAGTTAGTTATGACCTAACATTGTGGATTACCTTAATTGTAATCATACACTCAAACCTAGAGTAGTACTGTATACTACAGGATTCTATTTTCAGATTTTGCTTAGTCATGCAGTCTAGATAACTTTAGAGTTTGACAAGGTTATCTTGTCAAACATGGGAATCCCAATTGAACTTCAGCTATTTTAAACTCTTTGTCCAGTTTACTTACACTAGAAATGAATTTTACATTTAAATTGATCTGGACAAGAGGAAGCTAGTGGTGGTGCCTTCGTGCACGAGATTGGGAATTGTGGTGGACTTGTCTGGACAAATTAAGGACTGAACTCTGACTATTTAATTCAAGTCCCCCACGTACTTCCACACGCGGTGTATGGGCACTGTTTGGTTAAGTAAAGGGCTAATGCTATTGAGTTGGAAACAGGAGAGTAAGGATATGTGTATTGATCTTGTATGGCGTAGATGCTTTGGTCTTTGGACTACGTTTTATGCCATGTGAGCTTTATATCGATATCAGATGTTCTTAGAAGGGTGAGGGCGTATTTGTGTTCTATCGCAAGTACGTACCTTAAAGATGCCGATTGCAATCTAATATGGGTAGCGAACCCAATTCGTATTTCTTTTTGTTTGGGTCGGCATTCCTGACGCAACATGTGTGCCCCGGTTAAGCAGATGCTATCAGTCGTTGTTTAAGCGAGATCAGTTCACACATGGGTATCCAACTCAATAGTGTTAACTTGTTGAAAAATACCAAATCTTAGTTTCCCCGGTCGACATACCAAAGGAAGTATGTCATCATTCGGAGGCATCCGAAGGCAATGGGCTGACTAGGTCGTGTGGGTAAAGATGTACACCCGTGCAGGGTATTGAACTATTCGTATTGCTGTGTCCACGGTCATGGACGATAACTTGAGTTGATGTCACCTGTATAGAGTTTTGATTTAAACGTTTGTCTTGGTTTCTGGTTCAGCATGAGAGAATTCATACAATGTACTGTTGACATTTACTTTTACTTACTTACTTTTTAGTCTAATTTGATTTATTAAATTGCTTTATCCAAACTTAGCAATTGTAGTTTAAGATGTATCGCTTTATGCAAAGTTGAACCAATATGCCCTCCTGTTGCAACCTTATGCATGTATAAATTCTACTCCTTTGTATAGGTTCTAACAAACACCTTCTTTTATTAGTTTGTATAAGTCTTGCTGAGTACCTTCCGTACTCAAGGTGCTATAACCTATTGTTGCAGGTGAGGATGGTTATCTTTATGAAGTGCCCGTTAGTGCCGTTCAGGGTGACGCTAACGAATAACGCTATTTCTTTCCTCCACGCAATCGCCTGCGGGTGGATGGGGCCATTGGTGGCTTTTGTGCTTTATTTTTCTTCCACTGTTACTCTTTTATAGTGACCAAGTCACTTGATATTGTAATACTCAACCGAATTGTAAACTTATGTTTAATTATGTAAATGTATGACTTGTATGTGTATGATGCAATGTTGTTTTAGGATATATGTGCAATGGTCACTGATCCTGGGAACCATTGTGAGATATATATCCGGGGTGCCTAAATATTGGGTTTGTTACTTATTAAATTTATGCCTCTAGCATGATCTTTAATGAAGGAGCAGCACTGTTCCTTAATTAATAATTGTGCTATAGTATAACTTTAATTAAGTACATTTCCAATATTCCGGGGCGTCCACAAAGTCCACAAAGTTCACAAAGTTCACACCATGGTGGGTTTTTATGCGGACAGGGTAGAAACCGGATCTATGTAGGTGTGAAATAGAACTAGTTTGATCGCTGTGAGACAGATACGTGGCCTCTTCTCTGGATAGATAATTTTGTGGAACAACTCGGCTATGAAAACAGTGAAAGGTTGAATGTTTACTGTTTACCCCCACTTAACTAAGTTTAGGTACCTGATTGGGCATTTTCGTAGATTATGGACCTAAGTGACCAACTCTGACAAGTTTAGGAACCCAAAGTGTACTTTACTGTCACATCCCGAAATTAATAAAGAGGTTTATTATGCATCTCATTAGCATGCATCATGTTTTGAAACTTTTTATTTAAATATTGTACTTGGAAAATCTCAAAATATAAATGAAACATACACTTTAAATTGAACTCCAAACTAAAAACTGAAGTAAATGCTACTAAAGTATCTCTGGAAATAATTTATTCAAATACTATATTAATTATCACGAATTAATATAATTTTTCCCAAATTTTTGGGACTGGTTTGACCCTAAGAAAATTCAAACACAATTTAAAGATCACTATCAAGTTTGAATTTAAACTATGCACAAAATTTCATGAAAAGTAGTGTTCAATAATTTTTGTGGACACTAGGCTATCCCAGGAACCCCCACAAATTATTTCATGATTTTATGAATTTTATTTCTATTTTTAAGCCTCTGGTCAAAGTGGAGAAACTATTTTAATTCCCAGTCAAATCCTAAACCCTATTCGGCTGCTACTGTTCATCGGGCTCGAGTCCGACTCGGCGAATCGACTCAGCACAACCAACTAAATGCACCGCACGTGAACCAACCGATGGGAAATCAACGGCCCAGATCGCGTACCCCTTCAGCCGTTCCGATCGTCTCTTCAAATCTGAGCCATCCATCCGAGATCCAACGGTGTGCGTCGGGTCACTTAAGCCCCGTTCGCGTGCGCGCGATGAGCCGCTGACACAGTGGACCCACGCTGTCAGCTGCTTCTTCCACCTCGCGCAGGGCGCGCTCAGACGCCGAAAGCCACGCGGTCGCGCTCGCCTGCTCCGGGCCGTTGGCGAGCCGTCATCTCTGTTAGCCACCGCCGCATGCAACCACTCCTGGAGCTTCCTCACTTCACGCCGCCTCCATCTCCGTCATTCTCCGAGCATAATACCCCCTTGGCACCCCTCTTCTTCCTCACTTCTCCTCTGTTGACGGAGGAGAGGGAAGCTTGTTCTTGCTCTCTTCGCAGGTGAGCTTCCTCCGCGTGATTCCTCCCTGCTCCGTGATCCATCCCGTTTCCATTTTTACTAATCTCAGCTTCTCTCGTCGCTTGTAGCACCTGGACCATCATGGTGCCATTGCAAGCTCCAGAGCACGCCCCCGAGGACATCACTTCGTGATCTTCGTCTCCGGTGAGTTTTGTCTAAAACTTAGCGTGTCACTTCGTGCCTCTAGGCTTAAGATGGAAAACCCCTAACTCTATTTGGGTAACGCATGATAGGGCTTCGTGGATTTGAAAAGATTGGTTTTCAGCCGAGGAACCAAACTTTCATCTCCCACTTGGGTCCGGTAAGACATTGTCCAATTCCTTGTTCCTATAGCAACCTCTTGTGGTCCTGGAGCTATACTGATCATCTATGGTTCGTAGGATTGCTCAAGTAATCCTCTCCTCGCGAAGTCGTGTCGCCGCCACCTTTCTTCTCCGACGCCGACGCAGCTCCGGCAGCTCCGAGTTTCTCTAAGCACTCTCCTTAGCCCAGGTAACCTCCTAGTAGCCTTTAGACACTCGGGCACCCGCTTGTTTGCGCTGCGGAGCGACATATTGCTGTTTTCATTTTTGCCGTTTGGAGCACCGCCACTCAACGCCGGCTAGCCACTGTTCTGGGTCGGCTCTGGTGCTGTGAGCGCCCTCAACGGGTGCGTAATGCTATTGCGCGGCTAACGGTGCCTTTAGTTCGCGCCGCCGTGGCGCACAGCGCCAGCAAGCCGCCGGTGAAACGCGCGGGATTGAAATCCCGTTATCGTACGCCGACAACACTGTAGCAAATGATTAGGAATAAATGATAATCATTAGCAATTAATCACTGTCTTAGCGACGCTAAATGTTTCACTTACACGCGGGCCCCACGCACAGAAAATAGGGACTTGAGTTTAAAGCCACAGTGGCTGACAAGTGGGACCAGGACGTAAGTGATGTGCACCATGTGCATGTGTGCGTGGACCTAGTCGAGTGGACCTACTCGCTGACAGCGGGACCCACTGGTCAGAACGCATTTAAATCTTTTATTACATAGAAAGTGGCACTGTTCCCGGGCCCGCTGGTCAGTGACCACAGCTAGCTCGCGGCTCGGTGAGTAAAGGTTAAAATGACGTATAAAATTCGAAATCCTTTTATTTGTAAGCTGAAAAATATGTATAACTTTGAAAATACATAACTAATTCATTTTAACTCCAAAATGAGTGAAACCACTTCTGATAATTTTTATTTTTAATGAACTTTATGCTAAAATTGGTTTCAACCTTGTCTCTGTAACAGAGAGCATTATTTTGAAAAATGAGCTATTAACACTATTAATTCTACAATAGAAAAAGGCTGATAACTTTAAAAATTCATAAGTAATTCTTGGAAACTCCAAAAACAGTGAAATCAGTTTTGATAATTTCTATTTCAAATGAAATTAATTATAAAAGTGGTTTCAAACTTACTTCTGTCACAGAAACTATAATTTGAGGAAAATAATCCGAAAAGGCATTATCTTTACACTATTAATGCTGATAACTTTAGAAATCAATAACTAAATCATGAAAACTCCAATTGAGGCAAACTCAACTATTTTGAACCTTTAATAATATGCCTATTTATCCATATAATCCTTGTACTCACCACTGCTCTACAAATTTTCACCTCATAATTAAATTACTCAAAGAAGACATATCGAAAACTGAAATTCAAACCATCATAACTTTCATATACTAAATCAAAATGAAATAATTCTTTCACCAAAAAAATCATCTAAAATTATGACTTAGCTACTGTAGAAAAATCATGCATTTTTTAGTACTTTGAATTTTTTAGTATTTCTCGATGTTTATTCGGTATTATATTTATATAGATTCCGAGCCTATTGATATTGACTCCTACGCTACTGAGGAAGAGCAATTAGCCTACCAGCAAGGCAAGCATCCTTTGAACTTTCTTTTTGCATCATATTTGATCCCAGTTTTGTTAGGATAGATGCAATGATAATTGCTTGCATACTATTTTGATATTGTCGCTATTTTTGTGATGAATAGTTAGACACATCCTATTATCTTATCATTGTGGCTGTCCATGAATTATTCCAGTACTGAAATGTTATGATAGGATGTGTGAAATTATATTATTCGGGTTTGCTTAGCTATGCAAGTCTAGAACTGGTAGTTCGATTGTCGGGAATAACCCGACAATTATAGGATAAACACAACTATCTTTGTATACTTTTGTTTCAGATCTTCATATCTGTTTTGTGAGTTATATTTTTGTCTTTCTAAATGAAACTTTGGTCTAGACAAGTGATGGTTAGTGATGGTGCCTTCGTGCACGAGAATTGGGAATGTGGTTTGACTTGTTTGGACAATTAAGGACCGAACTTTGGTAACGTCGTTGATTCAAGTACATTCGTGCTATCACACGCGGGTTGGGAGCCGTATGGTTAAGTAGGGGGAAGGTTTGTTGTGTTGAGTCCCACAGTGGTGAGATTGTAAGGGCATGGGACCGAGAAATCCCATGTTTTCCTTTTGGGTCAATAGGATGGAGACGTTAACGTCTTGTGTTTCCTAGGAGCCCTGGGTTGAGGGACTTAGCACAATAGATTTTCTTGCTAAAAACGACCATATCTTGATTTACCCGGCCGGCATATCATAGGAAGTATGCTATATTCGGAGGCATCTGGAGGCTTACGGGCTAATCAAGTCGTGTGGGTAAAGTAGTACACCCCTGCAGGGTATAAATCTATTCGAATAGCCGTGTCCATGGTTATGGACAACCGCTTGAGTTCGGGAGTTACTATTGTTAGTCTTGGAATTAAAATTGTGGTTATAACTTGGTATTGTCATGAATGGAATGTTCATGCTTGTTGTTGTATCAAAGTGGACAACCACTTTGCCATTTGTATGATTTATTTGTTATCAAATTCATTGCTTGTTCACATGCTTTACTTCTACTTCAAATCTGATTTCGAAATGGCGCTTGAAAAACTAGTATGTGTAGGTTGTACCTTATTGCGTCTCTTTTGCAAAAACTAAGACAATATGAGCCATCCCTTGGAACAGCCTTATGCATAACTAATTTTTATTTGTGTAAGACTTGCGAGTACTCTTTTGTACTCAGCCAGATGTTTGCTGGCTTTTACAGGTGAGGAAGATATTGAGACCGACGAGCTTGTCAGTGTCGATTTAGGCGACACTGATGAGTAGTGCTACCTTTTAACCCCAGTCGGTTGCCGATGGGTTATGTGGTATACCACTGCAGGCATTTTGGTTTATTTACTTGCTTCCGCTATGAACTTGTTTAATTTGGCCGGTCGGCCACTTATGTAGTTGTAAACTTGAAACTGTGATGTATAACTTTTGTACTATTTATGTATGAGTGTTGTATTGATGTGATCAACGTTGTGTGAGAGTATGCTTATATTGGTCGCTGATCTTGGGAGCCAATATAAGTCGTACTCGCTGTTCATGGCTTCCTATTTAACTCACTAAGTGTAGTGCTTGACTTGTTGGAGAACCGACAATCATGTAGTGCTCGCAGAGGAGAGGCGCGCATGATCGTCGGGGCTCTAGTTTTAGTTAAGCCTCTCATTTAGATTGAGTTAAGTTGGAATCCATTTACTGGAGATCTAGAGTTATGTCCCTAAGACTTTGATTAGTCTCGGTCTTACGGAGATAACTCCGGGGTCCCCACATTTACTCTCTTTTTTGTTTATCTCATCTTCAAACTGCACCTTCTATCTCTTGTTAGTGCATCTTTTCATCTCTATGACATACAATGGTTATGATTTATTGGGAAGAATTAGGGAACATATCCTATGAAAATGCCCTAAGTGTTACAAATGCCGTGAAAATCGGTTTCAAAGTTCACAAAATCTCAAAAAAATCACTATTTGCTAAGTATTTGTCTATTTTGTATCTTGCACATGCAATTCAATTTGGTATTGAAGTTTTGCATGGCTATATAACATGATCCACCCTCTCTTGTAATGTTTTGAGAATTTTTGAAAAATTCTAGACCATTTTCACAGCATTTGCAACGCTTATGGCATATGCACAGGATACACACCCAAAGAATAGGGGAACATATCCTGTTAACATGCCCTAAGTGTTGCAAATGGCGTGAAAATTAGTCTAGAAGTTTTCAAAAATTTACCAGAGATACGGGAGGTGAGGCTCTACACCTGCACAAATTTTAAATACCAAACTCAATGTCATTTGAGAGATATGAAAAGGACAAATACTTAGTGAGCATGTATCTTGCACATACAATGGAGATTGATATTGAAGTTTTGCATGGCTACATAACATGATCTACACTCTCTATGGTAATTTTTTTTTAGAATTTTTTAAAACTTCTAGACCAATTTTCACGGTATTTGCAATGCTTAGAGGATTTGCACAGGATATGCACCCGAAGAATTGGGAACATATACTACGAAAGGGCCAGTGCCCACAGCTAGCCGAAGCTGCAGATGCCCGCCTCGTTGTCAACCATAGCCGTCCCCACCTCCTATCCACCGTCTCTCTCACTTTCAACTCAAGATTCAAGCCTTCAACTCAGAAAAAATATATAAAATATTCAACTCAAATTTCAAGGTGTGGATATCATGGGGATATGCGCACGATCTTAGGATGATGAGACAATTGGCAATGGCGTTGAGGGTTTGCGAAAACACGCATTTTTGGAGAAGTGCTTGTGCTGTCAGGTCTCAAGCGGTCTGACCGGCCTTGGTGGCGGTCAGACCGTCCATGCCTCGGGTGAATTGGACTGGCGGTCTGACCGGCCAGGTAGGCGGTCCGACCGGTTGGGTGGCGGTCCGACCGGCGTCTGATGAGCGGTCCGACCGGCCATATAAGTGGCATTGGATTTTTGAGCTGGGCCAAAAATAGAGGTGTAGGCAAGTGAGGAGATTCTACGCACTTGGTCCCATAATTTTGGAGCCTCGGGCAAAAGTTCTATTCGCTTGAAATTTCCGAGAGGTTGCGGATTTGGTGCTGAAATTTTTGCTAAGTCCACGGTGGCGGTCGACCGCCTTACGTTGGCGATCGATCGCGATGGCGATCGACCGCCAAGGGTGGCGGTCGACCGGTTTTCACTTAACTTGTCGGCCCGTGTGGCGGGATGGTTGCTTCTTAGGTCAAGTTCATGGGTTTCATTGCATATGTGTTGCATGATGCATGTTTTGACTAACGTGGGTCAAGTTGTGAAGAACTTGTTCCGGTTTCGATTTGCTTGTCTATTGTTGTGCAAAGTTGCTTGGTGGTCAACGACGGTCAACGGCGAGGATGATCGGACTAGGCTTGGATAGGCGAGGTTCGTAACGATCGACGATGCGGGTGAAGTTATTGGACTCAAGTATGGTGCAAGATGGACAAAGGTGACCGAACGGGCAGTTTGGTGCGACGGGTTGGATCAAGCGGCGCGGGGGACGGTGCAAGTGCCATGGTGGTTTCGGTGGGAGCCGGATGGGAGAGACTTGCCGACATGATGAGAGCCGTTGGATCAACCTACACGTGGCGGACAGCGAGTGCCAGCAGATCTGGACTCGGTCTTCGGAGAAGGACCGAGAAGGGGTATTTTGGTAATTTTACCAAATACCGCCTTGGTTACCTTTTGGCAACCCGCGGCGCAAGACAGTGCGTTGGGGAAGTGGATTAGGTCAAGAGGAGATGAAGACGGCGCTTTAAAATGCATGCGTGTGTGACCCGTTTGTTTTGGGCCTTAACGGGAGCCCATTATGGAAACTCTTCTAGAAGGTCTAGGCCTCCACTATAAATAGAGGAGGGAGGTGGCTGCACCCCCTCAACCCTTTCATTGTGATTGAAACCCTAGTTTGCTTAGGGAGAGGAGTAGTGGAGGTTAGGGTTCTAGAGAGTTGGATTTGATTTCGTGCTCATGTATTGAGTCTTTGTCCTCCATTGATGGAGTGGCTGTAAACCAATACCACATCAAATCAATCCAAAGAAAGTTTCATCAAAGATGAGTCTATTTGCTTTCTTCCTCTCTATTTGGTGATTTTGAGTCTTTCTTTGATCCGCAAGTTTTTGCTTGGTTTCTGGCCGTGATCTAGCTTGCTGTGACATGTGGGAATACATCTAGGATCTTCAAGATCATCAATCACCCACGAGCAAGTCTCAATATCATATTTGCGTTTTGACTCGGTTTTTGACCCACCTTCACTCAAACGGGAAAAGGTCTGAACTTTAGCAAGGATCTTCATGATCGTTGCTTGGAATAGGTTCCTGACATCCTTGGGAAGGTGTGTGTCAAGTTTCACAAAGTTTGGACGCACGAATCAAAAGTTAGATCAATTTGCGTTTTGGTTTTTCGGGCTGATTTCACTGTTCATTGAACTAGAGGTCTGACCGCCCGAAGGAGAGGTCCGACCGCTTGGATCTGTTCGACCGCTAGGCCAACTGGTCTGACCACCCCCGTGAGAGGTCAGACCGCCCGAGAATTGGTGTTTTGGTTTTATGTTGATTTTGCTTTGGGGTTTTGATTGGATTCAATACAAGTCTTCCGCTGTGCATGATTGATTGATCTTCATAGCTTTCATAGCTATTGGAGTGAGATTCGTATTGAATTCGATTTGGGAGAAAAAGAGATCGTGCTCCTATTCACCTCCCCCTCTAGTCGCCTTTTCGGTCCAACAAGTGGTATCAGAGCCCGGTTAGTTCAATCTTGATCTTAACCGGTCACTGAACTTGGCGATGGATAAGTATTCCTCCAAACCGCATATCTTCGATGGGCACGACTATGCCTTTTGGAAGAACCGCATGCGTGTTTTTCTTGAGAGTGAACCACGAGGTATTTGGGAGGCTGTTCGAGATCCGCTCATCTTGCCTGAGGTTGCTACGCCGGCTTCTGAAGCCTTCTTGGCTAATGACCATAAGGCAAAGAATTTTCTGTATGGTGGGCTTGGTAGACAGGAATATGATAGGATTTGCAATCTCGAGACTGCACATGAGATTTGGAAGACCCTCAAAACCTATCATGAGGGTTCTTCCCAAATCAAACAAGTGCGTCAGCAGGTCTATAAAAGAGAATATAACAAATTCGAGATGCGTCCTAGTGAGAGCATTGATGACATTTTCAGTCGCTTTAACACAGTGATAAATCAGATGAAGTCTGTTGGTATTGAATTTACCCAGTCTGAAAATGCCATCCATCTCCTGGCTGCAATCAACACCAGGGAGTGGGAGATAAAGGCTACCGCCATTCAGGAAAATGTCAACTTCTCTGATCTGACTTTGGAGCTGCTCTATAGCAAGCTCAAGACTCATGAGATCCAGAAAGCTGACCATTCTAAGAAGGGTAACATGGCTTTGGTAGCAGACCCGCTCAAGAGAGCCTCTGATGGGTCGTTTGAGTCTTCTTCTGGAATTTCTCTTGCTTCTTTATCTGCAATTCAAGAAGAGGATCTTGAAAGTATTCCTGAGCCTGAGATGGCACTTTTGATTAAGAAGTTCACACGGTCCTACAACAATATGAGAAACAAAAGAGAGGCGCCCGTGACTTGTTATGAGTGTGGAGAGCTTAATCACATCCGGGCAAATTGCCCCAAGCTGAAAGGTAAGAGCAACTACAAGGATGAAAAGCCAGCTTGGAAGAAGCCTCAGGGACGCAAGTCCAAGTTTGATGATGCCAAGCTCAGGAAGGCTGCTCACCGGGTTCTTGCCGCTCTTGGAGAACGATCCTTGAGCGATGTGGACTCCGGGAGCGAGGAGGACAAAGAGGAGGAGCTCCCTCAAGACAAGAAGGGAAAGACCAAGGACTTTACAGGCATGTGCTTCATGGCTGACTCCGACGACATCGATGACAACAATGACGTATCTCCCTCCTATGATGTTCTCTTTGCTAGATGCGAAACTGTCTATGAACAAATGCTAGGTCAGGATAAAGCTTTAAAGTTCATCATGACTAGGAATGAGGAGTTAGAGTCATAAGTAGATAAACTCACATTAGAACTTGTGAATGCTAAAAGTCTTGAATCTGATGAATGTTCATCTTGCCATGCTTTACATACTGAACTAGCTAAACTGCAATCTGCTCATGATATTGCTTTGCAACAACTTGAAAGTGCTAGAACTGAGCTAATTGAACTGAAATCTGCTCCTTGTGAAAAATGCTTAGAGTCTAGCAAGTTGGTTGTTTCTGATGTGGTTGAATCTAGCTTTTGCTCTGTCTGCTTAGAACGTGAACATGAAGTACATGATGTTGTAGAAGCAGCTAGAGCTAAATATGTCAAGCTTAAGGACAGTATTAATTCTGCTACTTGTGCTTCATGTGAAGCTCTTAAGCTTGAAGTTGCTCTTTATAAGAAGAGACTTAACGCTAAAACTTGTGATTCATGTGTTAACTTTGGAAGAGAAATTGCTTACCTTAAGGACACATTAGAAAGATTCTCTGATGGTAAGAAACAGTTAAACATGATTCTTGATAAGTCAAAAACTCCTTATAAGAAGCAAGGGTTAGGATACAACTTTGCCCAGGACAAATCTAGTGGCATTCAAATTTTGAAAAATGGCTTAGTTGAATTTGATGCCCAACCTGCCAAGATCACTTTCAAATCTGCAGGTTTTGCCCAACCATCTGTTCAGTCAAAAGAGCTTCTCCCAGTGGTACCAAGTACCATTGCACCTATTGCAAGAAGGATGGGCATTTGGTTGAGTTCTGTTGGCGTAGGTTGAAAAATGCTAGGAGAAATCTTGCTAGAATGTCATCTCATCAACCTAGAGCTTTTATGAATGGTCATTTAGAGAAGAAGAAAACTGGACTAGGATTTATTGCACATGCTCATCATCATCATGTTCCTAGACAGGATAATTCTCATGTTAGAGTAACCATTGCTCACAACAGAATTTCAAATAGAATCAAGGATAGCACTTCTGCTTTGCATACTACTCGCAGACGTGTGTCTCAGTACTGGGTTCCCAAGTCATGTTTAACTAACCCCAGTATTGAGACATATCGTTCTTCTGTGCCTTGATTTTCAGGATCGTCGCGGAAGGAAGGACACGTGGTTCGTCGACTCCGGCTGTTCACGCCACATGACCGGAGACTCAAAATGGTTCACCTCCTTCACGCGGTCGATAGGTGATGTCCTCATCACCTTTGGAGACAATACTCAAGGGCGGATTGAAGGAACAGAATCAATCAGGGTGAACGACAATTTCATACTAAAGGACGTCGCCCTTGTGGACAAGCTCAGGTTTAACTTACTCTCTGTCTCACAGCTTCTTGATGATGGCTATGAGACTATATTTAAGAAAAATGCTTATCGGGTGCTTGATTCAGCTGGTGAGCTCGTTTTTGGGATTTATAGAGTTGCTAGGATCTTTGGAGCTGACTTTTCTGAATCTCTTGCTGGTTCTCTTAAATGTTTGTTTACACCTTCTTCTGAGTTCGCTTTGGCACCGACGCTAGGGCACATTGGTTTTGATCATCTGACGCGAGTTAGCAACCTTGATCTCATGAGAGGTTTGCCTAAACTCAAAGCCGTCAAGGATGCTGTATGTGCGCCCTGTAGGTATGGCAAGCAAGTTGCCGCCTCACACCCTTCAGTGACTTTGGTCATGACTGACGGACCGGGACAGTTGCTTCATATGGATACTGTTGGTCCTGCTAGGGTTCGGTCAATTGGTGGCAAATGGTACATTCTTATCATAGTTGATGATTTTTCGAGATACACTTGGGTGTTCTTCCTTGCTTCGAAGGATGAAGCTTTTGGTCATTTTCGTGATCTTGTTCTTCGTTTGGCTTCTGAACTTTCTAGTGCCTTGAGAGCGATCCGCAGTGACAATGACACAGAGTTCAAGAATGCCTTGTTTGCTTCTTTTTGTGCTGAGCGCGGAATTGAGCATCAGTTCTCTTCTCCACACGTCTCTCAACAGAATGGCGTTGTGGAAAGGAAGAACAGAACCTTAGTCGAGATGGCTAGGACGATGCTAGATGAGTATAGTACACCGGGGAGATTTTGGGCCGAAGCTATTGCTACAGCTTACCATATTTCAAACCGTGTCTTCTTGAGACCATCTTTGGGCAAGACTCCTTATGAGCTTCGTTTTGGTAGAAAACCCTTTGTTTCTCATTTTCGAGTTTTTGGAACCAAGTGTTTTATTCTCAAGATAGGAAATCTAGATAAATTTGAATCAAGGACTTTTGATGGTTTATTTCTGGGTTATCCTGCACATTCGAGGGGTTTTCGGGTTTTTAATGTTGAAACTAACATTGTCCAGGAGACATGCAATGTCACTTTTGATGAGACTAGCCCTAGAGCTAGATCCGACATTTCAGGTGATACACAGGTGACAGAAAGCATTTTTGTGGAGGAAGATGATGACGAAGCTGATACTTGTCCTCCACCTGCTGCTCTTGAGGCTCCTGTCCAAGCTCCAGAACCTACTACGACTGCTTCACCTCCAATTGAGGCTCCTGCTGCATCTTCTTCATCAGCAGTACCTGCGGAGGTTGAGGAGATATTATCTCCCCCGGGCGCTCCACTTCACATTCAGAGGCGTCATCCTCCGGATCAGATAATTGGTAGTCTTCATGAGCGAGTTACTCGCTCCAGGTATCAAGATCCAAGTCTCTACTCTCATTCTGCATTTTAGCTTCTTTCGAACCCCGCGATATATCACATGCTTTATCTGATTCTAGCTGGGTCAATGCCATGCATGAGGAGTTAGAGAATTTTGAGAGAAACAAGGTCTGGAACCTAGTAGAACCTCCTAGTGGTCATAATGTGATAGGAACCCATTGGGTGTTCAAAAATAAACAAAATGAGGATGGTTCTGTGGTTAGAAAAAGGCTAGATTGGTAGCTCAGGGTTTTAGCGAAGTTGAGGGGTTAGATTTTGATGAGACTTTTGCTCTTGTTGCTAGATTGGAAGCCATTCGCATTCTGCTTGCATTTGCTGCTTCTAAGAGCTTTAGATTATATCAGATGGATGTTAAGAGTGCCTTTTTAAATAGTTTTATAGAGGAGGAAGTGTATGTTAGACAACCCCCAGGCTTTGAGAATCCCAAGCATCCACATCATGTTTTCAAGCTATCCAAAGCCTTGTATGGTCTTAAGCAAGCCCCTAGAGCCTGGTATGATAGACTTAAGACTTTTCTGCTTAAGAATGACTTTGAGATGGGAAAGGTAGACAAGACCCTGTTCATTCTTAGGCACGGCAATGACTTCCTGCTTGCTCAGATTTATGTAGATGATATTATCTTTGGTGGTTCTTCTCATGCTCTTGTTTCTAGTTTTTCTGAGACCATGTCCAGGGAATTTGAGATGAGCATGATGGGAGAACTCAACTACTTTCTAGGGCTTCAAATCAAGCAATGCAAGGAAGGGATCTTCATCCATCAGACGAAGTACACCAAGGATCTGCTCAAGCGCTTCGAGATGGGTGACTGCAAGCCGATCGCCACTCCCATGGCGACTTCGACTGTTTTGGATCCAGATGAGGAAGGAGAAGTCGTGGATCAACGCGAGTACCGCAGCACGATCGGCTCCCTCCTGTACCTGACGGCCTCAAGACTGGACATCCACTTCGCGGTTTGCCTCTGTGCGAGGTTTCGGGCGTCTCCGAGGACTTCCCATCGCCAAGCCGTTAAGTGCATCTTCAGGTATTTACACTCTACCCTCCAGTATGGCATTTGGTTTTCCTGCTCTTCGTCCTTGTCCATTCGGGGGTTTTCGATTCGATTTTGCGGTGTCGGCTAGATAGGAAGAGTACCTCGGGCACTTGTCACTTCTTAGGCACTTCTCTTGTCTCTTGGTCTTCTAGAAGCGTCTTACATTGCACAATCCATCTGAAGCTGAATATGTAGCTGCTTCTAGTTGCTGTAGTCAGATTTTGTGGATGGTGTCCACTATTAAGGACTTTGGGTTGGCTTTTGATAGTGTTCCTCTTTTCTGTGATAACACTTCTGCTATTAACATTGCTAAAAACCCTGTGCAACACTCTAGAACCAAGCACATAGACATTCGCTATCACTTCCTTAGAGATCATGTCGAGAAGGGTGATATTGTGCTGCATTTTGTGGAGTCCGAGGCTCAGTTGGCTGATATCCTCACTAAGCCTTTAGATCCTACTAGGTTTGCCACCTTGAGAAGTGAGTTAGGGGTAATCTACCCCTACGGGTTGGTTTGAGGGGGAGTTGGCTCTGTTCTGAACTTTCCTTGTTCATTTGAGTTTTTCTGGATCTTTACTGATACCTTTTTTAGTGGTATTTTCTTCTGCTCTTTTTGATCCTTTTAGGCCTTTTAAGTCTTTTGTGCATCTCATTGTATCATATTGCATTCATATGAAAATCCAAAAAGATGCATTGTTGTATAAGCTTTTCTGCTTGTCTTTTAAAATTGATGAAGCTTTTCTTATTACCCTCTTGAGCTTTAGTATTTCAATTCTGCTCAATACCATGTCTAGTTCTTTGACTTGCTAGAATTATCATGCTTTCACATGTGTAGCTAAGTTTTTGCTGAATGAGCCAAAACTTTAAAACAACTTGAACTAAAAACTGCAATTTGTGAATGTTTTAGCTAGTTGCGCAATTAGTGCTCCTTTTGTGATATTGGCCCTGTCAAAATTGCGGTGTTAGCTCTTGAATCTAGTATTGATCATTATTTGAGCTTCTTGTTCCTTTAAGAATCTAAATCTGCTCTTGTGAAAAATGAAAAAAACAAAATTAAAGATTGTCTTGTGCTTAAAATGTGCCAAACTACTCTCACGAGACTGCATGTCATAGACATGAACTTGGAGATAGTTTGATGATCCAGACGATCTCATGGGGACTGCTTGTCAAAACTGACATGAACCTCAAGATTTGTCGCCCTGGTAGAAGCTTAGGAAGAGTTTGTGGATGGCTCCTAGTCTAGGATCTTCTTCACTAAGATATACCTCTAATCAACTTCAATATTCATTGCAAATGAAAAACTGTTGAAAAATGGGCAGTTGAGAAAAATTGAGCAAAATGATTCAATTCAGGACCTGTTTGTCTCTTAATGTGGTCTTTGTTAGCTTTTTGATCTCACATTGACATTTTGACATGGCTAGTATCATCTTAGGATCTCTGTTGATGAACTTGCTAGATTTGAAGCTTTGCTTAAAATGCTAAAATTCATTGCTTTATATTGAGCCTTCTAGCTTTAGCTTTGTTATATATGTCTTATCATGATCTTGCTAGCGCTTTCAGGCTGATATGTTGTTTGTGCAATATTAGAAATGCTAGCTTGTTCTTTTGGGTAATCTCCAAAGCTTCTAGTAATCAAAATTTGAAAAAATACAAAAATATGAAGCCAATGGCATTTCATGCATGCTCCTTCTTATGCTTTTTCCTCATTCTGCATTTGTTATCTCTGGACGAGAGGAAGGCTGATTCCTTGATGACTCCATTGTCAAAGGGGGAGAAGATATTTCGAGATGTGTAAAGGGGAGAAGATTTAAAAGTGTTAAAAAGGGGGAGAAAATTGGAGAATTTGAAATTTCTGAAATTTGAGGATCATTGTGAGGGGGAGTTTCATATTTGCATTCGTTTGATCGTATTGCTATTTCTGAACTTGAATTGCAATTCTTGATCCTCACAATGATCAAAGGTCATTTCGAACAATTGTTCTTTCATATGGACCTTAAGTGAGATTTTTGACTCGTCTTTGGAAATTGAAGCTTTCTTGCTTTCTTTTGCCTTATCTCACTTGCCTATGCTATTCTGAAGCCAGCTTGGTCATTTCCTTTGCTTTTTCTTGCATTTGGACCAAGTTGTGTTTTTGCGCGAAAACGTCGAGTTTTTACTTTTCAAACCTCAAAACTTGCATTTGTGGGGAATTGCCAAAGTGTTCATCAAGGGGGTGATTGTGGATATCATGGGGATATGCGCACGATCTTAGGATGATGAGACAATTGGCAATGGCGTTGAGGGTTTGCGAAAACACGCGTTTTCGGAGAAGTGCTTGTGCTGTCAGGTCTCAAGCGGTCTGACCGGCCTTGGTGGCGGTCGGACCGCCATGCCTTGGGTGAATTGGGTGGCGGTCGACCGCCGTAGGCGGTCCGACCGGTTGGGTGGCGTCCGACCGCGTCGATGAGCGATCCGACCGCCATATAAGTGGCATTGATTTTGAGTGGGCCAAAAATAGAGGTGTAGGCAAGTGAGGAGATTCTACCGCACTTGGTCCCATAATTTTGGAGCCTCCGGGCAAAAGTTCTATTCGTTTGAAATTTCCGAGAGGTTGCGGATTTGATGCTGAAATTTTGGCTAAGTCCACAGGTGGCGGTCGACCGCCTTACGTTGGCGGTCGGGCCGGCGATGGCGATCGACCGCCAAGGGTGGCGATCGACCGGTTTTCACTTAACTTGTCGGCCCGTGTGGCGGGGATGGTTGCTTGTTAGGTCAAGTTCATGGGTTTCATTGCATATGTGTTGCATGATGCATGTTTTGACTAACGTGGGTCAAGTTGTGAAGAACTTGTTCCCGGTTTCGATTTGCTTGTCTATTGTTGTGCAGGTTGCTTGGTGGTCAACGACGGTCAACGGCGAGGATGATCGGGACTAGGCTTGGATAGCTGAGGTTCAGAACGATCGACGATGCCGGGTGAAGTTATTGGACTCAAGTATGGTGCAAGATGGACAAAGGTGACCGAACGGGCAGTTCGGTGCGACGGGTTGGATCAAGCGGCGCGGGGACGGTGCAAGTGCTATGGTGGTTTCGGTGGGAGCCGGATGGGAGAGACTTGCCGACATGATGAGAGCCGTTGGATCAACCTACACGTGGCGGAGCAAGCGAGTGCTTCGCGCAATCTGGACTCGGTCTTCGGAGAAGGACCAAGAAGGGGTATTTTGGTAATTTTACCAAATACCGCCTTGGTTACCTTTTGGCAACCCGCGGCTTAAGACGATGCGTTGGGGAAGCGGATTAGGTCAAGAGGAGATGAAGACGGCGCTTTAAAATGCGTGCGTGTGTGACCCGTTTGTTTTGGGCCTTAACGGGAGCCCATTATGGAAACTCTTCTAGAAGGTCTAGGCCTCCACTATAAATAGAGGAGGGAGGTGGCTGCACCCCCTCAACCCTTTCATTGTGATTGAAATCCTAGTTTGCTTAGGGAGAGGAGTAGTGGAGGTTAGGGTTCTAGAGAGTTGGATTTGATTTTGTGCTCATGTATTGAGTCTTTGTCCTCCATTGATGGAGTGGCTGTAAACCAATACCACATCAAATCAATCCAAAGAAAGTTTCATCAAAGATGAGTCTATTTGCTTTCTTCCTCTCTATTTGGTGATTTTGAGTCTTTCTTTGATCCGCGAGTTTTTGCTTGGTTTCTGGCTGTGATCTAGCTTGCTGTGACATGTGGGAATACATCTAGGATCTTCAAGATCATCAATCACCCACGAGCAAGTCTCAATATCATATTTGCGTTTTGACTCGGTTTTTGACCCACCTTCACTCAAACGGGAAAAAGTCTGAACTTTGGCAAGGATCTTCACGATTGTTGCTTGGAATAGGTTCCTGACATCCTTGGGAAGGTGTGTGTCAAGTTTCACGAAGTTTGGACGCACGAATCAAAAGTTAGATCAATTTGCGTTTTGGTTTTTCGGGCTGATTTCACTGTTCATTGAACTAGAGGTCTGACCGCCCGAAGGAGAGGTCCGACCGGTTGGATCCGTCCGACCGCTAGGCCAACTGGTCTGACCGCCCCCGTGAGAGGTCAGACCGCCCGAGAATTGGTGTTTTGGTTTTGTGTTGATTTTGCTTTGGGGTTTTGATTGGATTCAATACAAGTCTTCCGCTGTGCATGATTGATTGATCTTCATAGCTTTCATAGCTATTGGAGTGAGATTCGTATTGAATTCGATTTGGGAGAAAAAGAGATCGTGCTCCTATTCACCTCCCCCTCTAGTCGCCTTTTCGGTCCAACACAAGGTTTCATGCAACTTCCAACTAAAAAATCCCCCCGATTTCAACTCAAGATTCAAACCTTTCAACTCACAAAACCTAAAAATTTCAAGTCAGGTTGCACGATTCAAATTTCAACTAAAAAACCCCATCTTTCATTTGAATTAAAAACTTTAAACTGACAAAACCTAAAAATTTCAACTCAGGTTGCACAATTTCAACTTTCAACTAAAAATCCCCCACCTTTCACTCAAAAAATGAGAAGTTTCAACTCAAAATTGCAAGTTACACCTTAAAAAACTACAACTTAGTTGTTGGAACCAGCAACAGCACAATAATGAGGAATATGATCACATAAAGCACACAAGAGACAAAATGATTTATTTATGAGGTTCGCAATGCCTACGTTCATGAGAACCGAATAGCTGTAACATCCCAAAATCCTAATTCAAGGATTATGTAAAATAAATGCATTAGAGAAAATTTCCTCAATCATCTGCATATGAAAATATGCTATGTTCTATTTGGATTTTTTTTGGAATTAAAAGCAAAACTTTAACTACAAAAAAATTAGGTGCTAAAAAGGAAATAGATAAAAAAAAGTAAATAAATTCAAAGGATAGAATTATTTTGGGCATATTATCCCAAATATAATTCACCCAAGATTTTATATGAAATCTTGTGCAAGAAAATAACTACAAAAGCGCAAAACAAAAACTTCTACGAATTTTGTAGAAATTCACAAAAGTATTAACCTCTAAAAGTTCTATTGGAGAAACTAAATAAGGTCAGAAGCTTACGCAAAAAATTGCATTAAATTTGGACTTCATTTGGCTAATGAATTAATTTGGCAAAAAAATAAGCCAAAAAACCCCTCTTCACCTCTAACCCTCTCTCTGACTTGCGGTCCCACCCACAGGTATTGTCGTCCACCTCGCGGCGCTGAGCGCCAGCGCTGCACCACGAGAGCTCTGTCAAGCACCCACCATTTTGACCGCCTCGCCCATGGTTTCCACCAGCTACCTGCTCCTGTCGCTTCGCCATCAACCTCCGCACCCATCCCTACCTGCACAAGCCCCATCCTTGCCTATACGACATCGAGAAGCTCCGCCGAGTGCTCGCACATGCCTGACATCTCCTCGTCTATCTCTACAACCTCGATCTATAAATAGGACGCCTGGGCTTCACATCTTATTTTCCAACACAGTGTGCTCCTCCTCATTTCTTCTTCACTGCTCAATCGAGCTCTAGAGCTCGGAGAGTGCAACCCTAATTTCGGTCGTGCGCCACCGCATTTGTCTCCGATGCCGTGAAGGGTTCCTCACCATTCCTCTCACGTCACTTTGTATTCCAGATCACTTTGAAGCTTTCCCCTCACTCAATTTAGCTTTTGATCCATAGGAGCTCCTGATTTGGCCTTTCTTCTTCGTCTCCGGCTGGAACACCACCTCAAGCCCCACTAGCAATTCTCTGTGCCTTGGACCAATTGGCTGTACCTGAAGCATCACCTGGACATCCTCGAGCTTCTCCAAGCATCGCTGAACCTTCTTCTTCAGCCAAGCGCCTTCCTTCCGGTATGCTCCTGGTAGCGCGAGATGCTCTTGTGCGCTTGTTTATATTGTCGCCTTTGTCGTACCTGCTCTGTCGCTCAACGCTAGCACGATGCCACATCAGGCCACCTCTAGCCTCACCGTCGGTACCGGTGGGTGCGCAATAGCACAGAGGTCCCATTTTGGGTACTCTCTGTCGTCGCCAAGCCCCACCACGCCAGCGAGTCGCATGGGTGCTCACGCCACCGCACGGCACAACGGTGACGAGCACTGCAACTCATCATCAATGTGCCTAATCCCAGCCATTAGGGCTAATTAAATCATTAACTGTTTGGTTAGTTCTAATAAGTCACTGACGTGTGAGACCAAGCTTTAGACTAAAATAAATCTTAAATCAAAATAGTCAAACAACTTAACCCGTTCGGACCAGTCCGATCGGACCCAAGCGAACGTTCAAACTGTCCGAACAACCAACTTAACCCGTTTGGACCAGTTCAATCGGACCGAACTGAACGTTCAGACCGTCCAAATAGATCGACTATTGGACTCAAACTGAGTCAACTACAATGGACCCCACATGTAAGTCTAAGCGAAAATCTAATGAAAATAGAAAAATACGCTTTCAGTTATGAGAAGAATACGGCTGCCTTTACTAGAAAGCATAAACCTCTTTAGTACATGCGCGGGATTACGCTTTCTCCGTTGGAAAGCGTATTTCTCAATTTTCTTTGATTTTCTCAACCGAACCAAATTGAAGCCTTGATGAATTTTGCTACAAAACTCCAAAATGAATGAAATTTATCTCTAAATTCGTCTAAAATCATAATCTACCTGAATATGTAAAAATATTTAATTTTGGTTGCTGCTGAATTTATTGGTTGTTATTTAATTCGTGTCTGACTCTTTTTAGACGTCGACAATTCGGGTTATTATTGCGACGATCAATCCACCATATCTCTAGAACAGCAAGAGCAAGGAAAGCACCCCCTTTGATCATATTGATCCCAGTATTTTAATTATTGTACTTTGTTTTGTAAATCCTATTATGCATGCGTGTATGTTGTGTATGAAAAATGCTATTACTGGGAAAATGGTGATGAGGACATCCCTAACTTGGGTACAACCGCGCCTACACACACAACTGATCCATAACCAGTGTTATAAGGACCAATTACTCGAGCTCATGCTCGCGAACTTAATCACCAAGCGAATTCATTCATAGGTTTATATATTACTGAGAACAGACTGCTACCTAATGCAAGTGATTTAATTGTGCTTAGGAACATGGGAATGGACTAAGGAGAGGTATGTGCAGTTATGGACAAGCATGGAAGGCATAATGGAGGTCACCATGTCACTTTGGGTCAAAGCCAAGCAAGAGTTCGAGTTGGGCTCGTTCTGGATTCGAATTCGGACTACTGCTACAACACTAAGTTCAGACGGCCGTAACTTCTTCATACGGACTCCGTTTGGGACGTTCTTGGACTTCATTGAGAGCTTATAAATTCTACTTTCCAATGGATCCAATCTCATCTTCAAATTCTAGCCGAGTCAACCACAATCAGCAAAACAATCCGCGTCTATTTTTGAGCCCGAGTCAAAAGGGTACTGTGCCACCTCCTCTTGGGCCCATGGGCCTTATAACCCTAGGGGCATGCGTCCACTTCCTTGGCCACCACCCCTGGTCATCTTCCCATATAGGAGTCACCGCCTCCCTTTGCTAGAACTCAGAATTCATTGAGTTTAGGTTTAGCCATTGTGCAAACTTCTGTTCTTCAGTTGTGTCGGATGACCTCCTGTCAAGACAGCCTTCGGGATCCCATATTTATTCTTTAGTACCATCTACACTACAATTCCTATTTGCAATATCAGATTGCCTATATTTTATTCTTGCTAGTTGTTCGATTGCTCGTAGGAATTGAATCTCGTGTTCAGGTTGATCGCGCTTCCAGCATGGTCAATAACGTCTCAGAGTTGGTTCAACGATTTCTAAGGCGCAAGCATCGTTGTACAGTTGTAGTCGGATCATGAGAGTCACCTCCACCAAAATCGATATTTACGAATCTCATCGAAAGATCAGGCACCCCGCCTGCATCAAATGGTAGTTGTAATCCTACTTGTTGCATTTATCCTTTTAAAATATTGACCCCTCACTGTTGTAACCTTTAGAATATGGGTTAGGCAATATATAATATCATTTGGGTCTATTTGAGTGCGATCATCGCACAAATGCAACTACAGTGATAGATTTTTCTGAAAACTGATAAAAGTACAATATGTTAATTTATGAGTTTGGAATTATTTTGAAAAATGTCCAGAGGAGTTACCTCTGTTATTTTATATGAGAATGACATGAAAACTTGAGTCTTTAGACGTGGGTGAGTTATATTGTGATATGAAAAAGTGAGGATTGTAACTCACTAGTAGATAGGGTGGAGATCTCGCCCGTAGTCGATTAAAGACTGAAGCTAGCAACTCCGGGACTAAGACCTAATTGTACAACTGTATGTGCTACTATGGGATAGCCATAGCTAACTAAGTTATTGAAATCCTAGCCTTCCATGACAGTAGACAGAAGTAGTGCGCGCATTGTCGAAGGGCTGGCATGCCAACACAACTGCGGATGCCTCACTTTGAAGGGTTTCTATCCAGGCAAAGTGAGGGACTCACTCAACGGGTTTCTATCTAGGCAAAGTGAGGGACTCACTCAACGGGTTGTTATCTGGGTGAGTGAGGCTCCTCATTCGATGTATTCCATTGTTGTTACCATTATTATTATTATTCCCGACGGATGAGGATAATGATTCGTAGGGTTAGTGCAAGGTTAGGGCTAGATAATGTAAAGGCTGCGTCGCGAACTTTAGGCTTCTTACCTTCGGTAGTGAGTAGTGATATAGAGATATTCCTGGCGACTGGAATACCGCGTACTATGGGTAAAGTTGTACACCTCTGCAGAGTGATAAACTATTCGAATAGCCACGCTCGCAGTCATGAGCATGGTTAGTGCGGCTGGTATGGCGGTAGCTTTGTTTTCTAAACTATTTTGTCACAAAAGATTTGGGGTAATGACATGGGGCTTTCATTTGTTGAGTTAACTGCCATTTCTATGGCTATGTTGCTATGTCTATAACAAAACTATTATTTCTATGACTGATTGGCTATTTATATATCAGGATTGCCATTTCTATGGTTGAACACGAATTTGTCAGTGCCATTTCTATGGCAGAATATGATTATATTTTTGCTTGGAACTGGGTAGGGTTGCAGGTGTTGTTGGTACTTGATTAAATTTCTTACTTACTGTCCTATACTTATTTATACTGTTTTTTTCAAAATTCCATTGCACATTATTACTTATGAGTATTGCACATAAAGATGGTTTTGAGAAAAATAACTTGTAGACTAGAGCCATTAATTTGATAGCCTTGCATCTAATATATTTTTGCGATACACTACAAGTCTTGCTGAGTACACAAGTACTCAATCTTGCTATTGTTGTTGGTTTAGAGTTTACAGATGAGGCGACGCCAAAGAATGAGTTCTTTGCTTCCGGCACCGAAGGGTTCGGTGACAAGTCTACCTAGACCTTGTTCCTTGTCGATTGCCTATGGGATCAAATGGGTATGCCGCTGGACTTTTGCTACTTTATTTTGTCTTCTGCTGCTGTTTATTTTATTCTAATGACTGCTTTTATTTGGCCGGTCGACCATGATTGTAATAACTTGTAATAGCTTAAGTAGATTACCCTTTTGCTTTACTCTAGTATGTGATTGTATGGATGTGATTACCAAATGTTATGAATGTGTGTGCTAGCCTTTAATCCTGGGAATAGCATGATATACACATAGGGTCTTCGAGTATTCGACACCCGAGGGTCTGACAACGCTTGGTATCAAAGCCATACTGACTATAGCACAAGCCCTAGGTAGAATGGTTAATTGCTTAGGACTTAGAAATAAACATGCAACTTAATTTAACCATAGGAATGGTTTTGAAATTTTAGAAATAATTGCTAATCTTTCCCTCTTAGCAAATCTCTCCTCATCTAAAGTTTATTTTTTATCATCTTCTCTCAACTTGTTCAAAATAGTTCTAGATATGGGAGAAGGGATGCTCTCTGAAAATAAAAGAATTTAAATAATTTTAGGACTTTAAAACAGAGCCAAAATATTTTCAAAATATCATAAAAACATCCCACACAAAGTCCTTACTGATTTTCCTCTTTGAACTACTAAGGATACCACCTTAGATCCCTCTTTTATCAAAATTTTAGAGTGTGATACTTGCTGAAATTTTTGTAATGTACTATCTTTTTAAACTTCCCTACCTGTCATTTGGAGTTGTTTTGAGTGAAATTATAAAGGTCTACTTATATAAAGACCAAGGGGTAGAAATACCTGATTATAAGCCTTAAGGATTAGTTAAGTGAACTTGAGAATGGTTAAAAGTGTGTGCTGAAAGTTCTTTCCTACATACTGTCATTTCTTACCCATATCTCCTATCACTTGATCTCTAACTCTCCTTTTCTTTATAAACTTGTAGATGGCCAGCCAGTGGGAGCCGTAGTACTACACAAGTGCCTTTGAGGAGGGCACCCTGCAGCACACTTTGTGGGTGATGTTGCAGCAGATCGAGTGGCCACACACCCCACAGTACACCGTCTACAGTGCACCGGCGAGTGCAGCCTCCACTGAGTACCTCACTCAAGTGCTTGTCTAGGGGGGGGACTTCGATGACCCGTCCTTCTATTGTTATGAAAGGGGCTCTACCGTTCGGATGTCTCTGCTCGATGCGGCTTATGTCGCCATCGTTCATTTGCAACACGACCTGCCGGCACTGCAGAAGTTGTTCTTTCACTTCCCAGCCAGGGCTGTAGACCAGGAGGAACCCACCTATCAGGTGTAAGGGAGGTAGTTTCTCACTCCACACCTGCACCTTGCAGACCTAGTGAGGTCACTTGACGGGTATCTCTATCGAGTGTCTCGTGAGCTTCTGGAAGCTCGTCGGAGGATCTACACACTGGAGGATAGCATTGCCCCCATGCTGGCCTAGGGCTTCTTCTCCAGGGAGTTGTTATATAGAGAGGATGTAGTTCTGGCGCATGCTGAGGAGTTGCCTCAGCCCATCATCCGCCTACAGTCACGTACCCGACATCCCCGTATGTTGGTGACCGGACATCGCTGCCAGGTGATGGCCATCTACGCAGGTGCAGTGGACCATTCATAGCCATTGCAGTGCTATCACCACCGCCTTACTGGACGTGAGGACACCGAGCACCAGAGTACTCCGTCCTCCACCGCCCCTGAGTCCTCAGGAGCCGCCTAGCGCAACTAGGATGTCTAGACTACAGTAGTCAGCCTAGAGCTCACCTGTAGACCTTAGGGTGAGTACTTTTGGATATTTTGTAGGGGTAGATCGAGGTAGGACCTCACTGTAAAATTATTGTAATATGCTACTTGTTATGTTCTGTTTGCCCTCTTTTGTAATATGGAACAAGGGATTCATTCACCCCAGCTCATCTTTGTGGGGCAGTCCCGCCCTATTCGTCATGAAGAAGGATGATAGCCTACGGATGTGTGTCGACTACCGTTCTTTGAACGAAGTCACTATCAAGAACAAATATCCTCTTCCAAGGATAGATGACTTGTTTGATCAAATGAATGGCACATGTATCTTATCCAAGATTGACCTGAGGACCGGATATTTTCAACTCAAGGTCAGACCAGAAGATATTCCAAAGACTGCTTTTACCACCCATTGTGTTCTGTATGAATACACCGTAATGTCTTTCGGACTTACCAATGCTCCTGTGAATTTCATGAATCTCATGAACAGGACCTTCATGGAGTATTTGGATCGATTCATAGTGATCTTCATTGATGATATCTTTATCTACTCCAAGACTGTAGAAGAGCACAACCAGCATATGCATTTGGTGCTCGATAAGCTGTGGGAGCATCAGCTTTATGCCAAATTCAGTAAGTGCAAATTTTGGCTCACAAAAGTCAGATTTTTGGGCCACATTTTATCTGAAGGAGGTGTGGCAGTGAATTCGAGCAAGATACAAGAGGTGCTAGATTGGAAGTAGCCCCGCACTATTCCTAAAGTCCAAAATTTCCTCGGTTTGGCGGGATATTACCATCGGTTCATCGAGAACTTCTCCAAGATTGCTAGACCGATGACTCAACTTCTTAAGAAGGAGAAGAAGTTTGAATGGACAGCTTCGTGTGACGAGAGTTTCCACGAATTGAGAAGGAGACTCACGTCAGCCCCCATGCTTACCCCACCTGACATACTCAAGGATTTCACTGTGTATTGTCATGCATCCCGCCACAGCCTCGGTTGTGTGCTGATGCAAGAAGGCAAAGTGGTAGCCCATGCCTCGCGATAGTTACAGCCACATGAAGCTAACTATCTGACCCATGATTTGGAGCTAGCAGCTGTGGTTCATGCCCTTAAAATATGGAGGCATTATCTTATCGGTAATCGGTGTGAGATATACTCAGATCATAAGATCCTAAAATACTTCTTCACTCAGCCAGATCTAAACATGAGGCAGCGAAGATGACTTTAATTGATCAAAGACCACGACTTAGACATTCATTACCATCCTGGTAAAGCTAACGTTGTAGCCAATGCTCTCAGCCGGAAACATCATTATATGAGCACATCGATCGAAGAGAATCAACCGATGCTGCATGAAGAATTCCGAAAGCTCAACTTAGAAGTGGTTGAGGAAGGTTATGTTGCTACTCTAGCACTGCAACCTACCCTCGAATCACAGATCCAAGTTGCTCAACTCAAAGATCCGGCCATAGTCGAAATCAAGATCATTATAAAAGATGGTGGAAAAATAGAATTTTCCGAGAGCATGAGTGGATTGATTATGAGCGAATAGCAGATCTGCATTCCAAAGGATCAGGATATCAAGGAGCTAATCTTCAGAGAAGCTCATGATTCTCCTCTATCTATTCATCCCGAAAGCACCAAGATGTACCAAGATCTTCAGAAGCAATTTTGTGGCCCGGCATGAAGAAGGATGTCGCCGCACATGTTGCCCGGTGCAACATGTGCCAGCGTGTTAAGGTAGAACACCAGCGACCTGCAGGGTTACTTCAACCCCTGAGTGTTCCCAAGTGGAAATGAGATGAAATCGGTATGGATTTCATCATAGGGTTGCCAAAGACCCGAAATGGGCACGACTCTATCTGGGTTATCGTGGATCGCCTAACCAAAGTAGCCCACTTTATTCTGGTTAGCATCACCTACAACGAAGTCAAGCTTGCAGAGGTCTATATGGATAATATCATCCATCTAAATGGCATGCCGAAGATCAAAACCTCTGATCGAGGACCTCAGTTCACTTCCCAATTTTGGGATAGTGTGCATGAACTGTTAGGAACCTAGCTATTCTTTAGCACGACTTTCCACCCCCAAATAGGAGGTCAAACTGAGAGGACCAATCAAATCTTGGAAGATATGTTGCGAGCATGTGTGCTGTCCTATAGCACGAATTGGGAGAAATGTTTGGCATTCACTGAGTTTTCGTATAGCAACAGCTTCCAGTCTAGTCTTCAGATGTCTCTGTTCGAAGCACTTTACAGGAGAAAGTGCAGAACACCCTTGTTCTAGTCTGAAGTCGGAGAACATCAATTCTTTGGACTAACTATCATCCAAGAAGCTCAAGAGCAAGTCGATGCGATAAAGAGATGCCTAAAGGAAGCACAGTCGAGACAAAAGAGTGATGCCGACCGCTGTCATCATCAGCTGAGCTTTGAAGTAAATGATTTTGTTTATCTAAAGGATTCACCACTGCGTTGTATCCCTCGTTTCCAAGTTCATGGGAAACTGGCACCTCGGTATATCGGTCCATACCGAATTCTCACAAGGAAAGGTGAGGTAGCATATCAGCTGGACCTACCGCCTCAACACTTTGACGTGCATGATGTTTTCCACATATGTCAGTTGAAAAAATGTGTTCAAACTACTACCGAATCCATTCCGTTGGAGAACCTCGATCTCCAACCACAAATCTTTCTTATCGAGAACATCCAATCCAAATTCTGGATGAAGCCATGTGTCATACTCATAGCCATGCCATCAAGATGCTAAAAATCCAGTGGAGCAACCACCTTGAAGACGAAGCTACATGGTAACGAGAAGACCGCCTCCAAGCTAAATTTCCCGATTTCTTTACCAAGTCTTGAATCTCGAGGATGAGATTCTTTGTAAGGGGAGTAGGTTTGTAACATCCCAAAATCCTAATTCTGGGATTATGTAAAATAAATGCATTAGAGAAAATTTCCTTTATCATCTGCATATGAAAATATGCTATGTTGTATTTGGATTTTTTTGAATTAAAAGCAAAACTTGAACTACAAACAAATTAGGTTCTAAAAAAGAAATAGATAAAACAAAGTAAATAGATTCAAAGGATAGAATTATTTCGGGCATATTATCCCAGATATAATTCACTCAAGATTTTATATGAAATCTTGTGTAAGAAAATAACTACAAAAGCACAAAACAGAAACTTCTATGAATTTTGTAAAAATTCACAAAAAGTATTAACCTCTAAAAATTTTATTGGAGAAACTACATGTAATATCCCGTTTCAGTTTAGAACGAAAAACAATGTGGTTTTAAATCGAATTCAACTGAAAAGGAGAAATTTCGGCGTTTCGACTGTTCTTCCAACTTTGGGCTGGGCCTTTGGCTAGAGCCCAAGAGAGGGCCTGTAGATCCAAAAGGGGGCAGCCATAAGGCCTTTGGGGCCCAAAGGCCCATGAGTTGGCCGGCCAAAGGGGTGCACAAACCCTAGCACCCCACCTCTCCCACTCCTCCCTCCTATGGCCGCCGCCCTGTCCCTCCTCTCCCTTGCCCTGCCTCCTCCTCCTCTTGGCGCCTCCCCATTGGTGCTGCACCTCCTACCTCTTGGAGCCATCTTCCTCCTAGTGCCGAACCGCATTGCCGCGGTTCTGCGAAGGAAGGAGGGGTTTTGCGGGGCTGCCGTTCAAAAAGGAGAGGAGGAGGGAGATCGTCGTCTCCAAGGTTCTTCCGCCTATTTCCTGGTTGCTGCAAGGGTAACGAATACCGATCCTCGTCGTTTGATTAGTGGTAGATGCGATTTGGTTCATATTTGATTAGATCGAACTGCTGCGTTCAGAAAATCAATTCTGTCCAGATTGTTGCGGGGTCTGTTTCGTGGTTTTAGAGGCCGAATCTGAGATGATCATCTCCTAGAGATATTTAGGTCTTGTTCTTAGCTTTCAGTGGTGGCCAAGATCACTTCATTCCGACTTTCGAGTCAAAAGTTATGATAGATTTAATATCTGCTGTCCAGAATTCTGACGAGAATTACCTTTTGAGTTGTCTTTTAAAATAGGGGTATGTTAATGGACGAATCGGGGTTTCATCCCAACTAGGTTATGGTAGAGGATTCGATAACCTTTTCAGATTGATAAAGAAAGTTCAATTTGGAGTTGTACAACAAAAGTTATGGATATTTTATTTTAGCCGATATTTCTGTCTATTAATTCAGTCAACAGATTTGAGCCATGGGCCAAATTTTGTTAAAGGCAAAATCTGAACTTTTGCCCAACTAGACTTTAGTAGTTTTTGTTCTTAGCTTTTCAGATTGTTGAAGAAAACCAATTTTGGTTTAGCCAATAAAAAGTTATGTCCGATACCGTGTTGCTTTCGAGCTTGTTAGACAGATCCGACAGATTCTGTTCCGCTGTTTCATTTATCTGTAATAAATTGGCCGAATTGGCTTACCTTGTCAACTAGGGTATTGTAGATATGTCAGTTAAGAATCCATAGAAATTGGTCTCACCTCATTCCGAGTCCCAAACCAATAGATATGATTTTTACCGTTCTGCTGTCGATTCGGGTTGTGCACGAGTAGTCATTTTGATTAGAGCTAATTAGTTAATTGTGGACTGTCGGAAGTCGTTGTAGAACGTTAATGGAAGCGCTATGTTATATGTTGTATTTATTTGAGTACTTACTTATGTAGGCAGAGAGGCTTGGTTTAGGGACATCCTCTTTACCTACTACGCGATTAGCTGCGGAAGGCAAGTACCTTGCCACCTTTATTGATTGTGATTGGTGAATGTTTTTATGATCTTGTTGTGATTCCGTATAATACATGAGAAGGTGGATTGTTTATGTTTTGATATATGTGTTATATCCATGTTTAGATATCATGTCTTTCAATATTCTCAATCCATGTTATACATTCATTTTGCATGTTTCATCCACGAGTGGATTTCAAGTCCCACCATTCCAATGTGGGCGGTGTTGGACATTGTCATGTCCCGCCCACGGAGTGGATTTGAAAGACCCATCAATTCCGAATGGGCATGTAAAACCCATTAATTCCGAATGGGCAACTTTGGACACCGTATGAAACGTTCTTCGTGCGGGAATTGGATCCCCGCATTTTTGTTAAGATGCGGGCTTAAGTGAACACCGACGGGTGTGTCACTCGCTATACCGGTATAAGCATGTGTACAGTCCATCCTTGATTGCATTCATTCATTTCAAGTATTTATTAAGTACTCAATCGATTCAATGTTCGCATTCTTAAATGGTGATATCCTGTTTGTATATATGTTCTGTCTCTTTCACTGTACTTGCTGAGTCGTGGACTCACTCTTGCATTGTTTGTTTATTTTAGGTAACCCCTGATGTTGGCTCACTTGGGAGGGAGTAGACACGCACTACTTGTTCACAACATCAAATTCATGTTCAAGACTAAATTTTAGTTCCATATTTCCTTCGTTAATGATAAACTGTAATAATTAAACTATAATTGGAGAAGGAAGGATACCTTCTCCGTGATGATGTTGATTTATTACTGAATGCGAACCTTCTTTATTGATTATCAGTATTAAATAACTTAGAAGGTGAAGGAAGGATACCTTCACCTTGTCCTGTTTATGTTAATGCTGTCATTTGGTTGATATAATTATTTCATATTCTTCCGTAATGTGTAGATTGTTAGAGTAATTAGGTGGCATCTTGGCTTCCGAATAGCCGGGGTGTTACACTACATAAGGTCATAAGCTTACAAAAAAATTCATTAAATTTGGACTTTATTTGACTAATGAATTAAATCTACAAATAAATCGGCCGAAAACCCCTCTTCACCTCTCACCCTCTCTCTGATCTGTGGGTTTCACCCACATGTATCATCGTCCATGTCGCGGCGCTAAGCACCAGCACTGCACCATGAGAGCTCTGTCGAGCACCCACCATTTTGCGTGCCTCGTCCATGGTTTCCACCGGCCACCTACTCCTGTCTCTTCGCCATCAACCTCCACTCCCATCCCTACCCGCGCGAGCCCCATCCCTGCTCGTACAACATCGAGAAGCTCTGTCGGGTGCCCGCACATGCTCGAGCTCTCCTCGGCTATCTCTGCCACCTCCGCCGATCGGACCCAAGCGAACGTTCAGACTGTAGGAACAGATCGACTATTGGCCTCATACCAAGTCGCTGATAGTGCACCCCACATGTTAGTCAAAGCGAAAATCTAATGAAAATAGAAAAATGCACTTTCAGTTATGAGGAGAATACGTCTTCCTTTACTGGAAAGCGTAACCTCTTTAGTACATGCGCGGAATTATGCTTTCTCTGTTGGAAAGTGTATTTCTCAATTTTATTTGATTTTCTCAACCGATCCAAATTGAAACCTTAATAACTTTTGCTATAAAACTCCAAATTGAATGAAATTTATCTCTAAATTCAACTAAAATCATAATCTACTTGAATATGTAAAAATATTTAATTTTAGTTGCTGTTGAATTTATTGGTTGTTATTTAATTCGTTTCTAGCTCTTTTTAGACGTCGATAATTCGGGTTATTATTGTGACGATCGATCCACCATATCTCCAAAATAGCAAGAGCAAGGCAAGTACTCCCTTTGATCATGTTGATCCCAGTATTTTAATTATTATACTTTGTTTTGTAAATCCTATTATGCATGTGTGTATGTTGTGTACGAAAAATGCTATTATTGGGAAAATAGTAGTTGTAATCCTACTTGTTGCATTTATCATTTTTAAATATTGATCCCTCACTGTTGTAATCTTTAGAATATGGGTTAGGTAGTATATAATATCATTTGGGTTTATTTGAGTTCAATCATCACACAAATGCAACTAGAGCGATAGATTTTTCTGAAAACTAATAAAAGGGCAATATGTTAATTTGTGAGTTTGGGATTATTTTGAAAAATGTCCAGAGGAGTTACCGCTGTTATTTTATATGAAAATGACATAAAAACTTTAGTCTTTAGACGCGACCGAGTTATATTATAATCTGAAAAAGTGAGGATTGTAACTCACTAGTAGATAGGGTGGAGATCTCGCCCATAGTCGATTAAGGACTGAAGCCAGCAACTCTGGGACTAAGACCTTATCGTACAACCATATGTGCTAGTATGGGATAGCCGTAGCTAACTAAGTTATCGAAATCATAGCCTTGCATGACAATAGGCAGAAGTAGTGCGCGCATTGCTGAAGGGCTGTCATTGTTATAATTTATACCTCGGTTACATGGTCCGACCTGGACTGATATGTACGGAACGCGTACGCTATACTCCTCTGCTTTCCAGGAACAACCCTTTCCTTTTACCTTGTCATATATGAGTCATACACAACACAACTTCGCGGCCATATATATACATACTTCGTATTCACAAAATAGATAGATTAGCCATGGACCAATTTGGGTCAAAGTTTCATCGTTGTGATAAAGATCGACAAAATGTGAAAAAACTTGCATATGAAAAGAAAAAAATATTATCAAGGAATAGTGAAGTAATTAAAGGACTGCATACTTTGATTAGATATAATTTAGTCCAGAACATGAGCGATCAATTATTCAACTGAGGAGTTTAGGTATAAAGATGGAAAACTCTGAATATATAGAAACAATGCTAACAGGCCTCTCCTAAAACAATGCTAATAGGCTGGGAGAAGAATTTTCCAAGCTCTCATACTTCCGTAGCCATCAATGGCCATTCAAGACCAAGATGACCTTCTTGGAAATGGATCTTCTACATTAACACATACGAATGCGGAGTAGCACAATGATATGTATTAGGCCATTGTCTCCACCATCCAATTCAAAATAAACGGTATAGATCAAACGCTATAGTACCAACTAGTACAATATATTTTCGCTACAGTAGACATACACTATTTCTAAAGTATTAGCTACAGCACTACTGTCGAGCACTGTTCATATAGACTTAAAATATTGTTCAAACAGTATTCTCTACAGTAACAACAGAGAATCCGGTTTCGATCTTCTCTACTCCTTATATAGTCCTATGTTTTTGGTTGTATGTGTTGAGTTTGAGTGTGATACGGATTTCTTTTCCTACTCTAACTCATAGTTCTACTCTAACATGGAGTCTTTTATGTACTACTATAAATATATCTCTGTAGTCCATAGGAAAGGAGCTTCATTATAAACTTATCATCGTGTAGTGATATTGCCTTCGTGCGCCCGTGGTTTTCCCGAAAGGGTTTTCCACGTAAAATTCGTCTCTCAATTCTATTTTTCTATGCATTATTTATAACAAGTGGTATTAGAGCTCAGGAGATTCGATAAAAAAAACATCAGATCGGCTCTACTAGCATCCTGTGAATTGTCCGTGTGCATGGAGGGGACAACCACCTGTGCCAGTCCAATCACAAGATTGAAGCAAACTCGATCTATTCGTGATTTCCCAAACAGATGTCAAGTCTAAAACAAAGTTCGAGTTGCGTCATCCCGAAGAGCAGAAGCGGACGGCCAGTTCATCCGCCCAAAACCGAGCCGTCTGTGACAGCCAAATAGCAAAATCTGTCCAAAAAGTGCTATGGTCACAAAGAAGTGTACCACCAAACTAGCAAGATATTGATTCTTTGTGTATACAAAAGTGTACCAAGGAAGTCACAATTTATTGCTAGGTACACACAGATTTGCACCAGCAAATTTGTGATTTCTTCCGCATGATGACTTTGAAGTATAATTATTCGCTTCTGGATCGAGACACAAGATTTTCTTTATGGTAAGTCAAGATGTGAGCTGTTTTTGCACAACTCGATTTGAATGACACTTTATTAAATATCGACAAGATGCTTTCTACATGGTGTCTTGAGAAGAAGCAAAAAAAATCGTAAAGTCTTATCTCAGATTCATCTTCATTTATCAAATAGTATTATGCATAAGGTTTTGAAGGAAAAGACCGTCGCCACATTATGGTTGAAACTAGAGTAGATTTGCATGACCAAAGATCTTACCAATAAGATGCATTTGAAACAGAAGCTTTATTCGCATAATATGGCCGAAGGTGGGTCATTATTGAACTACCAGACAATGTTCAAAGAAGTAGTCTTAAATCTCGAGTCTATTGAGGTAAAATATAATGATAAAGATTTGCATCTTATTCTTTTATGCTCGCTGTCTAGTTCATACTCTACATTCAGAGATACTATTCTATATAGCCGAGATACTCTTACATTTAATGAAGTCTATGAAGCACTACATGTGAAGGAAAAGCTGAAACTCGTGGTTCCAAACAAAAGTTCAAATTCACATGCAGAAGGTTTGGTTGTTCGTGGCAGACAATAGGAGAGGAGTTTAAATGGCGATTCAAGAGGCAAAAGCTCGGGTAGAAATTACAAAGGCAGATCAAAATCCAAAGGCATGTATAATTCATGCAAGTATTGCAAGAAAGATGGACATGACATATCTGAGTGTTGGTGGGTGTCACAGCCCCAACTATTAAAATGGATTATAATGCATCTCACTAACATGCATTATCAAATTCAAATCATTTCATAATATATTGTACTTGGAAAATCTCATTTCATATAAACATACATTTCAAATTTCGGTTTTCTTTTAGCATCTGTAATAAAAAGTTGTGATCATCATTTGGAATTAATTTATTTAAATACTACATTAATTCTCATGAATAAATATAATTTTTCCAAAATTTTTGGAACTAGTTTGAACCTAACTAAAATTCAAACAATATTCATAGACATACAACATGTTTGAATTTAAATGTCACAAATTTTAATATGAACAATGGGGTTTCATAATTTTTATGGGAACTATATACTCCCAGGAACCCCCACAAATTATTTCATGATTTTTGGAATTTTACTTCTATTTTTAAGCCTCAGTCAAAGTAGGGCATTCAAATTTAAACTCAGTCAAACTCTGAAACCTAAACCCTAGCTACTATTCCTCCGACCGAACCCAATGCGACTCGGTTGAGCCTGATCAACTAAACGCACCTTTCGCGAGCCGCCGGATGAAAGATCAACGACTCAGAATTCGTACCGCTTCACCACCGAACCACTTAACTCTTTTAAACCTCAGCCCTTGGATCTAGATCTAGCGGTCCACGGTGGGCCACGTTTCCAACTCGCGCGCGAACGAGGAGACACTGACCTGTGGGGTCGTGTTGTCAGACCCATCGTCTACCTCTGGTTGGCGCTCAGGCATCTAACGCCACGCGGCCGAGCGACACCGACCTGCACCAGAACGGCTCCACTTGACGCCGTGAATCCACCGCCGCTTGCAGCCAGTCCCGAGCTACTCTGTCTCACGCCGCCTCCATCTCCGTCATCGCCCGAGCATAAGACACCTCAGAACCCTAGTTCTCCCTCACTCTTCCTCTCGGCGGCTGAGGAAGGGGAAGCTCTCCCGTGCTCCTCGCCGGTGTAAGCTTCCTCCGCTTGGTTCCGATCGTCTCTGTGATCAATGCCTTTTCCATTTTGGCTAACCTCAGCTCGTACTTTTGCTTGTAGCCTCGGTTTCCCCCTTCGTGCTCTAGCTCATCTCCAGAGCACACTCTGAAGGTCACCTTCGTGCCTTGTTCGTCTTCGAGAGGTATTATCCTCAACCGAGCGCGTCATATCATATGCCTTGGGTTTCTGATCTTTTCCCCTAACTTTATTTTGACAATGCACGACAGGTGTGTGTGTATTCGAAGTTTGTTCCATTTTCGGCCGAAGATCAAACCTTTCATCTCCCACCTCATTCCGGTAAGCTCCTCTTCGATTCCTTGCTTCTAGAGTATCCTCTGTGGATCTTTGAGCTATACCTAACTCTCATTTACCTCCTTTTGCCTCCAGGCATCCTCTCCTCGTGAAACCCCTTAATCCGCACTTGTCCTCTCCGGCGCCGTCACTGCTCCAGCCACCTTCAAGCTTCCCCGAGCTTCCATCTAGCCCAGGTAACCTTCTAGTTAGTCCTTAGTACTCAGGCGCTCGCTTGTATGTCGCGGCGGAGCTCTCTTTTGCCTTGTACTCTTTTGCCGTGTTTTCGTCGCCGCTCAACTCTGGCTAGCCGCCGGTACAGGTCGGTTCCGCCGTCGAGACTACTCTCATTAGGAGCGCCACACTATTGTGCTTCTGTCTATGCCCTTGGCTGGCGCCGCCGTGGCCGGAATCGCCGGCGAGCCTCGAGCAGCGGACGGGGCGTGCGGGCCGTCGCACATCGTAGCACGTCATTAGGACTAAGCGCCAATCATTAGCATTTAAGCGCTGTCTTAACCGTCACAATGTGTCGCCGACGTGTGGGACCTTGCACAGAAAGCCGAGTGGATAAGTGAGATGCGAGAGAGACTGACGAGGGGACCCATCGCCGTAAGCCCCGTGCACCATGCGCGGGCGCGCGTGGACCAAGTTCCATGAGCGAGTCAGCGGCGATGGACCCCTTTGTCGGCGCTTCGTTTTCATTACGAGTTAAATAGAAAACACACTGTTCATCGGGCCCGCAAGTCATTGACCGTGGCTAGCTGAGCCTCGGTGAGAAAAGTAGCAAATGCTTTATAAAATCCGAAAACCATTTACTTGCATACTGAAAAATATGTATAACTTCTAAAATGCATAACTAAATCATTTAACTCCAAAATAGGTAAAACCATACAGTATTTTTCATATTTAATGAACTTTGTATAAAAATTGGTTTCAACCTTGTCTCTATAGCAGAGAGCTTTGTTTGGAGATTAATCCATTAAAACTATTATTTTTACAATAGAAAAAGGACTGATAACTTCAAAAATGCATAAGTAATTATTGGAAACTCCAAAAACAGTGAGACCACTTTTAATAATTTTCATTTTTAGTAAACTTAATTCTAAAAATGATCTCCATATTACCTCTGTCACAGAAACTATGTTTGGGAGAATATAATCTTTAACTCCATTATTGTTATACTATAAAAGGCTGATAACTTTGAAAATACATAACTAAATCATAAAAACTCCAAAAAGGACAAACCCAACTGTTTTGAACTTGTATTAATATTACCTATTTACCTATGTAATCCTTTACCCCACCACTGTTATACAAATTTTGGCCAAATAATTAAATTACATAACTGAGGGTTAATGAAACCGAAATTCAAAATAGCATAAATTCCAATTCATAACTCCAAATGGGATAATTCTTTTACCTAAATCCATCTAAAATCATGACCCAACTACTGTAGAAAAATTATGCATTTTTGAGCATTTTGGTTTTTGAGTTGTTTTCTCGGTATTTATTTGATGTTATAATTATATAGATCCCGAGCATATTGATATCGACAGTTACGCTACCGAGAGTGAGCAGCTACTGTACCAGCAAGGCAAGCATCATTTGAACTTTCTTTTGCATCATATTTGATCCCAGTTTTGGTTAAGTTAGTGCAATGATAATTGCTTGCATGCTATTTTGATTATGTAAATATTTTTGTGATGTGTAGTTTAGTTATGTCCTATGCTTGAGGTTAATCTTGAATTATGTCAGTACCTACATGCTTAAGATAGGATGTGATGATTATTGAATATGGGTTGCTTAGTCATGCAAGTCTAGATACGGTAGTTTGATTGCTCGGGCTAACCCGACAATTATGGGATAAACATAACTCTCATTGTATACTTTTGTTTTAGATCCTTGTATCTATTTAATGAGATAAATTTTGTCATTTTAAATGAGCTTTTTGGTCTGTACAAGTGTTGGTTAGTGATGGTGCTTTGTGCACGAGCATTGGGTAAGTGGAAGGACTTGTCTGGACAATTGAGGACCGAACTTTGGTAACGTCGTTAATTCAAGTACACTCGTGCTGCCACACGCGGGTTGGGAGCCGTATGGTTAAGTAGGGGGAGGGTTTTATTGTGTTAAGTCCCATGGTGGTGTAAGGGGCATAGCGACCGTGAAATCCTATGTTCCTTAGGAGCCGATGTAATCCTTTATAGTGTGCAAGGGAGCACCAATTTTACTTGTTATGGTTGCATCGGTATGTCCAATATAACTTGTGAGCACCCTAGCAAGTGCTATCAGATGCTTGTACTAGGCAAGGAACCATCTCACAAGGGGGACTTAGCTCAATAGGGCTTTCTTCTTTGAAATCGATCGTATCTTGATTTACAGTAGGCATACCATAGGAAGTATGCTATTTCAGAGGCCTCTGGAGGCTTACGGGCTAATCAAGTCGTGTGGGTAAAGTATTACACCCCTGCAGGGTATCAATCTATTCGAATAGCCGTGTCCACGGTTATGGACAACCGCTTGAGTTCGGGAGTTACTATTGTTAGACTTTTAATTAAAATTGTGGTTGAACTTGGTATTCGTCATGAACGGGATGTTCATGTGTTTAGTACATCAAAGTGGGCTGCCACTTTGGTCCTTGCATGATTCAATTGTTTATTAATGAAATGCTTTACTATATGCTTTACTTCTACTTCAAAGCTGATTTCAAATGGGCACATGAAAAACTAGTATGTGTAGGATGTTAATCGTTGCGTCTCTTTCGCAAAACTAAACCAATATGAGCCATCCTTTGAATGACCCTTATGCATAACTATTTTTATTTGTGTAAGACTTGCGAGTACACTTGTACTCGGCGGATGTTTCTTTGGCCTTTTCGGTGAGGAAGATTATGAGTCCGCGATCTTGTTAGTGTTGACTTGGGTGACACTAACGAGTAGTGTGCTATCATTTAACTCCCAGTCGGTTGCCGATGGGTGATGGGCATACCACTACTGGTCTTTTGCTTTATTTATTTGCTTCCCTGCTACTTGATACTTTACTTTGAATTTGGCCGGTCGGCCGTATGTAATAAGCTGTAGAATTTGACTATTATGCGGTATGTCTTTTGATCTCTTGTTGTATGCGTTGTATGGATGTAATCAACGTTGGATGAGGTATGAGTATATTGGTCGTTGATCTTGGGAGCCAATATAAGTCATACTCGTTGTTGATAATTCTCATTTAACTCACGAAGTGTAGTGCTTGAATCGAAGAGAATCGACAATCATGTAGCGCCGCAAAGGAGCAGCGCATGATCGTTGAGGCTCTTGTATTCGGCTAAGCCTCTCACTTGGATAGAGTTAAATTGAATTCATTTACGGAGACCGTGATTATGTCCCTAAGACCTTGACTAATCTCGGTCTTATGGAGATAATTACCGGGTCCCCACAGCGTTGGTATCGAGCCATACCGATTGTAGGTTAGAGTAGCTTGGCGTTAAGTTAGTAAGTCCCTTGGTCAAATTATTTTGCAAATTATCAAAGTATTTTCAGAAAGTTTAAGTTAAGAATATCTTTTATTCCTTATCCATCTTAGTATCTTTTCTCTCCTGATCCTATTTTGGTTTATGAAACTAACTTACCTTGCCTTCTTGCCTTTAGATGAACCCTCGCACCTTGTCAGGAAACTCAAGCTGTAGGAGTGGATGGATACCCGGCGTTGCTACGAGACATGATGTGGAGGGCGAACTTCACATATCAGCCCACTTATTCCATCTACCGCCGTGATCGAGGACCTGGAATGGAGGATTTATGGTAGTGATAGATATCGTTGCTAGACAAGTCACGGGGAGCATACCTTACGCTTCGGTAGCGCGTGGTATACGAGGCCATGGCGTTAAAAGAAGTGGCTTTGGTGGCCATGAGTCGTCTTCGCTACGACCTGGCAGAGTTAGCCCAGCCCCCATATGATCACTTTCCGATGCACGCACGCGCTAGGGATGTGAGCTCGTTTGCTAGGATCCAGTTTGGGGAGGACCCCCAAGTCAGGCAGTTGGCGAGATTGGTACACGTAATGGACCAAATGCATCGCTGTATAGTGCCTGAGTTATGGGAGACGCGTCGTCGTCTCATTATAGCTCAGGAGCATTTGCAGCTTATGCATGACATGAGGCTCATTCGTCCGGATGTGCTGTATGGCGCTAATGAGGTTTCACCGTACATTTCTGCGCCTCCGGACTATCGTCTTTCTGAAGTAGGAGGCCATATCACCGGCGTAGGATCCCCCTTACGCCTCACCAACCCGGGAGACCCAGAAGACACAGGATCCCGGATACCACACCTTTCGATGACTTTCCGGTGAACTTTGACTGGAATAATATCTAGGCTGTTAGGGCAGGGAGCTCTATGTTTGAGCTTGTATCCTTAGGTTTATGTAATAGGGTAGTAGAGGTCGAACTGTTATGTTTTATTTGCAAATACTACTATTTCAGTTGTAATCTTAAGCCTGCGGGCGCTTATGTACGGAGTTGTATCGATTTGGTTTTATGTCGCTTAGTGTTTGGTGTTCCATTTGAGGTTATAGTTTTCATGCTCTTTGATATCGATTGTGCATGTATGGCCAAGTGATGGCTTTTAATCTTGATTACTAACCATCCTTGTCTAATACAGGATGACAGGACCGACTACGCGATCAGGAGCCCAGCGCGGCAGAGGCTCCCCGTCTAGGGCACCACGTCTAGCACCCCTGAGCGATTTCTACGATCAGGGACAGTCATCCCAGCAGCCGTCTGAGCATGGCGAGCCCTCTCGGCCGCCGTCAGCCAGGCGGACCGCTGAGGAGGTGCTCCTCCGCCGCCATCCATGGTCGAGTTTATGATGATGATTGAGCGCAACGGATGGACGGACCGGATGCTTGAGGCGATCGACGTAACACCGCTCCGGCTCCGTTCGGCGCAGAGGAGCCGCCCGCATCAGCGCCGGAGGTCTTGCTGAATTTCAGCGGACCAACCCTCCGACGTTTGCAGGCGGCAAGGACCCGATGGAGGTAGAGGACTGGCTGCACAACATAGAGAAGAAGCTGAACATTGCGCGTTGTACGAGTAGAAGAGTCTTGTTTTCCAGCTATCAGTTGGCGGGTGCGGCGAGCGCATGGTGGGATTGTTATTCCGCCATGCAGCCACCGCCACGCCCCGACTTGGGGCGAGTTCGGGACGCGCGTTAGAGGCCCATATCTGAGGGAGAGCCGCTTATCAAGCGGCGGTTCCTGCCTTGAGGCGGGGATGGAGGGCGATCGAGTACTGCATGATTTCAACTACTTGGCGGTATGCTCGGACGACGTCTCGGCGAGCGCTAGTCGCCGAACGAGTTCTTCCATGGCTGTCAGGAGTTGCGGCTTGTTTTAGCTGCACATGATTTTAGGAGTTTCGGCATCGGTCAACAAGGCGATAGTGGTGGAGCATGAGAGCATGACGGTGGATGAGTCGAGGAAGAGGAGGAGGGCTTTACAGGCGGCGGTGGCGAGTGGCGATTTTCCGAGCCGCGCCGGGACTACCTTAGGAACCTCGTGCCCGGCTTGGCATCGCCGAGGTCTCTGTGGCACCTCCACGACCTTCCCACCGGCGGCTCAGCGGACGGCGGGGCGAGACCTGGTGGCGGGGGCATACAAGCGGCGTTACTTGTTTCCACTGTGGCGTCGGGGCCACTATGCTGCGATGCCTCGCCAGCGGCGAGGATGCCGGGCGTACTACGCTCGGCGCCACCAGCCCGGCTCGGCGAGGCCACCGCCACCACCACAGAGGGCAGCACCTACTCGGCCCGGCATGCACGTGGTCGCGTCAACCACGTCTCAAGAGAGAGGCGACCGACGCACTGGCGTCGTGCTAGGTACACTACTTGTTAATTCGTGTCTGCGATCGGTTTTATTTGATTCGGAGCATCTCATTCATTTATTAAAAACGAGTATGCTACGATTAACCAATTCAAGATACATACACTTCACCCGCCTTATCGTATTCGGTCGTGGTCGGTTTTCTACACCGATCAAGTCTGCGAGGGCGTAAAAATTGAAATACAAAATGTTAACTTTTCAGCAAGCTTAATAGTGATAAGTTCAGTGGGCATTGATGTTATCTTAGGGATGGATTGGTTATCTAAGAATCAGGGGAAGATTGATTGTGCCCAGCGGTCCATTTCGGTGACTAGCGAGGACGACATCCGGTCGTCTTTGCACCTTTAGTGGGTAGTTCTCACCTATATGCGTTAAAGCAGTACCTCTCTCGAGCTAGAGGAGGTACCAATAGTGAGTGAGTATCTGATGTGTTCCTGAAGAACTTCGGGCATGCCCCGACCGAGAGGTAGAGTTTGTCATTGAGCTTGCCCCGCATCGCGCCCATCTCAAAAGGCGTATCGGATGCCGCCCAATGAGCTAGCGAATCGAAAGAACAACAGGAGTTGCAAGACAAGGGTTTCATCAGCCTAGCTCCTCGCCTTGGGATGCCCGGCTCTCTTTGTCAAGAAGAAAGACAAGAGTCTACGGATGTGTGTTGACTACCGTCCGTTGAATGAGGTCACCGTCAAGAACAAGTATCCGCTTCCGCGGATCGATGACCTATTTGACCAGCTTAGTGGAGCTCAGGTGTTCTCCAAAATTGACTTGAGATTAGGCTACCATCAGATTAAAGTTAGAACCGAGGACATTCCGAAGACCGCCTTCTCTACTCGTTACGGTTTATGCAGTACACAATCATGTCCTTTGGTTTGACCAATGCTGACCTATTTCATGAACCTCATGAATTCGGTGTTCATGGAATACTTGGATCGGTTTGTAGTAGTTTTCATTGATGATATCCTTATCTACTCTAAGTCTGATCTTGAGCACGAGCAACATTTGAGACTTGTGTTAGAAAAGCTTCGCCACCATCAGCTGTACGCCAAATTCAGCAAATGTGAGTTTTGGCTTCGAGAGGTTAGTTTCTTGGGACATATCCTATCTAAGGGCGGTGTCGCTGTTGATCCTAGTAAGGTGCAAGATGTCCTTGAGTGGAAGCAACCCAAGAGCGTCACTGACATTCGTAGTTTTCTTGGACTTGCGGGATACTACCGTAGGTTCATCAAGAATTTCTCAAAAATTGCAAAGCCTATGACCCAACTTCTAAAGAAAGAAAAGAAATTTGAGTGGACAGCAGAATGCGAGCAAAGCTTCCAAACCCTGAAAGAATGCTTGACAGAAGCTCCCGTGCTTGTTCTGCTAGACATTCACAAGAGCTTTGATATCTACTGTGATGCATCTCGCCATGGGCTCGGTTGTGTACTTATGCAAGACGGCCGAGTGGTGGCCTACGCATCGATTATGTCCCTAAGACCTTGTCTAATCTCGGTCTTATGGAGATAATTACCGGAGACCCGTGATTATGTCCCTAAGACCTTGTCTAATCTCGGTCTTATGGCGATAATTACCGGGGTCCCCACAGTGGGTAAAGGAAAAAGAGAAAAGGAATAATAATTTTAAGAAGGATCAACAAGAGGATGGTGCTAAAGCCACCATTCTTGCTAAAAAAGATTCTAATGGAGATGTTCTCATTGCCTCTGCCAATAATTTGAAAACCGGTGATGAGTGGATTCTTGATATGAACTACACTTTCCACATGACTCTAAACCAAGATTGGTTCATGAATTATGAAGCTATGCTAAGTGATTCTGTGTTGATGGGTGATAATTAACCATGCAAGATTGCAGGCATTGGTTCTATTCAGATCAACATGTTTGATGGCACCATTAGAAATTTGTTAGATGTTCAACAGATTCTGGGTTTGAAGAGAAATCTTATCTCGTCGAGTACTTTTGATGCTAATGGGTACAAGTATTCAGGTGGAGGTGGAGTTTTGAAGATCTCCAAAGGCTCTCTTGTTGTGATACAATGTGATATGAAAGCTATCAACTTATATCATTTGCAAGGTAATACAATTTCAGGTAATGCTACTATTTTCTTAAATAAATCAATTGATTTTGATGCTACTAATCTTTAGCATATACGTCTAGGGCATATGAGTAAAATTGGTGTGATGGATTTATGCAAAAGAGGGCTCCTTGATGGTTAAATCATCGACAAGTTGAAGTTTTGTGAACACTGTGTCTTTGGCAAGCTAAAGAAGGTGAAGTTCAGCATAATAATTCAATCTACATAAGGCACATTGGATTATGTTTACTCTGATTTGTGGGGGAAATTCCACATTCCATCACTTGGAGGTGCTGGCTACATGTTGACCATTGTTAGGACCCAAAAATACAATTCTGGACCATCTGTGTGTAATGCACTAGTCCAGGATCACGCTAATACACACAGTGTCAACATAGATAAATATGGATCCACACAAGACGAATAATAGAATAAACGATAAATTTTGTGTAACAAATGATGGTTTGACCTTATGGTCGAATTTACACTTATTAAGCCATGTAGGGCTAACAATAAATAATTAAGCAACAGCAGAATAAAATTAACTCCCACTGAAACCCATTGACTCGCCACAGGCAACCGACTGAGATTAAGACCTAGTGATCAGCAAACTCGTAGAGCTCCTCCTTGAAGACAGGCGAAGACTCCTCCACTTCAGCTGAATGATTGCAGCAAGAATGAGTACTCCGAGTACTCAACAAGTTGTACCACATAATGCAAATATAGATAATAGCTTATTACGAAGAAATGACTTCTGTGGTTATTTTGCAACAAAGCAGTATTTGCAATTGAATACGAATAATAGATTAAAACATAATTCAAACAAACAAATAATAATAATTTATTCATTGTTTTTCACAAAGACACAAAGCCTAATCAATTTCTTTCACATAGCCATATGAGTTTAAATCACACAACTGTCCCTTCCCAATTGTTTTATGAAAATCTACCCCTCGTGTAAAATCTTTGAGCATGTCCATGAACGTGGACATGACTATTCGAATAGATTGATTAACACTGTACAGAGGTTGTACACTTTACCCACATGATATAACCAGTGTAGCTAGCACTAATCATAACAAAACTTTTCAGAAACTTCAGCTCAACAATTGACACTCCCGATGTGTTTTACCATTGTACCAACCCAAACATAATGCTTTGATACAACGCACACCGTTGGACTTGGAAACAGCGAATCGACCATTCATGTGACTTTCAGAGGAGTCCACACCTCCACCGACTGCTAACCTACTACCTAAGTAGTCAATATCGAGATTCTGTAACTTACTAAGTTAGGTCCGTCCCATACCAGGCATGTGAATGTACAATTGTGGCTCAGTTCAATGGCGCACAAAGTTAAGTCCTTAATTGACAAAGGCGAGACTTCCAATTTCTAACTATGCCATGAAGATTAATATTCCCAATCACAAAGCTCCACCATATCACACAGTTTCCACCACTCGCCTTAGTCTAAATCTTTATTTCACCATATTGGTTAAGTGCAACACATGCCGTCAATGAGTAATAGCACACAGCACACAGTTTTACACAAAGTTCCATAAACACTTAGTCAAATTTATATTTGCAACTCAAATGATATGAATTACTCGTTGTATGGCTAAGCAAACTATTCATATCTAACCAACCCACGTTGGTGCTATGATAATACCAACTAATAAATAACCAAGCTAGGGTGATAAAAGATCATGACAATACAATAGGCAAGGTTGATATAAACAAATTGGATGAATAGCTAAACCCAAAGCATTTAAATAAATACTTAAAGTAAATGCAATAATTGAATCAAAGTAATTTTGGAAAACTAGGTTCAACATGATCAAAGGTACAACTTGCCTTTAAATAAATCTTGGTACTGATCTTGGTCTTGGTGAACTCCACCTTCCTCAAAACCTCCTAAAGTATCAACGTCTACTCTCAAACGAAGCAAATAAATAAAATAAATACAAAACAGAGAGAAAATAAACTCCAAAAATTAAATAAAAATCTCAAGAAAATAGAGCTTAATTTAGATAAATTTAGAAATTTGAATGGGCTCAATCGGAGTTCATATGAGGAAGAACAGGCTTTTGGAAGATCTAAACCCTAAAGAAAAAGAAAAAAGATATTGTTTCTAATTTCCCAAATTATTCTTCTACTAGAAATTCTGATTAATGATGTCAGCATGATGTCGTCCCTAATTTTCAGAATTAAAAGAAAAAAAAATAGGCGCAGAGACTAACATGTGGGCCCAGGGTCAATAAACCCGGTCCACGGTTCTGGTCTTTGGGTCTACATGGGGAATTCGAGGAAACAATTTATATGGAGCAACCAGATGGTTTTGTTTTTCTAGGAAAGGAGAATTATGCTTGCAAGTTGAAAAATCACTTTATGGCATGAAGCAATCACCCAGATATTGGTACAAGATATTTGACTCATTTATGATCTCTTATGTAATACCATGACTATCATTTTGAGAGTGCAATAAAAATTGAGAGAGAATTAAGGGAAATAAGATAGAAAATTCAGAATTTTAGGAGAGGAATGGGCCGCCAACTCATATTCGAAAGGAGAGGAGCCGGCCATAGTGGACCAAGGCCCATGAGTGGGCTGGCAGCCCATTATAATACAAGGGAGGGGGGAACCAAACCCTAGCGACTCTATGCTACAGTAACCCCGAGCTACACTACCTCCACCTCCTGCTGCTCCTCCTCTACCCAGCGCCATCCTCCCTACTACCGGCCATTGGGAAAGAGAAGGAAGGAAGAGAGGAGAAGAAGAGGAGAGGAGCGTTCTTGCAGAGGAATTCAGTGGACACGCGTGTCTTCAAGGGTAATCTCGAGTCCTTGTGGTTTTGTAATACTCCAGAGTGGAAAACGGGAGAAAACCAGTTATTCAAAGGAAAAAGGGTTAATTAGAAATTGATCCAGAAGAAGGATCTAATAGAAAATAGTTAATTAGTCAGTTAAAAAAAGGGGTTAGCAGCAGTTTTTGGGCAGCGTGGGTGAGGCCTCGTGCCCATGAGCTTCGGCCCATAGGTGGAGGAGGAGTCCGGCTTTAAAGGAGGCCAAACCTAAGCCGCCCCTCTCCTCCCCCCTATGGCCGCCACCCCCACTCCCCCCTTGCGCCTCCCTCATGGCTGCCTCCACCCCTTCCCCTCCCCTCTCCAAGCTGCCCCATCTTCCATTGGTGCCTCCTCCTTGCTACCGGTGTTCCTGCTGCCATCCAAGCGAAGAAAGGACCGTAGGACTGCATCCTTTGAGAGGAAGGAAGGGAAAGAGGAGAGGATCTTCTTCATAGGGGTGGTTCATCACCTTCCTGCGATTCTTCAAGGGTAACGACGAGTGTTCTTCGCTGTTTGATTAGTATATTATGCGTTTACGGTTTCGTTTAGTAGATCGATTACTTTTGCTGCTAGATCGCGTTCTGTCCAGATTAGTGCGTGGAAGTTTTGGCATCCTTAGAAGCGGAATCTGGGAATCTTGTCTCCTAGAGATAGTTGGGTTTTGTTCTTAGCTTTAATTTGCCGCCAAGAACACCCAATTCCGATTTACGGTTTAGAAGTTACGTTGATTTAATTGCTGCTGTCCCAAAATCCCGACGAGAATCTGCAGTCGTTTTGATTAATAATTAAGAAGCTGTTAGAGGCCGAATTGGAGGTCTCCATCACCTAGAGAGTTGTAGTTTATCTCGTTATCTTTCATTGCCGACAAGAATCACATCATTTGGACCTCTGTAGCAAAAGTTATGATTTTTCTTAGGGAGTCTGTGCTGTGGAATGATGGCTGGTCTGACAGGTTTTAGTGTTTCGACTTAAGCGTATACTTAGAGGAAAAATAAGAGGGGATCACCATAACTAAAAATGTAGATAATCCTTCCAGCTTTCAGGAAAACTAAAGATCATGAAATTAGGACGAACGTAGAGAAAGTTATGATAGTTTCTTTGTTGCTGTCCAGAGACCCGACGCGAGAATTGATACTCTGTTGTATGGCTTGGTAGGGCTAGTAAAGGGACGAATCAGAGAACCTCACCAACTAGGTTTAGAAGGGGAATTCAATAACCTTTTTAGAATGTCCAAGATCTCTTTATTTGGATTTATTTACAATTAGTTATGTTTTTTCGAAGGTGACTGTCCACTGGTAGGACAGACTGGTAGTTGGTAATAGAATTGGGGACCGCGTTTTAGTGGCCGTTATGCTCAGTTGTATCTATAGTTTTGCTTTTGAATCTATATGGTAGCCTTAGCGTGTCTCATATGTTATCCAGGTGTGGGTTTGATTCCGGGAGCAGCACCGTATCCCCGACCTCCTCGTTCGCACGGTTGAGGCAAGTGCATTGTTGTTAAATGGGTGTGATTGATTGGCTATGTTTGTGTGCTATTTGATATATGGTTGCATAGCAAGATGGCTTACTTGATGAATGTTTAAGTATGGTGATGGCTCAAATTATGCTTATGCTCTACTGTGGTTCAATGTTGTTGTCTTTTGGTAAGATTGATGATGAATGAGAGATGAGCATTTGCATATTGAGAGCATATTGAGGCTTGGTCACGCGGTGACCAAGCATGTTTCCCTTTGAGATCCCCGTCATGAATGTGGCGGGCCGAGATCCTCACTCGTGGGCGTGGGCTTGAGGTCCCGTTACTTGCGAGTAACGGGCAATTGGTCCTCGTGCGTGCGCGCACAAGCATGGGTATGCGGCGACGGTTGCATACTCTGCATTACCAGTGTAATGCACATAGAAAGTTAAAGATAAAGGTTCTTTGAGCATTGCATTTGCATATGAGATGTTCTATTGTTGATCTCCTTTACATGTATGTTGATGTTATAGTTTTTTTATGTACTTGCTGAGTCTGTGGACTCACTCTTGCTTTTATTGTTGTTTTAGGTACACGAGCCAAGAACGACATGCATGGGGAAGTAGTCGCTAGTCACACACATGCCACATGAACTAAATAAAGTTGAATGATCTTGGATCGTAATTGTTTTTAGTAATTGGGCAAGATACTCAAAGGTTCATTATGTCTTGTCTCTTGCAGGGGTTTAAGTATAATAATGATGAGTAGTGGAACTTTATACTTCATTGGATTGCTAGATACTTAGCATGTCTTTGATTATCTTTTGATGTGGCTGGATGATAGTTTAGTTAATTTATGAATTATCTGTATGTTGGAACCTCCGTGTAATTAATTTTACAGGGGAGGTTCTGCCGAAATTTACTAAAGTTGCCTTGATTAGAATTATTAGGGTTTTGTTTAGTAGCATTCCAGGCTCATGTCGGGCTGGGGTGTTACAGGTTTAATTCAATCAATCCATATGGATCAATGCCGCATTTAGAGTCGTTTACCCTGCTGCGATTAGATTCAGAATTCTATCCATTACTTGTGTGTCAGTTTTGGCATAGTTAGTGTCAGAACCCAGGATTAATATCCCAGATCCTCTGTGCATTTCTGAACTAGTCCCATGATCAGTCGCTAGTTCACACAGTAAACAAATATGGTAACAAATTCATATCACAACTTTATTAATAATCAACAGAGTTTATTACAAAGAGGCTTACAAGCCAGTAATAAAGAACACAGCGGAAGACGAATAAGTAGTAGGGTCCAGCAATCTGCCACAGGCAATCGACTGGGGTAGCGGCCTAGTCGTCGAGATCCACATCGGTAGTAAAGTCGTTCTCCTCTGAAATTTATTTGCATAAAGCAAGGATGAGCACAACTTCCGTGCTCGCAAGTTACACCCGTCAAATAACAGAATGACATGCATACATGGATGTAACAAAGGATGGCTTATTGGTTGATTTGTATAAAACAGCATTTTCTTTAAATAAATGTAATAAGTTCCAAAGCAATTATTCTATAACTAAAATTCATTTTATAAATTCTCAATTTTATAGTCAGATAACATTCACACATCAATGGTGAAGGATACCCTCCTATCACATGGCTTCCCGCCCAATTCCCATTTGGATAAACCCGTTTTGAAGAAGACTTTTTCAAACAAAACCAAAGTCTAACTTTGAGCGGTTCTGCTAGCATGTCCATGACCGTGGACACGGCTATTCTAATAGTTTGACACTCTGCAGAGGTTGTACAGCTTTACCCACAAGACACGACTTCTCTAGTTTGTTTGGTATCCGTCGATACCATAGCTCACTACCTTAGGTAAGCAGTCTAGAGCATGTGTCAAGACCTTTACAATGCGCCATCCTTCCGCAGTCTACCCTCTCTAAGGTTTCACCACCCCCTTTGGAATGAAAACCTCCGGGTTCGGGCCCCCTCTTGAGCCAGGTGGGACAACATAGTCATGAAAGACAACCCACCGAAACAGTTGGATCGACCGCGATGCAACTTTGCAAATTAGTCAGCCAGGTCCTACTCCCCATACTGAGGACATGTGGTGGTACGGTATGGCTTAGCATCATACACTCGAAGACCGGTCCTTAACTGAATTGAGCAACTCTCCAACAAAACCCATGGGCCTCAACCATACCCGATTGAGCCCGTGTAGGAACACGCACCCACAAAACATCCATTATGCCCAAGTCCAAACCCATTTTTATTTTATTTTCCAGGTAAAGGTATTTTATAAACCTTTTATGGTAAAACAATACCATAGATCCAATTTAATTCAAATTTGAAATATTTGGCTAAAAACTTCCCAAATACAAGATTTGATCTAAGCATTGGCTAAGCATTTAATTATTTCCAATATTATTTTATCTAATGGTGACAAGGAAATGATAATCAATATTCAAATTGGCTATACACAAGGAATTGGAATAACTAATTATTTAAACAGGGGATTAAAATAACTGGATAAAAATTATGCATGCAATAGTAATTTAAAAATAGAATTAAATAAATTTAAAATAGTGGGATCGATATGATCAAGGGTATAACTTGCCTTGCTTGAGGTGATGTTGTTTTTCTTAACAGGTCACCTAGTACTCACAAGTACTTTCTCTAGGTAGTCCAAGTGTACAATCACGATGATCATACAGTCAAAATCTATCCTCTTAGGTTGCTCTTCAAACGGCGTTGAAATCTAACTCTCCGAAGTCGTCGAAATCTAACGTGAAAATGAGCCAAATTCAAACAAAATTCAAATAACAATTCAAATGAACTTCAAATTAAATAATTTTGGTTTAGTTGGCTACATCTTGAATTTAGACAAATTTAGGAATTTGAATGGGCTCAATCGGAGTTCGGATGCAAAAGATATGAGCTCTAGAAGTTCGAAAATACATAAAATGATAGAATTTGGGTTTTTCTGAATTATTGGAATTATTTTTCTAAAGGAAAATCCATTTATTGCGCAAGGCTGACGTTAGCGAGGGTGTTTTTGAAATTTTAAAGGAATTAAAACGATTTTCGACACGTGGGTCCCACGTAACATAGACACGGTCCTCATGGACCAAGTCCATCGGACCTTTGGCTCGAGGCTGGGGCTGGGTGGCACACGCGTGCGCACGTGTCAGCCACGTGGGCGAGCCGCGTCAGCGTAAGGGCGAGGTGGCGCCTACGTGGCGTGTGCGTGGCAGTGCCACGTCGCACCGGCGGGTGGTGGCGCACGGGAACCTATCACCCGGCGAACGACGGCACGGTTGCCGGCGGCGAGGCGCTAGGAAGGAAGAGGAGGTGATTGGGAGTTCGGGGCTTACCACGGTGGGGGCCAGGTGCGAAGAGATCACTGGCGGCGAGAGGTTTGGCGGCGGCGCGTATGGCTCGTCGGCGTCGCGGGTGTTCTGGTGGTCTTCAGGGCAAGCGGTTGCACGCACGGGGTGCGCCGTGACAAGGCGGTGCCGATGGCGTAGGCCGCAACGGCGAGGAGGTGGCATCGGCACCGGAATCGGGGAGGGAATGGTGCTCGGCTGGGGTTCTTCAAACTCGGATTCCGGCGAAACCGTGAGGGAAGAGGAGGGGTGGATGGTGGGGGAAGGTTGAGCGAGATGAGGGGCTCCTCGTGCTCCCATTTATAGGGGCGGAGGAGGCCAGAGCGAGGAGATCACGCGCGGGGAAGGCGGCGGCCATTGGCGAGTTCCTGGTGATCTCGCGCGTGATGGAGGGGCAACGGCGGGAAGAGAGGTGGCGTGATCCGGGGAATTTAATGCGCGCGACTCCAGGGAGGGGACGGGGAGGAAACTGCGGCGGAAATGAAGCTCTCACGCGCAGCAATGGAGGAGGGGCGCGGGCCTTGTGCGAGGAAGACGCGGCGGGGAAGAAGGGTCGTGCTCCGTTGGATTTGCATCCAACGGTGCGGGGGAGGCGGGATGGCGTGGTGTTGCGGGTGTCGTCCGATTTAAATCGGACGGTGGGGAGAGATAGGGGAAGCGGCCGGGGTGGAGCGGGCTGGCTCGGTGGATGGGCTGAGTGGGCAGAGCGAGGGAAAGGTGGGCCGGACCAGTGGGTTTCGGCCCAGAGGTAAGTTAGGGTTTTTAAATTGATTTTAGCAATTAAATTAATTGAGTTAATTCGTTTAAGCCTTAGAAAATAGCAAATAAAATCGAAAAATTATGAGAAAATTCAAAGAAATTCCCTTATTTATTTTGGACTTAATAAAAATAGTTCGAACTTATAATTGGCAATAGTTTTTGCAAATAAATTGTTTTGGCTTTAAAATACTTAGGAAAAAGCTTTTAAAATTTCAGAAATAAAGAGATGAAACTCCATCAAATTTTAGAAAATCCAATAAAACAATAACTTGATTTTATTTTATTTTGGTAACAGCACTTTGGGATGTTACAAACTACCCCCCTTAAAAGGAATCTCGTCCCCGAGATTCGGAGTGGCTAGAAAGAAAGCTAGGGATACAAGGTTTTCAACTGGAGTTGTTGTCGTTCACATCCTACTCATCATCTGACAGAACCTGAGCTGTGACGTTGTACAGACGTCCTAATCCAGAATTTTGCGGCTTCCTGTTTGCTTGTATGATGTTGACCTCAGGGTTGGTTAGATTTGCTGTCTGCTGCTTCTTTGGACATTTACTAGCGAAATGCCCAATCTCATGGCAATTGAAGCACGTGATGCCCGCAACATAGGATGGGTCCTTCTGTGCCTGATCACCATCAGATGTGTTGAAGGGCTCCAAGTTGATTGGGTTGTCTGCTGTTGGCTGGGTTTTTACTGGATACGATGAAGTCCTTCTAGCCTTAGGAAAGCTTCCGGTGCGTAGCGTGCCAGTTGATTGAACTTGTGCAGGTACTCGTTCACCGAGAGGTTGCATTGACGAAGAGTGCGGAACTCCTTTTTCTTGAGGGTCATCATGCCGGAAGGGATATGTGCATGGCGGAAAGCTCGCACAAATTCATTCCAGGTGATGGCTTGAGCATCGGCATGTGAGATGCTGAAGTTGTCCCACCATTCGGAAGCTGGACCCATGAGCTGGTGTGAAGCAAACAACACCCTCTCACGATCGGTGCACTGAGCAATATCCAACTTCTTACTAATTGCCCGGAGCCAATCATCTGCATCCATGGGCTCTGTGCTGGTCGAAAAAGTTGGTGGACGCATCCTCATGAATTCTGACATGCTGGTCCTTTGGGGTGGTGGAGGTGGAGTTGGAGTTTGGAAAGTTGTAGCTTGTCGGGCTTGATTATTGATGATGGACTGGGAAAGCAGTTCGATCAGACGGTTCTGATTGGCCATCATTTGTTACCATTCTGATCCATTGGCGCCCGGTGGTGGTGGAATTGGGGCATTTCCATCATCGTTGGTGTTGGTTCCACTTTCGGAGCGACGAGTGTTCACCATCTGTTGGTTACTCCAAGGATTTAGGAAAGGAGGACAATGGATAGGGAAGAGTCAAATGTGAAAGACTAAGGGGATAGAGCAAAACAACACTCCCAAACAAAAGAAAGAACTCAAAAGCATTACAATGTTCTATCGACCGGGACTCTTAATTTGGTGGAACGACTCAATGCACAGAATGAGTCTTGGCAAACCTATACTATATGGCTGGACTGACATCGTATCTTCTGCTTGTAGTCTTCAATGGCGATGCTTCCTTGACAGCTTCACGTCTTGTGGTTTTGAACGTAATGGGAGGAAACGTATTGACCATCTATAGAAATTTTATAAGGGAAAGAAGGATCCATTTACTTTATAAAATGATGAAGAAAGAATTTCTATGAGGAAGCTATAGATAGATGACCAAGATGAGGAGAGAAAAAATTATTTTTCTTGTTGTATAAAATAAATTTTGAAGTTTTCAACTAACAGCCATTCTAACTAGGTCACGTCCTACAGTCGATATGGCTCTGATACCAATTTGTCAGAACCCAGGATTAATATCACAGATCGTTTGTGCATTTCTGAACTAGTCCCATGATCATTCGCTAGTTCACACAGTAAACAAATATGGTAACAAATTCATATCATAACTTTATTAATAATCAACAGAGTTTATTACAAAAAGGCTTACAAGCCAGCAATAAAGAACACAGCGGAAGACGAAGAAGTAGTAGGGTCTAGCAATCTGCCACAGGCAATCGACTAGGGTAGCGGCCTAGTTGTCGAGATCCACATCGGTAGTAAAGTCCTTCTCCTCTGAAATTTATTTGCATAAAGCAAGGATGAGTACAACTTCTGTGCTTGCAAGTTACACCCGTCAAATAATAGAATGACATGCATACATGGATGTAACAAAGGATGGCTTATTGGTTGATTTGCATAAAGCAGCATTTTCTTTAAATAAATGTACTAAGTTCCAAAGCAATTATTCTATAACTAAAATTCATTTTATAAATTCTCAATTTTATAGTAAGATAACATTCACACATGAATGGTGAAGGATACCCTCCTATCACATGGCTTCCCGCCCAATTCCCATTTGGATAAACCCGTTTTGAAGAAGTCTTTTTCAAACAAAACCAAAGTCTAACTTTGGCGATTACGCTAGCATGTCGACCGTGGACACAGCTATTCGAACAGTTTGACACTCTGCAGAGGTTGTACAGCTTTACCCACAAGACACGACTTCTCTAGTTTGTTTGGTATCCGTCGATACCACCGCTCACTACCTTAGGTAAGCAGTCTAGAGCATGTGTCAAGACCTTTACAATGCGCCATCCTTCCGCAGTCTACCCTCTCTAAGGTTTCGCCACCCCCTTTGGAATGAAAACCTCTGGGTTCGGGCCCCCTCTTGAGCCAGGTGGAACAACATAGTCATGAAAGACAACCCACCAAAACAGTTTGATCGACCGCGATGGAACTTTGCAAATTAGTCAGCCAGGTCCTACTCCCCATACTGAGGACATGTGGTGGTACGGTATGGCTTTGCATCATACACTCGAAGACCGATCCTTAACTGACTTGGGCAACTCTCCAACAAAACCCATGAGCCTTAACCATACCCGATTGAGCCCATGCAGGAACATACACCCACCAAACATCCATTATGCCCAAGTCCAAATCCGTTTTCATTTTATTTTCCAGGTTAAGGTATTTTATAAACCTTTTATGGTAAAACAATACCATAGATCCAATTTAATTCAAATTTGAAATATTTGGCTAAAAACTTCCCAAATACAAGATTTGATGTAGGCATTGACTAAGCATTTAATTATTTCCAATATTATTTTATCTAAAGGAGACAAGGAAATGATAATCAATATTCAAATTGGCTATACGCAAGGAATTGGAATAACTAAGTATTTAAACAGGGGATTAAAATAAATAGATAAAAATTATGCATGCAATAGTAATTTAAAAACAGAATTAAATAAATTTAAAATAATAGGATCGATATGATCAAGGGTATAACTTGCCTTGCTTGAGGTGATGTTGTTTTTCTTAACAGGCCACCTAATACTCACAAGTACTTTCTCTAGGTAGTCCAGGTGTACAATCACGATGATCATACAGTCAAAATCAATCCTCTTAGGTTGCTCTTCAAACGACGTCGAAATCTGACTCTCCGAAGTCGTCGAAATCTAACGTGAAAATAAGCCAAATTCAAACAAAATTCAAATAACAATTCAAATGAACTCCAAATTAAATAATTTTGATTTAGTTGGCTACATCTTGAATTTAGACAAATTTAGGAATTTGAATGGGCTCAATCGGAGTTCGGATGCAAAAGATATGAGCTCTCGAAGTTTAAAAATACATAAAATGATAGAATTGGGATTTTTCTGAATTATTGGAATTATTTGGCTCGGGACCTTTGGCTCAGGGCTGGGGCTGGGTGGCACACGCGTGCGCACGTGTCAGCCACGTGGGCGAGCTGCGTCAGCGTGAGGGCGAGGTGGCGCGTGCGTGGCAGTGCCACGTCGCGCCGGCGGGTGGTGGCGCATGGGAACCTATCACCCGGCGAACGGCGGCACGGTTGCCGGCGGCGAGGCGCTAGGAAGGAAGAGGAGGTGATGGGGAGTTCGGGGCTTACCACGGTGGGGGCCAGGTGCGAAGAGATCGCCGGCGGCGAGAGGTTTGGCGGCGGCGCGTATGGCTCGTCGGCGTCGCGGGCGTTCCGGTGGTCTTCGGGGCAAGCGGTTGCACGCACGGGGTGCGCCATGACAAGGCGGTGCCGATGGCGTAGGCGGCAACGGCGAGGAGGTGGCATCGGCACCAGAATCGGGGAGGGAAGGGTGCTCGGCCGGGGTTCTTCAAACTCGGATTCCGGCGAAACCGTGAGGGAAGAGGAGGGGTGGATGGTGGGGGAAGGTTGAGCGAGATGAGGGGCTCCTCGTGCTCCCATTTATAGGGGCGGAGGAGGCCGAAGCGAGGAGATCACGCGCGGGGAAGGCGGCGGCCGTTGGCGAGTTCTCGGTGATCTCGCGCATGATGGAGGGGCAACGGCGGGAAGAGAGGCGGCGTTATCCGGGGAATTTAATGCGCGCGACTCCGGGAAGGGGACGACGAGGAAACTACGGCGGAAATGAAGCTCTCACGCGCGGCAATGGCGGAGGGGCGCGGGCCTTGTGCGAGGAAGACGCGGCGGGGAAGAAGGGTCGTGCGTCGTTGGATTTGCATCCAATGGTGCGGGGGAGGCGGGGTGGCGTGGTGTTGCGGGTGCCGTCCGATTTAAATCGGACGGTGGGGAGAGATAGGGGAAGCGGCCGAGGTGGAGCGGGCTGGCTTGGTGGATGGGTCGAGTGGGCCAGCGCGAGGGAGGGAAAGGTGGGCCGGACTAGTGGGTTTCGGCCCAGAGGTAAGTTAGGGTTTTTAAATTGATTTTAGCAATTAAATTAATTCAGTTAATTCGTTTAAGCCTTAGAAAATATCAAATAAAATCCAAAAATTATGAGAAAATTCAGAGAAATTCCCTTATTTATTTTGGACTTCATAAAAATAGTTCCAACTTATAATTGGCAATAGTTTTTGCAAATAAATTGTTTTGGATTTAAAATACTTAGGAAAAAGCTTTTAAAATTTCAGAAATAAAGAGATGAAACTCCATCAAATTTTAGAAAATCCAATTAAACAATACCTTTATTTTATTTTATTTTATTTTATTAACAGCACTTTGGGATGTTATAGTTAGATTCCGAATTGAAGGATTTTGTGTCCTAGAGATTTGTGGGGCTCGTTCTCAGCTTTCAATAGGTTCAAAGATCACCCTAATCGGAGTTGTGGTTTGTAAGACCCAGGAGTAACATCCCCGAATCCTCTATGCATTTCTGAGCTAATCCCATGATCAGTGGCTAGCTCACACAGTAAACAAATGTGATAACACAACCATAAACATAAAACTTTATTAATAAACAACAGAGTTTATTACAAGATAACCTTACAGGGCAACATTAAATGAACACAGCGGAAGACGATGAAGAAGTAGTAGAATGCAGATGATTTGCCACAGGCAATTGACTCGGGTAGCGGCCTAGTCGTCACGATCCACACTTATAGTGAAGTCCTTCTACTTTGAAATTTGTTTGCATAAAGCAAGTATGAGCACAACTATCGTGCTCGCAAGTTACACCCGTCAAATAACAGAATGACATGCATACATGGATGTAACAAAGGGTGGCTTATAGGGTTATTCGTGCAAAAACAACATTTGATATTAAATACATTGCTAAGTTCAAAAGCTCAAATTTTTATAATATCTAAAATTGATTTTGAATTAATAAAGATAGTTCAGGCACCAACCTAACACCAACGTAAACACGGGCACCAACCCGGGGCTTCAACCCATAACTTTTCTCATGGACTCCCATCCATGTCAAAACTGTTTTACAAAAACATTTTGAAATCAAAACCAAAGTCTAACTTTGAGTGGCTTTGCCAAGCATGTCCATGACCGTGGACACGGCTATTCGAATAGCTTTACACTCTGCAGAGGTTGTACAACTTTACCCACAAGACATGAATTCTCTAGTTTGTTTGGCATCCGTCAATACCACCGCTCACTACCTTAGGTAAGCAGTCTAGAGCACGTGTCAAGGCCTTTACAATGCACCATCCCACCGTAGTCCTGCATCGCTAAGGATTCACCCCCTTTGGACTAACCATCCGCCGGGTTCAGTCCCCCTCTTACGCCAGGTAGGAATACATAAAAGTAGGTCATACAGACACTCACACATCCGGATGGTACGACCACGGTGAAATGTTACAAATTAGTTAGCCAAGTCCCGACCCATCCTAGGGACATGTGGTAGTACGGTGGTGGCATAGCAAGATGCGGCTCGAAGACCGGTCCTTAACTGACTTAGGCGACAACCAACAGAACCTTGGGTCTCAACCTACCCAGTTGAGCCTGTGCATAAACCTGCACCCACCAGATAACCAATTCACCCAAGTCCAAACCATCATTTTATTTCATTTCATTTTTTAAAGCATTTGTAAATCTCCCATGACACACCAATGCCAAGGGTACAATTTAAACAACATTTGATTTTTGGCTGAAATTCCCCAAATCAAATATTTTGGGTCTAAGCATCACTAAGCATAATTTTCCAAATGATCCTAGTTCATACTATTGTATCGACTAGGTTTTTATCTAGGGTGACAATATGTTTGATTCGATATCAAAATTGGTCATACAAAGGATTTAGGCATATCTATGAATTTAAAAACAGGAGTTTAAATAATTGAATATAAATAAGCATATAGTAATAATTTAAAACAGAATTTAAATAATTTTTAAATACTGGTCTCAAATATGATCAAAAGTATAACTTGCCTTGCTCAAATAGCTGCTCTCAAACAACGTCGAAATCTGACTCTCTGAAGTCGTCGAAATCTAATCGTGAAAATAAGCCAAATTCAAATAACAACTCAAATGAACTCCAAATTGAAATATTTTGGTTTCTTTAGCTATATTACAATTGTATACAAATTTTGCAACTTTAATCACCCAAATCAGAGTTCGGATGCAAAAGATATGGGCTTTAGAAGATTCAAATTACATGAAATGATAGAATTAGGGTTTTTCCGAATTTTGGGAATTATTTTTGTAAAGTAAATAGGCTTTATTGCGCAATATGACGTCAGCGGGGGAAATGGATTTTCGACCGAATTAAATTTGTGAAAGAAAAGGGGAATGGGCTGCTGACATGTGGGCCCAGGTCTTGTGGACTGGGTCCACGAAATCGCATTCTGTCCACGGTGGACCAGGTGCGTTGCAGTGTGGCATTGCCACGTATGCGCACACGGGGGCATGTGACAAGGCGACCACGTAGGCAAAAACGGCGACGTGGCCGTGACATGGCCATGACGTGGCAGAGCCACATCAGCTCAAAGCGGGCGGCGGCTTAGCGTTGAGCTCGCCAGCGCTACACGCCACGGCGAGCTCCGCCGAGGGGCTCGACGCAAAGAGGGGGAGGTGGGGGTGCGATGCTCACCAGTGCGGCGGATGGGCGCGAGGCGTCGGCCGGCGGCGAGCAAAATGGCGACGGCGAGATCGAACTTGCGGCAACGAAGGTGCTCCCGTGGCTCTCGGAACGAGTTGAGGTGCGCATGGGGTAGCCCTGGGGACGGTGATGCCGATGGTGGCGGCGGCGAGGCGAGAGCGTCGACGGTGGCGGCGCTAGAGGAGACGGGGTGCTTGCGGCCGGCGGTGACCAAAACTCAAATTCCGGCGGAGTGGGTGCGAGGGAGGAGGAGTGAGTGGCGGGGTTGGAATGAGGAGGAACGAGGGCTCACCGTGCTCCCTTTTATAGGCCATGGGGAGGCCGGGAGGGGGAGATCATGCGTGCAGCAATGGCGGTGCCGGCGGTTGGGCGCGCGGGCGAACTGGGTGCGGAGAGAGGGGGAGAACGTGGGGATGGAGGCGGTTGAGGGCGCCGGGTCGTCCGCACGTCGCGCGGGAGGCGGGAACGGTTGGCGCGGGCGGTTGACGGAGCTCCCGTGGGCAACAATGGCTGCCGGGGTCGGTTGCATCTGTGCGAAGAAGGAGGGCCGGGGGAAGAAGATGGGCGCGGGCCGTCGGATTTTCATCCGCTGGTGCGGAGGAGAAGAAGAGGGAGGGAGGCGCGTGGGTCATTGGATTAAAATCCAAAAATTCAAGACAAATTCACATAAATTCCTAGATTTATTTTGAACTTAAATAAAATATTTCCAACTGTTAATTGGCTTTTAATTTTGTAAATAAATTATTTTGGTTTTAAAAAAATATTTAGGAAAAAGCTTTTAAAATTCCAGAAAATTCCAGAAATTACTTAAATTTTTCTTTTCCAATTTAAATCAAATAAAACTTCAAGAACTTCAAATAAATTTTACTTTTGACTTTTAAAACTTTAGAAATTCAAATAAAGCAATAGAAATCTTTCAAATTTTAGAAAATCCAATAAAACAACAACTTTTTTTTTTTTTTTGGTAACAGAACTTTGGGCTGTTACATGGTTTAAACTTTACGTTGGTTTTAGTACTGCTGTCCAGAAATCCTGACAAGAATCAGCAGACGTCTTGTTTATCAATTAAGATTTTATTAAACACCGATTCAGGGATGCTACCCAAAACAATTGTTGTAGGTAATTCCATTAGCTTTTAGGATTGATAAAGAACACCCTTTTTGGATCTGTATAATAAAAGTTATATACATTTCAATTTTACTGTCCAGAACGTATGTCAGATTCTGACAGTAGTTTTGAGCTGTGGGCTAAAATTTGTTAAAGGCATAATCTGAGGATCGCTCCAACTAGACTTTTGAAGTTCATATTCTTAGATTTTCAAATTGATATAAAAATCAATATTTAGTTCAGCCAATTAAAAGTTATAGCATTTCTTGTGGTATTGTATTTTCTGTTTGACAGATTATAGTTCTAGAGTTTCATCTTTTTTAGACACAGAAGTTGGCCTATTTAGAAAGTCTTGCCAACTAGGTTATTGTAGAGGATTTCATTATATTTCTAGAGGATCTGATATCACACCTTTTCGAGTTTTAGAGAGCAAGTTATGAAGTTTTTAATACTGCAGTCCAGTATAGCTTCCTGTTAGCATGTTTTCTAGTTTGAGTAGATCAAGTTGGTAATCTTGGGTTTGGGAAGACGATATAGAACATTGTGAGTAATTTCTTTTTATGCACGTTTGATTGATGCTGAGTATTATTTGCGTTGGCCACGCGGTGGTGAACCCCAAGGCTAGAGCTTTCCGTCGTTGTCTTCTGTCTCACGATTGAGGCAAGTGCAAGTAGTGATAATGAATTGCGATATTTCATTCTTGTTAAATGTCATGATTTAATTATGAGGTTTTATGTTTGATAATACCGCTGAGCATTATACCTTCATGATGGATTGATAATGTGAGTTAAATTTGCATCATGGCATTCATTTCTGTACCTTGGACTACGTGGTAGCCAAGGATTGTTCCTTTGAGATCCCCATCATGCATTGGACAGCCATTGGATCCCCATCATGCATTGGACATGCTTGGGTCCCCCACACTTGTGGAATGTAGGCATGAGGTCCCTGTGCCTAAGGGCACAGGCTTGAGTATGCATCGACAGATGCACTACTCGGCATTACCGGTAATTGCAAAGAAGTTGAAGAAAGAGCATTATTGACATATGCATTGCATACACGCATACGAGATGGATTTATTATCCATTGCTGATGTTCATAAAGAGAATTGGTATCCTCATTGTCTGGTTATGAGGTTATGTTTTATTACTATTGTACTTTGCTGAGTCGTGGACTCACTCTTGCTGTGTTGCTTCCTAGGTACCTCTCGAGGCAATGACATGCATAGGAAGGGGTAGACTTGTTGCACCTCACGATTTCACAATCCATGACAAATAAATTAGATTGTTCATCTAAACTTCGAATTTATGATAATTCTTTAGATTCAGATTGTGACCACCCTTTGTGGTGGATGTTCTATTTGTGTTCATGGATGTTCTATATATGCTCTTAAACCCCGTTATTTGAGTTCATTTAATTCTATTTGATAGATTAAAATGATTGATTGCATTATTCTATCATCCTCGTAGTTTTGTTGATCATTGATGCTTTAGATGTATCTATTTGAATATTGGTTGCCTTAGTATAGCAAATGTTGGATTATCTTAGAATAGTTTGATAAAGAGAAGGCGTCATGATAATATATTAAATTGATAGATTAAATTCTTATTATTGATTAATGGTAGATTGTGCTAGTTCTTGATTATTAGCATTGTGTCATTCATGAATAAATATTTGGTTGATTGTTTATTAAGATGTTGAAATTAATTGGATCAGTAGAGTAGTTTGGTAGTGTAACACTCCAGCCCGACATGAGCCTGAATGCTACTGAAGAAGACATTAATAAAGCTAAACTAGGTCAATCTACTAAATTTCGGCAGAATCTCCGTTGTATGGTTAGCTATACGAAGGTTCCCAAAAGATAAAAGTATAACATAACTAAATAATCCAACCTCTAATATCATATCTAAGCATTGAAAAACATGATATTTAGCTAGGACACATTCAAGATAATCAAAGTACGTTTCACATCATTATTACAAATAACCTCGATGCATAAGGCCTAACCATCATCATCTCTTAAGCAGTTCACTTAATTATTAATGGACACTCTAAACGAATTAATCAACTTGAAAATATGTGTGGCAGTGTGTGACTCCAACTCAAGTCTACTCCCTCCCATACATGCCGTTCTTGCAAAATGTACCTAAAACACAACAAAAGCAAGAGTGGGCCCAAAGACTCAGCAAGTACCAAAAAGAATCATTAACATCACAATTACAGCAACAACATTCAAACCCAAAACATTACTCGGAAACATAGCTCATGATGTATGAATGCAAATATGCAATGCATCTTTTCTCTTCCACTCTTTTTCGCATTTTACCGGTAATGCGAGAAATGCGACCATCGCCGCATACCATGCGTGTGCTCGCAAGCGCAGGGACCAATTTCCCAATACTCCGCAAGTAAAGGGGACCTCAAGCCCACACTCCACAAGTGTGGGGACTAAAAGCCCATCGTTTTCCTGATGGGGACCTCTTTCAATGCCCACATTCCACGAATGTGGGGACCTCATGCCCATCATCTACATGACGGGGACCTCGAGTATGCATACCTGGTCACCACGTGACCAAGTCTTATGTATGCTCTCATGGTGCACATGAACAATTACAATTTCGCAGTAATCATGAACAGCATCAACATAATACATGAGTAACAATCATTCATATCATAAGCATTTACTATCTTTAATCAACATATCACACTATCAACCAAGCATAGCTAATATGTATTAAAACACTAGCACTCACTGTCAAACAATTCATAATTACTCTATCAAACAGAGTACTTACCTTAACCGCGTGAGAACGGAGGATGTGAAGAGGGTGCTGCCTCTGGGACCAGTCCCTCACCTAAATTCATTTAAAAGCATACTAAGACAACAATAATGTACCACACAAACTATAAAAGCAAACACGAACTTGCAATAGTTCTTTTAATGCGAATCCAACTCCAATTCCTAGATGTTGTTCTGTCCCCTCTGTGGACAGTCGCGTTCTAAAATTCATATATTTTAGTACATGAGTCCAAATGAGGTGTTCTTGGACTTCATTGAAAGGTTATCAATTTCCCCAACTAAACCTAGTTGGTGCGCCTCCCTGATTCGGCCATCTAATATCCCTACCAAGCTAATTAACAGAACATCAATTTCACGTCAGGTTCTCTGGACAGTATACTAAAACCATCATAACTTTCAGTACGTTTGTCCAAATTTCACGTTATTGAGCTTCCCTGAAAGCTACGAAAATTATATACAACTTTTGTTATATTGAGCTCCTCTAATTTTTCTTTTAATTGATCTCTTAAATCAGATTACTAAAACCTGTCAAAATACCGACAGATTTCCAGAACAGTCACACTAATAAATTCATAACTTTTGAACCGCTTGTCCAAACGACGTGATCTTGTACTCTACAAAATGGTATCGACGTCGCCTACAATTCTCTAGGAGATGGACATATCAAATTCTTCAATTAAATAACTCAAAAATTTCGCTCAACCCGATCTGCTCTATTCAGACCTAAATACCGACATTGCTAAAGATCAAATAATCCATTAATCGGAAGGGGATCGCATCTTACGCTTGAAGAACCGCCACTGAATGCGATGAACACCAACCCTAGGCCACGATCTCTCCCTTTCCTTCCTCCCTTCTGCCCCTTCCTTCTTCTTCCTTTCTCTGCCTTGGCCGGCATCACCCGAGGAGCTTTCTCCCTTCCTCCTCCTTGGTCGGCAGCGAAAGCAAGGGGTGGGAGAGCACTGTAGCTTGTTGTGGTACTGTAGCACGGAGGTGGCACTACAGCACGGCTACTGTAGCAACCCTAGGGTTGCCCCCCTCCTTCTTATGTGGCCAGCTACCCCTTCCCCTTGGGCCTAAATACTGTGGGCCGGAAGCCGATAGCCCAAGTTGTCCAAATTATCCATAAATCACCCTCTAATCTTCTGTTAACACACTTTTTTAATTGATCTTTCTCTCTAATTTATTTCTTCTCTCTCGAATACATTTAGGGTATTACAGGTAGTATTCTGGGCTCTGTGTTGAGCTGGGGTGTTTCTGGGCTCTATGTTGAGCTGGGGTGTTACATCTTAGGATTTCAAAATATCCAATTATGATAACTATGTTTATTTTAATATTGTTAATGGCTCAAATATTTATTTGCTCCTATATGTTGATGATGTGCTGATTGCTGCAACGGACAGGTCAGAAATTTTAAAGTTGAAGGCATAATTGAGTAGTGAATTTGAGATGAAGGATCTCGGTGCAGGATGGAAGATTCTTAGTATGAAAATTACCAGAGATAGACGGTTTTAAAAATTATACCTAAGTCAGAAAGTGTGTATTGATAAAGTTCTTCGTTGTTTCAACATCATAAGGTCGAACCGGTGAATACTCCGTTAGCTAGACATTTCAAACATTCTTTAGCATCATGTCCACAATCAGGTGATGAAGTTGAGTATATGTTTAGAGTTCCATATACCAGTGCAGTTGGTTTACTCTTGTATGTCATGGTATATTCTCATCCCGATTTATCTCAATCATTGAGTGTGGTTAGTATATACATAGCAAATCCTAGCAAAGAGTATTGGAAAGCAGTTCAATGGATTTTTAGATACTTGCGGGGCACATATGATGCTTGTTTATAGTTTGGGAAGACTAAAGAAGTAATTGTTGGTTATGTGGACTTAGATTTTGCTATAGATTTGGATAAGAGAATATCTTTTTCTGCTTATGTGTTCATTGTTGGAGTATATTTCGTTAGTTGGAAAGCAAGCCTAAAAGCTACTGTTGCCTTGCTCACTACAGAAGCTGAGTATATGGGTATTTCTTAGGCTTGCAAAGAAGTCATTTGGCTAAGAGGTTTGTTTACTGAGCTTTATGGAAGTACGTCTTGCACTACAATATTCTACGACAACCAAATTGCTACTTGCCTTACGAAGGATCATATGTGTCATGAGAAAATGAAGCACATTGACATTAGATATCATTTACATTCGAAGTGTCATTGCTCAAAGTGACATTAAAGTCAGCAAGATAAGTACTCATGATAATCTAGCTGATATGATGACAAAATAAGTTCCTACCACTAATTTTTGGCTTTATTCTAATCAAAGCTCAGAATTAGATGGTGTAACATCCCAATTTTTGAGGTTTTAAAAATCTTTTGTGTAGTTTAGCCCTTTCAAAAAATTTCACCATTTTTTGTTGAATTAATAAGGTTAATTGGAATTTTCAGATATCAAAAGGATTTAACCTGATTAATTTGAACATCAATTAATTCCAAAATTATTTTATTTTAGTTCCTTGTGCTTAATAGTATTTTCTAGATTTTTTGGGGAATTTTTTGAGTTTATTTATTATTTTTCATTGACTTTTCCCTTTTCTGTATTTTCTAAATGAAGGCATACGGGTAGGCTACACTAGCTGGCGATTTAAAAATTCTACCACTTAAACCAGAAAACCATGCAAGCAAGAGATCATAGATCATTACCACTAGACGCACAGTGCAGTGGAAGAAGAGTTGGAGCAGTCTGATCCAACGTCGAGCGCGTCAATGAAGTAGTCATAGTCGATCGTCTAATGTCCTCAGCACCGATTGTCTCCTCCAGCAACCTATGATGTTCCTTGCGTAGGTCATGGATCATCCTTGAGCACAACAGCAACTACAGCAACGCCTCTACGCTATAGACACATCTAGGGGTGGAACGTCGTACGTCGATGTGCTAGCATCAATGCACACGGTGTGGGCTTTGAGAAGATGGCGGCTAGGGTTTTGGTGGAACAACTCATGTCGTATATCCCAACAGCCATATGCATCCCTTTATAAAGTGCCCATGATGGATCCTATTCGAACTCGTTTGTTCCAACCTGTTAAGTTTGTGACCCTATAGGTTCATGGGTAATCGGTTGTGAATCGGAAACACCTTTCCGACCACGAGTCGTTAGCGGTTCCTATTAGGACATAATGATTTCTGAATACACATAAATTATATCGGGCGAACCTTAATGCAATATGATATACGACCAAGTCCTTATCACTTACAACCAACTCGTATCTCTATACGACCACTTTATATTTAGTCACGACCAGTTCGTAACTCCTTACGACAAATTTATGACCACTTAGTGATTATGTTCAACCAATCTACGACCAATCCATATCTGGTTGAAGTAAATGACATGCTTGTGTATTCTCCCTTTGCTTCATAATATTTGGTTGAACTCCAGATAAGATAATTTATCATCCATGGACTATTGAATAGTTTTTCGACCAAGTGACGGATAACTTCATGTGGTCGACTCTTCAACCATTAGTGGCATGGCCATGCACTTTCTTTATCCAACTACATCAAGGGGCCCAGAGATACCTCTCCTGTTATGTTAGGAGGGGCAAATCCTATATTTGAACAGTCACATCCCTTTGTATGTTTCACAGCATACCCGAAAGCTACCTTTATAACCACCCAGTTACGGAGTAGCGTTTGGCAACCCCTAAGTGTACTATTACACATGTAGGAAACCATACTGATCTCAGGTCTAAGGATTATACATCATTATTGCTTGAGACCATCTGATGACACATAAAATCATAACAATCTCAATAGTGTCTCAAGGTGGGTCAATCCAACACCATGTTCGCTAACATGTGTTCATATTATTGATTTGATATCCTCATATCCATGACTGGTGAAATATAGTCATCAATCAACACATGTGCTGGTCGATAGGTCACTAGTGTTCTGACCAGTGACATCCGACCAGGGATACATTTAGAATGACATCATATAAGTTAGGAAAAAGTCCATTTTACATCTCTGAACTATTTGAAAAGTCTAGAAAACAACCCTAAACTACAAAACCGAACACTAGACACTCTCAACTATCAATACCATGCAAATTACCCCCCTAAAGCTATTGCAAGCTGGTTTTCATCCAACGTTACATCCACGTGGATCTATGGTGGGCACTATAATGTCCTTGGCCCACATGTCATACTCTGATGCCTTTATTCTTCCTCCTCTCCTCTCCCATTGTAACACCCTGGCTATTCGGAAGCCAAGATATCACCTAAATCATCTAACATACAACCATAATGCGGAAGAATTTGAATAATATCAACTAATGATATAAAGAAATCACTACTTAATAGAACCATGGCATGACAATAGTCTGAATTCAAGCAAGTGTAACGAAGGATGATCGAAGATCACAAGCAATACATAATCAATCATAACATGGAGAAGGTATCCTTCCTTCACCACTTAAAGTTATTTATTACAGTTCATCCCTTAACGAATGAAAGATAGAAACTAAATCATATTATTGAACTTGATTATGGTGATTTGCACGATTAGTGCGTGTCTACTCCCTCCCGATAGAGCCAGCATCAATGATCACCTAAAATAAACAAACAAAGCAAGAATGAGTCCGTGACTCAGCAAGTACAGTGAATAAATGAACATACTACAGGTACGAATAAGACCTCATCATTAAAGAATGCGAACATACCCCAAATGAGTGTATGAATGAATAGAATGAATGGATTTAATGAAAAGAATGGACTGCGCACATGCTTATACCGGTATAGCTAGTGACACACCCGTCGGTGTGCACTTAAGCCCGTATTTATCGAAATACGGGGATCCAAAATACCGTATGAAGAACGTTTCATACGGGTGTCCAAAACTGCCCACATTGGAATGGTGCGACTTCACATGCCCATACTGGAATTGATGGGACTTTAGACTCCACTCCCGTGGAGCTCCACTCCCGTGGACGGAACATGAACATGGATGCATTAATGAACATAAGTATTATGACTAACATCATCTGCACACATATGAAAGAACATACGCAAGGAACATAATCCTTGGAACCTCTTGTATTCTTTAACCTCCACTCCCGTGGACGGAACATGAATATTGAAGCTTCTCTTATATCGAACAAAGCATAATATTAAACATCGAGCATCCAGTAATTACAATTCACACAAAAGTCAATGTACTTGCCTTCCGCGAAGCACTGCGGTAGTAGGTAAAGAAGATGTCCCTAAACCGAAGCCTCTCTGCCTACAGAAGTAAGTAACCGATATAAATACAACATATAACAAAGCGCTTCCATTAACGTTCTACAACGCCTTCCCGACAATCCACAATTAACTAATTAGCTCTAATCTGAAAACTGACTACTCAGGCACAACCCGAAACTGGACAGCAGAACGGTAAAAATCATATCTATTGGTCTGGAACTCGGAATGAGGTGAAACCAATTTCTATGGATTCTTAACTGACATATCTACAATACTCTAGTTGACAAAGTAACCCAATTCGGCCAATTTAATTTACTGATAGATAACTGAAACAGCAGTACAGAATCTGTCTACACAAATAAGACAGCAGTATGCAAACGATCATAACTTTTAATCTACAACTCCGAATTGAGTGTTATTTAACAATATCAAAAGCTAAGACCAAGGCCTACAATAACCTAGTTGGGTGAAAGCCCTGAATTTTCCACTAACACACTCATATTTTAAAAGACAACTTGACAGTTTATTCTCGTCAGGATTCAGGACATCAGAGACTAAAACTAGCATAACTTTTTACCCGTACATCGGAATTCAGTGCTCTTGGCGGCCACCGAAAGCTAAGAACAAAACCTAAATAACTCTAGGATATCAAAATCCCTAATTCTGCCTCTAAACACACAAAACAGGCCACGCAAGAAACTGGACAGAATTGAATTTACAGAAGACAGAACTTGATCCGATCAAACCTAATCAAATTCGCCTCTACGATTAACCCAACAACAAAAACGACATTCGTTACCCTTGAGAACACCCAGGGAGACGACGAAGAATCCTTGAAGGAGCTCCTCTCCTTCTTGAACAGCAGCCCCGGAAAACCCCTCCTTCCTTTGCAAAAACCGGCGGCAATGCGGTTCAGCACTAGGAGGGAGTTGGCTCCAAGAGGTAGGGAGGTGCAGCACCAATGGGAGGAGGCGCCAAGAGGAGGAGGAGGCAGGGGCGCAAGGGAGACGGAGGGATAGGGGCGGCGGCCACAGGAGGGAGGAGTGGGAGAAGTGGGAGAGGTGGGGGTGCTAGGGTTTGTGCACCCCCCTTTGGCCGGCGAACTAATGGGCCTTTGGCCCCCCCCCCAAAGGCCTTGCGGCTACCCCCTCTTGGGTCTACAAAGCCCTCTCTTGGGCCTGCTGGCCAAAGGCCCAGACCCAAAGCTGGAAGAACAGGCGAAATGCCGGAAATTTCTCCTTTTAAGTTGAATTCGAAATAAAACCACATTGTTTTTCGTCCTAAACAGAAACGAGATATTACATTCTACCCCCCTTAACAAGATTCGACCTCGAATCCTCACACAGCTCTACGCGAAAGAACAACCACAACTAAGAACTAACGACGGTGAACAGATACTCGTTGTGAACAAAACCAGATAACGCTCACCCCAAGCGAATCTCCAACTCCCAAGTAGCCTCTCTCTCGGGCTGAAAATTCCACAACATAACGACGTAACACGACGTCTGATCTAACACTCAACCCAGTGTTTCCAGGTACACTCGTCGGACAAAACTCGAAGGTAAGATCTCACTCGATGGTCAACGGCGCAAACAAAACCTCAAACTCTGGATCTCCCAGGTACTCACTCAACACGAGAACATACAAGACGTTACGTACTCCGCGCACGGACTCGTGACAGTCCTGGCGATACGCCAACTAACGAAAACAACCCAATGCACCTTGGGTTAACCTTCCCATTGATGCCGAACCACACAACATGCACATAGAACGCGGAACTCTTGTTCCACCTCTCAATTGAACTCTTCACTCAAAACAAGGATCACCTCCTTTAACCAGAAACATACAATCGAATTATTTTTAAGCAAACTCTTTTACCGGCAAAACACATCTGAATAAGAAAGATTCACATCACAACTATACGTTACTAACTGGGTACTGAAGAGTAAAATCCAGAAATCAGAATTTCATCAAGAAAACCTTTCCACCTTCCAAGTGGCAGTCTGCGAATAAACATCACGAAAACCAGAGGAGGAATCATTTTAAATGCCCAAATCAAAAACTTTTTTATTCTTCCTGAACCGATAAGAACCACACATACCAAAATCGAGTCAAACTCGACTTACGAAAGACATTGGTCAACAGCACAAAGCTCAAGCGAGAATAAAGAAAATGCTTCACTAATCAAGAAGACATCTTTTTCCTTAGTTTCACGTTTTGGAATAAAATATCTCTCCAACCTTGGAATTCGAATTCATCGCATACCACACGGTCTCAAACCACTTCATTTAACATCCTCAAATTAGGCTTAAACCGAAATACATCATCACCTCCAACTCTCAAGAATAACACGTCAGAATCCTCAGTACACCCGCTCATGAACTACATCAGAAGGGTTCTATCGACAATCATTCCACTACTCGAATACTCGATTTCTATCTCCTCTACACACAAATCTTTGGGCGACCAAAAGTCTAGCATGAAAATGAAAAGCCCAAATTTAACCTCCAAGACCCCTACAACGAATTCCTCTTATAACACATGGTGAAATCATCGGATTAAATCTCTAACATCCCCACAATTCCGACATACTCACTCATTGACATCATCAGGAATCACTCACACAACATCGCCAAACTTTCCAATTGTGTTACTCTATTAAATTGATTAAGGTTTCCATACCTTTGATAATCCCCAACATTTCAACATGAACCAAAGTTCTAGAACTACACTATACCATAGGTCCTACTTAGTCGAACACTATACAGTTTTACTTCGAAGCCATACACTCCATCTGAATCAACTTCCCTCCAAGAGGTTCAGGTCAAAACCAACCTATCTTTTATTACTCCTCCAATAGCTTGGTAGCAAAATCTCACCCCTACAATCACTTAACCACCACCAAACAATTGACAACTTACGCTTTGTAAAACTTTCCAACACAAAACTGTTGATCTTTTCTCAAAAGAAAGAGGCGAACAAGGACAAATTTCACCACACAGGGAAAAAAAATGTTGCTGCTCACAGTGAGCACGAAACCAAAAGAAATAAACTGTAATGAAGATCGGGAAAGCGAAAGTTGAGTTCACAATGAGGGCACACATCCTCGAAAGGGAATAGCAAATAACCACCAATAAGAAAAATGACATCGCGATTGAAACTCGACAACTCTTGAGTGAAAAGAGCAATAGTTTATGAACAATTCAAATAACCACAAGTTACAAAACTTGACTCAAATTCTCAAATATTCCTACTGCACTCTTTCCTTTAACACTGAAATTAATTCTTTGACTAACATCGCTTTGTCACAACGAACAAGATAAGGTCTTTAGTCCAAACCACAAGGACTAATTAAGAACCAATAAAATTCTTCAATACATTATATTTGTTCAGAATAGTTCAACTACACAAGAAACATGAGATCCAAATAATCTCAGCCACCAAACTCGAAACATTTCCAATTACAGGATTTCGCGAAAAGCAAATAGATTATTCTCCTCTTAAAGGAACCAACATATCTTCTTTGATTGCAACCTCATGTTGCCAACTCAGACCAAAGAGCCTTTAAAATTAAATCACACCAATCTCTTAAGAAGCAACAGGACAATCCAATACCTTAATTTATTTAAAATAATTTCAACTACCAGATAATTCATGAGTTCCAAAATATCATGAAAGCTAAACTTGAAATATTCTCATCTGAACGATATCACCGAAGGCAATCAAATTACTACAGGTATTAACATCAATCTCACAACAACAATTAGAAAACACTTCGAAAGACCCACGTGAAAAGAATGGGTTGATTCTTTCTCAAAAGAAGAGACATATGGAAACGATTTTCACCAACTAGAAAACTCATCTACCACTCGTACTGAACACAGGGCCAAGGGAAAAAAACCAATTAGGCAATGAACTCATAGAACATAAGTGGAGTCCACAGTTGAAAGAATAAGCCTCACAAGAAGAGAATATCGAGCCTTAACAGATAAGAACAAATAAGTATTCAAGATCGAAGCACTTGCATCACTGAAGAACCATTATAACTTTGTAACATATCGTTACTCGATAAACTTCATTTACCACATAAAGCCTGAACCCCCAAAAGATTTAAGAACACAAAACTTGAATTTTGATCATTTAGGAAATATCACCATGTTTGATCAAATTACTACGAGAATTAACCTCATTCTCACATTTTGACGATTTAATAACCAGATTATGCTAAGCAATAACAATATCACAATGCACGCTATCAAAGACTACTTACAAAATTCATCTACTCATCTGTTGGTGTTGCTCAACTCCTTCTTCAGCACTCATTAACAATTGATGATTGTACTAATCATGTGTGTACATAAGGTACTAATTCCATTTGCAATCACATAACCATATAAACATAGATTCACATTTCACCTTTGTTCAGAAATCATTTCAAACATGACTAAAGATTCAGTAACATAATTTTCTATAAACAAGGTTTCACGAATCGATACACGGCACCCATCGGTCCTTTATACAAGTTTCAACAATTTTAGCATACCAGGAAATAGATAAATCTAGCTCTTAAGTAAGATCTATAGGTTCTGAACAGATATGGACAGTCTTTATTTAACATATAGCATGTATCAAATACAAGGATATTTCAGATTAATCAATTTCACTTTCATAGATGGTAGTTAAGAATAATTGATTGCACCATGCTAATAACCCGACTTGGTAACTCATATCATAACAATTTATTCGTTTAGTTATAACTTCTCATTTTAAGCATGGTAAGTCATCACAAAAGGATTCTAACGCCTTACTTCAGCAAAAGAGAGACTTCAAACCTCAACGCTCGAAGTAATCCAAAAGAAACACATAAAGCCAAAGCTTTCCCATGCAAACAAACTTACAGCGGGAAACTCTCACTAACCAAGTTATCAAACGAGTAAATGAGTCATTCTTTTTCAATGAGAAAGAATGAGTAACCATGAAAACATCAATCTTGCCAATTGACAACGACCACAAGTAGTAAAAGCAACTCAACAGTCGAAAAGCCATAATTATTTAAGAGAACCAAGAGGGATCTATTGAAAACCATAAACTATCATGAACCACAAACCCAGGAGAAATTCATCAACCACCATAGGACAAGAATTGCCAAATTCAGAATTCAAGGAAGAGAACAACTTTCTAAAGCAACTCACGCTTAACACCTGAAACTATGGTACTCGGGGTATCTACTCCCCTGTCCACCTATCACGAACGGTGGTGTACCCTGGTGAATCCCAGAGCAACAACCACGACCTCAACTTCTTAACATCCGTTAACAACACGCTTCACCAAAATACTCCATTATGAATATACAGGATCATCTCATGACAATCATAGTATTAGTTCATAGATATAGAATATCATAGCAAATCACAGATTAACAACAAGAATGATAGTACAGAAACAATTCAAGAACAGTTCAACATGATGAAACACGCCACTAGAAATACGAATACGATGGATTACCCAAACCCCACCTACTGTGCACAGTGTGTCATTTTAATAACTTAATTACCATGGACCTAAAACCCGCTCTGATACCAACTGTAACACCCTAGCTATTCGGAAGCCAAGATGTCACCTAAATCATCTAACATACAACCATAATGCGGAAGAATTTGAATAATATCAACTAATGATATAAAGAAATCACTACTTAATAGAACCATGGCATGACAATAGTCTGAATTCAAGCAAGTGTAACGAAGGATGATCGAAGATCACAAGCAATACATAATCAATCATAACATGGAGAAGGTATCCTTCCTTCACCACTTAAAGTTATTTATTACAGTTCATCCCTTAACGAATGAAAGATAGAAACTAAATCATATTGTTGAACTTGATTATGGTGATTTGCACGATTAGTGTGTGTCTACTCCCTCCCGATAGAGCCAGCATCAATGATCACCTAAAATAAACAAACAAAGCAAGAATGAGTCCGTGACTCAGCAAGTACAGTGAATAAATGAACATACCACAGGTACGAATAAGACCTCATCATTAAAGAATGCGAACATACCCCGAATGAGTGTATGAATGAATAGAATGAATGGATTTAATGAAAATAATGGACTGCACACATGCTTATACCGGTATAGCTAGTGACACACCCGTCGGTGTGCACTTAAGCCCGTATTTATCGAAATACGGGGATCCAAAATACCGTATGAAGAACGTTTCATACGGGTATCCAAAACTGCCCACATTGGAATGGTGGGACTTCACTTGCCCATACTGGAATTGATGGGACTTTAGACTCCACTCCCGTGGAGCTCCACTCCCATGGACGGAACATGAACATGGATGCATTAATGAACATAAGTATTATGACTAACATCATCTGCACACATATGAAAGAACATACGCAAGGAACATAATCCTTGGAACCTCTTGTATTCTTTAACCTTGTCACAGCCCCAACAATTAAAATGGATTAATATGTATTTCATTAGCGTGCATTATTGAATTCAAACCATTTCCTAATATATTGCACTTGGAAAATCTGTTAAAAAAATGAACATACCCTTCAAAGTTTGAAATTCAATTCAAATCAGAAATAAAAAGTTTTGATCATCATCTGGAAACAATTTATTCAAATACTACATTAATTATTGAGAATAAATATAATTTTTTCCAGAATTTTGGAATTAGGTTGAACCTAATGAAAATTCAAACCAACTTAATAGACATACAACATGTTTGAATTTAAATATCACAAAATATATTATGAACAGTGGGGTTTCATAATTTTTATGGGAACTATATACTCCCAAGAACCCCACAAATTATTTCATGATTTTAGGAGATTTCTTTCTAATTATAAACCCGGTCAAAGTTGCTAGACAGATTTTAAATCACAGTCAAACCTTAACCTAAAACCCTAAACCTCGGTACTATTCCTCGGGCCCGAGTCCAATTTGCATGGTTCAACCGAACCACCTAAGCGCACCACTGCGAGCCGTCAGATAGAAGCTCAACGCTCCAGATCACTTACCGCTTCACCCCGCACTACTTACCTTTTTCAAATCCCAACCGTTCGATTCAGATCCGAGGATCCCTAGTGGGCCACGTTCCCCATCTTGCGCGTGAACGGAGAGCCGCTGACCTGTGGGCCCGCTTGTCGGTTCGTCTTCCTCCTATCACCTCAGACTCGAGCTCCAACGCCACGCGCTCGAGTTTCCTATTTCGGCCGTTGGGGAGATTCTTACTCCGTGAATCCACCGCCTCCATCCACCACTCCGGTGTGTTCCTCGCCTAACACCGCCTCTGCTCCGTTATCTCCCCATGCATAAGACCCCTCAGAACCCTAGAATTCACTCACTCTTCCTCTCGGTGGCTGAGGAAGGGGAAGCTAGCTTGAGCTCATTTCTCAGTAAGCTTCCCACCTCAGGTACCCTCGGTTCCTCCTTTGCATGCCTTGTCCATTTTGCTAATGCGAGCCTCTCGTTGCTTGTAGTTCTTGTTCACACATCGTGCTCTCGCGACTCTGGAACACGCACCGAGTGACATCCTCGTGCCATTTCTCACTTCCAGGAGGTATGGTCCTCAACCCACCGCGTCATCTTACATGCCTTAGACCACTAATCTAAACCCCTCAATCGATTTCTTGGATTCACGACAGGATCTCAGTGAATTGAAGATTTGACCATTTTCGGCCGTAGCCCAACCTCTTCATCTCCACTTCATTTTGGTAAGCTATCTTTCAATTCCTTGCTCTTATAGCTTGACCTTGAGTTCTGGAGCTGATCCAAGCACTCACGGCCTTGGTTTTGCTCGGGAATCCTCTCCTCGTGGCCGTGTTGCCCGCCGTCTTCTCGGCAAGACCGACAAGCCTCGGCCGACTTCCGGCTTCCTCAAGCCCTCTCCTAGCTCGGTAGTTTCCTCATGCCCCTAGGAGCATAAGCATGTGTACATTTGCTCGAGCAGCGTTCAAATCGGCGTAGCTCCTTTTGCAGTATTTAGTAGCGCCGCTCGCCGTCGGCTAGCCGCCGTTCTGGGCCGGCTCAGTCGTCGGGACTACTCCCATTAGGAGCGCCTTGCTATTCTCCATCTGTCCATGCTCTTGGTTCACGCCGCCGTGGCCGGGATCGCCGGCAAGCCGCCGGTGAAGCGCGCGGGATGAAATCCCGTTGTCGTACGCCGACCGTCACTGTAGCAAATGATTACGAGTTAATGGCAATCATTAGTAATTAAACGTTGTCTTAAACCTCCTTACTCAGTCGCTTACATGCGGGCCCCACCCACAGAAAACAACACGTTGGTAAACGTTGGAGCCACTGACGTGTGGGCCCAAAAATTTAAACACGTGCGATGTATTGGCGCTCTTCCTTGCACTTGGATCGTTGTGGACCGTCCGATGCGATATCGACGGTCCAGATTGGTGGCTTTTCGGAACTTCCGATTACGCTACGATCATGGGCGTCGATCCGAATCTCGATCTAGATTCGTTGAGACATTCGGACCGTCCTATTGCACTTCGACTGTGGACCGTTGGATCTTGATCCAACGGCTCGCGATCCTAGCTCTGAGTGGTGCGTGACTGCGCCTCGCCGTGGGCCGCTGACGAGCGGGCCCGCTGGTCCAGTGACTGCGGCTAGTGCTGCACTCGGTGAGAAAAGTATAAAACGCTTTATGAAATCCGAAATCGGTTAATTTACACACTGAGAAATTGTTTTAACTTCTAAAATGCATAACTATTTCTTAATAACTCCAAATCACATGAAACCATACGGAAAATTTCACTTTTAGTAGACTTTATATTAAAATTAGTTTCAAACTTGTCTCTGTAACAGAGAGTATTAATTGGAGATTGATCCATTAAAACCATTATTTGTACAATAGAAAAATGACTGATAACTTCAAAAATGCATAAGTAATTATTGGAAGCTCCAAAAACAGTGAGACCACTTTTGGTAATTTTCATTTTCAGTAAACTTAATTCTAAAAATGGTCTCCACATTACCTCTATCACAGAAACTATTTTTGGGAGAATATACTCCTTAACTCCATTATTTGTATACTATAAAAGGCTGATAACTTGGAAAATCAATAACTAAATCATAAGAACTCCAAATGGGACAAACTCAACTATTCTGAACTTGTATTAATATTACCTATTTACCTATGTAATCCTTTACCCCACCACTGTTCTACAAAATTTCACCTCATAATTAAATTACATAAATGACGACTTATTGAAATCAAGTTCAAACCATTATAACTTTCACATGCTAAATCAAAATGAAATAATTCTTTCACCTAAAATCCTTTAAAATCATGACCTAACTACTGTAGAAAAACCATGCATTTTTGAGCATTTTGGTTTTTGAGTTGTTTTCTCGGTATTTATTTGATGTTATAATTATATAGATCCCGAGCATATTGACATCGACACTTACGCTACTGAGAGCGAGCAGCTACTGTACCAGCAAGGCAAGCATCATTTGAACTTTCTTTTGCATCATATTTGATCCCAGTTTTGGTTAAGATAGTGCAATGATAATTGCTTGCATGCTATTTTGATTATGTCAATATCTTTGTGATGTGTAGTTTAGTTATGTCCTATGCTTGAGGTTAATCTTGAATTATGCCAACCCCTATATGCTTAAGATAGGATGTGTGAATTGTGGAGTATAGAATTGCTTAGCCATGCAAGTCTAGATACGGTAGTTCGATCGTCGGGAATAACCCGGCGGTTTTGGGATACACACAACCCTTACCTTATGTTTTTTTACTTCAGATCTTTGTAGCTGTTTTATGAGTAAAACCTTGTCATTTTTAAATGAGATTTGGTCCGGACAAGTGTTGGTTAGTGATGGTGTCTTTGTGCACGAGAATTGGGTATGTGGAATGACTTGTCTGGACAATTGAGGACCGAACTTTGTAACGTCGTTAATTCAAGTACACTCGTCTTTGCCACACGCGGTGTATGGGTGCCGTATGGTTAAGTAGGGGAGGTTTTATTGTGTTAAGTCCTTGGTGGTGTAAGGGCATAGCGACCAGTGAAATCCTATGTTCTTTGAGGAGCCGATGTAATCCTTTATAGTGTGCAAGGAGCACCAATTCTTTTGTTTTGATTGCGTCGGTATTTCCAATATAACTTGTGAGCCCCTAGCAAGTGCTATCGGGCGCTTGTACTAGGCAAGGAACCATCTCACAAGGGGACTTAGCTCAATAGGGCTTTCTTCTTTGAAAATGACTATATCTTGATTTACAGCGGCATACCATCGGAAGTGTGCTATTTCGGGGGCCTCGGAGGCTTACGGGCTAATCAAGTCGTGTGGGTAAAGTAGTACACCTGCAGGTATAAATCTATTCGAATAGCCGTGTCCACGGTTATGGACAACCGCTTGAGTTCGGGAGTTACTATTGTTAGACTTTTAATTAAAATTGTGGTTGAACTTGGTATTCGTCATGAACGGGATGTTCATGTGCTTAGTACATCAAGGTGGGCTGCCACCTTGGTCTTGGTATGATTCAATTGTTTATCACTGAAATGCTTTACTACATGTTTTTACTTCTACTTCAAATCTGATTTTAAATGGGCATATGAAAAACTAGTATGTGTAGGATGTTAATGGTTGCGTCTTTTTCGCAAAACTAAACCAATATGAGCCATCCTTTGAATGACCCTTATGCATATCTATTTTATTTGTGTAAGACTTGCGAGTACACTTGTACTCACCGGATGCTTCTTTGGCCTTTTCGGTGAGGAAGGTTATGATTATGATGATCTCACTAGTGTTGACTTGGGCGACACTAATGAGTAGTGTGCTACCATTTAACTCCCGATCGGTTGCCGATGGGTGATGGGCATACTGCTTGTTGGTCTTTTGCTTTATCTACTTAATTCCGCTGCTACTTGATAGTCTACTTTAAATTTGGCCGGTCGGCCGTTTGTAATAAGCTGTAGATCTTAACTATCGTGCAATATGTCTTTTATCTTTGATGTATGCGTTGTATGGATGTAATCAACGTTGGATGAAAGCATGAGTATATTGGTCGTTGATCTTGGGAGCCAATATATATCATACTCGTTGTTGATGAATTCCCATTTGACTCACCAAGGGTAGTGCTTCGAATCGAGGGAGAACCGACAATCATGTAGCGCTCGCAAGGGAGCAGCGCGTATGATCGTTGAGGCTCCAATATTTGGCTAAGTCTCCCACTTGGATAGAGTTAAATTGGAATTCATTTACCGGAGACCCGTAATTATGTCCCTAAGACCTTATCTAATCTCGGTCTTATGGAGATAATTACCGGGGTCCCCACAAACCTCCACTCCCGTGGATATTCCACTCCCGTGAACGGAACATGAATATTGAAGCTTCTCTCATATCGAACAAAACACAATATTAAACATCGAGCATCCAGTAATTACAATTCACACAAAAGTCAATGTACTTGCCTTCCGCGAAGCGCTGTGGTAGTAGGTAAAGAAGATGTCCCTAAACCGAAGCCTCTCTGCCTCTGAGTAAGTACCCGATATAAATACAACATATAACAAAGCGCTTCCATTAACGTTCTACAACGCCTTCCCGACAATCCACAATTAACTAGTTAGCTCTAATCTGAAAACAGACTACTCAGGCACAACCCGAAACTGGACAGCAGAACGGTAAAAATCATATCTATTGGTCTGGAACTCGGAATGAGGTGAGACCGATTTCTATGGATTCTTAACTGACATATCTACAATACTCTAGTTGACAAGGTAACCCAATTCGGCCAATTTAATTTACTGACAGATAACTGAAACAGCAGTACAGAATCTGTCTACACAAATAAGACAGCAATATGAAAATGATCATAACTTTTAATCTACAACTCCGAATTGAGTGTTCTTTAACAATATCAAAAGCTAAGACCAAGGCCTACAATAACCTAGTTGTGTGAAAGCCCTGAATTTTCCATTAACACACTAATATGTTAAAAGACAACTTGACAGTTTATTCTCGTCAGGATTCTGGAGAGCAGAGACTAAAACTAGCATAACTTTTTACCCGTACATCGGAATTCAGTGTTCTTGGCGGCCACCGAAAGCTAAGAACAAATACTAAATAACTCTAGGAGATCAAAATCCCTAATTCGGCCTCTAAGCACACGAAACAGGCCACGCAAGAAACTGGACAGAATTGAATTTACAGAAGACAGAACTTGATCCGATCAAACCTAATCAAATTCGCCTCTACGATTAACCCAACAACAAAAACGACATTCGTTACCCTTGAGAACACCCAGGGAGACGACGAAGAATCCTTGAAGGAGCTCCTCTCCTTCTTGAACAGCAGCCCTACAAAACCCTTCCTTCCTTTGCAAAAACCGGCGGCAATGCGATTCGGCACTAGGAGGGAGTTGGCTGCAAGAGGTAGGGAGGTGCAGCACCAATGGGGGGAGGCGCCAAGAGGAGGAGGAGGCAGGGGCGCAAGGGAGAGGGAGGGATAGGGGCGGCGGCCACAGGAGGGAGGAGTGGGAGAAGTGGGAGAGGTGGGGGTGCTAGGGTTTGTGCACCCCCCCTTTGGCCGGCCAACTAATGGGCCTTTGGGCCCCCCCAAAGGTCTTGCGGCTACCCCCTCTTGGGTCTACAAAGCCCTCTCTTGGGACTGCTGGCCAAAGGCCCAGGCCCAAAGCTGGAAGAACAGGCGAAACGCCAGAAATTTCTCCTTTTAAGTTGAATTCGAAATAAAACCACATTGTTTTTCGTCCTAAACAGAAACAGGATATTACACCCATCCTCCCCATCCCACCTCTTCTCCTCTCCTCGACCTCCAACGATGCTAGCACCACCATCTGCTTATCCTCCTAAGCTCTTCTCCCTCGGTGACCTCCATGCCACCGCCAAGGCCCACACAAACACCTCGCTTGGCCTCTCCTCCCGCTCCTCTTCTCCCTCGGCGACCTCCACGCCGCCACCAAGGCCTGCCCGGATGCCTCGCACGGCCTCTCCTATTACTCCTCCATCTTCCGCCTACTCACCCTCCACCTCCACCTCCACCATCTGTGACACTCGATCGCTATCGGTGCAAAGTCACCGCCAGGACCCTGCTGCTCCACTCCAAAATTCTTTGCCATCAATCCACATCCACCAAATTCCTCTCATATCTAGCTTTAAGACCACCGCAAGAAGCCCCTAGATGCCATCTTCCCTTCTTCTTAGAAACCGGCTGCTGTCGAGACTAGCAGCACCACTACTAGTGCATGCACGTGCGCCGCCACAGGCATCTCACTGCCCTGTCGCATTCCTGGCCACAACACCCGTGTCACCACCTCCACCTGGGCCTCTTGAGTCCGTTCCAAGTGTCGCCTTGTCGATTGGTCGCCAGTAGTTCGACGTCACCATGCAGCTCCGTCACACCGTCAACCTCACCGTCACAGGCTCATCACTAGCCATCCTCGCCCTAGCTCAGGCCACATATGGTCTCCCCATGTCTAAGCCGTGACGGGGGGCGGAGCCTGCGGCGCCGCAAAGGAGGCCCAAGGGGGTGAAGCTTGCAAGCACAAGGCGGAGCCAGAGCCAGAAGCCGTGCGGGGGGTTGCCTGGGCCGTAGCTGGGCCGGGGCAGCCCTCCAGCTACGGGTGGCTAGGTCGGGGAAGGCCGCGGCTGCAAGGGCATCGGAGCAAGGGGTGGGCAAATGCGGGGGAGACTGTGGGTGACCGAGTTGGTTCACCGCCGCCAGTCCACTTCAGCCTGTCTACATTTGCATTAGTGAGACCCCCTCGTCCCGTGGATGCTAGTGCTCACCTTCCTTCTCCCCTTATCCCTCCCTGTCGTCGTCGCCCTTTGTCTTTCCTACGCTTGGCTGTGAGAACCCTAAAACTTCAATTAATCTGAACAACAATAAACAGTAATTAGCAGTAAATTATAGACTAAATAAGAACAAATGCCAACACAGTTTAATACAAGATTAGATTATCAAGAGTTTACAATGTGACTTTTAAAGAAAAAGTAAAATGTTAATACAAGCTCAGAGTCAATTACAAGAATTCATTACAAGCAGAAGTAAAACATTAAAACAATCTCTGAATTAATTACAAGAATTCGTTACACCGGAACAAAATAAAAATTAAAAGAGCGATTAAAATTACAAATGAAACTTCTGCATGCTTGGTAGTCTCAAACCATTTGCATCCTCTGTCCGTGTATTGCCAGTAAGTAGAGCCTTCCCCGCCAACCCTCAATCCTGCCACCATTCTATTCCCTGTAAGTAAAAGCCAAAAGACCAAGAGCAAACCAAAACCAATAAAGGGGAGTAATAAGAAGAAAGAAGGACTGTCGTCAGATAGCTTGAAGCTCATCAAGGTTCCCAGACTGTCTAGGGCCAACCGGCATCCTCTCACGTCTGTGGATTTCATCACTCGGCATTTAGCAAAACCCAACATCCACTTTTCTGACTTATCTCAACCGTAGAAAATCCATCGCATAGTGCCCAATGGACAGTTGGTCCATGCCATTTACGCAACCAAATAGCCCCCACAGAGAGTAGAGAAGATAAGGTAAGGACAAACCGAGCAAGGCACAAGAGGGAGAGAGAACCCCATCATAGCCAAGCCTCACATAAAAGCACAGCCAAGCCAAACATTTCCACCCTATACAACCAGCCTCAACCAAGAAAGGGAGAGAGAGCCAGCACACTGCCACCCCCTCCCCCCGATAGAGCAAGGGAGCAAGCCAAAGAAAGCACTCTCAGCCCCCTCATCACCCACATGCCAACAAGAGGGAGGTCAAGGAAGAAAGCAGGAGGCAAGGAGGAGCTGAGAAGATAGAGGACAGCTGATGGAGACGGGGTGCCCGATCTTTCAATGAGATTGATAACTATCGATTTTGGGTGGAGGTGACTCTCGCGATCCGACTACAACCGTACGACGACGCCTGCGCCTTAGCAATCGTTGAACCAACTCCGCGACGTTATTGGCCGTCTTTGGAAGCGCGATCAACTGAACACGAGGTTCAATTCCTGCGAGCAATCGAAGAACTAGCAAGAATAAGATGTATGCAATCTGATATTGCGAATAAGATTGTAGTATAGATGGTATTGAAAACAAAAGTGGGATCTGAAGGTTGTCTTGACGGTGGTCGTCGACACTGGCGAAGAAGCAGTTTGCACAATGGCTAAACCTAAATTCAACGAAATCCAAGTTCTAGCCAGGGGGACGGCGGCTCCTATATGGGAAGATGACCAGGGGTGGCAGCCAGAGAAGTGGACGCACGCCCCTAGGGTTACAAGGCCCATGGGCCTAAGAGGAGGTGGCGCAACACACTTTTTGACTCGGTAAAAAAATAGATGTGGATTGTTTTGTTTATTGTGGCCAGCTCGGTTGGAATTTGAAGCTGAGGTTGGATCCATTGGAAAGTAGACTTGATAAGCTTTCAATGAAGTCCAAGAACGTCCCAATCGAAGTCCGTATGAAGAAGTTACGGCCGTTTGAACTTAGTGTTGTCGCAGCAGTCCGAATTCGAATTCAGAACGAGCCCAACTCGAACTCTTGCTTGGCTCAGACCCAAAGTGACGTGATGTCCTCCATTATGCCTCCTATGCTTGTCCATGACTCCACATACCTCTCCTTGGTCCTTTCCCACGTTCCTAAGCACAATTAATTCACTTGCATTAGGTAGCGATCTATTCTCAGTAATATATAACCCTATGAACGAATTCACCTGGTGATTAATTTGGCGAGCACGAGATCGAGTAATTGGTCCTTGTAACATTGGTTGTGGATCAGCTGTGTGTGTAGGCGCGGTTGTATCCAAGTTAGGGATGTCCTCATCATCCTCCCCTTCTTGCATTTGAGTCGTCCTCGACTCAAGCTCATCCTCTTCTCCCAAGTATGGCTTCAAATCTGCAATGTTAAATGTGGGACTAACCCCAAAATCTACAGGCAGGTCAAGTTTTTATGCATTATCATTAATCTTTTCTAACACTTTAAAAGGACCATCAGCTCGAGGAATCAATTTTGACTTTCTCAATTCAGGGAACCTATCTTTTCTCAAGTGCAACCAAACAAGATCTCCTGATTCAAAAGTTAAATGTTTTCTCCCCTGACTACCAGCAAGTTTATATTTAGCATTCATGCGCTCTATATTCTCCTTAGTTGTCTCATGCATTTTTAAAATCAATTCAGCACGTTGTTTAGCATCAAAGTTCAATTTATCCGAAGATGGAATAGGCATTAAATCAATAGGAGCACGAGGCACAAAACCATAAACAACTTCGAAAGGGCACATCTTTGTGGTAGAATGTAATGAACGATTGTAAGCAAACTCAATATGAGGCATGCATGCTTCCCACAATTTTAAGTTCTTTTTCAACACAGCCCTAAGCATTGTAGATAAAGTGCTATTCACAACTTCAGTTTGTCCATCAGTTTGGGGATGACAAGTAGTAGAAAATAACAGTTTAGTCCCCAATTTAGCCCATAAAGTTCTCCAAAAGTGGCTAAAGAATTTAGCATCACGATCTGAAACTATAGCATTAGGCACACCATGCAATCGAACAACTTCACGAAAGAATAAATCAGCAATATTGGCAGCATCATTGCTCTTATGACAGGGTATAAAGTGAGCTATCTTAGAAAATCTATCAACAACCACGAATATACTATCGCTCCCCTTCTTTGTTCTAGGCAATCCTAAAACAAAGTCCATCGAAATATCTTCCCATGGAACGTTGGGAACTGGTAGAGGCATGTATAAACCATGAGGATTAAGTCGTGACTTAGCTCTTTGACATGTAGTGCAGCGAGCAACGTAACGCTCGACGTCTCGTCTCATCTTTGGCCAAAAGAAATGATCAACAAGTATATCCTCTGTTTTCTTCACGCCAAAGTGTCCCATCAGCCCGCCTCCATACGCTTCCTGTAACAACAACAAACGAACGGAGCTAGCTGGAATGCATAGCTTGTTAGCTCTAAACACAAACCTGTTATTAATGACAAATTTTTTCCACGTTTTTCCTTCTTTACAATTCAACAATATATCTGTAAAATCAGCATCATGCACATATTGCTCTTTAATAGTCTCCAATCCAAAAATTTTGAAGTCACGTTGTGAAAGCATGGTATATCTCCTAGACAAAGCATCAGCAATAACTTTCTCCTTTCCCTTCTTGTGTTTTATGACATAAGGAAAAGACTCAATAAATTCAACCCACTTTGCATGTCTACGGTTCAATTTACTTTGACTTCGAATATGCTTTAAAGATTCATGATCAGAATGTATAACAAATTCTTTGGGCCATAAATAATGTTACCAAGTTTCCAAAGTTCGAAATAGTGCATATAATTCCTTATCATAAGTAGAATAGTTCAAACTAGGCCCACTCAATTTCTCACTGGAGTATGCTATAGGTTTACCTTCTTGTAGCAATACGCCACCTAAACCAAGTCCGCTGGCATCACAATCTAGTTCAAAAGTCTTATTAAAGTCAGGGAGTTGGAGTAGTGGTGCATGTGTTAACTTATCTTTCAGTGTGGTGAAGGCGTTCTCCTGTGCGGCGCACCAAACAAATGGCACGCCATTCTTGGTGAGCTCATTCAATGGTGCAGCGATGGTGCTGAAATCCTTCACGAAGCAACGGTAGAATCCAGCAAGTCCTAAAAAGCTTCGTACCTGTGTGACTGTGTTAGGAGTCGGTCAACTCTGTATTGCTTCAATCTTGGCTTGATCAACTTCAATTCCCTGTGGAGTAACAACATCGCCAAGAAATGCGACTCGATCGGTGCAAAAGGTGCACTTCTCAAGGTTACCAAATAAACGTGCATCACGTAAGGCATTAAAAACAACACGTAAATGGTCAAGATGTTCCTCTAAGTATTTGTTGTATATCAATATGTCATCAAAATAAACCACCACAAATCTACCAATGAAAGCACGCAAAACCTAGTTCATTAGTCTCATGAAGGTGCTAGGTGCATTAGTTAATCCAAAAGGCTGTAACAGCCCTAACTTAGGGTTTGTATTTCAAATGTAAAATTTTGAGGAGAAATAAAAACTTTTGTTGCCTCTTCAAAATCATTTGAAAGTTTCTACATTTTTCCCTAGCAATTTCCATTTTCTAGAATTAAATTCTTGTGAATGGAAATTGTTGTCAGACATTCTTAGCCTTCAAACTTGTGATCATCCCTAGGAATATTTTCCTGTCATCTTGATCATCCTATCTACCTCCCTGAATTATTTCACAATTTTTAGATTTTGTTTGCTATTTCAAATGGCCAAGTCAACTCTGTTTGAAATCTGGTCAAACTCCCTGTACAGCAGCTTGTGAATTTTCTCTAGAACAATGCAGTGCATAAAAGTTCTGGAAAAATTATACAAGGTTGTCCTCTGTCCCTAGTAGCTACCATAAAAATTTCGAAATTTTTGGAGCTCAGGAGTTACCTCTAAAAATTCTCCAAACCCTCTCAGCCTTTTAAAACTTCAAATCAGTATTCACTGTTTGTCGGGCTCGAGCCCGAGCCCGACTCAAACCCGACCGCACCTAAATGGCTCGGTCGCGCCAATAATCGCACGCGCAAATCTAATCAATCGTGACCGTCCGTTGTGCATCGCACGATCCACGTTCGCGAGCGCAACCGACTGTCGAATGCATACATCCATCTCGACCGTTCATTTTAGATCCAACGGTCGACGCATTCCTGATCGAGCCAGACCACCTAATTGCACCGTGCGGTCTCGGTCGCGCGCCATTCTTTATCATCGCCGGCGGGTCCCACTCGTCAGGTCGTCACCTACCTCTCGTTCGTGTGCTGTGTGCCGGCGGCAGCATGCATGCGCGCCACCTCGTCTCGCCGTCCATTCTTGGTTTCCGCGCGCGCTTCACCTCGGCCGCATCTCCCGCTGCTAAGCCCATACCCTGGTGTGGCATTTATCGCCGTCATCTACCCCCTGACTCGCCGCTTTTTCTCCTTTGCGTCTCGGTGCCGAGAAGCTCCGCCTCTCGATTTCCTCCGCCCTCTTCCCTACTTAAGCTCTCGCAAAGCTCTCTTATCCTCCTTTGGACACCCTAAGACCACTTCACGCCTCCGTTACCTTCCACGAGCTCAAATAGTAGTAGTGCGCAATCATTTGGTTCACGGCCGTGCCGCTCCGCCGTGTCAGCACCACAACCAGTGAAGATCATCCCTTCTTTTGCGCGTCACATCGTGTTCCAGATCCCTATCATGATTTCCCCTCAGCTAATTTTGTGTTTCACTCGCAGGGGGCCATTGAATTTTGGTATCCCTCTTCTTCGGCCGAAAGTTGGATCATCGTCCTCATCTCCGGTGAGTTGGTTCCTTGGGCAATTGCTCGCGCTAGCACCATCTAGTGCACTCACTCAAGCTATCTCCGTCTCCCTTTTCCCTATTTTTGCTCAGGTTGCTCCTCCTCGGTGACCCCTTAATCGCCATGTTGGTTCTCGTCGCGGGCCATCTCCGTGACCTCTTGAGCTCGCGTCATTCGGTGAGTTCTGGTAACTCACGATGCTCATCGCGCGCTAACTTTCATTGTTTACCTCTCGGTACAGCCGCACCTTGTCACCCCACTGCCGCCGCCGTGTTCGTCATTGCGCCACCCGATACATCTCGGCTTCCGCGACCATCCTTAGCCTCGGCAACCTCTGGCGACCCATTTTGGCCGTCGCACGACCCTCGCCGCCACTCCTTCGCGGCGGCGATTTGAGTCGAGCGGCCCGATCCTCTCGTTCTTGGTGTGCCCATCTACATCTCACCGTCATTAGGCCCCACCTCTCGAAGCATTGTAGTTAGTTGCTAATCATGTTTATGATTGCTCTTTAGCTCACTCTCATGCATGATCAAAGTTAGTAATTGAGGTTTGAAAGTATTATAGTTCTAGTTCTCTGTATGTTTCTTTGTTGTCGTTTATTACATTGTCGATGGCGAAAATTGGTATCATGCTTGCTATTAGGTTTTGTTAAACTTGATGTCTCCCTTTTGTGGTGGTGGTTAGCATGAAATTAGTTAGCATCTTTAAGTTCTAAGCTCTTGTTGTCATGTTTGTTCATAAGGGATAGTTAGTGTTCATTTTATTGTCTCTGTACTTTGGATTTATCAGTGCGATTAGATTTGGTGTAATGGCATGCGAATTGTGTTAACCTTGCAAAATGTTGGCATGTTGCTTAGGTGTGTTAGTAGCTGAATTTTATTAAAGCCCAAACTCATTTAGAACTTTGTTTAGCACCTCTTAGTTGGATACTTGGTAGTTAGTGTTGTCAATAGCTTTTTGTAGTTTCGTAATATCGATTAATAATGGTTGAGTTAGAGAAGCTAGCTGTTGTTGATATATTAACTTGATGATTAAATAATAGATGTGCACACAATCACCATCAAAGTCTGTCCAAAGTTTAAATCATGCTAGAGGTTTGATTTTGTGGTTAACCTAGCAAAGGTGGGTGGGTCTCTGTAGCAATTGTTTGTCATTCTTTGTGATAGTCTAGCCTTGGTGTATATATTGGTGTTTGTATGTGATGTTTGAGTTTTGCGGTGTTATTCGTTCTTATTATTTGTTTTGTTCAAATCGTTAGGATTCGATATTTGCGGCAACCACGAGGACGATCCTCCGCACCATATTGAGCAACAAAGACCAAGCAAGCGGTTTGATCATGTTTAATCGATATTTTAAAGATTAATATTTTGTTTCATTTGTATGTATGCATTGCTTAATTTGTGTTAAATTGATTAGTTAAATCCGTAGTTGCATATCCTGTAGACAAAATATTGATCTCTACTACGAGCCTAGGTTATTTCTTTGTGATTAGAGATCATTGGATGATTTCTTGTCACTTAGTAGATACGCTTTCATTTGCTTAGACATGCTTAGTATCGGTAGAGAAGCGGCGGTTATCGACTTTAGTCGGTAACCTTGATCACACAAAATTTACTACAACTTTATGTTTCAGCACTTTTGCTATGTTATTTGCAAAATTAAAAATGAAAACAAAAATGATTTAGACTTGGGCACAATGGTAAGGCGGTGTGATCTGTTGGGTGTATTGGAAAGGTGCCGAGTCGATTAAGGACCGAGTTACTTGCGCCACCGTCTCGAGCATTTTGCGTGCTAACCACACTAGAGTATATGGGACCTCTCTTGACCTAGTACTTTGGCGTGTATTGGCTCGGGTCGCAGGAGGTCGCGGGAGGGACGGAGGTGGGAGCATGGTAGTTGTCGAAAAGCTTTATCCCGAGTGGGTAGTTGTCTTTTCGGCTTTACCATGTAGCGTATGGGTTTCTATCCATACGAGCGGCTCGTAGTTAATACACAATATTGGAAAAAGTCTCGTAGGACTTAGCCGTGCCGACATACCTTCTAAGTGTGTTTTGGCTTAAAGGCGATGCAAGTGTGGGTACATTGGTACACCTGCAGGTTAAAACTATTCGAATAGCCTCGTCTAGGTTATGGACACGCTCGGATCGCCCCAAGAACTAGACTACAACATTTAAATTAAAACTTGATGGGTGGTGCGAATGCGGGATTCGTGCTATTGTTGTGGTGACTATTGGGATAGTCACTTCTAGGTTGTTTATCTTTCGCTTTTGTTATTATTATCCTTCTTGTTATTTCAATCTTAAAAATGAATTGCAAACTTGCCTTTAAAGCTGTATTACCTTATTGCAAATGAAAATTGGCTTTATGCAAATGAAACATATGGCCTCCACCAGACAAGCTCGCATGTAGCATATGAGCAGTGCGCTAGTTCACACGTCGGTCTTGCGGGTACAAAGACAATCTTTGTACTCGGTGCTTTGCTTAATGTTTTGTTGCAGAGGAAGGAGGTGAGCCTCGGGGCCTCACTACGTGAGTTGTCTTTGTCGCCGTGGGTGACGACTAGGCTTGGCGGTCGGTCGGATGCCTTGTGGGTTGAAGGCACACCGATTGGCTTTGTTTATAGCCATCTTATGGCACTTTTGCTTCATTTGTCTTTTTGTTGTTATTTGTGTATCTTGTGGCGATCGGCCATTATGCATAATATTGTTACTATTTGTTTATCTTCCGTTTGGAAGTGTGGTGTTTGGACTCTATGTGTGGAATGGAGTTGATGTCTAATTTTGTGCAGGGGTGTATATCTTTGCTTTGGGAAGTATACATATCTCGAGATCGATTTATTTGATTTGTGATGCTAGGACCGGTGGTTGGTTAAGCATTACAAACCAAATAAGCTGGGTCCTCACAAAGTTGGTATCGAGCCATTCGACCGTAGTAACCCAAGCATAGTCGTCCTTAGGATATTTTGAAAGTCTTATTTTCAAATCATAAAAGGTTTATGAAAACCTAGGCGATTCTCGATTTTATTCCTTACCTATCTTAGCTTTCTACTCTCATCTTACTCTAATTTAAGTTTTGAAACTTGGTTTCTCTCTTCACCTTTCAAAGATAGTTACTACCGGTGGAATTAGTTTGGGGAGAACCATGAAGTTTAATCCAACTAAAACTTGTGGGGATAATAGGGTAAGATGTAAAGGAGTAGTTATGTGTCCGATTTTTCTTTGGTTGAACTTTATCCGCCTTGTGTTTGTTTCTCGATTTGCTTTCATGAATTTTGGGCTTTCTTGCTCTTAAATTTGTTGCTAACTTGTCTTAGTAAAGCAGGATGGCGGGAGAGCGCGTGGCGATCAGTGGTGGTCATGATGAGGAGCTTCCCCTCCTCGACCATGGTGAGGTTCTCGCTCGGTCGAGCGAAACCGCATGGACAGACGCGCATCTTGGAGGTTATTGCTAGGAATACCTCCACTCCTGCGGTGGTGGCGGCCACCGGACTCGCGGGGACTTGCGAGTTCCTCCGTGCGCAGCCACCGACTTTCTCCCGCTCGAGGACCTCTCGATGCGGATGATTGGCTGCGCATGGTTGGCGGAGCTCAACATAGCTCGATGCCAGCGCAGGACAAGGCACTCTTCGCGTCCCACCGGCTTGAGGCGCGGCACTCTCATGGTGGGAGAACTATCTCGCCATGCAGCCCGCGAGCCATGTGGTCGCGTGGGAGGAGTTCGGATCGGCTTTACCGTCGGGCCCACATCCCGGATGGCCCGATGAAGTCGAAGAAAAAGGAGTTCCTCGCGCTCAAGCAAGGGCGCAAGTGCGTGACGAGTACACATGCGAGTTCAATCATCGGCTCGTTATGCTCGGGTGAGGTGGCCTCGGATGAGGCTAGCGAGAGAAGTTTATGGATGGCTTGTCAGAAGAGCTGCAGGACAAGCTATCCATTGTGGACTTCTCGGACTTTCGGGCCTTGGTAGATAAGGCCATTGTTGCCGAGCATAAAGCGAAGGCGCTGGGTGAGTCCATAGCGCAAATGGGAGGCGATCGATCGCTCACACCGGCCTCGTTCGTCCTCGGTGGGCGGCACGATGGCCCGTTCTTTTGCTCCACCGGCGCGAGACCATCTGCGCACCTCCTCGCCCACCGCAGGCGTGAGCCACCACGTGCGCTGCGATCAGCAGCGAGCGGTCTCGCAATCCGGCGGCGAGGTTACTTGTTTTATTTGCCACAACAAGGGCCATTATGCGAATGCACGCCTCGAGTGTTGCGGCCCCTCGTCCTAATGGAGGGCGCGGGCGGGGTGGTCATCCACGACGGAAGATGATCCGAAGCCCGAGTGCGGCGTGGTCGAGTCAACCATCTATCTCGGTGAGGAGGCTCGGGGCGCGGATGTCGTGATTGGTACACTTCTTGTTAATTCTCGTCTGCTGCGGTATTATTTGATTCGGAGCATCGCATTCTTTTATTTCAAGATCATTTGCTGCTGTTAGTGGTCTTTTGTGTTCCTTTGGGAGTTCCTTTGCTCATCCGCTCTCCGGGTCGGAAATGAGAGCCGATTCTGATGTCGGGATGTTCCTATCATAGTCGAGAGAGTGGGATTTTGGCAAACCTTATTCTACTCGGTTCAATGAGTGCGGATGTGATTCTTGGCATGGATTGGTTGTCCCAACACTTGGGGCGATCGATTGCGCCGGAAGATTGTCTATCTCACCGACCCTTGGCGGCGGGTTGGATTTTCGCGCGGCCGGGGACACATCTATGTGTATTAGAGGCGAAGCGACCTTGCGAGTTCGTGGATGTTCCCATAGTATCGACTTTGGGGATGTCTTTCTGAAGACTTGCAGGATGCCTCGGTTCGAGACACAGAGTTTGTCATCGAGTTCTTTGCATCGCCCCAATTTGAAGGCGCCGTATCGGATGCCTCCCAATGAACTAGAAGAATTGAAGAAGCGGCTTGGTGAGCTCCAAGCAAAGGTTTCATCCGTCCAGTTCATCTCCTTGGGGTTGTCGGTGATCTTTGTGAAGAAGAAGGACAAGACTTTGCGCATGTGTGTTGACTACCGTCCTCTCAATGAAGTGACGGTGAAGAACAAATATCCTCGCCCGCATTGATGATCTTTTGACCGGTTATGCGGAGCTCGGTGTTCTCAAGATTGATGCGAGATCGGGCTATCATCAAGTCGGATCGGTGAGGATATTCGAAGACGGCTTTCACTACTCGTTATGGCACATGCGAGTACACCGTCATGTCTTCGGTTTGACCAATGCTCCAGCGTTGTTCATGAACCTTATGAATTCGTATTCATGGAGTATTTGGACAAATTTGTGGTGGTTTTATTGATGACATTCTTATCTATTCCAAGTGGCGAGCATCTTGAGCATCGAAGATTGTTTTGGGCAAATTGCGGAGCATCAGTGTATGCAAAGTTCGGCAAATGTGAGTTACGGTTGAAGGAAGTGGCATTCTTGGGCCATGTTCTTTCATTTGGAGGCATAGTGTGGATCCCGGCAAGGTCGCGATGTTCTATCTTGGGACAGCCAAGTCGATCAGCGATGTGCGGAGTTTTCTTGGTTTAGCGGGCTACTATCGCCGCTTTATCGAGAACTTCTCCAAGATCGCAAAGCCGATGGTGAATTGCTCAAGAAGGACAAGAAGTTTGTATGGTCCTCTGCTTGTGATGAGAGCTTTGGGAGCTCAAGCGGCGATTGACTTGACTCAGTCCTTACTCTTCTGATATCCACAAGAGCTTCGATATTTATTGCGATGCCTCTCGTCGGGGACTCGGATGTGTTCTTATGCGGGAAGGCAAGGCGGTTGCCTATGCATCTAGGCGGTGAGGCCTCATGAGCTCAATTATCCCACCCATGATTTAGAGCTTGCTGCAGTAGTTCATGCACTCAAGATTTGGCGGCATTATTTGATCGGAAACCGCTGTGAGGTGTATTCCGACCACAAGAGTTTGAAATACTTGTTCACTCGGCGGATCTGAACCTCGAGCGAGGAGATGGCTAGAATTGATCAAAGATTATGACATGGGTATTCGTATCATCACCGCAAGGCCAATGTGGTTGCTGATGCACTTAGTCGAAAGGTGTATTGCAATACTTTGATGATCCAAGAGCAGCAACCTGCACTGCTTGCGAGTTTCAGCGTCTCAACTTGGGTTTGGTTGAACATGGTTCCCTTGCTGCCTTGGTTGTGCAACCAACCTTGGTGGATCAAATCAAGGCAGCACAGCAATCAGATGATGGTGTGGGTAAAATCAAGCAAAACATCAAGGAATGGATCGGCCAAGTGTTTCACGGAGGATGAGCACGGTGTTGTATGGTTGGGCAGCGTCTTGTGGTCCCAAAGGTCCCCGAGTTGCGGGATTTGATCCTTCAAGAAGCCCATGATTCGCCTTTATCCATCCATCCGGGGCTACCAAGATGTACCAAGATCTGCGGCGAGATTCGGTGGACTCGCATGAAGCGAGATTGCGTGTTCGTGGCGGATGTGACATATGTTGTCGTGTCAAGGCGAGCATCGGCGTCAGCGGGTCTTCTTGACCCTTACCTATACGAGAATGGAAGTGGGATTACGTAGGCATGGATTTTATCAGCGGTACGCCCGTACTCCTGCGAGGAAGGATGCATTATGGGTTATCATTGATCGATTGTGAAGGTGGCTCATTTCCTTCAAAGGCGATCGAAGATTGATGTGAATCGATTAGCGGATCTTTACATATCCCGTATTGTGAGTGCGCATGGTGTGCCACGAACAATTGTGTCGGATCGTGGTTCTCTGTTCACCTCTCGGTTTTGGCATAGTCTGCGAGGAAGCCATGGGGACCCGTCTTTCATTCGGCTCGACCTATCATCCTCGGTGATGGTCGACGGGCGCGTCAACAACCAGTGCTTGAAGACATGCTCCGTGCTTGTGTTCTTTCCTATGGGAAGAATTGGGAGAAGTGCCTACCACTTGCGAGTTCTCCTACAACAACGACTTCGAGGCTAGTCTCGGTATGGCACCGTTTGAGGCTTTGTATGGGGGGCGCTGCGAACACCATTGAACCGGTCGGCGGTGAAAGCGGTTCTTTGGCGGATTCGATCAATGAGGCGAAAGTCAAGTGCGATTGATTCGTGAGCACTTGCGCGTAGCTCGATCGAGCGAGAAGAGCTATGCGGTCGTCGTCGTCGTGGTGAGTTTCCGCCCAATGACTTTGTGTATCTCAAAGTCTCACCTTTGAAGGACATCGTCGTTTGGTGTCAAGGGCAAGCGGCTCCTCGATATGTCGGGCCGTATCGCATCATCAAGAAAGTGGGAGCTGTTGCATACAAGTTGGAGTTGCGGCTACACTTGAGGGTGCATGATGTTTTCCATGTGTCGCAATTGAAGAAATGCCTCCGTGTTCGGTTGAGAAACACCATTGGAAAATATCGATGTGCGGGAAGATCTGTCTTATCGTGGCGTCCGTTCGTGTCCTCGAAGAAGTGACGCAGAACAAGGAACCGTGTGATCAAGTTCCTTAAGGTTGGTGGTCGAACCACTCAGAGGATGAAGCCACTTGGGAGCGGGAAGATCGCCTCGGCAGATTACCCATCCTTCTTCTCCAGTGATCGAATCTCGGGCGAGATTCTGTAAGAGGGAGATTTGTAACAGCCCTAACTTAGGGTTTGTATTTGAAATGTAAAATTTTGAGGAGAAATAAAAACTTTTGTTGCCTCTTCAAAATCATTTGAAAGTTTCTACATTTTCCCTAGCAATTTCCATTTTCTAGAATTAAATTCTTGTGAATGGAAATTGTTGTCAACACATTCTTAGCCTTCAAACTTGTGATCATCCCTAGGAATATTTTTCCTGTCATCTTGATCATCCTATCTACCTCCTGAATTATTTCACAATTTTTAGATTTTGTTTGCTATTTCAAATGGCCAAGTCAACTCTGTTTGAAATCTGGTCAAACTCCTGTACAGCAGCTTGTGAATTTTCTCTAGAACAATGCAGTGCATAAAAGTTCTGGAAAAATTATACAAGGTTGTCCTCTGTCCCTAGTAGCTACCATAAAAATTTCAGAAATTTTTGGAGCTCAGGAGTTACCTCTAAAATTCTCCAAACCCTCTCGGCCTTTTAAAACTTCAAATCGGTATTCATTGTTTGTCGGGCTCGAGCCGAGCCCGACTCAAACCCGACCGCACCTAAATGGCTCGGTCGCGCCAACTGTCGCACCGCGAATCTAATCAATCGTGACCGTCCGTTGTGCATCGCACGATCCACGTTCAGCGGCGCAACCGACTGTCGAATGCATACATCCATCTCGGCCGTTCATTTTAGATCCAGCGGTCGGCGCATTCTGATCGAGCGGACCACCTAATTGCACCGTGCGGTCTACGGTTCGCGCGCCTGCATCATCGCGGCGGGTCCCACTCGTCGGTCGTCACCTACCTCGTTCGTGTCTTTGTGTAGCGCGGCGGCATGCATGCGCGCCACCTCGTCTCGCCGTCCATTCTTGGTTTCGCGCGCTTCACCTCGGCGCATCTCCATTGCTAAGCCCATACCACAGTGTGGCATTTATCGCCGTCATCTACCCCGACTGCGCTTTTTCTCCTTTGCGTCTCGGTGCGAGAAGCTCCGCCTCTCGATTTCCTCCGCCTCTTCCCTACTTAAGCTCTCGCAAAGCTCTCTTATCCTCCTTTGGACACCCTAAGACCACTTCACGCCCTCCGTTACCTTCCACGAGCTCAAATAGTAGTAGTGCGCATCCCGCTGGTTCACGGCCGTGCGCTCCGCGTGTCGGCACCACAACGATGAAGATCATCCCTTCTTTGCGCGTCACATCGTGTTCCAGATCCCTATCATGATTTCCCCTCGGCTAATTTTGTGTTTCACTCGCGGGGCCATTGAATTTTGGTATCCCTCTTCTTGGCGAAAGTTGGATCATCGTCCTCATCTCGGTGAGTTGGTTCCTTGGGCAATTGCTCGCGCTAGCTTCATCTAGTGCACTCACTCAAGCTATCTCCGTCTCCCTTTTCCCTATTTTTGCTCAGTTGCTCCTCCTCGGTGACCCCTTAATCTTGCGCGGTTTCGTCGCCGGGCCATCTCGGCGACCTCTTGAGCTCGCGTCATTCGGTGAGTTCTGGTAACTCGCGATGCTCATCTTGCGCGCTAACTTTCATTGTTTACCTCTACGTACAGCCGCACCTTGTCACCCCCGCTGCCGCCGCCGTGTTCGTCATTGCGCCACCCGAGTACATCTCGGCTTCCCGCGACCATCCTTAGCCTCGGCAACCTCAGGCGACCCATTTTGGCCGTCGCCTGACCCTCGCCGCCACTCCTTCGCGGCGGCGATTTGAGTCGAGCGGCCCGATCCTCTCGTTCTTGGTGTGCCCATCTGCATCTCACCGTCATTAGGCCCCACCTCTCGAAGCATTGTAGTTAGTTGCTAATCATGTTTATGATTGCTCTTTAGCTCACTCTCATGCATGATCAAAGTTAGTAATTGAGGTTTGAAAGTATTATAGTTCTAGTTCTCTGTATGTTTCTTTGTTGTCGTTTATTACATTGTCGATGGCGAAAATTGGTATCATGCTTGCTATTAGGTTTTGTTAAACTTGATGTCTCCCTTTTGTGGTGGTGGTTAGCATGAAATTAGTTAGCATCTTTAAGTTCTAAGCTCTTGTTGTCATGTTTGTTCATAAGGGATAGTTAGTTTGTTCATTTTATTGTCTGTACTTTGGATTTATCGGTCTGATTAGATTTGGTGTAATGGCATGCGAATTGTGTTAACCTTGCAAAATGTTGGCATGTTGCTTAGGTGTGTTAGTAGCTGAATTTTATTAAAGCCCAAACTCATTTAGAACTTTGTTTAGCACCTCTTAGTTGGATACTTGGTAGTTAGTGTTGTCAATAGCTTTTTGTAGTTTCTGTAATATCAGTTAATAATGGTTGAGTTAGAGAAGCTAGCTGTTGTTGATATATTAACTTGATGATTAAATAATAGATGTGCACACAATCACCATCAAAGTCTGTCCAAAGTTTAAATCATGCTAGAGGTTTGATTTTGTGGTTAACCTAGCAAAGGTGGGTGGGTCTCTGTAGCAATTGTTTGTCATTCTTTGTGATAGTCTAGCCTTGGTGTATATATTGGTGTTTGTATGTGATGTTTGAGTTTTGCGGTGTTATTCGTTCTTATTATTTGTTTTGTTCAAATCGTTAGGATTCGATATTTGCGGCAACCACGAGGACGATCCTCCGCACCATATTGAGCAACAATGAGCCGTGCAAGCGGTTTGATCATGTTTAATCGGTATTTTAAAGATTAATATTTTGTTTCAATTTGTATGTATGCATTGCTTAATTTGTGTTAAATTGATTAGTTAAATCCGTAGTTGCATATCCTGTAGACAAAATATTGATCTCTACTACTGAGCCTAGGTTATTTCTTTGTGATTAGAGATCATTGGATGATTTCTTGTCACTTAGTAGATACGCTTTGTTTGCTTAGACATGCTTAGTATCGGTAGAAGCTGGGCGATTATCGACTTTAGTCGGTAACCTTGATCACACAAAATTTACTACAACTTTATGTTTCAGCACTTTTGCTATGTTATTTGCAAAATTAAAAATGAAAACAAAAAATGATTTAGACTTGGGCACAATGGTAAGACTGGTGTGATCATTGGGTGTATTGGAAAGGTGCCGAGTCGATTAAGGACCGAGTTACTTGCGCCACCGTCTTGAGCATTTTGCGTGCTAACCACACTAGAGTATATGGGACCTCTCTTGACCTAGTACTTTGGCGTGTATTGGCTCGGGTCGCAGGAGGTCGCGGGAGGGACGGAGGTGGGAGCATGGTAGTTGTCAGAAAGCTTTATCCGAGTGGGTAGTTGTCTTTTCGGCTTTACCATGTAAGCGTATGGGTTTCTATCCATACGAGCGGCTCGTAGTTAATACACAATATTGGAAAAAGTCTCGTAGGACTTAGCGTGCGACATACCTTCGGAAGTGTGTTTTGGCTTAAAGGCGATGCAAGTGTGGGTACATTGGTACACCCTGCAGGGTTAAAACTATTCGAATAGCCTCGTCCTAGGTTATGGACACGCTCGGATCGCCCCAAGAACTAGACTACAACATTTAAATTAAAACTTGATGGGTGGTACGAATGCGGGATTCGTGCTATTGTTGTGGTGACTATTGGGATAGTCACTTCTAGGTTGTTTATCTTTCGCTTTTGTTATTATTATCCTTCTTCGTTATTTCAATCTTAAAATGAATTGCAAACTTGCCTTTAAAGCTGTATTACCTTATTGCAAATGAAAATTGGCTTTATGCAAATGAAACATATGGCCTCCACGGACAAGCTGCATGTAGCATATGAGCAGTGCGCTGGTTCACACGTCGGTCTTGCGGGTACAAAGACAATCTTTGTACTCGGTGCTTTGCTTAATGTTTTTGTTGCAGAGGAAGGAGGTGAGCCTCGGGGCCTCACTTACGTGAGTTGTCTTTGTCGCCGTGGGTGGCGACTAGGCTTGGCGGTCGGTCGGATGCCTTGTGGGTTGAAGGCACACCGATTGGCTTTGTTTATAGCCATCTTATGGCACTTTTGCTTCATTGTCTTTTGTTGTTATTTGTGTATCTTGTGGCGATCGGCCATTATGCATAATATTGTTACTATTTGTTTATCTTCCGTTTGGAAGTGTGGTGTTTGGACTCTATGTGTGGAATGGAGTTGATGTCTAATTTTGTACCGGGGTGTGTATACTGCTTTCTGGGAAGTATACATATCTCGAGGATCAGTTTATTTGATTTGTGATGCTAGGACCAGGTGGTTGGTTAAGCATTACAAACCAAATAAACTGGGGTCCTCACAAAGGCATTACTAACCACTCATATAACCCGAACTTAGTTTTAAAAGCTGTTTTCCATTCATCGCCTAATTTTTTGCGAATTTGGTGATATCCACTACGCAAATTGTCGGGACCCAAAAATGCAATTCTGGACCCTCTGTGTATTCTGCACTAGTCCAGGATCACGCTAGTGCACACAGCGGTAACATAGGTGAATATCAATCCACACAAGCGAAATATAACATAAACGAATAGTTTGAGTAACAACTTAGAGTTTTGACCTTAAGGTCGGGGTTACAACTTAATAAGCCACGCGAGGCTAACACTAAAGAAATACTGCAGCAGAACGAAACAAACTCTGGCAAACACCAATCAGCACACCACAGGCAACCGACTGGGATCGATGACCTAGCGATCAACCTTCTTCCACAAACTCCTCCTCGAAAGCAGGCGAAGACTCCTCCATACGAGGTTTGGGCGCAAGTTTTACAACAAGCGTGAGTACACAACCGTGCTCGCAAATCATACCACAGAATGCAATATATAGATGCAGGCTTATTCCAAAGGAAAGGCTTCTGTGGTTCTTTTGCATAAAAGCAACATTTGCAATTGAATACGAATAATAGATTGAAAACGTAATTCAAAACAAATAGACAATAATAATTTAACAGTTGTTTCCACAAAGACACACAGCTAAACAGGTTATTTCACATTAAATGTTTTTTATTGTAAAGTCCAATATTAAGCTTTTGAAATTAAAATCAAATAAAACCCAAATGGTGAATTTTTCCCTACTAACTATTTAAAAGATTTTTAAGCTCTGAAAATTGGGATGTTACCAACCTCCCCCCTTAAAGGAATCTCGACCCCGAGATTCAGGCTAGCTAGAGAAAAGGCTAGGAAACTCGGCTTTCAGCTCTTCTTCACGTTCCCACGTTGCTTCTCCTTCTGAGTGGTTGCTCCACTGGACCTTGCAAAAACGAACAGTCTTGCTTCTGGTGAGGTGCTCTGCGACATCCAAGATCTTGACTGGCTGCTCCTTGTAGGTAAGATCCTCTTTCAAAACAATTGATTTCAACGGGTCTTGCTCTTCTGGCACACGAAGACACTTCTTCAACTGCGAGACATGAAAGACATCATGTACTCCTGCTAACGACTGTGGTAGCTCCAATTGGTAAGCAACTTCCCCACGGTGTTCCAAAATCTTGAACGGGCCAACATACCTAGGGGCAAGCTTCCCTTTGGCATGAAACCTTTTGACACCTCTGAGCGGGGTCACTCGAAGATAGACAAAATCTTCTGGCTCGAAACTGAGATCTCGACGGCGGTTATCAGCATAACTCTTCTGCCTTGACTGGGCTATTTTTAGCCTTTCTCTGATCATGGCAACCTATTCTTCTGCCTCTTGGATGATATCTGACCCGAACACTGTACGTTCAGCTGTCTCTGACCAATTTAACGGGGTTCGGCAGGCACGGCCATACAAAGCTTCAAATGGCGACATTTGCAGACTGGCTTGATAACTGTTGTTGTACGAGAACTCTGCATACGGCAAACTTTTATCCCATCGGGTAGCATTCGCTAGAGCGCAAGCTCTCAGCATATCCTCCAATATCTGATTGACTCTTTCAGTCTGTCCATCTGTCTGTGGATGATATGCAGTACTGAAATTCAGATGGGTACCCAATGCTTCATGCAAACTCTGCCAAAAGCGAGAGGTGGCGAGATCCTCGATCGACACTATTTTCTTGGGCACTCCATGCAACCGACAATTACGGCCATGTACAACTCGCAAGGCGATCTCCGAGTACGTGGTTTTGGTAGCGAAAATGTGCGACCTTGGTCAATCGATCAACTATTACCGGATCGAATCGTAACTGATTGGGTCTTGGGTAAACGGTGATGAAATCCATCCCGATTTCTTCCCACTTCCATTCGGAATCTTGACGGTTGCGACAAACTGCTGGTCTCGGTGTTCGCCTTTATTTTACGGCGGGTGTCGCACAAGGCCACGAACTCTGCGACTTCGCGTTTCAAATTTGGCCACCAAAATTTATTCTTAACATCCTGGTACATCTTGGTACTTCCAGGGTGAATCGAATACTTTGAGTCATGGGCTTCCTTCAAGATCAAGCGTCTTAGACCGTCGATATCGGTACCTGAATCGACCATTAATCGAGTGTATCTGGTTATCACGGTGAAATCTTTAAATTTTCCTTACGCCATTTTGATCTTGATCTCTGACAACACGGGATCCTTTGGTTGTGCTTCACGAATCTGCTTCTCCAAGGTAGACTGTACTTCCAAATTGGCTATAACTCCTTCGAACACAACTTCTAGCCTTAGCTTTTGAAATTCTTCATAAAGTTCGGGCAACTTTCCTTTACTTCCAAAGCATTACTGATAACTCTTACGACTTAGGCGTGCGCAACTCGTTGGCTTTTCGGGATGGTAGTGGATTCCAAGATTGTAATCCTTGATCAATTCTAACCATCTTCTCGCCTCATGTTAGTCGACTAGGTGAAGATGTACTTTAGGCTCTTATGATGCGTGTAGACTTCACGATTGGAGATAAGGTAGTGACGCCAAATCTTTAAAGCATGCACCACGGCTAATTCGGATCATGAGTAGGGTAATTATCTTCATGTGGTCTTAGTTGTCTTGATGCATACATGGCGCTTTCCCTTCTTGCATTAGGACACACCTAGTCCTTGACGCGAAGCATCACGATGAATATCGAAGTCCTTAGGATGTCGGTAGAATCAACACTGGGCCGTGGTCGAGCGTTTCTTTAACTCTTGAAAACTTGTTTCACAAGTGGGTCCAAGTGAACTTCTTCTCCTTCTTCAACAATTGCGTAGAGGCTTAGCAATTGAGGAGAATCCTTCAATGAAGCGGTAGTAACCCGCCATTCCCAGCTGCGAATCAGGTTCTGATCTTGGGTGGTCGGTGTAACACCGCTTTTACTTTTAGGGTCAGCTGCTACTCCATCGGCGGTCATCACATGGCCAAGAAATCCACTTCCTTCTTCCAAAAGTCACACTTGCGAACTTGGCATGGCGATGCTCCACGAGTTTCTCCAAAATTAACCTCGGGTGTTCTGCGTGTTCCTCCTCGATTTGGAATAAACAGAATATCGTCAATGAACACCACTACAAACTTGTCGGGTATTCCATGAAGACTTTGTTCATCATGTTCATGAAGTAAGCTGGGGCATTTGTCAGCCCAAATGACATGACCAAGAACTCATAATGTCCATACCGCGTTGAGAAAGCGGTCTTTGGTATATCCTTAGGGTAGATCTTCAGCTGATGGTAGCCCGATCGCAAGTCGATCTTTGAGAACACTCGGCTCCTTCATCGGTCAAGCAGATCATCTATCCGGGCAATGGATACTTATTCTTGATAGTGACCTCGTTGAGAGAGCGGTGATCGATACACATCCTCATGCTACGTCTTTCTTCTTGGCGAACAAGGTGGTGCTCCCCACGGTGACGAACTTGGTCTTACGAAACCTTTCTCGAAGTTCTTCAATCGCTTCTTCATTTCGCTAACTTCGTCGGTGGCATTCGATAAGGTCGCTTAGAAATTGGCGCTGTCACGGCACTAGATCAATGGCGAACTCGATGTCACGATCGGTGGCATTAGGGTAACTCTTACGGAAACACATCGGGTATTCTCGACTATTGGTACATTCTCCATTGCAATGGTCTTGGATGTTTACTAGCAAGTGTCCTTCACGGCCCGATGTGGCTAGAAACTCCACTTTCCTTCCATCGTACTCTCAACCGTTCGGCTCTTGGCCACAATCCGGCCTGACTTTGTGCTTGGATAGCCAATCCATGCCAAGAATGACATCTAGGGTTTGGGTGTCTAGAACAATTAGGTTGGCTAGAAACTCAACTCCGACTATGAGTAACTTAGCTCCTAAACAACCCACTCTAGAGCTTAGCTCTGCTCGAGCGATTGAACTAATAGAGTATGCTTAAGTTGTATAGCCTCCAACTTATTCTTAGTTACAAAAACTTCAGACACAAAAGAATGCGAAGCTCCAGAATCAAACAGAACTGATGTGGGTACTGAATTAACCAGGAACTTACCCAAGTCGGCGTGCGGTGCTTCTGTGCTCCTTCCAGGTGGCGTGGTTGACACGACCTCGGACCACGGACTGCGTCCCTCCTCCTGGCTGGTTGGGGGCTTGGAAAGTTCCCTGTTGGTGACCCGGTGCCGGTGTCTTATTTGGTGTAGCTCTAAGGTTGAAACGAACGTGGTTGACACTGATTTGCGTAGTGGCCTGGTTAACGGCAAGTATAGCACACCCTTGGCTCTTGCGACTTGTTGACTGTTGGATTAGCGTTGGTCGGTGCTGGGGTGCGAGTGTTCTGAGCAACTGGACGAGGTGCTGAGGTTGGTGCAGGTGTCCTGGCGGAGTTCTGTGGAGAAAACCGGTTGAACTGCGGTGGCACTGTCCTTGCTCTCTGTTGGAATTGCTGGCCTCCCTGCTGGATCATCCTGCGTTTGCGATTGTCTTCCAGTTCCTTGCGCTTATCCTCCATGACTAAAGCTTTATTGATCAGTTCTTGGAAGTCAGGGAAGGTATGTGCAAGGAGATTGACCTGAAGTCCGATGTTGGTCCCTTGACGACTCTAGCGAGCCTTATGCATTGCAACATCTTCGCGAACATAGCGAGCAAGTTGCGAGAACTTGTTGAGATAGTCAGACACTGACAAGCTTCCTTGCTTCAGGGCACGAAATTCATCTTTCTTTAGTTCAATAATTCCTTCTGGTACGTGGTATTGGCGGAATGCTGTAGAGAATTCCTCCCAAGTGATATTCTGTGGTGCCTCATGGCGGCGCGCAGGTTCTCCCACCATTCTGTTTGTGATGCCCTCCAGCGGTGAGAGGCATAGAGAACTTTCATGGTCACTGCATTGAGTGATCAGCAGCTTTCTTTCAATCACCCGAAGCCAATCATCAGCTTCCACGGGTGAGACATGTCCAGCGAATGTTGGTGGACGGGTCCTCATGAATTCTGCCAACTTAGAAGGTCCTTGGTGGCCATGAGCAGTTGGGGCTCCCTGGGGGTGATGGTTGTTGTTATTCCGCTCACTTATAGCTTGCATCTGGTTCATCATGGCATGCATCAACTGTGTCTGTGCTGCCATAAAAGACCCAAAGTTCTGCAGATCCACTTGAAGGTTTGGTGGCGGAATCGCTCTGCTTCTTTGGTGTCCCCTTTGCTGATGGTCTTTGGGTACCGAACCACTTGCAACTGTCTGGCGAGTTGTAACCATCTGGCGAAGCTCCAAGGGTTAGATAAGGTAGCAAGCATGGGGTGAGTTAAGAACTAAGCGGGGGATTGGTTAAACCCAACAACAACTGAGAGAACCAAAAGCAACTTTATTACTTAAGAACTTAGTATGGCTTGCAACAGATGCCTAAGGGCCTTTGCAGCTCATACTCACACTCAAAGAAAATAGCGAACCTAAGCACACAATCTAACGCCTAAAGGCGACACAACTAGGCTTAGGCGACGCGACTTAACACACTAAGCCTCAGCTGCGAACCTAGGCCTTAGCGAACTCGATCCGAGGTAACCTCCACAACCACGCACTGTGCTCACACTGCTGTAGACCTTGAACTGTCTTGGCATCTTCGCAAACCGATCCACGGTGCCCGGGCGGTGCAACAGAGCAGCGTCGATGGCGCGACAGCTCCTCTGTTACAGCTCCACTTCCTCTGGATCTTCCTCGATTCTTCATGTTCTTCTAGATCTTCTTCCTCTTCTTGGTCCGCTGGTGGTGGGCGTCCGTATCTCTTCAAGATGGCGATCTTCTCTTGACTTAGTGCAGGCTCTTGTAGGCACCGTCTAGATCGTGGCCATCATCTCCATGGATTCCTCTTGGGTGACGACGTAGCGGGCGAGGTGTGCCACTGTGGCATCTTCTTCTCCCTCTGTGGATGGATAGTGTGCAGGTAGCTCCACGGCGGCTGCTCTAGGGTGGTAGCGGAAGATGGTTCCTTGCAACTCGCGCATGTAGATGTGGCGGATCGAAGCATGGCGGCGCGGCGATTCTGTATTCCTTCACTCCAAGTGATCCTCCGACGGAGATGTTCGTGGTGGCTTGCCTTGGTGTTCATCTGGCGTAGATCGTCAAGCGACGGTCGTGCCCGCTTATGTCCATCCACCATCCAGTTGTTTCCTCGGTACAACGGACGATCAAAACCTCCAAGTACTGCGAAGCTTCCAAAGTTCGGTGGCGTAACCTCCACAACGCTCACCATAGGTGCGGATGAGGCATCGTCCAAAAGACGAGAGAGGGTAAGAACAACTTAAAAACAACGAGAGAGGGGAAAATTCTTAGCAATAGATGAGTCTAGAGAGACATGAGAGGAGTTAAGCAATAGGTTACTCTTGCAAGTTGGTTTTCTTTTAGAAAATAATTTGGACTCTCTAACAACGGCTGATCTAACTAAGGTCAAGACCTACAGTCAGTATGGCTCTGATACCACCTCTGTCGGGACCCAAAAATGCAACTCGGACCCTCTGTGTATTCTCGCACTAGTCGGGATCACGCTAGTGCACACAGCGGTAACATAGGTGAATATCAATCCACACAAGCGAAATATAACATAAACGAATAGTTTGAGTAACAACTTAGAGTTTTGACCTTAAGGTCGGGGTTACAACTTAATAAGCCACGCAGGTCTAACACTAAAGAAATACGGCAGCGGAACGAAACAAACTCTGGCAAACTCCAATCAGCACACCACACGCAACCGACTGGGATCGATGACCTAGCGATCAACCTTCTTCCACAAACTCCTCCTCGAAAGCAGGCGAAGACTCCTCCACTTCTGTAGGTTTGGACGCAAGTTTTACAACAAGCGTGAGTACACAACCGTACTCGCAAATCATACCACAGAATGCAATATATAGATGCAGGCTTATTCCAAAGGAAAGGCTTCTGTGGTTCTTTTGCATAAAAGCAACATTTGCAATTGAATACGAATAATAGATTGAAAACGTAATTCAAAACAAATAGACAATAATAATTTAACAGTTGTTTCCACAAAGACACACAGCTAAACAGGTTATTTCACATAGCCATATGATTAAGGTCACACAGCTCCCATCCCATCATTTTATGAAAACTACCCCTCGTGTGAAATCCCCAAGCATGTCCATGACCGCGGACGCGGCTATTCGAATAGATTGATTAACACTCTGCAGAGGTTTGTACACTTTACCCACACGATACAACTAGTGTAGCTAGCACTAATCGTAACAAAACAGTTCGGCAACTTCGTCTCAACATTGACGTTCTTATTCACGATCCCATATCACAAAGCTTAACCTATCCACGAACCCCAATGTTGAAACTCCGTAACCTACTAAGTTAGGCTGTCACGGACATGCGGTCGTGCAGTATAGCTCGGTTCAATGGCGCACAAAGTTAAGTCCTTAATTGACCAAGGCAAGACTTCCGATTTTCTAACTAAACCACACAGATAAATCCCAATCACAAAGCCACCGATTCACACGGTATCCACCACTTGCCTCGGTCTAAATCTTTTACCACCCGGTTGGTTTAGTGCAACACATGCCATCACGAGTAATAGAACACACAGACACACAGTTTTATCACACAGTTCCATAATCACTTAGTCAATTTCATAATTGCACTCACACGAGATGATGACTCGTAGCATGGCTAAGCAATTCTAGTCGGTCTAACCAACCATGTTGGCAATATGTTAATACCAACTAAATAATAAACCAATCTAGGCGACAAAAGATTAAGGTATACAAGTAGGCAAGGTGAACATAACGATTTGGATCAATAACTAGCCCAAAAGCAGTTAAACACACAATTAAAGTAAATGCAATAATTCAACACAATATAATTTGGGAAAACTGGGATTCAATATGATCAAAGGTATGACTTGCCTTGGAATAGGTCTATGTACTGGTCTTGAACTTGGTTGAAGCCTTCTTCGACGAAAACCCCCGAAGTATCGACGTCTACGCACAAACGAAGCAAAACAACCAAAACAAATAAATAACAGAGGCAAAACAAACTCCAAAAATTAAATAAAAATAATAATTAGATAGATCTCGAATTTAGACAAATTTAGAAATTTGAATGGGCTCAATCGGAGTTAGGATGCAAAAGTTATGGGCTTTGGAAGATTGGAAATCTAAAAGAAACCCTAATTTGGATTTTCTGGAATTTCCGAATTATTTCTCTAAAGAAAAATTGGATTATTGCGCAATGCTGGCGTCAGCGAGGATTTCCGGAAAAAGAAATAATAAAAGAAATCTCTGACATGTGGGACCCACATGTCAGAGGCTAGGCTCACGGTGGACTAGGTCCACCGAGCCTCGCTCTGGAACGGTGGGTGCGCCACGCGGCCGGCGTGGCGACCACGTGAGGATGACACGCAGGCGCGGACGCTGAGGTGGCGACGAGGTGGCAGTGAGGTGGCGTCCACGTCGGACCGCCACGTCGGCCAGACGTCGGCAAGCCCGGCGACCGGTTTTAGCGGCGGCGCGATTAGGCGGCGGCGAAGTGCGCGAGCGGACCGTCGTGACACGGCGAAGGTGGTGACGCGGTTAGATCTCGCCGAACGACCACAACGGCGGCGGCGACGAGTTAGCGGCGGCGGCGGCGAGAAGGTGACGGCGAACGGGCTCCTCCGGCGAAGATAAAGCGCGCATCATGTAGGTCGTGATGCGGCGAACCCGAGTGTCTCAAAGCGACGGAACCTCACCACCGTGGCGCAATCGACGAAGAACCGAGGCGCGCGCTGGGTTCGAGCTCCAATCCCGCGAAAAGCGGCGCTCTGGGTTTCGGTCTTGGGAAAAGACGGCGGGGTGTAGGCGAACCTCGTGACGCGTCGCGCTTTAAATAGGGTTGGGGCGAGAGTCCGCGGCGAGGCAGGCGCGCGACTCGGACACACGGACTCTAGAGTCCGCGATGAAGACGGTCGACGCGCAAGCGGGCCCACATGTCGCTGGCTAGGGTTATGATGCGCGCGCGCTGGCGGTGCGGTCACGGCGGACTCAAGATCGACCGTCGAGATCTAATCGAGCGGTCCACAATCAAAGGAACATTCGGACCGTCAGGTTACCTCACGCACATCGGCCGTTCTGCTTGATCCAACGGCGGAAAGTGAGCGGGTAAACCGGAGGAGAGAGAGAGCAGAGAGGCGGCAGTGGCGTCCACTGCGGTGGGAAAGCGACCACTTGGCGAACTAGGCCGCATGAGTCTGGGTGCGGCGGGGACAATGGGCCGGAGGTTTGGATTTCGGCCCAAAGGATTAACTGAGATTATTAATAGGTTTTCTAATGTAGAAAATACCAGAAATTCAAATAAGCAATAGAAAATAGCAAATGAACTCAGAAAAATTCTAGAAAAATCTAGAAAATATATCTGAGCACATAAAACCCAAATAAAATAGTTTTGGATATTGTTCATGTTGGCATTATTCACATTAAATGTTTTTGATTGTAAAGTCCAATATTAAGCTTTTGAAATTAAAATCAAATAAAACCCAAATGGTGAATTTTTCCCTACTAACTATTTCAAAGATTTTTAAGCTCTGAAAATTGGGATGTTACACAAATCAACCTTCGAGAAAACAACAGAGTCACTCAATTCATCAAGCATATCATCTAATCTAGGAATAGGATGACGATACCTAATGGTGATATTATTGATTGCTCTACAATCTACACACATGCGCCATGATCCATCTTTCTTAGGCACTAAAATGACCAGAACAGCACAAGAACTAAGAGATTCACGTACATACCCTTTAGCAAGCAATTCTTGAACTTGGCGTTGAATTTCTTTAGTTTCTTCTGGATTGGTCCTATATGGTGCGCGGTTGGGCAATGATGTCACGTCCCCAAATTAATAAAGTGGTTTATTATGCGTCTCATTAGCATGCATCATGTTTTGAAACTTTTTATTTAAATATTGTACTTGGAAAAATCTCCAAAAACAAATGAAACATACACTTTAAATTGAACTCCAAACGAAAAACTGAAATAAATGCTACTGAAACATCTCTGGAAATAATTTATTCAAATACTATATTAATTATCATGAATTAATATAATTTTTCCCAAATTTTTGGGACTGGTCTTTACCCTACTAAAATCCAAACATGATTTAAAGATCAACAATAAGATTGAAATTAAATTATACACTTTATATCATGAACAGTAGGGTTCAATAATTTTTATGGACACTAGGCTATCCCAGGAACCCCCAGTAATTATTTCATGATTTTGGGAATTTTATTTCTATTTTTAGCCTCTGGTCAAAGTGGAGGAAACTATTTTAATTCTCAGTCAAACCCTAACCCTAAACCGACTGACACTATTCCTTGGACTCGAGTCAGGCTGTGCGAATCGACTCGACTCAACCGCCTAAATGCACCAACGCATGTAGGCCTTCGGATCTAAATCCTACGGTCCCGACCTCTTATGTCTCAACGGCAGTCAGGACCGCCTGGGTGGTCGTGAGCCTTGCGATCGAGATCCAACGGCCCACGACCTCCTTTGCCTTATAACCCTCATTCCCACTTAGGAGGTCGTGAGTCATCCGATGGACATCCAACGGCCATGACCTCCCCTGCCCTTTTCGGTGCTCATCTGCCTAAGAGGTCGTGAGCCATTTGATGCGAATCCAACGGCCCACGACCTCCCTTCCCTTATAACACTCAATCCCGCCTAGGTGATCGTGAGCCATGTGATTTACATCCAACGGCCCACGACCAACCCTTCTCCTCTGACTCACGTGCACATGACTAAGTCACTGTCACCGTGGGCCCACATTGTCAGGTCCGTCTCTGACCTTGCGCAGGAGCTCCTCGCCATGTGTCTAAGCTTCTCCGACGTGCTCAGAACGGCGCCAGTGGACGCTGTCAATCCACCGCCGCATGCAACCACTCCTAGTGCTTCTTCACTTCACGCCGCCTCCATTTCCGTCATCACCCGACCATTTTACCCCCTAAACACCCCGTTATTCCTCACTTTTCCTCTCGGTGGCTGAGGAAAAGGAAGCTCTCTCTTCGGCATCTCTAGGGTAAGCTTCCACCGGGTGGTAGCCTTCAATACCCTACTCGATGCCTTCTCCATTTTTGCTAATGAGAGCTTACTTCTTTGTTTGTAGCTCTCGGACCATCTTCGTGCTCCGGTTCACGTCCAGAGCGCGCACTCGGGGACATCTTCTTGTCATCTTTGTTCCGGTGAGGTTTTTAACCCTTCTTGCGTGTCACACCCTCAACCAATTTTTGGGATGCATGGCAGGGTTGAAGTGAATCGAAGTTTGCACCATTTTCGACCGTGGCACACCCTTTCATCTCCCACTTAGATTGGTAAGCCTTTTGTCGATTCCTTGCTCTTACAACATCCTCATAGGATCCTTGAGCTTTTCTGAGCATTCTTTTATTTTCGTTTTGCTTCCAGTATCCTCTCCACGTGAAGCCGTGCTGTTGTTACTTTCTTCTCCGGCGCCGACGCTGCTCCAGCCTTCCCCGACCATCTCGACCTCGCTCCAGCGCTCAGGTAGCTTCTATTTATCCCCTAGAACCTCAGGCACCGCTTGTATGTCGCTGCGGAGCTCTCCTTTGCATTGTGCACGATTGCCGTTGAACCGTCGCCGCCCAACTTCGGCTAGCCGGCGGTATAGGCCGGCTCAGTCGTCGAGACTACTATCTTGAGCGCATTGCTATTTTACACTGTGACATGCCCTTGGTCTGGCGCCGCCGTGGCGGAATCGCGGCGAGCGCGCGGTGAAGCGCGCGAGGCAAAAGCCCGTTGTCGCACTCGGACAACCACCGAGCAGCGATTAGAGTTAAATCATCGTCATTAGCATTTAATCGCCGGAAATGGCGGTGTTACTCACTTACGTGGGCCTTGCACGTAAATCCGTGAGGTTTAAATGAATAGTGACGGTCGCCGATGTGGGACCACCACGTAAGCACCGTGCACCGCGGCGCACCGATGGGCCGAGTCCATTGGGCCGTGCCGCGGCAGCGACGCCCCGTGTCGGAATTGATTTGAAAATCTGAGTGAAATGGAAAAATGCACTATTCTTTGGCCCGCTGGTCGCTGACGCGCTAGGAAGCGCTCCAGAGAAAGTGATAAATGCTTTAAGAAATTCGAAATCCATTTAATTGTAAGTGAAAAATGTATAACTTTGAAAAGGCATAACTAATTCATTTTACTCCAAAAGCAATCAAACCACTTCGATAATTTTTATTTTTAATGAAATTTATGTTAAAATTGGTTTCAAACTTTTCTCTGAATGAGAGCATTATTTTGGAAAATGAGCTATTAACACTATTATTGTTACAAAAGAAAACACTGATAACTTTGAAAATTCATAACTAAATCATGAAAACTCCAATTGAGGCAAACTCAACTATTTTGAACTTGTAATAATATTGCCTATTTGTCCATGTAATCCATTTACTCACCACTGTTCTACAAATTTTCGCCTCATAATTAAATTACCCGAATAAGGGCGTATTGAAATCTGAAAATCGAATCACCATAACTTTCACATACTAAATCAGAATGAAATAATTCATTCACCAAAAATCACCTTAAATCATGACTTAGCTACTGTAGAAAAATCATGCATTTTTGAGCATTTTGAATTTTGAGGTATTACTCGATGTTTATTCGGTATTGCAATTATATAGATTCCGAGCCTATTGATATCGATTCCTCTGATCGAGAGTGAGCAACTAAGCTACCAACAAGGCAAGCATCCTTTGAACTTTCTTTTGCATCATATTTGATCCCAATTTTGTTAGGGTAGATGCAATGATAATTGCTTGCATATAGTTTTATAATGTCGCTATTTTTGTGATGAGTAGTTAGACACATCCTATTATCTTGTCATTGTGGCTATCCATGAATTACTCCAATGCTGAAATATTTATGTTAGGATGTGTGAAATTATATTGTTCGAGTTTCGCTTAGCCATGCAAGTCTAGAACCGGTAGTTGATTGTCGGGAATAACCCGACAATTATGGGATAAACACCACTCTCTTTATATACTTTTGTTTTAGATCTTCGTATCTGTTTCCTAAGTTAAATTTTGTCATTTTAAATGAGATTTTGGTCTGGACAAGTGATGGCTAGTGATGGTGCCTTCGTGCACGAGAATTGGGTATGTGGTTGGACTTGTCTGGACAATTAAGGACCGAACTTTGGTAACGTCGTTGATATTGGAAATATGCCCTAGAGGCAATCATAGAGATGATTGTATTTCAGTATGTTCATAACATTTGATAATATGTTATCTTGTTCCTTGAATGAATCATCAGATTATATAGATCAATGAGTATGTGACTTGTTGGTGAAACTCTTTATCTTATATGATATCGTTCTTAAAAGTATCCTCGTCGAATGTCTTTGGTGGAACACGGTGACTCTACGACTAGTACATGTATTGATTGATGACCATGTTTCACCGGTCATGGATATAGAGATATCGAATCAATAATGTGGACACATGTTAGAGAACATAGTGTTGGATAAGACCCACCTTGAGACACTATTGAGATTGTTATAATTCTATGTGTCGTTAGTTGGTCTCAAGCAATGATGATGTATAATCCTCAAACCTGAGATCAGCATGGTTTCCTACATGTGTAATAGCACTCTTAGGGGGTTGCCAAACGCTACTCCGTAACTAGGTAGTTATAAAGGTAGCTTTCGGGTATGCTATGAAACATGCGGAGGAATGTGACTGGTCGGATATGGGATTTGCCCTTCCTAACATAACGGGAGGGATGTCTCTAGGCCCCTCGTTGTGGTCGAATAAAGAAAGTGCATGGCCATGCCACTAGTGGTCGAAGTGTCGACCACATGAAGTTATTCGACACTTGATCGAGAAAGTATTGAATAGTCCATGGATGACATATTATCTCACCCGAGTTCAACCGGATGTCGTGAGGCAAAGGGAGAATACATAAGCGGTCGTTCGATTGCCGAGGTCGAGCGGTCAAAGTCGTATGGAGATGCGACCTGGTCGAAGACTACTCGAACATAATCACCAATCTGGTCATAAGGAGTTGCAAACTGGTCGTAGTTAGATACTAGCGGTCGTAAGGAGTTACTGATCGATTATAACTAATTATGAATCGCCGTGACTAAGTACGAGCTGGTCGTAAGTGATAAGGACTTGGTCGTAGATCATATTGCGTTAAAGTTCGTCCGATATATTCGTGTATGTTAGGAATCGTTATGTCCGCTAGGTACCGTGACGACTCGTGATCGGAAAGTGTTTCCAGTCACAACCGATTACACACGAACCTATAGGGTCACACACTTAAAGGGCTAGGATTTGATTTGGATGGTGATCTGAATTCTTATAGGCCTCGAGTTCCTAATGGGCCTCCTGGTCGGGACCCATTATGGATGCCTATATATAGAGGGGCGGTGGCATGGGGTGATGATTGATCAAATCTTTCTGGAAGAAACCTCGAAACCCTAATAGCCACGCTCTCCTCAACCACGCCGCCGGCGCTAGCACTCCTGCGCGTGGTGTCCCCGCCCGTACATGTGGATACCTTGGAGGTCTTGTTGCGCATCATCGGCACTAGGACGATCCGCGACTTACGACGTTCATCGGAGCCGGAGGAGAACTTGCGACGTTCGTCGGAGTAGGAGGAGAAGACACGCAGCAAGTACGACTACGACTGCATCAACTCGCTACATCGACTCCACTTCCGCTATGAGTCGGCGCGTCTAGTGGTAATCTCGTGATCTATGACTTGCGGTGGTTCCTTGGTTGCGCGGTATTTTTTTTGTTTGTGCTATCGTAGCCTTGCCGCGATCCTTCAGTTGATTCAAGTACATTCGTGCTATCACACGTGGGTTGGGAGCCGTATGGTTAAGTAGGGGGAAGGTTTTATTGTGTTGAGTCCCACGGTGGCGAAATTGTAAGGGCATGGGACCGTGAAATCCCGTGTTCCTTTGGGCCGATAGGATGGGGGCGTTAACGTCTTGTGTTTCCTAGGATATATAGGATGGAGGCGTTAACGTCTTGTGTTTCCTAGGAGCCATGGGTTGAGGGACTTGGCTCAATGGGATCTTCTTGCTAAAACGACCGTATCTTGATTTACCCGTACCGGCATACCATAGGAAGTATGCTATATTCGGAGGCATCCGGAGGCTTACGGGCTAATCAAGTCGTGTGGGTAAGTAGTACACCTGCAGGTATAAATCTATTCGAATAGCCGTGTCCACGGTTATGGACAACCGCTTGAGTTCGGGAGTTACTATTGTTAGACTTGGAATTAAAAGTGTGGTTATAACTTGGTATCGACATGAATGGGATGTTCATATTTGTTGTTGTATCAAAGTGGACCGCCACTTTGATTGTTGGTATGATTCATTCGTTATTAAATTCATCACTTATTCACATGCTTTACTTCTACTTCGAATCTGATTTTTAAATGGCACTTGAAAAACTAGTATGTGTAGGTTGTTCAGTATTGTGTCTCTTTCGCAAAATTAAGCCAATATGAGCCCTTCCTTTGAATGACCTTATGCATAACTATTTTTATTTGTGTAAGACTTACGAGTACTCTTTGTACTCAGCCAGGTGTTTGCTGGCTTTTACAGGTGAGGAGAATATTGAAACCGACGAGCTTGTCGGTGTCGATTTAGGCGACACCGATGAGTAGTTTGCTATCATCTAACTCCCAGTTGGTTGCCGATGGGTTATGGGGCATACCATTGCTGGTATTTTGGTCTATTTATGTGTTTCCGTTGCTACTTAATACTCTCTATTAAATTTGGCCGGTCGGCCACTTGTATTAGTTGTAAACTTGGAACTATGTTGTATGTCTTTTGAACTATTTATGTATGAATGTTGTATGGATGTGAGCAACGTTGTATGAGAGTATGACTATATTGGTCGCTGATCTTGGGAGCCAATATAAGTTGTACTCGCTGTTCATGGCTTCCTATTTAACTCACTAAGTGTAGCGTTTGACTTGTTGGAGAACCGACAATCATGTAGTGCTTTCAGAGGAGCGCGCGCATGATCTTCGGGGCTCTAGTTTGAGTTAAGCCTCTCATTTAGATGGAGTTAAGTTGGAATCCATTCACGGGAGACCTAGAGTTATGTCCCTAAGGTTTTGATTAGTCTCGGTCTTATGGAGATAACCCCGGGGTCCCCACAGCGTTGGTATCAGAGCCATACTGACTGTAGGTTAGATATAGCACTGGCGTTAGAGTCAATAAGCCTTCTTGAGTCAAAATATTTTTAAATTATCAAATTAATTTCAGAAAGTTTAAGTTAGGAATATCCTTTATTCCTCATCCATCCTAGCATCCTTTCTTACCCTATTTCGGTTTTTAAAGAAGTCTTACCTTGTTGTTCTTGCTTTTAGATGAGTCGCCAATACCTGGTCAAAGAAACTCAAGCTGAGAACGTGGATGGATACCCGGCGCTTCTCCGAGAGATGATGTGGAGGGCGAACTTTACTTATCAGCCAACCTACGCCATCTATCGCCGCGACAGGGGGCCAGGCATGGAGGAATACTTGGCCGTGATCAACATCATCGCCAGACGGGTCACGAGGAGTATCCCATATTGTTTCCAGACACGTGGCACCTCTGAGGCCATGGCTCTACAGGAAGTGGCTCGTGTGGCCATGAGCCACCTCCGTTATGATCTGACGGAGTTGTCTCAGCCGCCTTACGACCATTTTCCTATGAGAGAGCGTGGCGCGGAGGTAGACACCTTTGCCCGGATTCAGTTTGGAAAAGATCCCTAGGTTAGGCAGTTGGCAAGATTGGTTCATATCATGGACCAAATCCATCGGTGCACTGTGTATGAGTTGTACGAGACTCATCAGCATATCGTGGTGGCCCAAGAACACTTGCAACTCATGTGTAGTATGGGGATCATTGACCGCCATGTGGTTTATGGCGCAAATGAGATTTCCCCATATGCTTCAGCACCGCCGATGTACCGTCTTCCAGAAGTGCCAAGGCATGTACGCAACTATGGGGCGAGACGCCAGGTTCGCATGTCAGTTGGATTTCCTCGTACTCGTAGGATGGAACCTGCTGGAGGCCATGTGATAGAGCAAGGCTCCCCGTTACGTCTTCCTAATTTTGGAGACCCCGATGATACGGGATCCCCTGAGGCACATCTTTTGGATGAGTTTCCGGTAAACTTTGATCGGAACAACATTTAGGATGTAGTAGGTGTTAGCTCATGGTTGGGCATGTATCTTTGTTTCCCTGTAATAGGTTAGTGGTACTTAAACTATTATTGTCCTTCTTGCAAGAACTTTTAATTCAGCTGATTGCTTTTCGCCCACGGGCCTTCTGGATGTAATTGCATTGGAAAAACTATGATTTGAAGTTATGGATCTTGTACTGGCATTAGCGCCTTTGTACGCCTATTTGGTGTTATGTTTTTGGTGCATCTTATATCATTATGCATGCTTAATTAGGAACTTTGTGCTTGCTGTCCAAAGTTTTATTATTCGTATTTTTCCAACAATCTTGTCCTCTTTTTAACATTCCTTGTCACTCCAGGATGTCAGGCCCTAACACTCGTGCTAGAGCTCAGCGCGATGGGGGATCTCCACCCCAGGGCACTCGTTCTGCTGCTGTAGCAGAACATTACGCCCGCGAGGAGAGGGGTGAGCCCTCTCAGCAGCACCGTCCGCGGGACAGTTCATCTGAGGAAGTGCTTCCTCCGCCACCCACTATGGCGGAAGTCTTGGCCCAGATCGAGAGAAACAAGATGGATCAGACCAGGATCCTGGAGGCTATAGCTCGCAACACTTCTCCTGCTCCTACGGCAGCAGGGGGAGGGGGAACTCAGAGGCAGCGTGGGGGTCTCGCTGAGTTTCAGCGAACAAATCCTCCCACCTTTGCGGGTACCGGAGACCCTATGGAGGCTGAAGATTGGCTGAGGGATGTGGAGAAGAAACTAGCCATTGCTCAGTGCACGGGCATTGAGAGAGTTCTTTTTGCCAGCTATCAGCTGGAAGGCGCTGCTAGTGCGTGGTGGGACAACTATTCCGCCATGCACCAAGGAGAGGTTCCATCATGGGCAATTTGAGCAGCCCTCGGGAGGCCTATATTCCTGATGGGGTCATGTCGATCAAGCAGCAGCAGTTTCTTGCTTTGAAGCAAGGAAGGAAGACTGTCACTAAGTATCTTCAGGAGTTCAACTCCTTGGCCCGCTATGCCCTGGATGACGTCTCCACAGATGCCCGCCGCCAGCACCGGTTCATGGGCGGCTTGGCGAGAGATGCGGTGGCTTTAGGCGTACATGACTTGAAACTTCAAAGCACATGGTGAACAAGGCCATTGTGGTGGAGCACAAGAGTGTGGTGTAGAGAGTCGGAAGAGGAAGAAAGCCGCTCGATTTTCAGCTAGCGGCGGTTTTCCTCAGCGGCACTGCACCGCCTCAGACACCTCGTTCTCAGGCCCAGTGCCACCGAGACCTCCTGTGGCACCTCCACGACCTTCTCCACCCACGGTGCAGCGGTACAATGGGAGTAAGAACTCCCAAAACAGTGGTACTTTCAAGCAAAATGTCACTTGCTTTCATTGTGGTCGCCTTGGCCACTATGCCTCTCATTGCCTCGCCAAGCAGCGGGGAATGCCTCAGGTCTATCGAGCTCCTACACCACCAGCTGTGGCAAGACCTACACCACCTCCGAGGGCAGCATCTACCCCTCCTCAGGTCCCTGCACGTGGCCGAGTGAACCACGTCACCGCCGAGGAGGCAAGCGGCGCCGGGCGTGCTTTGGGTACCCTTCTTGTTAATTCTTGTCCAGCATTAGTTTTATTTGATTCAGGAGCATCTCATTCATTCATCAAAGAAGAATATGCTGCACTTAATCAATTTGAAATGCATAAACTTCAGCCACCTTATCAAATCCAGTCGCCGGGATCGGTTTTCCAAACCGATCAAGTCTACCGGGACGTAAAAGTGGAAATTCAACATATCAACTTCTTGGCAAACTTAATTGTGATAAAATCAGCGGGTATTGATGTGATCTTGGGGATGGATTGGCTGTCCAAAAATCAGGGAAAGATCGATTGCGCTCTACGGTCTATTTCTGTCACTAGTGAAGATGGCAGTCAGGTCGTTTTTGCACCTTCAGTGGGCAGTTCTCATCTCTATGCTTTGGAAGTTAGTACCTCTCTTGAACTTGAGAAAGTGCCTGTGGTGTGTGAATATCCAGATGTATTCCCCGAAGAACTCCCAGGCATGCTTCCTGATCGAGAAGTCGAGTTCGTCATCGAGCTCGTACCCGGTACTGCGCCAATCTCAAAACGGCCATACCGGATGCCTCCTAATGAGTTAGAAGAATTGAAGAAGCAACTCCAAGAACTTCAAGACAAGGGGTTTGTTAGGTCGAGCTCCTCACCTTGGGGATGTCCGGCCATCTTTGTCAAAAAGAAAGACAAGAGTTTGCGGATGTGTGTTGACTACCGTCCGTTAAATGAAGTCACTATCAAAAATAAATATCCTCTTCCACAGATTGATGATTTATTCGATCAATTGAGTGGAGCCCAAGTATTCTCCAAGGTTGATTTGCGCTTGGGCTATCATCAAATTAAGGTTCGAACTGAAGACATTCCGAAGACAGCATTCTCTACTCGGTATGGGCTATACGAGTACACTGTCATACCTTATGAATTCAGTTTTCATGGAGTATTTGGATAAGTTTGTGGTTGTATTCATCGATGATATCCTTATCTACTCAAAGTCCGATGAAGAACACGAGCAGCACTTGAGGCTTGTGTTGGAAAAGCCGTCAACATCGACTTTATGCTAAATTCAAGAAATGCGAGTTCTGGCTTCATGAAGTTAGTTTCTTGGGACATGTCCTATCCAAGGGCGGTATCGCTGTTGATCCTAGTAAAGTGCAAGATGTCCTTGATTGGAGACAACCCAGAAACATCACTGATATTCGCAGTTTTCTCGGACTTGCGGGTTACTACCGCAGATTCATCCAGAACTTCTCCAAAATTGCGAGGCCAATGACTCAACTTCTAAAGAAAGAAAAGAAGTTCGTATGGTCACCTGAATGTGAGGAGAGTTTTTAGATCCTTAAGGAATGCCTGACCAAAGCTCCAGTACTTATCCTGCCCGACATTCACAAGAACTTCGATATTTATTGTGACGCATCTCGCCATGGGCTCGGTTGTGTGCTTATGCACGAGGGCCGAGTGGTAGCTTATGCATCAAGGCAATTGAGACCTCATGAGTTGAATTATCCCACTCATGATTTGGAACTTGCAGCGGTCATTCATGCTCTGAAGATTTGGCGCCATTACCTCATCGGTAATCGTTGCGAAATCTACACCGACCACAAGAGTCTTAAATATATCTTCACCCAAGCCGATCTGAATTTGAGGCAAAGAAGATGGCTTGAGTTGATCAAAGATTATGATTTTGGACTCCATTATCATCCAGGAAAAGCGAATGTGGTAGCCGATGCCCTAAGTAGAAAGTCTCAGTGCAACTGTTTATCGGTAACTCCCATTTCGGCAGGCTTGTGTGTTGCGATGCAACGTCTGCACCTGGAGATAATTGAAGAAGGTTCTCTCGCTGCCCTTAGTGTGAATTTTACACTCGAGGACCAGATTAGGAAGCGTAAGACCGACTTGGAAGTCGCTCAAACAGGAAGCATTGAAGAAAGGCAAGGCCAAAGGTTTCAAAGAAGATGCACAGGGCACTCTGTTGTACGGAAACCGGTTGGTGGTGCCTTTTGACCGCGCCTTGAGAGAACTCATTCTCAAAGAGGCTCATGACTCCAAATTTTCTATCCATCCTGGTAGCACCAAGATGTACCAAGATCTTAAGAAGCGGCTATGGTGGAGCCGAATGAAGCGGCAAATCGCTCAATTTGTTGCCGAGTGTGATGTATGCCAAAGAGTCAAAGCTGAGCATTTGAAGCCGGCAGGTACTCTACAACCCCTGCGCATTCCCAAGTGGAAATGGGAAGAAGTTGGCATAGATTTTATCACCGGCCTTCCAAGAACTCAAGCTGGGTCAGATTCTATATGGGTGATTGTTGATCGTCTGACGAAGGTTGCCCATTTTATTCCTGTCAAGACCACTTACACCGGGGCTAAGCTAGCAGAGTTGTACATCTCCAGGATTGTTTGTCTCCATGGTGTACCAAAAGTGATTATTTCTGATAGGGGTCCCCAGTTTACCTCTCACTTCTGGAAGTGCTTGCACCAAGCAATGGGAACCAATCTATCTTTCAGCTCCGCATACCACCCTCAAACAGATGGACAAACAGAAAGGGTGAATCAAATTTTAGAAGACCTTCTCCGAACTTGTGCACTGTCCTATAGCAAGAATTGGGAGAAATGCTTGCCGTTTGCGGAGTTCTCCTACAACAATAGCTTCCAATCGAGCATTCAAATGTCCCCCTTTGAGGCCTTGTATGGGAGAGCTTGCAGGACACCTTTGAACTGGTCCGAAACCGGGGAAAGGCCATTTTATGGTCCAACCTTGGTAGAGGATGCAGAAGAACAAGTTCGTATCATCCGCGAACGACTTCGAACGGCTCAATCTCGTCAGAAGTCCTATGCCGACCGTCGTCGTCGTGAGTTGAGCTTTGAGGTGGATGATCATGTCTATCTTAAGGTTTCTCTAATAAAATGAACACATCGTTTCCAAGTCAAAGGCAAATTGGCACCTCGCTACATCGGACCTTTCCGAGTTCTAGCAAGGTTGGGACCGGTGGCTTATCAGATAGAATTGCCACCATCACTTGCTGATGTACATGATGTCTTCCATATTTCACAACTGAGAAAGTGTCTTCGTGTCCCAACCGAAGCAACTAGACTAGAAAAACTTGACTTGCAACCCGATCTTTCTTATCGGGAGCACCCAATTCGCATTCTTGAGGAAAAGGAGCGCAAGACGCGAAATCGCAATATCAAATTCATCAAGGTTCAGTGGAGTAATCATACTGAAGATGAAGCAACATGGGAACGTGAAGATCAAGTGCGGGCGAACTATCCAGATCTTTTCCCTTCTACCTAAAATGTCTTCGAATCAAGAAAGGAAAGTTTAGACAAAGCAATGAGAAGGAGAAATGTAATAGTCATCCTTGTAACCCTACAAAGATATCTTCGTACTATCTTTGAAGGAAATAAAGACAACGGATGTTATATTTCCTTTTGGAACCTTTTTCTATCCAACTTCGACCCTAACCGATCTCGGGGTCGAGATCTTTTGTAAGGGGGGAGGTATGTCACATCCCCAAATTAATAAGGTGGTTTATTATGCGTCTCATTAGCATGCATCATGTTTTGAATCTTTTTATTTAAATATTGTACTTGGAAAAATCTCCAAAAAAATGAAACATACACTTTAAATTGAACTCCAAACGAAAAACTAAAATAAATGCTACTGAAACATCTCTGGAAATAATTTATTCAAATACTATATTAATTATCATGAATTAATATAATTTTTCCCAAATTTTCGGGACTGGTCTTTACCCTACTAAAATCCAAACATGATTTAAAGATCAAGAATAAGATTGAAATTAAATTATACACTTTGTATCACGAACAGTACGGTTCAATAATTTTTATGGACACTAGGCTATCCCAGGAACCCCCAGTAATTATTTCATGATTTTGGGAATTTTATTTCTATTTTTAGCCTCTGGTCAAAGTGGAGGAAACTATTTTAATTCTCAGTCAAACCCTAACCCTAAACCGACTGACACTATTCCTTGGACTCGAGTCCGACCAGGCGAACTGACTCAGCTCAACCGCCTAAATGCACCAACGCATGTAGGCCTTGGATCTAAATCCTACGGTCCCGACCTCTTATGTCTCAACGGCGGTCGGGATCGCTGGGTGGTCGTGAGCCTTGCGATCAAGATCCAGCGGCCCACGACCTCCCTTGCCTTATAACCCTCATTCCCACTTAGGAGGTCGTGAGTTATCCGATGTTCATCCAACGGCCACGACCTCCCCTGCCCTTTTCGGTGCTCATTCGCCTAAGAGGTCGTGAGCCATTTGATGCGAATCCAACGCCCCGACCTCCTTCCTTATAACACTCAATCCGCCTAGGTGATCGTGAGCCATGTGATTTACATCCAACGCCCACGACCACCCCTTCTCCTCGACTCACGCGCACATGACTAAGTCACCGCCGCGTGGGCCCGCATTGTCAGGTCCGTCTCTGACCTTGCGCAGGAGCTCCTCGCCATGAGTCGGAGCTTCTCCGACGTGCTCAGAACGGCGCCAGTGGACGCCGTCAATCCACCGCCGCATGCAACCACTCCTGGAGCTTCTTCACTTCACATCACCTCCATTTCCGTCATCACCCGACCATTTTACCCCCTCAACACCCCGTTATTCCTCACTTTTCCTCTCGGTGGCTGAGGAAAAGGAAGCTCTCTCTTCGGCATCTCTAGGGTAAGCTTCCACCGGGTGGTAGCCTTCAATACCCTACTCGATGCCTTCTCCATTTTTGCTAATGAGAGCTTACTTCTTTGTTTGTAGCTCTCGGACCATCTTCGTGCTCCGGTTCACGTCCAGAGCGCGCACTCGGGGACATCTTCTTGTCATCTTTGTTCCGGTGAGGTTTTTAACCCTTCTTGCGTGTCATAACGTGTATTAGGGTATCTTAAAGCTTTTCCCTCAACCAATTTTTGGGATGCATGGCAGGGTTGAAGTGAATCGAAGTTTGCACCATTTTCGACCGTGGCACACCCTTTCATCTCCCACTTAGATTGGTAAGCCTTTTGTCGATTCCTTGCTCTGACAGCATCCTCATAGGATCCTTGAGCTTTTGTGAGCATTCTTTTATTTTCATTTTGCTTCCAGTATCCTCTCCACGTGAAGCCGTGCTGTTGTTACTTTCTTCTCCGGCGCCGACGCTGCTCCAGCCTTCCCCGACCATCTCGACCTCGCTCCAGCGCTCAGGTAGCTTCTATTTATCCCCTAGAACCTCAGGCACCGCTTGTATGTCGCTGCGGAGCTCTCCTTTGCATTGTGCACGATTGCCGTAGAACCGTCGCCGCCCAACTCCGGCTAGCCCCGGTATAGGCCGGCTCAGTCGTCGAGACTACTATCTTCAGAAGCGCATTGCTATTTTACACCTGTACATGCCCTTTGTGGCGCCGCCGTGGCCGAATCGCGGTGAGCGCCGGTGAAGCGCGGGGCAAAAGCCGTTGTCGCACTCGGACAACCACCGTGTAGCGATTAGAGTTAAATCATCGTCATTAGCATTTAATCATTGCCGGAAATGGCGGTGTTACTCACTTACACGGGCCCTTGCACGAAATCCGTGAGGTTTAAATGAATAGTGACGGCCGATGTGTGGGACCACCGCAGAAGCACGTGCGCCGTCGCGGCGCACGATGGGCCGAGTCCATTGGACCGTGCCACTGACGACGGGCCCCACGTGTCGGAATGGATTTTAAAATCTGAGTGAAATGGAAAAATGCACTATTCACTGGGCCCGCTGGTCAGTGACCGCGGCTAGGAAGCACTCGGTAGAGAAAGTGATAAATGCTTTAAGAAATTCGAAATCCATTTAATTGTAAGTTGAAAAAAATGTATAACTTTGAAAAAGGCATAACTAATTCATTTTTACTCCAAAAGCAATCAAACCACTTCTGATAATTTTTATTTTTAATGAAATTTATGTTAAAATTGGTTTCAAACTTTTCTGTAAATGAGAGCATTATTTTGGAAAATGAGCTATTAACACTATTATTGTTACAAAAGAAAACACTGATAACTTTGAAAATTCATAACTAAATCATGAAAACTCCAATTGAGGCAAACTCAACTGTTTTGAACTTGTAATAATATTGCCTATTTATCCATGTAATCCATTTACTCACCACTGTTCTACAAATTTTCGCCTCATAATTAAATTACCCGAATAAGGGCGTATTGAAATCTGAAAATCGAATCACCATAACTTTCACATACTAAATCATAATGAAATAATTCATTCACCAAAAATCACCTTAAATCATGACTTAGCTACTGTAGAAAAATCATACATTTTTGAGCATTTTGAATTTTGAGGTATTTCTCGATGTTTATTCGGTATTGCAATTATATAGATTCCGAGCCTATTGATATCGATTCCTATGCGACTGAGAGTGAGCAACTAAGCTACCAGCAAGGCAAGCATCCTTTGAACTTTCTTTTGCATCATATTTGATCCCAATTTTGTTAGGGTAGATGCAATGATAATTGCTTGCATATAGTTTTATAATGTCGCTATTTTTGTGATGAGTAGTTAGACACATCCTATTATCTTGTCATTGTGGCTATCCATGAATTACTCCAATGCTGAAATATTTATGTTAGGATGTGTGAAATTATATTGTTCGAGTTTCGCTTAGCCATGCAAGTCTAGAACCGGTAGTTGATTGTCGGGAATAACCCGACAATTATGGGATAAACACCACTCTCTTTATATACTTTTGTTTTAGATCTTCGTATCTGTTTCCTAAGTTAAATTTTGTCATTTTAAATGAGATTTTGGTCTGGACAAGTGATGGCTAGTGATGGTGCCTTCGTGCACCAGAATTGGGTATGTGGTTGGACTTGTCTGGACAATTAAGGACCGAACTTTTGTTTGCTATTTCAAATGCCCAAGTCAAACCAGTTTAGAAATCTGGTCAAACCTCTGGACAGCAGCTTGGGAATTTTATTGGGAGAAATCTGGTGCATGAAAACTCCTGGAAAAATTTCACAAGGTTGTTCTATGTTCCAGTAAGTTCCCATAAAAATTTCAAAATTTTTGGAGCTCGTGAGCTACATCTAAAAATTCCCCAAACTCTCTCAGCTTTTTAAAACTCAAAATCAGAAATCACTGTTTGTCGGGCTCGAACCCAAGCCCGACTCAAACCAGACCGCACCACTTGTCTCGGTCGCACCGCCTAGCTGCACCGCGTGAGCCCGATGGCTGTCAACCGTCCGATGCAGATCGCACGGTTCTCATTGTTTGTCTCGTCGACCTGTCCGAATGCATACACCAATCTCAGCCGTCCATTTCAGATCCAACGGTCGGTGCGATACTGATCGAGTCAAACCACCGGTTCGCACCGCCGTTCGTCGGCCGCGGTGGACCCTACCGCCGATCCGCCTCGTCTTCTCCGCACCTCACCGGAGCTCAGGGCCGCGCATGCATGCTCGCCACGTACCTCGTCGCTGCCACCTTTTTGTCCTCGTGTCAGTCCGTGAAGCATCGCCGGGGTCTCATCTACCCACTGAGCCCATCCACTATCCTTCGCGTCCATTCTCGTGCCTTCTCGCCCAAATTTTCTTCTCGTTCGGAGAAGAACTCGGCGTAGCGCCGCCGTTCGAGCCGCCCTTGAGCGGCGATCGCACCGTCGTGTTCCTCTTGCCTCGCCGCCTCCATTTTGCCTATTCCGGTCCTTGGCGCCCAGTGGATCACGGGGTGGTATCGCTGTCTCCGCCTCCGGCGATCTCGGTCCCGTGAGCTCGTTTGCGACCTGGTGAGTTTCGGCTCCGCCACCTAGTCCCTTAGGATCGCATTGATGCACCGAGTCTAACGGTGACTTCATTTTCATCTTTGGTGCATCGTTGCGGGCGTGCGACCAATTCTTCTCAAGCTTGGTTTTCGCGCCGTGAAATTCCGCCACCTCGGGCCTTCTTCGTCGGCGTTATCGTGTGCTTCTTGCTCACGGTGTTGAGGCGAAGCTTAAGCACACCTTCCGAGTCTTCTAGAAGTCCGTATCGCCTTCTCCGTGCAAACCGTGTCTTCTTCTCGCCTCCGTTTCGCCGCCGCCGCCGCATCCCGTGGGGGTGCGCCACCGCCATCGTGTTCGCAAGATCTTCGCGACTGAAGGTATCACCCGCCGCCCGAAACCCTCCGTTAGCTAAATCGATGGCGCCGCGCCGCGCGCCCCGCGGCGTGCGGTGAGCCGCCGAAGTTTAGGTATCGCTAAACTTGGTTCTGTTAGGTCATCGACTTGTGGGACCTCTCTGTTAAATCGCGTTTAGAAATCCTTTAATCCACCCGTTATGTTTTCTCTTAGTCACCATCATGTGGGTCCATCTTTGTCGATTAGGGTTGTGTAGTTCGTTATGCGTTTTCTCTGTTTGAAGCGTATTTCGTGAGAGTATGTTAGGTTTGCACTTTGGTAGTCAAGACGTATTCTTAGAATACGCCGACGCCACCTTCATTGGGCAATCTGTTGCTCGTGAGCACCTTTATTTGGGCCCGCCGTCGATGGTGAGGGCTAGTTGGTGTGGGTGCGAAATGGAATTAGTGCATTATAGATTTTGAAATGATTTAGTATTTCGGTTTATGTTTTCTGTTGAGCTGATAATTCAATTAAACTTGTAAAATGCATAACTAATTCAATTTTTATCCAAATTGCATGAAACCAGTGCTGTTAATTTTCATTTTAAATGTTCTATTTACTGAAATTATTTCCAACCTTGTCCCTGTAACAAAAATCTGTTAATTAATTTAATGTTGTAGAATGTAGTCTCCAAATTAGAAAATGTATATCTCTTTCAGTAATTGTCCAAATCCAATGAACCCAATTCTGTAAAATTTCATTTTTAGTATACTAATTATCAGGATCGGTTTTAGATACTGTTTCTGTTCATCAAAATTTGTTAATTATTTAACTAGTGTTTTGATGTGTTTTTAGCTTAGAAAATTCATGGAAAATTCTTAATAACCTAAAATGATTTGTTCTCTGTTTCTAAAATTTTGTTATATCATGCTTAGGTTCTTTGTGTGAGTTTGGTTTGTTTTGATGTTGTTGTATGGTTGTCGGTGTTTTTCGCTCTTATTACGTTATTTGTTCTATCGTTAGGATTCGATATTTGCGGCAACCCCGAGAACGACCCTCGCAACAAATTGAGCAACAGCAGCCGTGCAAGCGATTTGATCATGTTAATCCCAAGATCTTAAAGTCTAATATTTTGTTTCAAATTGTATGTATGCATTGCTTAATTTGTGTTAAATTGGTTAGTTAAATCCGTAGTTGCATATCCTGTAGACAAAATATTGATCTCTACTACCGAGCCTAGGTTATTTGTCGTGATTAAAGGTCATTGGATGATCTCTTGTCACTTAGTAGATCCGAGTCAAATTGCTTAGACATGCTTAGTATCGGTAGAAATGGGCGGTTATCGACTTAGTCAGTAACCTTGATCACACAAAATTTTCTATAACTTTATATTTCAGCATTACCGCTATGTCTAATTGCAAAACTAAAAATGAAAATAAAAATGATTTAGACGGGCACAATGGTAAGATTGGTGTGATCTTTTGGGTGTGATCGAAAGGTGCCCGGTCAATTAAGGACCGAACATCTTGTGAGTGAATTTTTATCCAGCATTTCGGCGTGCTAACCACACTAGAGTATATGGGACCTCTCTTGACCTAGTACTTTGGCGTGTATTGGCTCCGGTCGCAGGAGGTCGCAGGAGGGATGGTGGTGGGAGCATGGTAGTTGTCCAAAAGCTTTATCCCGAGTGGGTAGTTGTCTTTTCGGCTTTACCATGTAAGCGTATGGATTTCTATCCATACGAGCGGCTCGTAGTTAATACACAATATTGGAAAAAGTCTCGTAGGACTTAGTCTGTGTGGCATACCTTCGAAGTGTGCTTGGCTTAAAGGCGATCCAAGTGTGGGTACATTGGTACACCCTGCAGGTTAAAAACTATTCGAATAGCCTCGTCCTCGGTGATGGACACGCTTGGGTAAGCTTTTCAAGAGTTAGACTACAACATTTAAATTAAAACTTGATGGGTGGTACTATGCGGGATTCGTGCTATTGTTGAGGTGACTATTGGGATAGTCACTTCTAGGTTGTTTATCTTTCGCTTTTGCTATTAATATCCTTCTTGTTATTTCAATCTTAAAAATGAAGTGCAAACTTGCCTTTAAAATCAGATTACCTTATTGCAAATGAAAATTGGCTTTATGCAAATGAAACATTTGGCCTCCACCAAATAAGCTCGCATGTAGCTTATGAACAGTCCGCTAGTTCACACATCGTCTTGCGGGTACAAAGACAATCTTTGTACTCGTGTGCTTTGCTTAATGTTTTTGTTGCAGAGGAGGAAGGTGAGCCCCAAGGGCCTCACTTACGTGAGTGTGTTGCCGTTTCGTGGACGACTAGACTTGGCGGTCGGTCGGATGCCTTGTGGGTTGGAGGCACGCGATTGGCTTTGTTTATAGCCATCTTATGGCACTTTTGCTTCATTGTCGTTCTTGTTATTTGTGTACCTCGTGGCACATCGGCCTTTGTGCTGTAATAACTCTACTATTTGTTTATCTTCCGCTTGGTAGTGTAGTGTTTGGACTCTATGTTTGGAATGGAGTTGATGTCTAATTTTGTATCGAGGTGTGTATCTTGCTCAGGAAGTATACATATCTCGAGGATCGCTTTATTTGATTTGTCTTTGCTAGGACCGGTGGTTGGTTAAGCATTACAAGCCAAATAAACTGGGTCCTCACAAAGTTGGTATCGAGCCATTCGACCGTAGTAACCCAAGCTTAGTCGTCTTTAGGATATTTTGAAAAAGCTTAATTTCAAAGTATAAAAGGGTTTATGAAAACCTAGGTGATTCTCAGATTTTACTCCTTACCTATCTTAGCCTTCTACCTCATCTTACTCTAATTTGAGTTTAAAACTTGGTTTCTCTCTTTCCTTTCAAAAGATAGTTACTACCGGTAGAATCAGTCTTTGGGAGAACCATAGAGAATTAGTCTAAGTAAAATTTGTGGGGGCATAAGGGTAAGATATGTATAAGTTTGCTAAGTATCTGACTTTTGTCAATTGGTTTTGTAACTTAAAAGTCTTGTGTTTGTTTTGTCTTTGTTAGTGTTATTTGCGTGAGGTTGTCGACTTCGTGTTTTCCGGCTATTGTTAACTTGTCTTAGTGAAACAGATGGCGGGAGAACGCGTGGCGGTCGCCAAGCAGCTGGTCATGATGAGGAGCTTCCCCTCCTCCGACCATGGTGAGGTTCTCGCCGATCGAGCGAAACCGCATGGACCAGACGCGCATCTTGGAGGTTATTGCTAGGAATACCTCCACTCCGCCGGTGGTGGCGGCCACCGACTCGCGGGGACTTGCAGAGTTCCTCCGCACACACCGCCGACTTTCTCCCGCACGAGGACCCTCTCGATGCGGATGATTGGCGCGCATGGTTGAGCGAAAGCTCAACATAGCTCGATTCGAGCACAGATAAGGCACTCTTCGCGTCCCACCGGCTTGAGGCGCGGCACTCTCATGGTGGGAGAACTATCTCGCCATGCGGCCCGCGGGCCATGTGGTCGCGTGGGAGGAGTTCGATCGCTTTTCGTCGGGCCCACATCCCGATGGCCTGATGAAGTGAAGAAGAAGGAGTTCCTCGCGCTCAAGCAAGGGCGCAAGTGCTGTGATGAGTACTGCACGAGTTCAATCATTTGGCTCGTTATGCTCAGGAGGTGGCCTCGAGATGAGGCTAAGCGGGAGAAGTTTATGGATGGCTTGTCCGAGGAGCCGCAGGACAGTGTCTATTGTGGACTTCCCGACTTTCGTGCCTTGGTAGATAAGGCCATTGTTGCCGAGCATAAGGCAAAGCGCTGGCGAGTCCCGCAAGCGCAAATGGGAGGCGATCGATCGCTTCACACCAGCCTCACTCGTCCTCGGGTGGGCCGGCACCGATGGTCCGTTCTTTTGCTCCACCGCGCCGAGGCCATCTCGCACCAGCTCCTCGCCCACCGCAGGCCGTGTTTCAGCCACGTGCGCCTGCGATCCAGCAGCAGAGCGGCCTCCGCAATCCGGCGGCCGATGTTACTTATTTTCGCTGCCACAACAAGGGCCACTACACCAACGCTTACCCTCAGAGTGTTGCAGCAGCCCCTCGTCCTAATGGAGGACGCGGGCAGGGGAGTGGTCATCCACCTGACCAGAAGATGATCCAGAAGCCCCAGCGTGCGAGCAGCGGTCGAGTCAACCACCTTTCAGCTGAGGAGGCTCAGGAGGCACCAGATGTCGTGATGGGTACACTTCTTGTTAATTCTCGCCCCGCTGCAGATTATTTGACTCGAGCATCGCGATTCTTTTATTTCAAGATCATTTGCTGCTGCTAGTGGTCTTCTTTGTGTCCCTTTGGGAGTTCCTTTGCTCATCCGCTCTCCGGGTCGGAAATGAGAGCCGATCTACTGATGTCGGGTGTTCTGTCATAGTTAAAGGAGTGGGGTTTTGGCAAACCTTATTCTCGATTCGGGCCAATGAGTCGGATGTGATTCTTGGCATGGATTGGTTGTCCCAACACTTGGGGCAAATCGATTGTGCCGGGAAGATTGTCTATCTCACCAGCCCTTCAAAGTAACAGTCGGATTTTCGCCGCGCCTTCAGGCGCATCTATGTGCATTAGAAGCGGCTTGACCTTGCGTATTCGTGGTGTTTCCATAGTATCGACTTTGTGGATGTCTTTCCCAAGATTTGCCCGGGATGCCTCCGGTTCGAGACTTTGAGTTTGTCATTGAGTTGCTGCCCGGTACTGCCCCTATCTCGAAGGCGCCGTATCGGATGCCTCCCAATGAGCTAGAAGAATTGAAGAAGCAGCTTGGCGAGCTCCAAGCGAAGGGTTTCATCTGTCCCAGTTCATCTCCTTGGGGTTGTCCGGTGATCTTTGTGAAGAAGAAGGACAAGACTTTGCGCATGTGTGTTGATTACCGTCCTCTCAATGAGGTGACGGTGAAGAACAAATATCCTTTGCCCCGCATCGATGATCTGTTCGATCAGTTGACTGGAGCCCAGGTGTTCTCCAAGATTGATTTGAGAATGGGGTATCATCAGGTCAGGATCCGATCAGAGGATATTCCGAAGACGGCTTTCACTACTCGTTATGGGTCGCATGCGAGTACACCGTCATGTCTTTCGGTTTAACCAATGCTCCGACCTTGTTCATGAACCTTATGAATTCAGATTCATGGAGTATTTGGATAAATTTGTGGTGGTCTTTATTGATGATATTCTTATCTATTCCAAGATCAAGCGAGCATGCCGAGCATCCAAGATTGTTTTGGGCAAATTGCGGGAGCACCACCAGTATGAAGTTCAAGAAATGCGAGTTCGTTGAAGGAAGTGGCATTCTTGGGCCATGTTCTTTCATTTGGAGGCATAGTCGTGGATCCCAAAGAAGGTCGCGACGTTCTATCTTGGGGCCGGCCAAGTCGAGCCATCGATGTGCGGAGTTTTCTTGGTTTAGCGGGCTACTACCGCCGCTTCATCGAGAACTTCTCCAAGATCGCAGCCGATGGTGAATTGCTCTAGAAGGACAAGAAGTTTGTGTGGTCCTCTGCTTGTGATGAGAGCTTTGAGCTCAAACGGCGATTGACTTCACTCAGTTCTTACTCTTTCCGATATCCACAAGAGCTTCGATATTTATTGCGATGCCTCTCGTCGAGGACTCTGTGTTCTTATGCAGAAGGCAAGGCGTTTCCTATGCATCCAGCGATTGAGACCTCATGAGCTCAACTATCCCACCCATGATTTAGAGCTTGTCTTTGTGGTTCATGCACTCAAGATTTGGCGGCATTATCGATCGGTAATCGGCGTGAGGTGTATTCGATCACAAGAGTTTGAAATACTTGTTGACTCAGCCAGATCTGAACCTCAGGCAGAGGAGATGGCTAGAATTAATCAAAGATTATGACATGGGTATTCAGTATCACCCTGGCAAGGCCAATGTGGTTGCTGATGCACTTAGCCGAAAGGTATACTGCAATACTTTAATGATCCAAGAGCAACAACCTGCACTTCTTGCAGAATTTCAGCGTCTCAAGTTGGGTTTGGTTGAGCATGGTTCCCTTGCCGCCTTGGTTGTGCAACCAACCTTGGTGAATCAAATCAAGTCAGCACAGCAATCAGATGATGGTGTGGGAAAAATCAAGTAGAACATCAGGAATGGATCAGCCAAGTGTTTCACGTAAGATGAGCACGGTGTTGTGTGGTTTGGGCAAGCGCCTTGTGGTCCCAAAGGTCCCGAGTTGCGGATTTGATTCTTCAGAGGCCCATGATTCGCCTTTGTCCATCCATCCCGGGCCACTAAAATGTACCAAGATCTGCGTCGAGAGATTTCGTGGACTCGCATGAAGCGCGAGATTGCCGTGTTCGTGGCGGATGTGACATATGTTGTCGCGTCAAGGCCGAGCATCGGCGTCAAAGCAGTCTCTCCGGCCCTTGCCTATACCGAGTGGAAGTGGGATTACGTAGGCATGGATTTTATCACCGTCCGCCTGCACTTCTTCATGGAAGGATGCTATCCGGTTGTTATCGATCGATTGACGAAGGTAGCGCACTTCTCGCGAGATTTACCACTCTCGTGTCGATCGATTGGCGATCTCTATATCTCGCATTGTGAGCTTGCATGGTGTGCCACGAACGATTGTGTCGATCGTGGCTCTCTTTTCACTTCTCGGCTATGGCACGATTTATGAGAGGCCATGAGGACCCGTGTTTCTTTCATTCCACCTATCATCCTCGATCGATGGTCGACGGAGCGAGTCAACCAAGTTCTTGAAGATATGCTCGTGCTTGTGACTACCGCTGCCGAAGTTCTCCTACAACAACGACTTCGAGCTAGTCTCGGTATGGCACCGCTTGAGGCCTTGTATGGGAGGCGTGCGTAACCCCATTGAACCGGTCGAGAGGCGGGAGAGACAGTTCTTTGGCCCGATTCCATCAATGAGGCCGAAAGTCAAGTGCGATTGATTCGTGAGCACTTGCGCGTAGCTCGATCGCAGCGGAAGAGCTATGCGGATCGCCGCCGCCGTGAGTGAGTTTCAGCCCAATGACTTTGTGTATCTCAAAGTCTCACCTCTGAAGGGACATCGTCGTTTTGGTGTCAAGGGCAAACTGGCTCCCCGATATGTCGGGCCGTATCGCGTCATCAAGAAAGTGGGAGCCGTTGCATACCAGTTGGAGTTGCCAGCTACACTTGAAGGGGTGCATGATGTTTTCCATGTATCGCAATTGAAGAAGTGCCTCCGTGTTCCCGTTGAGGAAACACCATTGGAAAATATCGAAGTGCAGGAAGATCTGTCTTATCGTGAGCGCCCCGTTCGTATCCTCGAAGAAGCTGAACGGAGAACAAGGAACCGTGTGATCAAGTTCCTCAAAGTTCAGTGGTCAAACCACTCCGAGGATGAAGCCACTTGGGAGCGGGAAGATCGTCTCCGAGCAGAGTACCCATCCTTCTTCTCCCAGTGATCAGAATCTCGGGGCGAGATTCCTGTAAGGGGGGGAGATTTGTAACAGCCCTAACTTAGGGTTTGTATTTCAAATGTAAAATTTTGAGGAGAAATAAAAACTTTTGTTGTCTCTTCAAATCATTTGAAAGTTTCTACATTTTTCCCTAGCAATTTCCATTTTCTAGAATTAAATTCTTGTGAATGGAAATTGTTGTCAGCAAATTCTTAGCCTTTAAACTTGTGATCATCCCCTAGGAATATTTTTCCTGTCATCTTGATCATCCTATCTACCTCCCTGAATTATTTCACAATTTTTAGATTTTGTTTGCTATTTCAAATGCCCAAGTCAAACCAGTTTAGAAATCTGGTCAAACCTCTGGACAGCAGCTTGGGAATTTTATTGGGAGAAATCTGGTGCATGAAAACTCCTGGAAAAATTTCACAAGGTTGTTCTATGTTCCAGTAAGTTCCCATAAAAATTTCAAAATTTTTGGAGCTCGGGAGCTACATCTAAAAATTCCCCAAACTCTCTTAGCTTTTTAAAACTCAAAATCAGAAATCACTGTTTGTCGGGCTCGAACCCAAGCCCGACTCAAACCAGACCGCACCACTTGTCTCGGTCGCACCGCCTAGCTGCACCGCGTGAGCCCGATGGCTGTCAACCGTCCGATGCAGATCGCACGGTCCTCATTGTTTGTCTCGTCGACCTGTCCGAATGCATACACCAATCTCAGCCGTCCATTTCGGATCCAACGGTCGGTGCGACATCGACGAGTCAAACCACGGTTCGCACCGCCGTCCGTCGGCCGACGGTGGACCCTACCGCCGATCCGCCCTCATCTTCTCCGCACCTCACGGAGCTCGGGCGCGCATGCATGCTCGCCACGCACTCGTCATTGCCACCTTTTTGTCCTCGTGTCGGTCCGTGAAGCATCGCCGGTCTCATCTACCCACCGAGCCCATCCACTATCCTTCGCGCCCATTCTCGTGCCTTCTCCGCCCAAATTTTCTTCTCGTTCGAGAAGAACTCGGCGTAGCGCCGCCGTTTCGAGCCGCCTTGAGCCGGCGGCCGCACCGTCGTGTTCCTCTTGCCTCGCCGCCCCATTTTGCCTATTCCGGTCCTTGGCGTCCGGTGGATCACCGAGGCGGTATCGTCGTCTCGCCTCCGGCGATCTCGGCCCCGTGAGCTCGCTTGCGACTGGTGAGTTTCCACCCGCCACCTAGTCCCTTAGGATCGCATTGATGCACCGAGTCTAACGGTGACTTCATTTTCATCTTTGGTGCATCGTTGCGCGCGTGCGACCAATTCTTCTCAAGCTTGATTTTCGCCGCCGTGGAAATTCCGCCACCTCGGGCCTTCTTCGTCGGCGTTATCGTGTGCTTCTTGCTCCCGGTGTTGAGGCGAAGCTTAGCACACCTTCCGAGTCTTCTAGAAGTCCGTATCGCCTTCTCCGTGCAAACCGTGTCTTCTTCTCCGCCTCCGTTCGCGCCGCCTACTTGCGGCATCCCCGTGGTGCGTCACCGCCATCGTGTTCGCAAGATCTTCGCGACTGAAGGTATCACCGCCGCCCGAAACCCTCTCGTTAGCTAAATCGATTCTTGCGCGCGCGCCGCCGTCCCCCGCGCGTGCGGTGAGCAGCCGCGAAGTTTAGTTATCGCTAAACTTGGTTCTCGTTAGGTCAGCGACTTGTGGGACCTCTCTGTTAAATCGCGTTTAGAAATCCTTTAATCCGGCCCGTTATGTTTTCTCTTAGTCACCATCATGTGGGTCCATCTTTGTCGATTAGGGTTGTGTAGTTACGGTCATGCGTTTTCTCTGTTTGGAAGCGTATTTCTCGTGAGAGTATGTTAGGTTTGCACTTTGGTAAGCGAAGACGATTCTTAGAATACGCTTCGACGCCACCTTCGGCGCAACTGCTCGTCAAGACCTTTCATTGGGCCCATTGTCGATGGCGGGGGCTAGCTGGTGTGGTGCGAAATGGAATTAGTGCATTATAGATTTCGGAAATGATTTAGTATTTCTGGTTTATGTTTTCTGTTGAGCTGATAATTCAATTAAACTTGTAAAATGCATAACTAATTCAATTTTTATCCAAATTGCATGAAACCAGTGCTGTTAATTTTCATTTTAAATGTTCTATTTACTAAAATTATTTCCAACCTTGTCCCTGTAACAAAAATCTGTTAATTAATTTAATGTTGTAGAATGTAGTGTCCAAATTAGAAAATGTATAGCTCTTTCAGTAATTGTCCAAATCCAATGAACCCAATTCTGTAAAATTTCATTTTTAGTATACTAATTATCAGGATCGGTTTTAGATATCGTTTCATTCATCAAAATTTGTTAATTATTTAACTAGTGTTTTGATGTGTTTTTAGCTTAGAAAATTCATGGAAAATTCTTAATAACCTAAAATGATTTGTTCTCTGTTTCTAAAATTTTGTTATATCATGCTTAGGTTTTGTGTGAGTTTGGTTTGTTTTGATGTTGTTGTATGGTTGTCGGTGTTTTTCGCTCTTATTATTTGTTATTTGTTCTATCGTTAGGATTCGATATTTGCGGCAACCACGAGAACGACCCTCCGCAACAAATTGAGCAACAGCGGCTGTGCAAGCGATTTGATCATGTTAATCCCAGATCTTAAAGTCTAATATTTTGTTTCAATTTGTATGTATGCATTGCTTAATTTGTGTTAAATTGGTTAGTTAAATCAGTGTTGCATATCCTGTAGACAAAATATTGATCTCTACTACGAGCCTAGGTTATTTCTTTGTGATTAAAGGTCATTTGGATGATCTCTTGTCACTTAGTAGATCCGAGTCAAATTGCTTAGACATGCTTAGTATCGGTAGAAATGGGCGGTTATCGACTTAGTCGGTAACCTTGATCACACAAAATTTTCTATAACTTTATATTTCAGCATTCTCGCTATGTCTAATTGCAAAACTAAAAATGAAAATAAAAATGATTTAGACGCGGGCACAATGGTAAGATTGGTGTGATCTTTTGGGTGTGATCGAAAGGTGCCGGTCAATTAAGGACCGAACATCTTGTGAGTGAATTTTTATCCAGCATTTCGCGTGCTAACCACACTAGAGTATATGGGACCTCTCTTGACCTAGTACTTTGGCGTGTATTGGCTCCGGTCGCAGGAGGTCGCGGGAGGGATGGTGGTGGGAGCATGGTAGTTGTCCAAAAGCTTTATCCCGAGTGGGTAGTTGTCTTTTCGGCTTTACCATGTAAGCGTATGGATTTCTATCCATACGAGCGGCTCGTAGTTAATACACAATATTGGAAAAGTCTCGTAGGACTTAGTGTGCGGCATACCTTGAAGTGTGCTTGGCTTAAAGGATGTCTCAAGTGTGGGTACATTGGTACACCCTGCAGGTTAAAAACTATTCGAATAGCCTCGTCCTCGGTGATGGACACGCTTGGGTAAGCTTTTCAAGAGTTAGACTACAACATTTAAATTAAAACTTGATGGGTGGTACGAATCTGGGATTCGTGCTATTGTTGGGGTGACTATTGGGATAGTCACTTCTAGGTTGTTTATCTTTCGCTTTTGCTATTAATATCCTTACTGTTATTTCAATCTTAAAAATGAAGTGCAAACTTGCCTTTAAAACTGTATTACCTTATTGCAAATGAAAATTGGCTTTATGCAAATGAAACATTTGGCCTCCACCAAATAAGCTCGCATGTAGCTTATGAGCAGTGCGCTAGTTCACACATCGTCTTGCGGGTACAAAGACAATCTTTGTACTCGGTGCTTTGCTTAATGTTTTTGTTGCAGAGGAGGAAGGTGAGCCCCAAGGGCCTCACACGTGAGTGTGTTGCCGTTTCGTGGACGACTAGACTTGGCGGTCCGGTCCGATGCCTTGTGGGTTGGAGGCACGATTGGCTTTGTTTATAGCCATCTTATGGCACTTTTGCTTCATTTGTCGTTCTTGTTATTTGTGTACCTCGTGGCACATCGGCCTTTGTGCGTAATAACTCTACTATTTGTTTATCTTCCGTTTGGTAGTGTAGTGTTTGGACTCTATGTTTGGAATGGAGTTGATGTCTAATTTTGTACCGAGGTGTGTATATCGCTTTGCAGGAAGTATACATATCTCGAGGATCAGTTTATTTGATTTGTGCTGCTAGGACCAGGTGGTTGGTTAAGCATTACAAGCCAAATAAACTGGGGTCCCCACAAATGATGCGCCGGGAATTAAATCAATTTGATGCTCAATCCCTCGAAGCGGCGGCAACCCCGGCGGTATGTCCTCCGGAAAGACATCGTTGTACTCCTGCAAAATGTTAGTGACGGCAGGAGGCAAAGAAGAAGGTGTATCCTCAAATGAAAACAAAGCTTCTTTGCAAACTAATGCATAGCAAACAGAATTAATAGCATCTAGTTCAGTCATATCAGATTTGGTAGCAAGAAAACTAGCACCTTTCAATTTAATTTCTTTATTCTTCACATGAGTAGATTTAGGTTCTTTTTTTTTATGTTTCTCAAGTTCTTTTGCTACCATCTGATTTTCGCTCTTAGCATTCTCCTGATTCTTCTCTCTACTAGCTCTAGCAAGTTCATCTTTAACAATTTGTTCAGGAGTCATAGGATGCATCACAATTTTCTTTCCCTTGAACATGAGAGGGTATTGATTATTCCTACCATGATGCACACAATCAGTATCGTATTGCCAAGATCGTCCTAATAACAAAGAACAAGCTTGCATAGGAACAACATCGCAATCAACATAATCATGGTATGAACCCATAGAAAAGTTTACTCTCACCATTCGCGTTACCTTCAACTTACCACTGTTGTTGAACCATTGAATATGGTATGAGTGGGGATGAGGGTTGGTCAGCAAAGTAAGCTTCTCCACCATATCCATACTCGCCAAATTGTTGCAACTCCCACCATCAATAATTATGCGAATCGAGCGTTCCTTAACAACACCCTTGATTTGAAACAAATTATGGCGCTGATTTTGCTCAACACGAGAAACTTGAGCACTTAGTACGCGTTGCACTATAATGCTCAAATACTTGTCGGCATCTTCGGCGCCAACATGTTCCCCCTCATGATCAGATTCATCATCAAGTCCTGAAGGGTCAGTTGCAATCATAGCATATGTTTCATCATCAAAATCACTAGTAGAGGAATACCCACCATCATCGCGTATGATCAGTACGCGCTTGTTTGGACAATCCCGCATCATGTGTCCATAGCCTTTGCACCGATGGCATCGAATATCCTTAGTTCGTCATGTCGAAGCAACTGAAGAGGAAGTTTTTGTAGACGCTTGTGGTGCTGATTTGGTTGCTTCAGAAACTCGTGGTGCTGAATTTCAAGTAGCGGGGCGCGGCTTGTTGTTGAAGGGTGGCGGTGGGGGTGCACTGATGACCGGGGTAGTAGATGTGCGTGGTGTCCATGAGTTTGTGCGACCTGCAGAAGAGTTAGATCGTGTCCTCGTTTGGCGTCCCTGCACTTCACGTTAAGCTTTGCAAGCAAGATGAAACAATCTAGTAATGGAGTTGTAATCTTTATAGTCAAGGATGTCTTGAATTTCTCGATTCAACCCTCCCAAAAACCTAGCCATTGATGCCTCCTCATTCTCATCTAAACCACAACGCAACATACCAATTTGCATTTCTTGATAGTAGTCTTCCACAGACTTTGTACCTTGTGGTAAGCGTTGCAATTTATTTAACAAATCATGAGCATAATATGAGGGAATAAAACGATGCCGCATAAGCAATTTTAAAGCCTCCCAACTATTAGGTATGTTATTGGGATGTTGACGGCAATGTTCTTTCCACCAAATAGAAGCAAAATCGGTAAATTCACTAGTAGCAGGCCTAACTCGTCTAATCTCAGGAACTTCATGGCAAGCAAATTTTTGATCAACAGCTAGTTCCCAATTAAGATAACCATCAGGATCATATTTACCATTAAAAGAGGGCATAATGAATTTAACCTTAGCAAAAGAATCATCGTGGTCACGTACCTCACGTCGTGGGGGGTCTCGTCGCATACCTTGTCGATTAAAACGTAACTGTCGATGAGCTCGATCGTTGTTATTGTTACCCATGTCATTGGCCTCGGTATCAGTCACATAGTCGAATTCATCTTGTCCCTCTATGTAACAGCCCCAAATTAGGGATTGTACTTTAAATGTATAAAAGTATTAAAATTTAAAAACTTTTGGTTGTATCCCTTGGTCATGCTCATGGTTTCCAAAACCTTGTGCACAATTTTAAAATTTTGAAGATTGTATTAAAGTTTGTGTTGAAATTTCAAACTTTTAAACTTAAAATTCATTTCTATTTGAAATCCAGAAAAATGTGTGAATAAAAGTTTCCAAAAATAATTTATTCAAATACTAGGTTATTTATCTTGAATTATCATTATTTTTACCAAATTTTTAGAAGTCATTTTACTTTCACCAAAATTCAAATCAAATCACTAATGTAGATTTGAAAACAATTTAATTCTAGCAAATTTTAGTATATAAAATGTCTGAAATTATTTTTCCTAAGTCCCTTGTGAACCTCAGAATGCCCACAAAAATTTTCATAATTTTTCAAATTTTATTTCTAGTTCAAACGGCTAGGTCAAACTTGTATTGTTTCGGTCAACACTAAAACACAAATTCTAAATCCGGCTCGTGCACTATTCCTCTGGTCCGACCGGACCCGAGCCAACCGGTTCCGACCGCACCAGTTCGACGCAGCACCCTCTCCCCTCTCACTGACCCGTGGGCCCCGTTGTCAGCACTTCTCCTCCACGTCTTCGTCCACGCGGCGTTTGCATCTGCGCCAGCCCGCCCGAGCGGCAGCTCGCCACCGCCTCGCCGCTTGCTCGCCCACGCCATAATCCTCCCGTGCGCAATGTCACCGGCTCTTTCTCGCTCTCTCCGTCCCTCTGCCTATTAATGGCCATTCTGCATTCCCTTCTACCTCTCTTAGCCATTTTTCGCCTCCTCCTGTGGTGCCGCACCCCGGCTCTTCCCACCGCCGCTCTTGGCCATGGCTGCACCACCTCCAAGTTCACCGGCGGCATCGATTGAGTCGGGCCTTCATCTTCATGTTCCCTATTATCACATGGTCTCTCTCTTTCTATCCCTCAAAACTTTTCGCTCTCATTGCACTGAAGTCACAGGAACACGGCTTCTTCCTCAAGACCGACGGCTTCGGTTCACGATCGCCACATCCGTCGCGTTCGAGCAAACCGGTGAGGCCCTTATCCATTTATCCGTGTCATCCCATGTTCTATATCCCTAGGGTCTTTTACTCCTTGTTAATTCGACTCTATCACCGTAGATTCGCTGCGCCTTGGTCCTCTTCCCCGAAACCGGCCAAAGCTGCCTCCACCGCCACCATTGGCCCTCTGGAGAAGCTCTCTCCAATTGACTTCATCTGGAGCACCGCCCCGACGCCCCGATGCTTCCCCAACCAGCGGCCAAGCCTCCCTGCCGCCCTAGGCCACCACCACCGCGAGCTTCCCCGCGCCGCCCCTCGCTTCCGTCGCCGGCCCACTCCGGTGCTCCCCCGCCTCCACCGACCGCATGGTGAGCTTCCTACCACCTCTCTCAAGCCCATGCTCACCTTCCTTTCTCCTCTCCTCCCTCCGGCCGCCGTCGCCTCCGCAAGCCCGCCGCACCCGGCCGCTCCCGACGCCGCCGCTCGCCATTGTCATGCCGCCACACTGCCTCTCCGGCCTCCCCAAGACCACCTCTAGCCTCACTAGCCCCCTGTCAACCCATTTTCGTAGCCTCCCCCGCCACGCCGCAGCTCCATCACCGGCGACATGAGCCACTCTGAGCAGCTCGAGCCTTCCTCTGTACTGTCCTCTTTATACTCCCTCAGTTTGTTCTTTCTCTGTACAATAGGAGCTTTTGTCTGATAGTAGTGAGATAGGAGGTTAGGTGATAACTGATAAGTGCACTAAGTAATTAACTTGAGATTGGAAGGCAAATTAGAGTTTGATTAGGGGGAGGGGTATCCTAAGATGATTGGATAGAATGTTGAGTTTCAGACAATAGAGCTCAGGGAAATCGACTTGATCGATTATGTTTCTCAACCAAAACATACTCGACTAACAAGCTATACTAGTTAAAGCAAATTAACATCGACTTTGCCTAACATATTTGCAATAACCTGTTAACAGCTAAATCAAGTAGCTAAAAGAAGTCATTGATTTAGGTAGCCTTGTTGAAATAGATTCAGTAAGTGAAAAGTTTAGTTAAATACTGCTCCCTGTAAACAACTTGGTCTCCTTGCCCAAAGTATCCGAACATGAGCAGTAGGAAGATTGAGGAGAATTAAAAGTGACAAAAAAAAAACTGAATGACATGGTTAATACGAATAGTTTGAAATCCTGTTAATTCAAATAGCCTTTTTGGACATTTCTCTAGCAGAAGGTCCAACCTAATCAAGTGATTAGCTCTTGATGCCCAGCAAGATAGGGGTCAACAGACTTGCGATTAGCAATCTTCCTTCTCAAATTGTGAAGTCAAATAACGATGTTAATCGCTAGTCATTAAATGAGTGATAAGCGAGAAGGTTCTAAGAAGATAGAATACTTTTGTCAGTTAAACTCACTTGTAAGACCAGCCATCTAACACTACCTGATCATATAGCTGATCATGGAACCACTCAATTGAATCAACCGAATTGAAATCTGAGTTTTTAAAAGGAGTTTGTGTGAAACACTTCATTTCAGCAATACTATGTATTGTCTGTTGATTTAACAGTAAAGGTAAGTTGATGATGAGCAGACTTGTCAATGAACTAATGACCTTGCTAATCCAGTGGTTAGTGTTGGTCTCAGATTATTTTAGCTAGTTGGGCAATTAGTTTTTCAGAGCATCTAAATCGAAAGTTGTTTTTATAGGAGGTTAGCTAGCATCACCTCTCGCTCTAGAGTTGTTCTCTTGTTAAATAGTTGCACATTTGAGATAAGGCGATCAATTTGGCGAGTAGTTTTGTAATTTTGAGAGTGGTTGGTTTATAGGATGCAGTAGCAGTCGGGGGGAAAATCAATTGATTAAAGTGATAATTAAGTGAATGGTTAGACTAGAATAGTTAAATAGGTATCTAGAACCCACTGCGGATCATAGATGTGCACACAATCACCATCAAAGTCTGCCTAAAGAGGAAAATATATAAGAGGATTGATTTTGACTGTATGATTATCATGGAAATTGTGAATTTAGAAAGATCAGTAATAAGAAATCCTATCTAATTTAAATAAATTCCGTATCATCTAATTTGTTGTTCCTAAATTCATATTCTACCTACGTGTTGTTAATTTTTGGATCTTTTGGCGTTCGTGTTTATTTTTGTTTTTCGCTTTGGCGCTTTATCGCTAGATGGCGTTGATATCGAGTGATCCTCTGCGACAAGTCGAATATCTCTAGCAAGGCAAAGGCAAGCAGTTTGATCATATCCAGTTCATTCCCATTATTTTCAAGTCTAATATTTTGTTTAACTTGTATGTATGCATGCTTTTGTGTCAAAGTAATTTTGTCGATTAGAGGTAGTTAATCCCATTGCATTGTTGCCTCGAAAATTGTTCACCCCCGCCACTAACTTAGGAATATTATTCTCACGGTGAATTAGAGCCGGTGAATGATTTAGGGCCTTTTATTTGTATTTACGATATGATGCTTAGCCATGCTTAGATACCGGTAGAATTGGGCGGTTATCGACTTAGTCGATAACTTTGATCACGCAAAAATTATTATATAACTTTATGATTCAGCACTTTTGCTATGTTTAATTGTGAAAACTAAAACCAAAAACAAAATGATTTGACGCGGCACAATGGTAAGATGGTGTGATTCTTGGGTGTGATCGAATGGTGCCCGGTCAATTAAGGACCGAACATCTTGTGAGTGAATTTTTATCCAGCATTTCAAGCGTGCTAACCACACTAGAGTATATGGACCTCTCTTGACCTAGTACTTTGGCGTGTATTGGCTCCGGTCGCAGGAGGTCGCGGGAGGGATGGAGGTGGGGCGTGGTAGTTGTCCAAAAGCTTTATCCCGAGTGGGTAGTTGTCTTTTCGGCTTTACCATGTAAGCGTATGGATTTCTATCCATACGAGCGGCTCGTAGTTAATACATAATATTGGAAAAAGTCTCGAGGACTTAGCTGTGCCGCATACCTTCGGAAGTGTGCTTTGGCTTAAAGGCGGTGCAAGTGTGGGTACAGTGGTACACCCTGCAGGTTAAAACTATTCGAATAGCCTCGCCCTAGGTGATGGACACGCTTGGGTAAGCTTTTCAAGAGTTAGACTACAACATTTTAATTAAAACTTGATGGGTTGGTATGAGCAGGCGTTCATACTATTGTTGTGATGGCCATTGGGTTGGTCATCTCCGGATGTCTTTTGTCACTACTTCATCAGACGTTATTATTTCGCAAATAAAAATTGAATTGTTAAAACGCCTTCAAACTATTACATTATTGCAAAAGAAAACTTGCTTTCTGCTAAAAGTAAGTCCAGAGCCCTCCACTTAAATAAAGCTTGCATGTAGTTAAATTATAGTTACATTACCCTTACACGTCGGTCTTGCAGTACAAAAACAATTTTTGTACTCGGTTGCTTTGCTTAATGTTTTTGTTGCAGAGGAAGAAGGTGAACCCCAAGGGTTTCCCTTTGTGAGATGTGCGGGTTTGACGACTAGCTTGGCGGCACGGTTGGTTGCCTTGTGGGTAAAGGCACACTAATTGGCTCTTTATTTATTGCCATCTTATGGCTTTTGCTTCCATTGTGTAGTTTGTTATTTTATCTTGTAATTTCATTACATTGTATATTGTAGTTTTATTATTGTAACCTCTTCTTTGTATAGATTTGATACATGATTTTGTAACAGGTGTGTATCTGCATTTGGAAGTATACATATCCTCGAGGCTTGGTTTATTTGAATTGTGATGCTAGGGTCAATGGAAGGCTAAGCATTACAAGTCGAATAAACTGGGGTCCTCACAAAGTTGGTATCAGAGCTGTGCTGACCGTAGAAACCCCTAGCTTGGCCGTCATTAGGATATTTTGAAAAACTTATTTTCAAAATGTCAAATGGGTTATGAAAACTTAAGTAAGTTCTCAGATTTTTCTCCTTACCTATCTTAGCCTGCTCATCTTGCCTTATTCTTGTTAAGTTTTCGAAAAAGTTGTTCCCCTCTCTCCTCATTTCAAAGTTAGTTCATTATCGGTTAAATTCGGTTTGGGGAATAATAAGAATTGAAAATATAAAGTGTTAGTTGTTATTTAGTGAAGATTTGAAGCACTCGGAGTTGAAGCACTCATCTCAGAGCTCGGATACAAGATCTGGACAACAAGCACAAGTTTCGGACTGCGAGCACTTAGTTCGTCGTTAGGGTTAAAAATGAGATGATTAAATCAACTAAAATTCATGGGATTAAAAGGGTAAGATGTGATATTAGATGGCTAGTGCCTAATGCACCCTTATATGGTTTTTGCCATGCCTTTTAGATGCGTTAGAACTTGAGTTGTGTTCTGAAATGTTACCATCCTAAACGGTTGCTCGTGCATTCAATACGAGTTAGTCGTACCGGGAAGCAAATCTTTTGCTTTGTGGTTTTGCACTGGTCTTATGCTTTCATACAAATATTTGGAGTTCATTTCTCGCTTATGTATTTGCAATCGGGTTAGGGTAATGTCCGTTTCTCCTAATCGATGCCTTGCTTTAAGATTAAGTTAAGGTTATTCTTAAAATATATACACTCTAATGATGTTAGTTAGCTTGTAGGCGCTGGATTTTGTAATCGTTTGCTCTCCTTGTTCCAAGTAGTTGCACATCGCCTACGGACGGTATGTATAGCAACTATGTCGGAACCTTTTGGAGTAGTTAGTACATGTTAGAATTAAAATGCATACACATTGCTGCTCCCTCACCTTGTGTTCATTCTTTCCTTCTCTCATCCTTTATACATCAAACATGTTTAAGGGGGGTAGCAGATACCTCAAAATACTTGTTAGACATCTTGATTCTCATACTTTGATCATGCATATAGTTTCTAAATTAAGTCAAGCATGTCATGTTACTCAAGTGCATAAAACAAGAAACATGGTTAGCGATTCTTCTTAGTGATCAAAAGCATGAAAATGACTAATATGTAAAGGTACAAATTAAAATTATTCTTGATTAGGCTTTGTCTTAAAATTGTTAACCAACTTAGAAGTTTGACAACTTGCTGTGCTCACCTTAACAAAAATGAAATTGTTGTGTCACATTGATAGGATCATGAAAGCATGCATATAAGCATTTGCACTCTCATTAACCAAAATTTAAAATTTGCCTTAGGACTAATTTGCACACATGCATCCCCTCGTGCATTCATCCTGTGCAATTCCTATTCCAGCCAAGCAAATAGAACTAGAGAGGTGAGATTAAGCGAGACCACCTTAAACCTTGCTTGCCTTCTCTTCTCTATACTGAATCCTGGTGTTGATACTAGGTTACCATCTAACTAGTCTTTCCGTTCTATCGATCGATGCCCCTTCTCGGTCGACTGAGTGGAGCAGAGTCTTTCGTACTACCAGAAGACGACGTGAAGCATGATGTCAAATTATCTTCGAATCAAGAAAGGAAAGATTAAACAAAGCAATGGAAAGGAAAATGTGACAACAACGTCAGGATACTGCGTCATGATCTTCCAACACTATCTTTGAAGGAAATCAAGACAACAGATGGTGCATTTCGTTTATAGTTGAAAGGAACCACCTAGAAAACACTTAACAGAAGAACATTACAAATCCTTCGGCAAAGCTTCCCACTTTAGGACCTAAAACTTCTAAAGAACCTCTCTGGACTCAGATTTGAGTTCGATTCGTCGAACCGAAAAGTGACCCGTGACCAAACCCACCTAGGATGCCACACCTTTCGCTCCGACTTTGAACCAGGAATCTCGGGACGAGATTCATTTAAGGGGTAGATTTGTAATGACCCCAAATTAGGGATTGTACTTTAAATGTATAAAAGTATTAAAATTTAAAAACTTTTGGTTGTATCCTTGGTCATGCTCATGGTTTCCAAAACCTTGTGCACAATTTTAAAATTTTGAAGATTGTATTAAAGTTTGTGTTGAAATTTCAAACTTTTAAACTTAAAATTCATTTCTATTTGAAATCCAGAAAAATGTGTGAATAAAAGTTTCAAAATAATTTATTCAAATACTAGGTTATTTATCTTGAATTATCATTATTTTTACCAAATTTTTAGAAGTCATTTTACTTTCACTAAAATTCAAATCAAATCACTAATGTAGATTTGAAAACAATTTAATTCTAGCAAATTTTAGTATATAAAATGTCTGAAATTATTTTCCTAAGTCCCTTGTGAACCTCAGAATGCCCACAAAAATTTTCATAATTTTTCAAATTTTATTTCTAGTTCAAACGGCTAGGTCAAACTTGTATTGTTTCGGTCAACACTAAAACACAAATTCTAAATCCGGCTCGTGCACTATTCCTCTCGTCCGACCGGAACCGAGCCAACCGGTTCCGACCGCACCAGTTCGACGCAGCACCCTCTCCTCTCACCGACCCGGGGCCCGTTGTCGCCACTTCTCCTCCACGTCTTCGTCCACGCGGCGTTTGCATCTGCGCCAGCCCGCCCGAGCGGCAGCTCGCCACCGCCTCGCCGCTTGCTCGCCCACGCCATAATCCTCCCGTGCGCAATGTCACCGGCTCTTTCTCGCTCTCTCCGTCCCTCTGCCTATTAATGGCCATTCTGCATTCCCTTCTACCTCTCTTAGCCATTTTTCGCCTCCTCCTGTGGTGCCGCACCCCGGCTCTTCCCACCGCCGCTCTTGGCCATGGCTGCACCACCTCCAAGTTCACCGGCGGCATCGATTGACTCGGGCCTTCATCTTCATGTTCCCTATTATCACATGGTCTCTCTCTTTCTATCCCTCAAAACTTTTCGCTCTCATTGCAGCTGAAGTGCCGGGAACACGGGCTTCTTCCTCAAGACCGACGGCTTTCGGTTCACAGTCGCCACATCCCGTCAGCGTTGCAGGCAAACCGGTGAGGCCCTTATCCATTTATCCGTGTCATCCCATGTTCTATATCCCTAGGGTCTTTTACTCCTTGTTAATTCGACTCTATCACCGTAGATTCGCTGCGCCTTGGTCCTCTTCCCCGAAACCGGCCAAAGCTGCCTCCACCGCCACCATTGGCCCTCTGGAGAAGCTCTCTCCAATTGACTTCATCTGGAGCACCGCCCCGACGCCCCGATGCTTCCCCAACCAGCGGCCAAGCCTCCCTGCCGCCCTAGGCCACCACCACCGCGAGCTTCCCCGCGCCGCCCCTCGCTTCCGTCGCCGGCCCACTCCGGTGCTCCCCCGCCTCCACCGACCGCATGGTGAGCTTCCTACCACCTCTCTCAAGCCCATGCTCACCTTCCTTTCTCCTCTCCTCCCTCCGCCGCTGCCGCCTCCGCAAGCCCGCCGCACCCGGCCGCTCCCGACGCCGCCGCTCGCCATTGTCATGCCGCCACACTGCCTCTCCGGCCTCCCCAAGACCACCTCTAGCCTCACTAGCCCCCTGTCAACCCATTTTCGTAGCCTCCCCCGCCACGCCGCAGCTCCATCACCGGCGACATGAGCCACTCGAGCAGCTCGAGCCTTCTCTCTGCATCGCCCTCTTTATACTCCCTCGCTTGTTCTTTCTCTGCACAATAGGAGCTTTTGTCCGATAGTAGTGAGATAGGAGGTTAGGTGATAAGCGATAAGTGCACTAAGTAATTAACTTGAGATTGGAAGGCAAATTAGAGTTTGATTAGGGGGAAGGGTATCCTAAGATGATTGGATAGAATGTTGAGTTTCAGACAATAGAGCTCAGGGAAAACGACAACAGTCTGATTATGTTTCTCAACCAAAACATACTCTGACTAACAAGCTATACTAGTTAAAACAGAATTAACATCAGCTTTGCCTAACATATTTGCAATAACTCATAATGACTAAATCAAGTAGCTAAAAGAAGTCATTGATTTAGGTAGCCTTGTTGAAATAGATTGATAAGTGAAAAGTTTAGTTAAATACTGCTCCCTGTAAACAACTTGGTCTCCTTGCCCAAAGTATCCGAACATGAGCAGTAGGAAGATTGAGGAGAATTAAAAGTGACAAAAAAAAACTGAATGACATGGTTAATACGAATAGTTTGAAATCCTGTTAATTCAAATAGCCTTTTTGGACATTTCTCTAGCAGAAGGTCCAACCTAATCAAGTGATTAGCTCTTGATGCCCAGCAAGATAGGGGTCAACAGACTTGCAGTTAGCAATCTTCCTTCTCAAATTGTGAAGTCAAATAACAGTGTTAACTGCTAGTCTGTTAAATGAGCTGATAAGCAGAGAAGGTTCTAAGAAGATAGAATACTATTGTCAGTTAAACTCACTTGTAAGACCAGCCATCTAACACTACCTGATCATATAGCTGATCATGGAACCACTCAATTGAATCAACCGAATTGAAATCTGAGTTTTTAAAAGGAGTTTGTGTGAAACACTTCATTTCAGCAATACTATGTATTGTCTGTTGATTTAACAGTAAAGGTAAGTTGATGATGAGCAGACTTGTCAATGAACTAATGACCTTGCTAATCCAGTGGTTAGTGTTGGTCTCAGATTATTTTAGCTAGTTGGGCAATTAGTTTTCTGTAGCATCTAAATCTGAAAGTTGTTTTTATAGGAGGTTAGCTAGCATCACCTCTGCTCTAGAGTTGTTCTCTTGTTAAATAGTTGCACATTTGAGATAAGGCGATCAATTTGGCGAGTAGTTTTGTAATTTTGAGAGTGGTTGGTTTATAGGATGCAGTAGCAGTCGGGGGGAAAATCAATTGATTAAAGTGATAATTAAGTGAATGGTTAGACTAGAATAGTTAAATAGGTATCTAGAACCCACCTGCGGATCATAGATGTGCACACAATCACCATCAAAGTCTGCATTAAAGAGGAAAATATATAAGAGGATTGATTTTGGTGTATGATTATCATGGAAATTGTGAATTTAGAAAGATCAGAATAAGAAATCCTATCTAATTTAAATAAATTCGTATCATCTAATTTGTTGTTCCTAAATTCATATTCTACCTTCGTGTTGTTAATTTTTGGATCTTTTGGCGCTCGTGTTTATTTGTCGTTTTTCGCTTTGGCGCTTTATCGCTAGATGGCGTTGATATCGAGAGTGATCCTCTGCGACAAGTCGAATATCTCTAGCAAGGCAAAGGCAAGCGCTTGATCATATCCAGTTCATTCCCATTATTTTCAAGTCTAATATTTTGTTTAACTTGTATGTATGCATGCTTTTGTGTCAAAGTAATTTTGTCGATTAGAGGTAGTTAATCCCATTGCATTGTTGCCACGAAAATTGTTCACCCTCGCCACTAACTTAGGAATATTATTCTCTTTGGTGAATTAGAGCCGGTGAATGATTTAGGCCTTTTATTTGTATTTACGATATGATGCTTAGCCATGCTTAGATACCGGTAGAATTGGGCGGTTATCGACTTAGTCGATAACTTTGATCACGCAAAATTATTATATAACTTTATGATTCAGCACTTTTGCTATGTTTAATTGTGAAAACTAAAACCAAAAACAAAATGATTTCGACGCGGGCACAATGGTAAGATGGTGTGATTCTTGGGTGTGACTGGAATGGTGCCCGGGTCAATTAAGGACCGAACATCTTGTGAGTGAATTTTTATCCAGCATTTCGCGTGCTAACCACACTAGAGTATATGGGACCTCTCTTGACCTAGTACTTTGGCGTGTATTGGCTCCGGTCGCAGGAGGTCGCAGGAGGGATGGAGGTGGGGCGTGGTAGTTGTCCGAAAAGCTTTATCCTGAGTGGGTAGTTGTCTTTTCGGCTTTACCATGTAAGCGTATGGATTTCTATCCATACGAGCGGCTCGTAGTTAATACACAATATTGGAAAAAGTCTCGTAGGACTTAGCCGTGTCAGCATACCTTCGAAGTGTGCTTTGGCTTAAAGGTGGTCTGAAGTGTGGGTACAGTGGTACACCCGCAGGTTAAAACTATTCGAATAGCCTCGCCCTAGGTGATGGACACGCTTGGGTAAGCTTTTCAAGAGTTAGACTACAACATTTTAATTAAAACTTGATGGGTTGGTATGAAGGCGCTCATACTATTGTTGTGATGGCCATTGGGTTGGTCATCTCCGTGATGTCTTTTGTCACTACTTATCAGTATCATTGTTATTTCGCAAATAAAAATTGAATTGTTAAAACGCCTTCAAACTATTACATTATTGCAAAAGAAAACTTGCTTTTCGCTAAAAGTAAGTCCAGAGCCCTCCACTTAAATAAAGCTTGCATGTAGTTAAATTATAGTTCATTACCCTTACACGTCGGTCTTGCGAGTACAAAAACAATTTTTGTACTCAGCTGCTTTGCTTAATGTTTTTGTTGCAGAGGAAGAAGGTGAACCCAAGGGTTTCCCTTTGTGAGATGTGTGCATGGTTTGACGACTAGCTTATGTCCGGTTGGTTGCCTTGTGGGTAAAGGCACACTAATTGGCTCTTTATTTATTGCCATCTTATGGCTTTTGCTTCCACTGTAGTTTGTTATTTTATCTTGTAATTTCATTACATTGTATATTGTAGTTTTATTATTGTAACCTCTTGTCAGTATAGATTTGATACATGATTTTGTAACGGGTGTATATCTGCATTTGGGAAGTATACATATCTCGAGGCTTGGTTTATTTGAATTGTGATGCTAGGGTCAATGGAAGGCTAAGCATTACAAGTCGAATAAACTGGGGTCCTCACACTCTACCACCGGGGCAGCAGGGGGAACAGCAGTGGATGCATGGGCCATCTCGTCAAGGCGCGCCATAATACCTGCCAAAGAAGTATTAGTGACGCCTTGCGCTCTCTCCATCGCAGCGAGCGTGGCGTTTGCCTCAATTTGGGCGCCCTCAAGTTGAGCAAGTCGCTCATTCGTGACCCTGACATCTTCCTCAAGACCCTCCGTACGAAGGTTCATGAGGCATCGAAAATGTTGTACGATTCCCTTCGTACGAGGAGTATGAGATGTATCCTCATCCGAATGCTCCGCGGATCCTGCCATTGTTAGCAAATCACAAGTATATGTCCCTAGTAACTACTAAGATGTGGTGGTTCAAAAGTCGCTCACACTCAAGCCTTCTATCGAATTCTTACCAATTCTTACCAAGCAAATAGGGGTGATCGGCAACTAGCGGTGTCAATGTATCTCCGAAGATTGGATGGAGCGATTGCGTGTGAAGTTCACTGCACGGTTGTAGAAAAGGTGTAGTAGGGAAGGCTCAAGTATGGTAGCAATGGATTAGCAACTATCAAATCAGAGAATGCAAGCTGAAAAATCATTCAACGCCGGTTAGTGCTGGTCCTAGGCTAGACTGGACTAGAGACGCGAGCCTAGAACACAAACGAAAGCACAGCGCGGCAGAGCTAGAGAACGTTGCACACGGAGTTCGAAGGCTCGAAAAAGGATGTCGTCTGCACGGGGAACCTTAGAATCACTTGTAGAGGGGCTCTGTCAATTTTGAGCGAAATCTGAGAAACTTGATTTTTTCTCGGTTTGCGGGCCCGTTTTGAGGCCATAAACGACGTTTTTTGGGGTCGAAGTCGCTGCGCGTGTGCCCGAGTGCTTACGCGGAACTAAAATCCCCAGATTTCCCAGAGTTCTTTTTTTTTTGCTCTATTTTCCCGTTTCCTTTCCAACGGATCAAGAATCACCTCAATCGGAGGTCGTATGCCAAAGTTGTGTTTTTTTTCTTTGTTTTTTTTTATCGCGTTGCCGAAGTCAGATGAATCTCAAGTTTCCTTCTGGCAGCACGAAAATTAACCTCTTCTTTTTTTTCTCTCTCTCCTTTTTTTGTCACAAACTGAAACGAGCTTTTGTTCTTGGTTAGGGTTTCCCTTGGAGTGGAGGTGGCAGGAGGATTGTAGCTTGCCGCGATAGGAGGATGGTGGCCACAGTAGGATGCGGCAATGGATGGCGACGTGGGTGGTCGTGGTAATGGCTCTGGTGGTGGAGGCAGATGGCAGATTGAACCCAACCACAACGGTGCGACCAAACGTGAGCAGAACTCGAAACTCTAAAGGAACTAGACACTAAGACCAGCAAAGCACACGACGATGCAATCGAAAGTTCAATAATGCAATGCACTGAAAAGAAAGATGCAATGGCGCAATTGGTCTTGGACAGATAGGTGATCTAATCCTATAGTTTTTTTTTTGGATTTTTCTGGACTTTCGAAAATAAACAACCTAACTACGAAAAACAGTAAATTCTCACCGAGCAACCTTGGGCTCTGATACCACTTGATGGAGACGAGGTGCCCGATCTTTCGATGAGATTGATAACTATCGATTTTGGGTGGAGGTGACTCTCGCGATCCGAATACAACCGTACGACGACGCCTGCACCTTAGCAATCGTTGAACCAACTCCGCGACGTTATTGACCGTGCTGGAAGCACGATCAACCTGAACACAAGGTTCAATTCCTGCGAGCAATCGAAGAACTAGCAAGAATAAGATGTATGCAATCTGATATTGTGAATAAGATTGTAGTATAGATGGTATTGAAAACAAAAGTGGGATCCCGAAGGCTGTCCTGACAGGTGGTCGTCCGACACAACTGAAGAACAGAAGTTTGCACAATGGCTAAACCTAAATTAAACGAAATCCAAGTTCTTGCCAGGGGGACGGCGGCTCCTATATGGGAAGATGACCAGGGATGGCGGCCAGAGAAGTGGACGCACGCCCCTAGGGTTACAAGGCCCATGGATTGTTTTGTTTATTGTAGCCAGCTCGGTTGGAATTTGAAGCTGAGGTTGGATCCATTGGAAAGTAGACTTGATACGCTTTCAATGAAGTCCAAGAACGTCCCAAACGGAGTCTGTATGAAGAAGTTACGGCCGTTTGAACTTAGTGTTGTCGCAGTAGTCCGAACTCGAATTCAGAACGAGCCCAACTCGAACTCTTGCTTGGCTCGGACCCAAAGTGACGTGATGTCCTCCATTATGCCTCCTATGCTTGTCCATGACTCCACATATCTCTCCTTGGTACTTTCCCATGTTCCTAAGCACAATTAAATCACTTACATTAGGTAGCGATCTATTCTCAGTAATATATAATCCATGTGTAAACTGATCCCGCTTAAACAACGATTGATAGCATCTGCTTAACCGGGGCACACATGTTGCGTTAGTAATGCCGATCCAAACAATTTAATTGTAACAGCCCAAATTTCAATTTCCAGTTGAAAATAAAGTTTAATTATTTTATTGGATTTTTGTGGAATTTTTAAAGCTTTTCCCTAACCAAATTAAAGATAAAACAAAATTATGGGCAAAATCTATTATCGATAATAACTGAAATGTTTTTCTTAAATCCTAAATGCTCCAGAGAATTTTCGTGAATTTTCTCATAATTTTGGAATTATTTTGCTATATTCTAAAGCCTAATTGAATTATCCGAATTAAAACAAAAGAAAATCAAAAGAAAAACCTCAAATAGGAATTGGGCGAAACCCACTCACCACGTTCTTCCGCACAGCGACGCGACTCCGCTCCGCCGCGCCGCCTCCTCCCTCTCGCTGACAGCCGGGGTCCACCCATCAGTTTCTTCCTCTCTCCTACTCTCGCGCCGCTTCGGTCGCTACCAGCCGTTGGATCTAAATCCAACGGCCAGAATTCAATGAGGCATTCGGACGACTCGAACATCCCAACCACCGGTGACCGTCCGATCCACATCCAACGACCCTCGTGCATCGGGCCACTTAATCTGCTCACTCGCACGTCCACTCGTTATATCGAGACCGTTGGATTAAAATCCAGCGGTTGCGCCCATTGTGAGCTTACCGCTTCACCAATCTAATCGCAACCGTCCGAGTAAAATCGCACGGCCCTCCGTCATCGTCTCCGCGTCGTCTTCTCCACGCAGCTACAACAGAAACTGCCGCCATTAAAGCTAAACGCCCGAGCTTCGCCTTCGGCCATTTCTCTTCCCCACTCCCCTCGCCATCGTGCGCATTGAATACCTTGAATCACGCCGCCCACTTCCGACCGCTTTTCCTTCTCTCGCGCCTCACGATCGCGTAACGCCGCCACTACCGCCGCCGCACGCGCGCGCACGAACTCCGACCTCCGACCTCCTCCGCCTCTATAAAGGTACCCCGAGGTGCCCTCGCCACCGAACACACCGCCACCACCGGCACCCTTCACCTTGCCCATAGCGCCCGGATTTGAGCTTCGCGGCGATCGCAGAACTTCTTCTCCGCCTCGACGCCGCCAGACTCCTTCGTCTCGCCGTCGGCACCATCGTCATCGCCGCGTCGTGCGCGCCGCCGCCGCCACCCACTTCACCGAGGAACTCGATCATCTCTTCGCCGACGATCGGGTTCGCGCCGCCAATCCTCGTCGCCGACAACCTTCCGGCCACGCCCGCCGTCGCTTTGGTATGCCCGAGATCGCACCGCCCTCTTCCTTTTGCGCATCTTCATTCCTCGCCAGTGGCGCAGACGCCGCGAGCTCGCCACCGAGCAATCTCCCGTCGCCGCACACGTGGTCGGGCCACGCCATCGCCACCAGTGCCACTCGGCGCAGAACACGCGTGGCGCCGCGTGGCAAGCCAAGTCGCGACCGCATGTCCGGGTTCATCGCCAGATCACCCTCGGCTCGGTGGAATCATCCACCGTGAGCCGAGTCTATGACATGTGGGACCCGCTGTCGAGAAAAATCATTATAATTCTTTTAATTTCCGGAAAGTCTTGGCCAAGATTGCACAATAAATAGAATTTCCTTTAGAAAAATAATTGAGAGAATTCAATTAAATTCCGATTTTGTATTAAACTTCTAAAATTCATATCTTTTGCATTTGAACTCCAAATTGAGTGGTTCAAGTTGCAAAATTTGTCTAAATTCATAATCTAGCTAACTAAAGAAAAATATTTTAATTTGGAGTTGGTTTGATCTGAGTTTTGAATTTATTTGAATTTGAGTTGAATTTGTCGTATTTTCACGTATAGACTTGACGACTCAGGAGAGTTAGATCCTTCCGACGATTTAGAGTTCCAAGACTTCAACGAAGGCAAGTTACACTATTGATCATATTGTTCTTATTGTTTTAAAGTATTTATTTACTATTTACAATTTATTATTGCATGCATATGTTTATAAAAATATCCGAATATCCCGATTTAGTATATAGTTGTTCCAAACTCCTTGGTATGGCCAATTTGACTATCAAACCTGAATACCTTGACACCTTAGATAAAATTTGTCAAATGCTTAGTCTTGCTTAGATAATATTTACAAATTTGGGAGAATTTAGTCAAACCTTTACAATTTAATTTAAAATGTGTTCTGTGGTATTGTTTTATCACTAAAGGTTTATAAAGAGGTTTTTACTCTAAATAAAATGAAATGGGTTTGGACTTGGCGAGATGGATGGATGGTGGGTGCAGTTCATGCACGGGTCTAATCTGTTAGGATTACGACCCGGGGTTTTAAATGGAAGTCGCCTGAGTCAATTAAGGACCGGTCTTTGAGCGTATTTTGCTACGCCACCGTACCACCACATGTCCTGTATGGGCAGGATTTGGCTAAATAATCTGTAGTGTCTTAGTGTTATTTGTGCTATGTTGTATGTGTGGGCGTTGGTTAGACATTAGTCCCACGGCGCAAGAGGGGCTTAGGAGGATGGATAGTCCAAAGGTAGCGAAACCTTAGCGGGCATGAATACAGTAGGACACTGCTTTGTAACGGCCTCATGATAATTGCTTAGTCACACGCCTTCGGAAGCGTGCTTTGGCCGACATTAAAAGCATTTTATCTCGTGTGGGTAAAGCTGCACAACCTCTGCAGAGTGTAAAACTATTCGAATAGCGCGTCATGGTCATGGACATGCTAGCAAAGCCACTCTAAGTTTGAATTGTTTTTGGTTTATAAAATGTGTTCAACAGATGTTTTAGGATGGATAGTCCTATGGTAAAAATTGGGTGGTTAGCCAAGTGTTAGGAGGATATTCTTCAATATTCAACTAGTGGAGGTCATCCAATATTTGTTATCGCTTTGTCACTATCTTTATTCGATTTATTAAAATTGGTCTTACAAAAGTACTAGCATTATAATCTGAAAATGTTGTTTATGCAAAACAACCCTGCCATTACCTTTGTTTACCTTATGCATGCATTAAACTTTCTATATTGGGTGTGACTTGCGAGCACGGTAGTAGTGCTCACTCTTGCTGAATAAATCTTATTCAGGAGAAGACGTTTTCCCCGACGGTGAGGATCTTGACGAATAGGTCGCGCTTCTCCCAGACGATTGCTCGTGGCAAGTCGTGTGGCCTACTACTTTTACTACTCTTCATTGTGTTATTTCTTTTCTTTTGGCCGCAGCCCTTTTGTAATAAACTTTGAATTATTATCAATAAACTCGTGATATGATTGTGCTACCACTTTTGTTTAACCGTACACTAGAAATCTGGACTAGTGTATGAACACGAGAATTTGGGATCCTTCGCTCCCGGTTCGACAAGAAAAATGCATGATCAATTTGGAAATGCATGAGTACAGTATGCTTAAGCCATAACTACCCATATTAGTGATAATAACCCATAATATAACTACTGCTTTCAAAGACGAAACTAGAGTTTAGTGCAAAGTCGGTTTGATTTGAAAAGAAAAAGCAGAACAGTTGCGATTCGGAAAAAGGAATATAGAACATGCAAAAGTTCATAAATGAAACTTAGCATGATCTTTTAGGGTAATTAATATCCCAAACCAACCTTAGTCTAACCCTAACTAGTTAGATCACATCAACTAAGAAGAAATTCATTTTCTTGGTTAAGCCGACAAAAAGAAACAGAGACAGATCTCAACTAGAAGTTCAAATAGATGATGACAAGAATGGAAAGATCAACTTGTCATGCTGCTAGGGTTTAGTCAAAACCTAAATAAGATGGTAAGTTGACAAGAAGAACCCTAGGTTTTGAAAATGACATGGAAAACCGAAAAGGTATAATATCAACTTTTCGGTTTGAAGCAAGTTGAAGCTCGATGCTTAAAGAATGATTCACAGGAGCTTCTTAAGTCCTTAAGATGCTCAAGATATCATAACTAGGGTTTTTGGCTTACCAGTATAGGAAACATACCAAGATTCTGAAAACTCCAAATTGATCGACAGAGAGATAAATTCTGATTTAACCCGCAAATGATATCAAATCTTTAATGCAAGGTAAAACCGATTATAAGGATGGATAAGCAAAGGATAGGAGCAAAATCCTTTGGGCACAAGGAAGAAAGTGAGCTTGATGGTCAACAATGTTGTGACTCAAAAGCTAGGGTTTATATATAAGGAGTTGAGCTACGAGGACAATTGGGAAAAGTCTAGAGCTTGATGAGGTGTCCATTTAGGGCTAATTATCCCAAAATTAGTTACAAAAACTTTGGGATAAATCCTCTCCTCTGTTTCTGAGAAATCTGTGAGAGAGGGGAAGAAGATAAGAGTCGGTGACATGTGGGCCCCATTGTCATCCTCGGCATGCGTGCTTCACAAAAGCTCAAAGAATATCGGCCGTCCAGATTGGAAATGGCGGTGTGATAAATAGAGAGATTAAATGATTTGAATCGGTACGATTAATATGGACCGCACGATCTAGATCGGTCGATCGAGATCTAATCGAAATCCCGAAGAGCTGCGAGCTCGCTTTCAAAGAGAGGCGTTGGATTAAAATCCAGCGATCGATTAAAAGGATACACGTCGCCCGTTTAGATGCGATGGCACAACACCGTTGGATCGATTTCTCGATCGGGATGGAAAATTGAACGGATGGTCGATTGCATACACTCATATAGACCTTACGATTGAAATCCAACGATCCACCGATTTTGGGCTTTAAAGGCCCACGGTCAAAGGAGCGTCGTAAGTTGAAATCCAAGGGCGCATAAGCGCGCCTCGATTTCAAATTGGAATAAGCGGCGCCGTTAGATCAAGAATGAATGGCTGCGATCGTGAGGGGATCGGAGTCGTCCGAATGCATACACTAATCTGGACCACGATGAAAATCCAACGGCCCGGAGGAGTGCGGGCTTTATAACACGCGGTAAAAGGAAAAGCGTAGGATTTGAATCTAACGGCTCGGATAAAAGCGCGCCTTTAAGTTTAAAACGAAAAGGGTGCGCTGCTGGATCGAGAATGAACGGTGGAGATTGAAAAGGGATCCGGAGTTGTCCGATTGCACACACTGATCTCGCTCGTTAGATCAAGATCCAACGGCGGAAATTAAGATGCACACGTGGACAGCTCGCGGGGTGTTATAGCCGCGGTTCGATTGGAGATCAACGGCTCATATCAGCGTGGAGTTTTGGGCTTGCGCGAACGTGACGAGCAGACCAATTGCCTGGGTTGGACCCAACCACATGAGACCGAGTCGCTCACGATTGCAAGGTTTAGGTTTAGACCGGTTTAGTTGACCAAACCTTATTCAAATATTTAAAAGGTTTGAGTGGGCTTTTAAAAATAGCAAATAAATTTATAAAATCATGAAATTTTTACTGGAAGCTACTGGGATAACATATTTCCCAGATAAATTTTATAAACCACATTTTCACTTTGTAAAATACATAAATATTTATTTCAGGCTGAAAATATTTATTTAAAGACAATAAATTTTTCTTTAAGCCCAAATAATTTCTAAAATGCAACAAAAATATTTTTAGCCAAGATAATTTATCTAGGCTTTAATAAAAATACTTCCAGTCATAATACAAGTTTTATCTTGTATTCCTTTGAGACTTCAAATGGTTCTTTAGGGTTTTGGCTAAAAAGGAAGGTTTTTAATGTGTAACATGCTGCCCAAAGTGTAAAAATGAACAGTAATGTTATGAACAGTACCTCATTACTGTTCATAAAGCATTTTATTACTGTTTATAAACTTGGGGCTGTTACAAAGGCCACGATGGAAGACCATGGTGCAGGAGGGCGACCATGACAAACCAAAAGCAAAGAGGACCACCACGAGGGCGACCAAGCTCGAACCAACCAACCATTCCCGACCAATTGGCGCGAGTAAGCCCACATGATAGCCATTCCCATTTTATTCATCGTAGTGTCATCAACTGTAATATCCTGAATATCACTAGAGAGTGCAAATAAATTAGAGAAATTACAGAGAATTAAACGAGGTAAATTCAGATTTTATGAGAGAATTAGACTTTGGGCCTTGGTCCACGGTTTTTGAGCCCAAGGGAAGCGGCCATAAGAAGAAGCGCCCCACTGTAATATCCCGTATATCGGTGAGAGAAACTTGTTTGGAAGAGAAAATTAAATTAAATTTAAGGATTCATTAGGGTGGGAATTTGGGCCTCGCCCAAGCTAAGGCTGTCTTTGGCCGGCCATGAAGTGGGCCATTAAGGGGAGCGCCCCTAAGGCCCATGGCCCAAGCTGCCCCTTTCCTCCTAAAACCCTAGACAACCACCCTGTTCACTGTACACAGTGCTTGTGGCGCCCAGTCTTTGTAGCGCCTCCGGTGTACTGTAGCACGCCCCATACACCCCTTCATCCTGCTGCCATTGGCCAAGGAAGAGGGAGAAAGGGATTTCGGCAAGAGAAGAGAGGAGAAAGGAAGAGAAGAGAAGGGATCTTCTTGGGTGTTTGATCAGCGTCTTCCTAGGGTTCTACAAGGGTAACGAATACCGATCCTCGTCGTTTGATTAGTGGTAGATGCGATTTGGTTCATATTTGATTAGATCGAACTGCTGCGTTCAGAAAATCAATTCTGTCAGAATGTTGCGGGGTCTGTTTCGTGGTTTTAGAGGCCGAATCTGAGATGATCATCTCCTAGAGTTATGTAGGTCTTGTTCTTAGCTTTCGTTGGCGCCAAGATCACCTCATTCCGACTTTCGAGTCAAAAGTTATGATAGATTTATTATCTGCTGTCCTGAATCCTGACGAGAAATAGCAGTCTCTGTATAGGTTGATTTATGGCCTAGTTAGAGGGTGATTCAGAGGTCTTGCCCATAACAAATTTTGAAGGTGATATCACTAGCTTTCAGGATTGATAAAGAACACCTCATTTGGATTTATAGATCAAAAGTTATGCACTTTTCTTTGTGACTGTCCAGATTGTATGTCAGTCTGTCCAGTTTGTATGTCAGTTTCTATCTTTAATTTTGACCGTGTGCCACTTTTTGTTAAAGACAATATATGAATGTCGTGCCAACTAAGTTATTGTAGATAATTCGATAACCTTTTCAGATTGATAAAGAATGTTCAATTTGGAGTTGTACAACAAAAGTTATGGATATTTTATTTTAGCCGATATTTCTGTCAATTAATTCAGTCAACAGATTTGAGCCGTGGGCCAAATTTTATTAGAGGCAAAATCTGAACTTTTGCCCAACTAGAGTATTGTAGATATGTCAGTTAAGAATCCATGGAAATTGGTCTCACCACATTCCGAGTTCCAGACCAATAGATATGTCAATTACCGTGCTGCTGTCCAGAATTAAGTTATGTCAGAAATTGTTGATTTCATTTTAAGTTTTGTATTAATGACTAGAGTCATCGAGGAAGCGATGTATAACGTCGATTAGTAGTGTTGGGTATATTATGTCCTTATTGAAATTATTTTACTTGTTTAGGAGGTGAAGCCTCGGGTTTAGGAGTATCACCTTTGCCGACTAACGCGTCGCATCGTGAAGGCAAGTACATTGCCACCCTTAATGATTGTGATTGATGAATGTTTATATGGTCATCTTTGTGATTTGGTATGATACGAGAGAAGATGGATTGTCTATGTTCTTTCATATGTGTTGAATCCATGTTTTGTTATCATGTCTTCCAATATTAAGTATTTCATTCTATGCATTCATTATGCATGTTTCCTCCGAAAGTGGATTGCAAGTCCCACCATTCGGTGTGGGCGGTGTTGGACATTGTCATGTCCGTCCACGGGAGTGGATTTGAAAGACCATTAATTCCGAATGGGCATGTAAGACCATTAACTCAAGATGGGCAATGTTGGACACCCGTATGAAATGTTCTTCATGCGGAAGTGGATCCCGCATTTTTGTTAAGATGCGGGCTTGAGTGAACACCGACGGGTGTTTCAGCTATCTGCGTATATGCATGTGTGCGGTCCATTCCTTTGATTTTGAGCATTCATATCATGTCTTCATATGTAGTCGGTTGTGATGTGATCGAACGATGATGAGATTGTCTTATTCATATTGAATGATTATCATATTGATATATGTACTTGTGAGTCATGGACTCACTCTTGCGTTGTTTGTTTATTTTAGGTAACCCCCGATGTTGGCTCACTTGGGAGGGAGTAGACACGCACTACTCGTTCACATCACCCTATTCATGTTCAAGATTAAATTTAGTTCTATCTTACATTCGTTAATGATGGCTTGTAATAATTAAATTATAATTGGTGAAGGAAAGATACCTTCTCCACATTGAGGTTGATTTATTCTGCATATGAACTTTCATTATCAATGAACTGAAATAAATAGTTTAGATGGTGAAGGAAGGATACCTTCATCATGTCACAGTTGTTTGATACTATCATTAGTTGATTTTATTCAAATTCTCCTTAATATGGATGTATGTTAGATGTTTTAGGTGACATCTTGGCTTCGAATAGCCGGTGTTACACCACCACCAAACCCTAAACACTAGCTCTTTGTGGCATGGGGTGCTGTAGCACCATAGCACTCTGACCTTTGTAGCAACCCCCCTCTCTGCCCCATGGGCCAGCGCTCTTCCTTGGCCAAGCTCCTTCCCCGCTGCGGCCAAGAAGAAGGAAGAAGGGAGGGGAGGAGAGAGATCGCGGGCTAGGTTTGTTATCTTCAGCGGTTCTTCAAGGGTAAGATCCGATCCCCCTTCGATTAGTTGATTAATTGATTATTAGCAATGTCGGTCTTTAGATCTGTTTAGAGCAGATAGGATTGGCTAACGTTTTTGACAAGTTTAATGGCAGAATATGTCTAGGATGCCTCCTAGAGAATTGTAGGAGACTTGATACCTTTTAGTGAGTACTAGATCCCATCGTTTGGACGAGCGGTTCAAAAGTTATGAATTTTGTAGCGCTGCTGTTCGATAAATCTGCTATAATTACGCGGTTATTAGTAATCGGACATAACCGGATAGTTAAAGGAACATTTGGAAGGTCTCACTATAACAAAGATGTAGATAATTGGCTTAGATTTTAATAAACCTAAAGAACACGTAATTTGGATAATTGTACTGAATTATATGATAGTTTTAATATCCTTGTCTAGAAACCCGCGTGAATTAGTTGTTCTATTAATCAGCTTGGTAAGGGTAGTAAATGGTCGAATCTGGAAGGCTCACCAACTAGGTTTATATGTAGGATTTGATAAGCTTTCAGAAAGTCCAAGAACACCCCATTTGGATCTATTTACTAAAGATATGAATTTTTGATTATGACTATCACATCGAGGGACGGACTCATTTAGGATTCGGAATTGGGGTTGCGCGAGAGAGTATAGCTTTTTGTAATTGCTTCTAGCTTTGTTTTGTCCAGTATTGTTATCTTAGAGTGCTTGTTAACTTAATTCGGGTGGGGGATTGGTTCCGGAGGTAGCACCCTCTTCGCGTCCTCCTTTCTCGTACTGTTGAGGCAAGTACTTTGATTGATAGGTTAATTATGAATGTCTGATCATGATTGCGAGTATTTGATACATAATAGTTGTTTTAGGTACCCATTTCAAGAACAACATGCACGGGAGGGAATAGTCATATGTTCGGACACACATGGCCATGAATCTTTTATAGTTGATTAAATTTTAGATTGTGCCTTAATAAATGAGCAAACTGCTTAAAGGATTTGTTATGGTTATGCTTTATGTGTTGTATTATTTATAATAGTGATGAGTAGCATATTTTGGATACCTTTGATTATATTTTAGTTGATTAGCATATCTTGAAGGCCTATTGTTTATCTTTGGATCTTTGGATTATTTAATTATGATATTTGTAATTATTGGAACCTCTGGTATAGTTAGCTATACAAAAGAGGTTATGTCGAAATTTAGTAAAATATCTTAGTTTTAATTTGTTATATTGTTAGTTTAGTAGCATTCTAGGCTCATGTTGGGTTGGGGTGTTACGGTTGGTATCGAGCAATTTGTAGGTACATGGTGAATGGATTAACAACTTAGGCAAGTTAATTTGCTAAAATTTTGTAATGGTTAATGAACTTAAAACTTGACACCCAGTGCATGTGATAGGATGGGATGGGTCAAGCATTGCATTTACACTTTCGTTATGTTGTATTGATGATTCCTCTTATGAGATGATCTTATATACCTATAATATGATCCTATGATTATTATGAGTGATGGTAGCGCATGTTGAGAGGTTGAGGTCGTGGCTCTAGGCTTTATCGAGTTACACCACTTGTTCGTGGTAAGAGAATAGCGAAGTGGTTACCTCGAGATATCTTAGTACAAAGCGTTGATAGTGAGTATCTTTAGAAAAGTTGTTCTCTTCCTTGAATTTGAATTTTGTCAACTCTTGTCTGATGTGGTTGATGAATTTCTCTTGGGTCGATAGTTCATTGCGGTTGATGGGTTTCTTTGAGGAAAGTTGATGTGTTTTCATTGGCGTAATTTGTCCTTTAAAGCAATTATTGTTTTCCCAACTATTGAGTTATTCTTGCATTGGTGGACTTGGTTAGTTGTCAAGATTGACCTTTGTATTAGAGTTTTGTCTTTTTTATTAGAAAACATGATCCATTTATTTCACTTGATGATTTGGATAATGAAAGTTTGCTTTGCAAGTCCTTTAGCACGTGGAAGTTTTGATTCAATGTATCTCTTTTAGGTATTTTAAGTGTTAAAATTGAAAGGTTCTTTTATAAAAGAAAATGTTAAACCCTTTAGCGATGTCTTCTCGTGGTTAAGTGAGAGGTTATAATCGAAGAAATTAGTGGATATGATATGAGTTATCAAGTTGGAGTGCAGTAGTGTGGTGTATAATCGATCTTAACTAAGATCCTTGGAAGGAAAGTTGATTAATTTGATGGTTCCATGTAGTAGTTCTTGATGAACGTGATTAAGGCTATGGCTATACCTAATTGGAATCAATAGAGTTATTAAGAAGTGTGGAACATTGATGAAAAGGTTGATCATTAGAATTTTTTAGTTTGCTAAACTTTTTAGATTATTTGGTCTCAATGGATTAATCTTACTGTGTAGGAAGAGAAATATAATGATGTGTTTGACAGTTGTCTTAATAAATGATAATATGAATTTTCTTTAATTGGCTATTTGATGATCTTATTTTTGCTCGTGGGAAAACGAATAGAGAAAGGACCATCAATTTTGTCTATGATTGAATACTCATCAATGGTTTATGATGGGATTTAATAGGTGATATGTGATTGCATGATGGTGAAATTGTCGGATAATTGGTATAACCTTTGATGAAAGGTTTTTGGTATAACCTTTTAAATTGTGTAGTGGGTTCCCTCTAAAATAAAGTGGTCGTTGTAGTGAGGTTGTAGGAATTTAGTATACTCTCAATTGAGGATGAGATGATAAAGTAGTATGTAACAATTTGGCGACTTTTAGGGACTTTATAAAGAAGAGTTGGCGACAACGAACCTTGTTAAGAGTGAATTATTCTTGATGTTAGTAATAAGATCTATAAGAGATTGTGAAGTGTTGAAGTGGTGATGATTCTTCTAGAGAGAAAGTAAGTTGATTGCTTTTTGTAATATGAATTAAATGAAAAGTTTGGAGTTTTGCATTCGTGATCTTTTGGGAGTTCTTGATTTATGTAGTAGATGAAATTAGTTTGAGCAATGTGACGTATTGGAAGGTTCTATTTGGTTCTTAAGTGATTAATGTGATTTGGTTTTAAAGGCATTTCTTGTTTGGGTTGGCAAGTAATGTTGTAATCAAAGAAAATTATTTTCTTTGTTGTGAGAAAAATGTGTACCATAAGTATTTGAGGTTAGAGTTAAGAATTGTGTCTGTAACTTTTTCATGCGTTACAACTTAAGAGTTTATTGAGTTTCAATAGCAATGTTTTATCATGATTTATGGAGGTTAAAATTTCCTTCTTGTGGGACATGTGCCCTCAAGCTGTAGTTTTGACTTTTGTTTTTAGAGATCATTTCTATTTGTTGTTTCTCTTGGCCTCGTGCCCACTCAGGAGCAATGTTTTCATGTGTGTTGAATCTTATATGAGTTTGTCTCTTCCTTTTTGAGAAAGGAATTAATCAACTTGTGTTGCTGAGTCTTATAAAGTGTAGTATGGCGACTGGTTGGTGGTGGACAAGTTTATGATAGTGGTGAGATTTTTTGGGGACCAAGCTAATTGAAAAGTAGTAGAAAGTGAATTGGTTTTGACCTATAACATTTGGAGAGAATTCTATTTAAATGGAATGTTTATCGATGAGATAAAATTAATTAGTGTTACAACAAGTGGAACCTATGGCAATTTATGATCTAGTAACCTTTGTTCATATTGGGATGTTGGGATTATCGAAATTATGGACTCTTGATAAACTTATTCGAGTATCGTAATTGGATACTGAGTATGATTGTGTAGAAGAATTGTGGTGGTGAAGTTTAATGAGAGTAACGGTGTGGAAACCTAAGCGTCATGCTAATTAATGGGATAGCGAGAATTGTTGAGCTATTGTCAAGTATGACTCGGCCTCGATGAGTAACCCTATGGAAGTTAAATTATCTCTAAGGATATCTTGGTCAAAGAATATATATATTTATTTATTGACATTAGTGATTGAGTATGTTTGAATCTTGGTCAATCGGTTAGGGTTTTCTTGACGGGTATGTTGTGGTTGTGTAGCTGAATTGGATTGGTGTAGATTAGAGAAGGTCTAAGATCGGTAAAATAAATCACACAGGGCGGTTACTTGATTAGTGAGGAATATTGATATTAATGATTGAGATTATTGTTGAGCTGTGTGAAATTTTAGTAAATGAATTTGAGGATTTCCTATCAATTATACCAGAAATTCATGGTAGGAGACATGGAGGTTGATTTTGGGCTTTGTATTTTTACGCTAGAACCTTGGAGACCCAATATTATGTGTAGAGAGGTAGATGAACAAAATTGAATTTTGAATAGTGTGTTGATCTTTGATAGAATACTTTGGGTAAAGTAAATGTGTATGTGTGTTGAGAATTTGAAGTTGATTATCCTTAACAGAATGAGATGATGTGGTTGTGGGTGAAAAACCTTTTTTTGAGGTGTTGGAAACCATTTATCAAAATAATTCCTTTGGTATAGGAGTGGACTAGAGACTCCTTTTGTGGATTAGTAGAGTCCTCTATATAAGTATGGTTGTTCTTCAGGTTTGAGGATCGTTTTGGGATTGTCGGTTAAGAGGAAGGAGTTAGTGTGATAGTTCTAGACACCTATGATTTGGGAAATGGTTTATTTCTTAAAAGAACATCTGAGAAAAGAATGTTCTCTCGAGTAGAGAAGTACTCTATTGGTTCTTGTTTGAGTTGGATTTTTAGGATGGAGATCATGCACAATTTGAGTTGACTTATGTTGACAAGGTGGTTGTGTCTGGTTCAGGAAAATAAATAAAGTATTTGATTTGGGCATTCAAGCGAATTCTTTTTTGGCTTATGTGGTGTTTAGTTGCAAACAACCGAGTTGGAAGGGTGGAAGGTTTTAGTGAAGAATCTCGATTTTGTATTTGAGTGTTTTGGAGGAAAGTTGGAATTGCATTGTGAATCCTTTATTTTCAATTTGAATCGATTATTAAAGTTTGTTTTTAAAAAAATAGGTTGTGTTATGCGTCCCTTCTTAGCTGAAGGTTCTCCTTGTTAGAATGAAGAGATCGTGAGATATGGAACAAGACTTCCATATGTTAGGTGCAAGTTCTGGTTTGGTCCCAAAGAGAATGATAGCCCAAAGTATATTCGGTTTGTTCGGAAGTTGTAGGGATTTGGAAGATGGCAAATTGCTAGAAGCTGTCTCGAGTCTTGGGCGGGAATATAACGTTTTGTTTGACCTGGTATTGAGAGAAGGCTTGTGGTATTTGGAGTGTGAGGTTTCATAAGATCATTAACAGTGAGTATCTGTATCTTCAAGTCATATCCGTTGAGTGGTTCTAGTTAGGTCGGTACAAGCAATGAGGCGTAATACATCGGTTGCATCAAAGTGCGGTGGTTCCATAATTTTGAGAGGAAAGCTACTTGGGAATTGGAGTCTTGTATGTGCGAGCAATATCAGAATTGTTCACAGACGGTGTGTGGTATTGTTGGTAAATTCTAGTAGTGATCGTTCTTTGGCGTAGAGCATGAGTAGAATTTGGGGTCGAATTGCATTTTAAGGGGGTAGAATGTAATATCCCGAATATCACTAGAGAGTGCAAATAAATTAGAGAAATACATGAATTAAAGAGGGAAATTCAGATTTTATGAGAGAATTAGACTTTGGGCCTTCGGTCCACAGTTTTTGGGCCCAAGGGAGCAGGCCATAAGAAGGAGGCAGCCCACCACCAAACCCTAAACACCGCTCTTGTAGCATGGCGTCTTGTATCGTCGCATATGTAGCACCCCTAGTGCTGCCCCATGGCGGCGCTCTTCACAGCCAAGCTCCTTCCCTTCGGCCAAGAAGAAGGAAGAAGAAGGAAGAAGGGAGGAGGAGAGATATCACGGGCTAGGTTCGTGATCTTCACTGTTTCTTCAAGGGTAGATCCGATCCCCTTCGATTAGTTGATTAATTGATTATTAGCAATGTCGGTCTTTTGATACATTTAGAGCACATAGGATTGGTCGGCGTTTTTGAGAAGTTTAATGGCAGAATCTGTCAGGACTCCTCCTAAATGATTGTAGCGGCGTCGATAAATTTTCGTAGAGTACTAGATCACATCGTTTGGACGAGCGGTTCAAAAGTTATGAATTTTGTAGCGTTGTTGTTTGGTAAATCTGCTATAATTCTGACAGTTATTAGTAATCAGACATAAGCGGATAGTTAAAGGAACATTTGGAAGATCTTACTATAATGAAAGATGAGGATAATTGGCTTATATTTCAAGAAAGCTAAAGAACACTAAATTTGGATAATTTTACTGAAAGATATGATAGTTTTAATATCACTATCCGAAACCCAACTTGAATTAGTTGTTCATTAATTAGCTTGGTAAGGGTAGTAAATGGCCGAATCTAGAAGGCTCACCAACTAGGTTTAGATAGAGGATTTGATAAGCTTTCCAGAAAGTCCAAGAACACCCCAATTGGATCTCTGTACTAAAATATATGGATTTTTTATTATGACTGTATGTCGAGGGACGTCTTCTTTGTTTAGGATCGGAATTGGGGTTGCGAGAGAGTATAGCTTTTTGTAATTGCTTCTAGTTTTGTTTTGTCAGTATTGTTGTAACAAACCCAAATTAGGGTTTGTGTTTTAAATGTATAAAATTATGAAAATTTAAAACTTTTGTTGTTTGTATTAAAATTTGTGTCGAAATTTCAAACTTTTAAACTTAAATTCCATTGCTATTTGAATTCAGAGAAATATGTGAATGAAAGTTTCCAAAAATAATTTATTCAAATACTAGATTATTTATCTTGAGTTGTAATTATTTTTACCAAATTTTTAGAAGTCTTTTTGCCTTCGCCAAAATTCAAACAAAATCATTAATGCAGGTTTGAAAGCAATTTAATTCTAACAAATTTTAATATACAAAGTGTTTGCAATTATTTTTCCTAAGTCCTAGTTGATTCTAAGAATACTCACAAAAATTTTCAGAATTTTTTGAAATTTATTTCTATTTTAACGGCTAGGTCAAACTTGTTCATTTTTCGGTCAACACTGAAATCCTAAATCTAAACCTAACCCGTTTACTGTTCCTCCGACCGGCTCCCTTCGCAACCAGGTCTGATCAAACCAGCTCGCCCCACCGTGCCTGCTCTCCCTCTCTCTTACCGTGGACCCGCGGCGAGAACCTCTCTCCGCGCGCGCCGCGCGCGCCCGGCTCGCCGGCGCACCGCTTCATGACCCGTCGCCGCCCGCATGCGTGCCACGCCAACCGCCGGTCACCTCGCCGCCCCACCGCCTCCACCTCGCTGCCTCCGCCCCCTCATACAAAGCCAGCCGAGAAGCCCCACCTACCCGGGCTTTTCCTTCCCCTCCTCCGTCCATTTTCTTCACCAAACACCAAGAAGCCGTGAGCAGTGCCGCGCCGTCTCCAAGCACGCTGGCCACTCCGGTGATCCTCGTGCGCCCACGACCGCGTCACGGCGTGCCTTGCACCACAAGGAAGTGTTCCCCTCTATCAATTTTGAGTTTGCGCCACCGAGGAGCTGCGCGCACGGTTTCTTCTTCGGCTCCGGCCGAAACCGCTTCTTCCGCCGCCGTGCCTCCTCCAGCGAGCTCTAGCTAAATTCCTCTCTCTGTAAGCATCGCCTAGACTCCTTCTTCCTTCCCCGATCATTCACTCTCGTCGCCGGCACGCTCCGGCCATCCTCCACCTTCGCCGACCACATGGGTGAGTTCCTGTCACTCCGCCGGTCCTCATGCTCCCCCTAACTGGCCTCCATTTTCACCCGACGCCGTCGCTCCCCTTTCACCTCCACGGCCGGCCGCCGCTCGCCATCGCCGCGCCGCCACAGGGTCGGCCAAGCCCCAAGACCCCCACCCCTAGCTTCTTTTTACTCCGGGCAACCCATTTTTGGGATCGCTTTCGCCACACCACCACTCCATCGCCGGCGGTCAACGTCGCCCGAGAGCCCCCTCAGCCTTCTCTGTTTCCTTCCTCTAAACTGCTCCTTGTGTCTCTGTGTGTATGAGTTGAACTGCAAATCCACCTGTAGAAGTTCAGAAATGCCATCTAGTCTTGTAACTGATAATTGCTCCACTCAAATGATTTAGCATGATTGAATTTTGAAATTCATAGCAAGTTTAGCTAGCAATGGCTCAGTTCAGGAAAAATTGGTTTTGTAGGTTGTGTGAACTCTGGAGGTGAATCCTTTGAAATGTCAGTGAAAACCACTGCAAATTAATCCCTCTTGTACTAACCAATTTGGTGGCTGTAATCTAAGTCACTCAAATGGGTTAACAGGTTTAAGGTTAGAGTTTGTATAGTAGTAGCATTTCAGTTCAGTAATCATGCTCCTTTGTAAGCTTTTGGTCAGGTGGCAAAAATCTGAGAAGGTTTAGAGATGTCATCAGTGGTCTAGAGTCATTGCTAATGCAAGTGCTAATAGCCCTTTATTCTGATTGTTGGATCACTCGAACTTGTTTAATAGATGAGTCATTGAACTAGTTAGTTAGCAAGCACTTCATCTCAAAATCTTCTTTTGTCTATTGAATGAACAGAGGAGAAGAATTGGTAAATAGGTGATCAATTTGGCTAGTAGCTTTGTAGTTTTGAGAGTGGTTGCACTGATGAGTCAGTAGATAGCAAAAATGGGCATTAGGTTCATGACTCTCACGAATTTAGTAGAAAAGGGTTTTGGGCTTTCACACTTAAGCTAGCGATGAAGGAGATCTGTTATGTCAGTAAACCCACTTGTTAGCCCCATCCTTTTTTTGTGAACTAATTTAATGAATGTCAGTCTTAGTCACTCTAATGAACTATCAAAATGAAGTTTGATTCTAGTAAGTCTAAATGAACTTATCACAGTAAAGGTTACATAGAATAGTGAGCTATTAAAATGTGGTAATTTTTGCTTAGTTAATAGATGTGCACACAATCACCATCAAAGTCTGTAAAGAGGAAAAATATATAAGAGGTTTAATTTTGTTGTATGATTATCGTGAAAAATAAGTGATGTTTGGAAAGAAACGATGAAGAAATCCTATCTAATTTAAATAATCTCCAAATCAGCTAATTTGTTGTTCCTAAATTCATGATCTATCTTACGTGTTATTGATTTTTGGATCCTTTTGGCATTACGGTGGTTATTATTGTTTTTAAGCTTTGGCGGTTTTATCGTTAGATGACGTTGATATCGCGAGTGATCCTCTGCAACAAGTCAAATATCTCAAACAAAGCAAAGGCAAACAGTTTGATCATGATTACTCCCAGTATTTTAAAGTCTAATATTTTGTTTCAACCGTATGTATGCATCGCTTAATTTGTGTTAAATTGAGTAGTTAATCCTTTAGATGCATCATCGTAGGTAAATGATTATCCTCTACTACAGAACCTAGGTTATTATTTGTGATTGGAGTTCGTTGGATGGACTCTTGTCGCTTAGTAGATTATGGGTCCAGTTGCTTAGCCATGCTTAGTCATCGGTAGAATTGGGCGATCATCGACTTAGTCGATGATCTTGACCACATAAAAATTATTATTGTTCCTTATGTTTTCACTTATGCTATGTTTAATTGCAAAACTAAAGCTGAAAACAAAAATGATTTAGACTTGGGCACAATGGTATGATTGGTGTGATCTGTTGGGTGTATTGGAATGGTACAAAGTCGATTAAGGACCGAGTTACTTGCGCCACCGTCTTGAGCATTTTGCGTGCTAACCACACTAGAGTATATGGGACCTCTCTTGACCTAGTACTTTGGCGTGTATTGGCTCGGGTCGCGGGAGTCGCGGGAGGGATGGAGGTAGGAGCATGGTAGTTGTCAGAAGAGCTTTATCACGAGTGGGTAGTTGTCTTTCGGCTTTACCATGTAAGCGTATGGATTTCTATCCATACGAGCGGCTCGTAGTTAATACACAATATTGGAAAAAGTCTCGTAGGACTTAGCCATGCCGACATACCTTGGAGTGTGCTTTGGCAAAGGCGATCGAAGTGTGGGTACATTGGTACACCTGCGAGGTTAAAACTATTCGAATAGCCTCGTCTAGGTTATGGACACGCTCGGATAAGCCCCGTAAGAACTAGACTACAACCTTTTAACTAAAACTTGTGGGTGAGTGCGAATCAAGGATTCGTGCTATATTGTGGTGACTATTGGGATAGTCACTTCCAGTGGTTACTTGTATCTATCTTTATTTATAATTATTTCAACGATAAAAATGAATTGCGAACTTGCCTTTAAAGCGTATTACATTATTGCAAATAAAATTGGCTTTATGCAAATGAAACATATGGCCTCCACGGATAAGCTGCATGTAGCATATGAATAGGTGCCGCTAGTCCACACGTCGGTCTTGCAGTACAAAAACAATTTTGTACTCGGATGCTTCTTAATGTTTTGTTGCAGAGGAAGAAGGTGAGCCCAAGGGCTTTCCTTTTGTGGTGTCTTTGTGGGTTTGACGACTAGCTTAGCGGCGGTTGGTTGCCTTGTGGGTAAAGCACACTAATTGGCTCTTTTATTTATCACCATCTTATGGCTTTTGCTTCATTGTGTAGTTTGTTATTTTATCTTGTAAGTTCAATCATTGTATATTATGAAATTTTGATATTGTAACCTCTCGTGTATGGAATTGATACATGATTTTGTAGCAGGGTGTGTATCTGCATTTAGGAAGTATACATATCACGAGGGCAGTTTATTTGAATTGTGATGCTAGGGTCAATGGAAGGCTAAGCATTACAAGTCGAATAAGCGAGTCCTCACAATTGTTATGATCAGCGGAGTTGTCTCGGTAGCCTTACGACCATTTTCCTATGAGAAGCGTGGCACGAGGTGGACACCTTTGCGAGATCCGGTTTGGGAAGATCCCGAGTTAGGCGATTGGCAAGATTAGTTCATATCATGGACCAAATTCATCGGTGCACTGTGTATGAGTTTTACGAGACTCGTCAACGTCTCGTGGTGGCCCAAGAACACTTACAACTCATGTGCAGCATGGGGATCGTTGACCGCCATGTGGTTTATGGCGCGAATGAGATTCCCCCATATGCTTCAACACCACCGATGTACCGTCTTCCGGAAGTGCCAGGGCGTGTACCCAACTATGGGGCGAGACGCCAGTCCCGTATGTCGGTCGGCTTTGCTCGCACTCATAGGATGGAACTTGCTAGAGGCCATGTGATAGAGCAAGGCTCCCTTTGCGTCTACCTAATCTAGGAGACCCGGTGATACAGGATCCCACAGGGCTCATCTTACGAGCGAGTTCGGTGAACTTTGGCCAGGAACAACATTTAGGATGATGTTTGCATAAGCTCGAGGTCGAGCATGTATCTTTAAATTCTGTATTAAGCTAGTAGTAATTGAACTATTAATGTTTCTTTTGCAAGAACTTTTAATTTAGAAGGTGGTGTTTCGCCCACGGGCCTTTATGAATGTAATTGCATTGGGAGAACTATGATTTGAATTTATGGATCTTGTCTGGCCTTAGCGCCTTTGTCGCCCATTTGGTGTTATGTTTTGCGCATTTTATATCATTATGCATGTAATTAAGAACTATGTGCTTGTTGTCGATTTTTATTACGCCTTTTTCCAGTAATCTTGGCCTCTTTTAATTTTCCTTGTCACTTAAGGATGTCAGGCCCCAACACTCGTGCGAGAGTTCAGCGTCACGGGGGATCTCCAACCCAGGGCACTCGTTCTGCTGCAGTGGCTGAACTCTATGCCGAGAAAGAGAGGTGAGCCCTCTCAGCGACACCATCGGTGGGATAGTTCATCTAAGGAAGTGCTTCCTCCACCCACTATGTGAGGTCACGGCTCAAATCGGCGGAATAGGATGGACCAAATGCGGATTCTCGAAGCTATCGCTGCAACACTTCTCCTACTCTGCGGCGAGGAGAAATCTTCGGCGCGTGGGGTCTCGCTGAATTTCGGCGGACAAATCCTCCACCTTTGCGAACGCAGGAGATCAATGGAAGCGAAGATTGGCTAGAGACATTGAAAAAAGCTAGTCATTGCTCGGTGCGAGGCATTGAGCGTCCTCTTTGCGATTATCAAGCGGAGGGTGCTGCTAGGGCATGGTGGGATAATTTTCCGCCATGCGACTGACGGAGAAGTTCCATCATGGAGCGAGTTTGAGCGCCTTCGGGAGGCCTATATTCTGAGGGTCATGTCGATCAAGCGGCGGCGATTTCTTGCTTTGAGGCAAGGAAGGAAGAGCATCGCGAGTATCTTGAGTTCAATTCCTTAGCTCGCTATGCCCCAGCGATGTCTCCAGCGACACTCATCAGCGAAGCCGGTTCATGGGCGGTTTGGTGAGAAATGCGGTGGCTCTAGCTATACATGATTTCGAATTTCCAACACTTGGTGAACAAGGCCATTGTAGTGGAGCACAAGAGTGTGGCTATAGAGAGTCGAGAAGAGGAAGAAAGCGCTCGGTTTTCAGCTGGCGGCTTTCTCGGCAGCCTGCCGGACCGCCCAGGCACCTCGTTCTCGAGGCCCAGTGTCACGAGGCCTCTGTGGCACCTCCACGACCTTCTCCACCTACGGTGCGGTGGTACAATGGGAGTAAGAACTCCCAAAATAGCGGTACTTACAAGCCTAATGTCACTGCTTTCATTGTGGTCGCGGAGCCACTATGCATCTCAACGCCTCGCCAAGCGTGGGAATGCCCAGTTTATCGAGCTCCTACACCACCAGCTGTGGCAAGACCTACACCACCTCAGAGGCAGCATCTACCCCTCCTCGGATCCCTACACGTGGCGAGTGAACCACGTCCGCTGAGGAGCGGCGGCGCTCGGGCGTCGTTTTGGGTACACTTCTTGTTAATTCTTGTCGGCATCGGTTTTATTTGATTCGAGAGCATCTCATTCATTCATCAAAGAAGAATATGCTGCATAACCAATTTGAAACACATAAACTTCAACCATCTTATCAAATCCGATCGTCGGGATCGGTTTTCCAAACCGATCAAGCTTGTCGGGGCGTAAAGTGGAAATTCAAAGGTTAACTTCTTGGCAAATCTAATTGTGATAAATTCGGTGGGTATTGATGTGATCTTAGGGATGGATTGGCTGTCCAAGAACCAGGGAAAGATCGATTGTGCTCAACGGTCTATTTACTGTCACTAGCGAAGGCAGCGGTCAGTCGTTTTGCACCATCGTGGCGATTCTCATCTTTATGCTTTAGAAGCTAGTACCTCTCTTGAAATTGAGAAAGTGCGGTGGTGTGTGAATATCGGATGTATTCCCGAAGAACTCCCAAGCATGCCTCTGATCGAGAAGTTGAATCCGTCATCGAGCTTGTGCGTCTGCGCCCATCTCAAAGCGGCCATATCGGGTGCCTCCTAATGAGTTAGAAGAATTGAAGAAGCAACTCGGGAACTTCAAGACAAAGGGATTTATTAGGCGAGCTCCTCACCTTGGGGATGCCGGCTATCTTTGTTAAGAAGAAAGACAGAGTTTGCGGATTTGTGTTGACTACCGTCAGATTAAATGAAGTCATTGTCAAGAACAAGTATCGCTTCAGCGGATTGATGATCTGTTTGACCAACTTAGTGGGGCTCAAGTGTTCTCCAAGGTTGACTTGAGACTAGGTTACCATCAAATCAAGGTCGAGCAGAGGACATTAGAAGGCAGCATTCTCTACTCGGTATGGTCTATCACGAGTACACTATTATGTCTTTTGAGTGCGGCGAATGCGGCATACTTCATGAATCTTATGAATTCAGTGTTCATGGAGTATTTGGATAAGTTTGTTGTTGTATTCATCGATGACATCCTTATCTACTCAAAGTCGATGAGAACACGAGCAACACTTGAGGCTTGTGTTGGAAAAGCAAATCAACATCGACTCTATCACGAAATTCGATAAATGCGAGTTCGGCTTCATAAAGTTAGTTTCTTGGGACATGTCTTATCCAAGGCGGTATCGCGATTGATCCAAGCAAAGTGCAAGATGTCCTTGATTGAGAACAACCGAAATATCACAGATATTCGCAGTTTTCTCGGACTTGCGGGTTACTACGCGAGTTCATCGAACTTCTCCAAAATTGCAAGGCCAATGACTCAACTTCTAAAGAAAGAAAAGAAGTTCGAATGGTGCTTTGAATGTGAGAGAGTTTTCAGATCCTAAAGAAATGCTGACCAAAGCTCGGTACTTATCACGCCCGAGCATTCACAAGAGCTTTGACATTTCTTGCGATGCATCTCGCCATGGGCTCGGTTTGTGCTTATGCAAGAGGGCGAGTGGTAGCTTATGCATCGAGGCAATTGAGACCACATGAGTTGAATTATCCCACTCATGATTTAGAACTCGCGTGCGGTTGTTCATACTCTAAAGATTTGGCGATATTACCTCATCGGTGTCGTTGAGAGATCTACACGACCACAAGAGTCTTAAATATATCTTCACCCAAGCCGATCTGAATTTGAGGCAAAGAAGATGGCTTGAGTTAATCAAAGATTATGATTTTGGACTCCATTATCATCCGGGAAAAGCAAATGTGGTAGGCGATGCCACTGGCGAAGTCTCGGTGCAACTATTTATCGGTAACTCCCATTTCGGCGGGTTGTGTCTTTGCGATGCAATCTGCACTGGAGATAAGCGAAGAAGGTTCCCTTGCTGCCCTTAGTGTGAATTTTGCACTTGAGGACCAGATCAGGGAAGCCCGAAAGCTGATTTGGAGGTAGCCCAAATCAGAAGCAATGAAGCAAGGCAAGGCCAAATGCTTCAAGGAAGATTCGCAAGGCACTCTTTGGTTCGAAACCGGTTGGTGGTGCCTTTTGACGCGCTTTGAGAGAACTAATTCTCAAAGAGGCTCATGACTCAAATTCTCTATTCACCCGGTAGTACCAAGATGTACCAAGATCTTAGAAGCGGCTATGGTGGAGCGGAATGAAGAGACAAATCTCTCAATTTGTGGCCGGATGTGATGTATGCCAAAGAGTCAAGGCTGAGCATTTGAAACCAGCAGGTACTCTACAACCCCTGCCCATTCCCAATTGGAAATGGGAAGAAGTTGGCATGGATTTTATCACCGGCCTTCCAAAAACTCAAACTGGGTCCGATTCTATTTGGGTAATTGTCGATCATCTGGCGAAGGTTGCCCATTTTATTCTGTCAAGACCACTTACTGAGTCAAGCTAGCGAGTTGTACATCTCGGGATTGTTTGTCTCCATGGTGTACCTAGAGTGATCATTTCTGATAGGGGTCCCCAGTTCACCTCTCACTTCTGGAAGGGCTTGCACAAAGCGATGGGGACCAATCTATCTTTCAGTTCCGCCTACCACCCACAAACAAACGGACAAACTGAAAGAGTGAATCAAATTTTAGAAGACCTTCTCCAAGCATGTGTGTTGTCCTACAGCAAGAACTGGGAGAAATATTTACCGTTTGCGGAGTTCTCCTACAACAATAGCTTCCAATCAAGCATTCAAATGTCACCGTTCGAGGCATTGTATGGAAGAGCTTGTAGGACACCCTTGAACTGATGCGAAGCGGGAAAGGCCATTTATGGTCCAACCTTGGTAGAGGATGCGAAGAACAAGTTCGGGTCATTCGTGGCGACGGACGGCTCAATCACGTCAGAAGTCCTATGCCGACCGTCGTCGTCGCAACTTGAGTTTTGAGGTGGATGATCACGTCTCTCTTAAAGTTTCTCCAATGAAAGGAACACATCGTTTCCAACTCAAAGGCAAATTGGCACCTCGCTACATCGGACCTTTCGAATTCTAGCAAAGTTGGGACGGTGGCTTATCGAATAGAATTGCCACCATCACTGCGGATATGCGATGTTTTCCATGTTTCCAGTGAGAAGTGTCTTCGTGTCTCGACGAAAAACAAGCGAGCTGGAAAAACTTGACTTGCAACCTGATCTTTCTTATCGGAGCACGATTCGCATTCTTGAAGAGAAGGAGCGCAAGACACGAAATCGCAATATCAAATTTATCAAGGTTCGGTGGAGCAACCATCACGAAGATGAAGCAACATGGGGCGTGAAGATCAAGTGCGAGCTAACTATCGAGATCTTTTCTTTCTACTTGAAGTGTCTTGAATCAAGAAAGGAAAGTTTAAACAAAGCAATGGGAGCGAAAAATGTAATAGCCATTTCTTGTAACCTTACAAAGATATCTTAGCACTACCTTTGAAGGAAATCAAGACAACGAGATGTTATGTTTTTTTAGAACCTTCCTATCCAACTTCCACCCTATCGATCTTGGAGTCGAGATCTTTTGTAAGGGGAGGTTTGTCACATCCCAAATTAATAAAGAGGTTTATTATGCATCTCATTAGCATGCATCATGTTTTGAAACTTTTCATTTAAATATTGTACTTGGAAAATCTCAAAATATAAATGAAACATACACTTTAAATTGAACTCCAAACTAAAAAGCTGAAGTAAATGCTACTAAAGTATCTCTGAAATAATTTATTCAAATACTATATTAATTATCACGAATTAATATAATTTTTCATTTTGGGACTGGTTTGCACCTAAGAAAATTCAAACACAATTTAAAGATCAATATCAAGTTTGAATTTAAAGCTGTGCACAAAATATCATTAATGATAGTGTTCAATAATTTTTATGGACACTAGGCTATCGAGGAACCCCACAAATTATTTCATGATTTTATGAATTTTATTTCTATTTTTAAGCCTCTGGTCAAAGTGGAGAAACTATTTTAATTCCTAGTCAAATCCTAAACCCTATTAATTGCTCTTGTTCATCGGGCTCAGTCAGGCTCGTGAATCGACTCGGCACAACCAACTAAATGCACCGCCGTGAACCACCGATGGAAATCAACGACCGGATCGCGTACCCCCTTGGCCGTTCGATCGTCTCTTCAAATCGAGCCATCCATCAGAGATCAACGGTGTGCGCGGGTCCCTTAAGCCCGTTCGGCGTGCGCGCGATGAGCGTGACCGACGGTGGACCCAGCATCAGCTGCTTCTTCCACCTCGCGCGAGGCGCTCGGGCCGCCAAAGCCACGCGGCGCGTCGCCTACTCAGAGCGTTGGCGAGCCGTCATCTCCGTTAGCCACGCGCATGCAACCACTCTGGAGCTTCCTCACTTCACGCCGCCTCCATCTCCGTCATTCTCCGAGCATAATACCCCCTTGGCACCCCTCTTCTTACTCACTTCTCCTCTGTTGGCCGAGGAGAGGAAGCTTGTTCTTGCTCTCTTTGCGGTGAGCTTCCTCGCGTGATTCCTCCTGCTCCATGATCCATCCGTTTCCATTTTACTAATCTCGGCTTCTCGTTGCTTGTAGCACTGGACCATCGTGGTTCCATTGCAAGCTCGAGCACGCCCTTGAGGACATCACCGTGATCTTCGTCTCGGTGAGTTTTATGCGAAACTTAGCGTGTCACTTCGTGCCTCTAGGCTTAAGATGGAAAACCCTAACTCTATTTGGGTAACATACGATAGATCTTCGTGGATTTGAAAAGATTGGGTTTCGGCGAGGAACCAACCTTTCATCTCCCACTTGGGTCGGTAAGACATTGTCCAATTCTTGGGTCGGTAAGACATTGTCCAATTCCTTGTTCCTATAGCAACCTCTTATGGTCTGGAGCTATCACGATCATCTATGGTTCGTATGATTGCTCAAGTAATCCTCTCTCGCGACGTCGTGTCGCGCCACCTTTCTTCTCCCGGTACGTGCGCGGCTCGGCGGCTTTGAGTTTCTCCGAGCACTCTCCTTAGCCCAGGTAACCTCCTAGTAGCCTTTAGACACTCAGGCCCCGCTTGTTTGCACTGCGGAGCGACATATTACTGTTTTCATTTTTGTCGTTTGGAGCACCGCCGCTCAACGCCGGCTAGCCACCGTTCTGGGTCGGCTCTGGTGCCGTGAGCGCCCTCAACGGGTGCGCAATGCTATTGCGCGGCTAACGGTGCCTTTAGTTCGCGCCGCCGTGGCGCATAGCGCCGGCAAGCCACCGGTGAAACGCGCGGGATTGAAATGATTAGGAATAAATGATAATCATTAGCGATTAATCCTTTGTCTTAGCGGCGCTAATGTTTCACTTACGCGGGGCCACGCCTGAGCGAGGACTTGAGTTTAAAGCCACGATGGTGACAAGTGGGACCAACGGCGTAAGTGCGTGTACCGTGTGCATGTGTGCGTGGACCTAGTCTAGTGGACCTACTACGTGGCGGCGGGACCATTTGTCGAGCGCATTTAAATCTGTTATTACATAGAAAGCGCCTTGTTCCGGGCGTGGTCGATGACCACGACTAGCTCATGACTCGGTGAGTAAAGGTTAAAATGACGTATAAAATTCGAAATCCTTTTATTTGTAATTTGAAAAATATGTATAACTTTGAAAATACATAACTAATTCATTTAACTCCAAAATGGTGAAACCACTTCTAATAATTTTTATTTTTAATGAAATTTATGCTAAAATTGGTTTCAACCTTGTCTCTGTAACAGAGAGCATTATTTTGGAAAATGAGCTATTACACTATTAATTCTACAATAGAAAAAGTGATAACTTTAAAATTCATAAGTAATTCTTGGAAACTCCAAAAACAGTGAAATCAGTTTTGATAATTTCTATTTCAAATGAACTTAATTATAAAAATGGTTTCAAACTTACCTCTGTCTGAAACTATAATTTGAGGAAAATAATCCTAAAGGCATTATCTTTACACTATTAATCTTGATAACTTTAGAAATCAATAACTAAATCATGAAAACTCCAATTGAGGCAAACTCAACTGTTTTGAACTTGTAATAATATTGCCTATTTATCCATATAATCCTTGTACTCACCACTGCTCTACAAATTTTCACCTCATAATTAAATTACTCAAAGAAGACATATTGGCTGAAATTCAAACCATCATAACTTTCATATACTAAATCAAAATGAAATAATTCTTTCACCAAAAAAATCATATAAAATCATGACTTAGCTACTGTAGAAAAATCATGCATTTTTTAGTACTTTGAATTTTTGAATATTTCTCGATGTTTATTCGGTATTATATTTATATAGATTCTAAGCCTATTGATATTGACTCCTACGCTACTGAGGGAGAGCAATTAGCCTACCAGCAAGGCAAGCATCCTTTGAACTTTCTTTTTGCATCATATTTGATCCCAGTTTTGTTAGGATAGATGCAATGATAACTGCTTGCATACTATTTTGATATTGTCGCTATTTTTGTGATGAATAGTTAGACACATCCTATTATCTTGTCATTGTGGCTATCCATGAATTATTCCAGTCTTGAAATGTTATGATAGGATGTGTGAAATTATATTATTCGGTTTGTAGCCATGCAAGTCTAGAACCGGTAGTTCGATTGTCGGGAATAACCGACAATTATGGGATAAACACAACTATCTTTGTATACTTTTGTTTGAGATCTTCATATCTGTTTTGTGAGTTATATTTTTGTCTTTCTAAATGAAACTTTGGTCGGACAAGTGATGGTTAGTGATGGTGCCTTCGCGCACGAGAGTGGGGATGTGGTTTGACTTATGCGGACAATTAAGGACGAACTTTGGTAACGTCGTTGATTCAAGTACATTCGTGCTATCACACGCGGGTTGGGAGCCGTATGGTTAAGTAGGGGGAAGGTTTGTTGTGTTGAGTCCCACGGTGGTGAGATTGTAAGGGTATGGGACCGAGAAATCCCATGTTTTCCTTTTGGGTCAATAGGATGGAGACGTTAACGTCTTGTGTTTCCTAGGAGCCCTAGGTTTAGGGACTTAGCACAATGGATTTTCTTGCTAAAAACGACCATATCTTGATTTACCCGGCCGGCATATCATAGGAAGTATGCTATATTCGGAGGCATCTGGAGGCTTACGGGCTAATCAAGTCGTGTGGGTAAAGTAGTACACCCCTGCAGGGTATAAATCTATTCGAATAGCCGTGTCCACGGTTATTGACAACAGCTTGAGTTCGGGAGTTACTATTGTTAGTCTTGGAATTAAAATTGTGGTTATAACTTGGTATTGTCATGAATGGGATGTTCATGTTTGTTGTTGTATCAAAGTGGATAGCCACTTTGCCATTTGTATGATTTATTTGTTATCGAATTCATTACTTGTTCACATGCTTTACTTCTACTTCAAATCTGATTTTGAAATGGCGCTTGAAAAACTAGTATGTGTAGGTTGTACCTTATTGCGTCTCTTTTGCAAAAACTAAGCCAATATGAGTCATCCCTTGGAACAGCCTTATGCATAACTAATTTTTATTTGTGTAAGACTTGCGGTACTCTTTTGTACTCGGCGGATGTTTCTTGGCTTTACAGTGAGGAAGATAATGAGACCAAGCGAGCTTGTCGGTGTCGATTTAAGCGTCTTGATGAGTAGTGCTACCTTTTAACTTGATCGGTTGCGATGGGTTATGTGGCATACCACTGCGAGCATTTTGGTTTATTTACTTGCTTCGCTATGAACTTGTTTAATTTGGCGGTCGGCCACTTATGTAGTTGTAAACTTGAAACTGTGATGTATAACTTTTGTACTATTTATGTATGAGTGTTGTATGGATGTGATCAACGTTGTATGAGAGTATGGTTATATTGGTCGCTGATCTTGGGAGCCAATATAAGTCGTACTCGCTGTTCATGGCTTCCTATTTAACTCACTAAGTGTGAGGACCCCAGTTTATTTGGCTTGTAATGCTTAACCAACCACCTGGTCCTAGCATCACAAATCAAATAAACTGATCCTCGAGATATGTATACTTCCCGAAGCGATATCGCACCTCGTTACAAAATTAGACATCAACTCCATTCAAAACATAGAGTCCAAACATTACACTACAAGCGGAAGATAAACAAATAGTAACAATACTACGGACATAGGCGGCGGGCCACAAGATACACAAATAGACAAGAACGGCAGTGAAGCAAAAGTGCCATAAGATGGCTATAAACAAAGCCAATCGGTGTGCCTTCAACCCACAAGGCATCGGCCAGGACCGCCAAGACTAGTCGTCCAGAAGCGGCAACCTGACTCACGAAGTGAGGACCACGAGGCTCACCTTCTTCCTCTGCAACAAAACATTAAGCAAAGCACTGAGTACAAAGATTGTCTTTGTACCGCATAAGGCGGACGTGTGAACTAGCGGACTGTTCATATGCTACATGCGAGCTTGTTTGGTGGAAGTCATATGTTTCATTTGCATAAAGCCAACTTTATTTGCAATAATGTATCTGATTTTAAAGGCAAGTTTGCAATTCATTTTAAGATTGAAATAATGATAATGATAACAATAACAAGCGAAAGATAAACAACCTAGAAGTGACTATCCCAATAGTCACCACAACAATATACGAATCCAGTTCGTACCACCCATCAAGTTTTAATTTAAATGTTGTAGTCTAACTCTTGAAAAGCTTACCCAAGCGTGTCCATCACCTAGGGCGAGGCTATTCGAATAGTTTTTAACCTGCAGGGTGTACTATACCCACACCTCGGACCGCCTTTAAGCCAAAGCACACTTAGAAGGTATTGAAGCATGACTAAGTCCTCGAGGCTGTTTCCAATATTGTGTATCAACCCGAGCGCTCGTATGGATGAAACCCATACGCTTACATGGTAAAGCCGAAAAGACAACTACCCACTCGGGATAAAGCTTTTGGACAACTACCATGCTCCCACCTCCATCCCTCCTGCGACCTCCTGCGACCGGGCCAATACACGCCAAAGTACTAGGTCAAGAGAGGTCCATATACTCTAGTGTGGTTATGCGCGAAATGCTGGATAAAAATTCACTCACAAGATGTTCGGTCCTTAATTGACCGGGCACCTTTCGATCACACCCAAAAGATCACACCAATCTTACCATTGTGCGCGTCCAAATCATTTTGTTTTCATTTTTAGTTTTGCAATTAAACATAGCAGAAATCTTTGAAACATAAAGTTGTAGTAAATTTTGTGTGATCAAGGTTCTGACTAAAGTCGATAACAGCTTGATTCTCGATACTAAGCATGTCTAAGCGGTGAAATCGTATCTACTAAGTGACAAGAAATCATCCAGCGATCTCTAATCACGACAAATAACCTAGGCTCGGTAGTAGAGATCAATATTTGTCTACGAGGATATGCGACTCTGGTTTAACTAATCCATTTTAACACAAATTAAGCAATGCATACATACAATTGAAACAAAATATTAGAATTTAAAATCTTGGGATTATCATGATCAAGCGCTTGCACAGCTGCTGTTGCTCAATATGGTGCGGAGGATCGTCCTCGGGGTTGCGCAAATATCGAAGCCTAACGATCGAACATAACGACAAATAAGAGCGAATAACACCGACAAAACTCAAACATTCAACAACATCAAACAAGCCAAAACTCACACAGACCTAAGCATGAAATAACAGAATTTTAGAAGCAGAGAACAAATCATTTTAAGTTATTAGCAATTTTCTATGAATTTTCTAAGCTAAAAACACAACAAGTCACTAGTTAATTACTTAACAAATTTTCATGAACAGAACCAGTGTATAAAATCTATCCTAATAGTTAGTATACTGAAAATGAAATTTTACTGAATTGGGTTCATTTAATTTGGACAATTATTGGAAGAGATATGCATTTTCTAATTTAGAAGATACATAAGACATCATTTTATTAGCTAACAGATTTTTGCTCAGAGACATGGGTGAAGTTAATTTTATCAAATAGCACACTTAAAATGAAAATTAACAACACTGGTTTCATACAATTTGGATAAAAATTGAATTAGTTATGCATTTTCTAAGTTTAAATGAATTAACGATTACATGAAAAGCATTTGAAATACTAAAGCACTTAATACTTCTTCTCTGAGCCTTGCAGCTAGCCCGACCAGCAGCAGGCGGGCATGCAGCAATGACGAGGCGTTTGCCGCATAAGGTGGCGTCGGCGTATTCTAAGAATCGTCTTTGACATATCAAAGTGTACTTCTAACATACTCACGAGAGAAATACGCTTGCAGCGAAAGCGCATTAATAACACTACACAACCCCAAGCGACATTCGGGCCCACATGGCGAGAGACACAAAGTGAAATGCAGCGGTTGGATTAAGCGATTTCTAGCGTGATTAACAGCAAGGGCCACAAGCGGAGATACAAACTAAAGGCGATTAGAGCTTAAGAGGTTAGACCTTAGCTCTGGCGGCTCGCGGAGTTCCCTGCGCGGCGGCGGCGAGTGGGGATGCGGAGAATGGTGAGGCTCGAGCTCGGGGATGCGCGCGGGTGCACCGCGGCTCCACGAACTTGATGCCGATGGCGGAGCCCAATGGTCGCGGAGATGGGCCACGGCGGCGGAGGCGGAGAAAAGCTACGGCTCTCGCGGGCGCTCTGAGACTTGGCGGCCGAAGTTGCGCCGCGGGATCGCCTCGACTCCGGGAGCAATAAGCACAAGACAAAGTCGAAGAAGAAGGTCGGCGGCGGAATTGCCGCGGCGGAACACCGTCGCGCGGAAGAAACACCGCCACGACTTCCACGATGCACGAAAAGCGGCGAGCCGCGTTGGGCTCGGAGGAGGATTGCGATCACGAGGACCAAGAGGCGAGGTTAGAGACTCACGGAGAACTAGCAAGCTCGCGGGACCGCGCAGCCGGAGGCGGAGGCGGCGATACCGCCCTGGTGATCCACTGGGCGCCAAGGACCGGGTTGGGCAAAATGGAGGCGGCGTCGGCGTGGATCACGGCGGTGTGGTTGCGGGATCAAGGCGGCGCTAACACAGCGGCGCTACGCCGCGCCCTCTTCGCGGCGAAAGCGAGAAGCGGGCGGAGAAAGTGAACAGCGAAGAAGCGATGAATGAGTGAGTGCGGTGAGGTTATAAAGCTCTGGCGATGCTCCGCGGACGGAACACGAGGGCAAATAGGTGGCGGCGGCGAGTGCGTGGCACACATGCGTGATCGCCGGTGCGCTCGGTGAGGCGGCGAGGGCGAGGCGAAGGCGACAAGTGGGGTCCACGGTCGGTGACTCACAAGCGGTGCGAACCGGTGGTTTGATTTGATCGAGGCGTGTCGGCCGTTGGATCCGAATTGGGCGGTGAGATCGATGTATGCATTGGACGGTCGGTTGCGCGCGCGGCGAGGATCGTTCGATTTGCATCGGACGGTCGCGATCAATTGGACTCGGGCGGTGCAATTAGTTGCGCGACCGAACCAAGTGTCGAGTCGGACTCGAGCTGAGTTGGGTTCGGGCAGAGACGATACCTTTAGAATTTGATTTAAAAACAGAGAAGGTTTTGGGAATTTTAGAGGTAGCTCCTGAGCTCCAAAATTTCTAAATTTTATGGTAGCTACTAGGGACAGAGGACAACCTTGTATAATTTTTCCAGAACTTTTATGCACTGCATTGTTCTAGAAAATTCACAAGCTCTTTGTCTGAGGAGTTTGACCAGATTTCAAACAGAGTTGACTTGGCCATATGAAATAGCAAACAAAATCTAAAAATTGTGAAATAATTCAGGGAGGTAGATAGGATGATCAAGATGATAGGAAAAATAATTTCAGAGGATGATCATAAGTTTGAAAGCTAAGAATCTGATAACAACAATTTCCAATCACAAGAATTAAATTCTAAAAATTGGAAATTGCTAGGGAAAATTGTAGAAACTTTCAAATGATTTGAAGAGACAACAAAAGTTTTTATTTCTCCTCAAAATTTTACATTTGAAATACAAACCCTAAGTTAGGGCTGTTACAAATCTCCCCCCCTTACAGGAATCTCGCCAGAGATTCGATCAACTGGAGAAGAAGGGCGGGTGTCTGCTCGGAGGCGATCTTCCGCTCCCAAGTGGCTTCATCCTCGGAGTGGTTTGACCACTGAACTTTAAGGAACTTGATCACACGGTTCCTTGTCCTGCGTTCGGCTTCTTGAGGATCTGAGCAGGCGCTCACGATAAGGCAGATCTTCACGCATCGATATTTTCCAGGCGTTTCCTCCACGGGAACACGAAGGCACTTCTTCAATTGCGACACGTGGAAAACATCATGCACCCCGCCAGTGTAGCGGCAATTCTAACTTGTATGCAACAGCTCCACTCTCTTGATGATGCGTACGGCCGAGCATATCGAGGGCGGTTGCCCTTGACACAAAGCAGCGATGTCCCTTGAGGTGAGACTTTGAGATACACAAAGTCATTGGGCTGGAAACTCAACTCACGGCGGCGCCGTCCGCATAGCTCTTACGCACGGGTGAGCTACGGCGCAAGTGCTCACGAATCAAGCGCACTTGACTTTCGGCTTCATTGATGGAATCGGGCCAAGAAGCATCTCTCACGGTTTCGACCGGTTCAATGGTGTTCTGCTGCGCCGTCCATACAAAGCCTCAAGCGGTGCCATCACGAGACTAGCACTGGAAGGCTGTTGTTGTAGGAGAACTTCGGCAAGCGGTAGGCACTTCTCCCAATTCTTCCCATAGGAAAGAACACAAGCCGGAGCATATCTTCAAGAACTTGGTTGACGCTCCGTCGACCATCGATCACGAGGATGATAGGGTGAATTTGAAAGAAAGACGGGTTCCCATGGCTTCACGTAAAGCGTGCCATAGCGAGAAGTGAAAGAGAGCCACGATCGACACAATCGTTCGTGGCACACCATGCAAGCTCACAATGCGGAGATATAGAGATCGCCAATCGGTGACGAGAGTGGTAAATCTTGGCGGAAGTGCGCTACAACCGTCAATCGATCGATAACAACCGGATAGCATCCTTCCACTGAAGAAATGCAGGCGGACCGGTGATAAAATCCATGCCTCTGATCCACTTCCACTCTGGTATAGGCAAGGGTGGAGAGACCTGCTTGGGCCGATGCTCGGCCTTGTGCGACAACATATGTCACATCGGCCACGAACACGGCAATCTCGCGCTTCATACGAGTCCACGAGAATCTCGGCGCGGATCTTGGTACATTTAGTGGCCCGGGATGGATGGACAAAGGCGAATCATGGGCCTCTGAAGAATCAAATCCGCAACTCACGGGACCTTTGGGACCACAAGGCCATTGCCCAAACCACACAACACCGTGCTCATCTTACGTGAAACACTTGGTGATCCATTCACGATGTTACGCTTGATTTTACGCCATCATCGATTCTTTGTCTTTGCCTTGATCGATCCACCAAAGTTGGTTGCACAACCAAGGCGACAAGGAACCATGCTCAACCAAACCCAAGTTGAGGCATTGGAATTGCAAGAAGCGCGAGTTCTTTGCTCTTGGATCATCAAAGTATTGCAATACACCTTTCGACTAAGTGCATCGGCAACCACATTGGCCTTGCGGTGATCTCGAATACCCATGTCATAATCTTTGATTAATTCCAACCATCTCCTCTGCACTGAGGTTCAAATCTTTGAGTAAATAAGTATTTCAAACTCTTATGATGGAATACACCTCGGCGGTTTCAGATTAAATAATGCCGCCAAATCTTGAGTGCATGAACTCTGCAGACAAGCTCTAAATCATGGGTGGGATAGTTGAGCTCATGAGGCCTCAATTGCTGGATGCATAGGCAGCGCCTTGCCTTCTGCATAAGAACACATCAGAGTCCCCGGCGAGAGGCATCGCAATAAATATCAAGCTCTTGTGGATATCGGGAAGAGTAAGGCTGGAGTGAAGTCAATGTTGTTTGAGCTCTGAAAGCTCTCATCACAAGCGAGGACCATACAAACTTCTTGTCCTTCTTAAGCAATTCGGTCATCGGCTGCGATCTTGGAGAAGTTCTCGATAAAGCGGCGATAGTAGCTGCTAAACCAAGAAAACTCCGCACATCGATGGCGACTTGGTGGCCCCAAGATAGAACATCGTGACTTTCTTTGGGATCTCTGACTATTCCTCCGGTTTGAAAGAACATGGCCCAAAATGCCACTTCCTTCAACGAACTCACATTTCTTTGAACCGCATCTGGTGATGCTCCATAACTTGCCCAAAACAATCTTGGATGCTCGGCATGCTCTGCTTGATCTTGGAATAGATAAGAATGTCATCAATAAAAACCACCACAAATTTGTCCAAATACTCCATGAATACGAATTCATAAGGTTCATGAACAATTTGGAGCATTGGTCAAACCGAAAGACATGGCGGTGTACTCGTCACAGGCCATAACGAGTAGTGGCCGTCTTGAATATCCTCGGTACGATCGGACTTGATGATAGCCCGATCTCGGATCAATCTTGGAGAACACACGAGCTCCGGACAAGCTGGTCAAAAGATCAACAATGCGGGCGAGAGGATATTTGTTCTTCACCGTCACTTCATTGAGAGGGCGGTAGTCAACACACATCGCAAAGTCTTGTCCTTCTTCTTCACAAAGATCACCGGACAACCCCAAGGAGATGGCTGGGACGGATGAAACCCTTTGCTTGGAGCTCACCAAGCTGCTTCTTCAATTCTTCTAGCTCATTGGGAGGCATCCGTCGGCGCCTTGAAATCGGGCGATGCAGGGCAACAACTTCGATGGCAAACTCGGATCTCGAGCGGAGGCATCGGGCAAATCTTCGGAAAGACATCCACAAAGTCGGATACTATGGGAACATCTTGAATTTGCAAGGTGGCTTTACTTCTAATGCACATAGACACGGGCCTGAAGGCGTGGCGAAAACCCGACTTGCTCACTGAAGAGCTGGTAAGATAGACAATTTTCTGGCACTGTCGATTTGCCCCAAGTGTTGGGACAACCAATCCATGCCAAGAATCACATCGGACTCATTGACCGGCGAGAATGAGATTTGCCAAAAATCCCTCCTTCAACTATGATAGGAACATCCAGACAACTGTAAATCGGCTCTCATTTCCGACCCGGAGAGCGGATGAGCAAAGGAACTTCCAAAGGAACACAGTGAAGACCACTAGCAGCAGCAAATGATCTTGAAATAAAAGAATGCGATGCTCCAGAATCAAATAATACTGCAGCAGGACAAGAATTAACAAGAAGTATACCAATCACAACATCTGGCGCCTCCTGAGCCTCCTCAGCTGAAAGGTGGTTGACTCGACCATTGCTCGCACCACAGGGCTTGGATCATCTTACGGTCGGTGGATGACCACTCCCTGCCGCGTCCTCCATTAGGGCGAGGGTGCTGCAACACTACGAGGCGAGCATTCGCATAATGGCCCTTGTTGTGGCGGCGAAAACAAGTCACCTCGGCCGCCGGATTGCGGAGGCCGCTCTGTCTTGGATCGCGGCGCGCGTGGCTGGCTCACGGCTGCGGTGGGCGAGGAGCTGATGTGCAGTGGTCTCGGCGCGGTGGAGCAAAAGAAGCAGGCCGCTGTGCTTGGCCCGGCCGAGACGAACGAGGTGGTGTGAGTAGGCGATCGCCTCCCATTTGCGCTTGCGGGACTCGCCAGCGCCTTTGCCTTATGCTCTGCAACAATGGCCTTATCTACCAAGGCACGAAAGTCGAGAAGTCCACAATGGATAGCTTGTCCTGCGGCTCCTCGGACAAGCCATCCATAAATTTCTCTGCTAGCCTCATCGAGGCCACCTCCCGAGCATAGCGAGCGGATGATTGAACTCGTGCAGGTACTCCGTCGCGATTTGCGCCCTTGCTTGGCGCGAGGAACTCCTTTTCTTGACTTCATCAGGCCATGCGGGATGTGGGCGACGAAAAGCGGCGGAACTCCTCCACGCGACCACATGGCGCGGCTGCATGGCGAGATAGTTCTCCCACCATGAGAGTCGCGCCCTCAAGGCGGTGGGGCGCGAAGAGTGCCTTGTCTGCGCTGGCAGCGAGCTATGTTGAGCTTCCGCTCAACCATGCGCGACCAATCATCCGCATCGAGAGGGTCCTCGAGGCGGGAGAAAGTCGGCGGCGTGTGCGGAGGAACTCTGCAAGTCCCGCGAGTGCGGTGGCGCCACCACCGGTAGGAGTGGAGGTATTCCTAGCAATAACCTCCAAGATGCGCGTCGGTCCATGCGGTTTCGCTCGATCGGCGAGAACCTCGACCATGGTTGGAGGAGGAAGCTCCTCATCATGACCGACTATTGCTGCGCGCGCGCGTTCTCCGGCCATCTGTTTCACTAAGACAAGTTAACAATAGCGGAAAACACGAAGTCAATACCCACTGCAATTAACACTATGACACAAAACAAGCACAAGACTTTTAAGTTACAAAACCAAGCGACAAAGATCGGACACTTAGCAAACTCATACATATCTTACCCTTATACCCCCACAATTTTTTTAATTAGACTAATTCTCTATGGTTCTCCCAAAGTGATTCTACAGGTATTAACTATCTTTTGATAGGAAAGAGAGAAACCAAGTTTCAAAACTTAAATTAGAGTAAGATGAGTAGAAAGCTAAGATAGGTAAGGAATAAAATCGAGAATCGCCTAGGTTTTCATAAACCTTTTATAATTTGAAAATAAGACTTTCAAAATATCCTAAGGACGGCTATGCTTGAGTTACTACGGTCAGAATGGCTCGATACCAACTTTGTGAGGACCCAGTTTATTTGGCTTGTAATGTAACCAACCACGGTCCTAGCATCACAAATCAAATAAAGCTGATCCTCGAGATATGTATACTTCGAAGCGATATCGCACCTCGTTACAAAATTAGACATCAACTCCATTCAAAACATAGAGTCCAAACATTACACTACAAGCGGAAGATAAACAAATAGTAACAATACTACAGGACATGGCCGGCAGGCCACAAGATACACAAATAGACAAAACGACAGTGAAGCAAAAGTGCCATAAGATGGCTATAAACAAAGCCAATCGGTGTGCCTTCAACCCACAAGACATCGGCCAGGACCGCCAAGACTAGTCGTCAGAAGCGGCAACACGACTCACGAAGTGAGGACCACGAGGCTCACCTTCTTCCTCTGCAACAAAACATTAAGCAAAGCACACAGTACAAAGATTGTCTTTGTACCGCAAGGCGGCGTGTGAACTAGCGGACTGTTCATATGCTACATGCGAGCTTGTTTGGTGGAAGTCATATGTTTCATTTGCATAAAGCCAACTTTATTTGCAATAATGTATCTGATTTTAAAGGCAAGTTTGCAATTCATTTTAAGATTGAAATAACGATAATGATAACAATAACAAAGCGAAAGATAAACAACCTAGAAGTGACTATCCCAATAGTCACCACAACAATACACGAATCAGATTCGTACCACCCATCAAGTTTTAATTTAAATGTTGTAGTCTAACTCTTGAAAAGCTTACCCAAGCGTGTCCATCACCTAGGGCGAGGCTATTCGAATAGCTTTTAACCTGAGGGTGTACCCTGTACCCACACCTCGAGACCGCCTTTAAGCCAAAGCACACTTAGAAGGTATGCAAGTACTGACTAAGTCCTCTACGAGGTGTTTCCAATATTGTGTATCAACCGAGCAGCTCGTATGGATAGAAACCCATACGCTTACATGGTAAAGCCGAAAAGACAACTACCCACTCGGGATAAAGCTTTTGGACAACTACCATGCTCCCACCTCCATCCCTCCTGCGACCTCCTGCGACCGGAGCCAATACACGCCAAAGTACTAGGTCAGAGAGGTCCCATATACTCTAGTGTGGTTATGCGCGAAATGCTGGATAAAAATTCACTCACAAGATGTTCGGTCCTTAATTGACCGGGCACCTTTCGATCACACCCAAAGATCACACCAATCTTACCATTGTGCGCGTCCAAATCATTTTGTTTTCATTTTTAGTTTTGCAATTAAACATAGCGAAATCTTTGAAACATAAAGTTGTAGTAAATTTTGTGTGATCAAGGTTCCGACTAAAGTCGATAACCGCTTGATTCTACCGATACTAAGCATGTCTAAGCGGTGAAATCGTATCTACTAAGTGACAAGAAATCATCAGCGATCTCTAATCACGACAAATAACCTAGGCTCGGTAGTAGAGATCAATATTTGTCTACAGGATATGCGACTACGGTTTAACTAATCCATTTTAACACAAATTAAGCAATGCATACATACAATTGAAACAAAATATTAGAATTTAAAATCTTGGGATTATCATGATCAAAGCGCTTGCACAGGCTTTGTTGCTCAATATGGTGCGGAGGATCGTCCTCGGGGTTGCGCAAATATCGAAGCCTAACGATCGAACATAACGACAAATAGAGCGAATAACACCGACAAAACTCAAACATTCAACAACATCAAACAAGCCAAAACTCACACAGCAGCCTAAGCATGAAATAACAGAATTTTAGAAAGCAGAGAACAAATCATTTTAAGTTATTAGCAATTTTCTATGAATTTTCTAAGCTAAAAACACAACAAGTCACTAGTTAATTACTTAACAAATTTTCATGAACAGAACCAGTGTATAAAATCTATCCTAATAGTTAGTATACTGAAAATGAAATTTTCTGAATTGGGTTCATTTAATTTGGACAATTATTGGAAGAGATATGCATTTTCTAATTTAGAAGATACATAAGACATCATTTTATTAGCTAACAGATTTTTGCTCTACAGAGACATGGGTGAAGTTAATTTTATCAAATAGCACACTTAAAATGAAAATTAACAACCTTTGGTTTCATACAATTTGGATAAAAATTGAATTAGTTATGCATTTTCTAAGTTTAAATGAATTAACGATTACAATGAAAAGCATTTCGAAATACTAAAGCACTTAATACTTCTTCTCTGGCGCACGGCTAGCCTTGACCAGCGACGCGGCGGGCCCGCAGCGACGAGCGGATTGCGCATAAGGTGGCGTCGGCGTATTCTAAGAATCGTCTTTGACATATCAAAGTGTACTTCTAACATACTCACGAGAAATACGCTTGACAGAGAAAGCGCATTAATAACACTACACAACCCCAAGCGACATTAGGGCCCACATGGCGAGACACAAAGTGAAATGCAGCGGTTGGATTAAGCGATTTCTAAGCGTGATTAACAGCAAGGGCCCACAAGCGAGATACAAACTAAAAGGCGATTAGAGCTTAGAAGGATTAGACCTTAGCTACGGCGGCTCGGCGGAGTTCCCACACGCGGCGCGGCGGCGAGTGGGGATGCGGAGAATGGTGAGGCTCGAGCTCGGGATGGCACGCGGGTGCACCGCGGCTCCACGAACTTGATGCCGATGACGCGAGCCCAATGGTCGCGGAGATGGGCCCACGGCAGCGGAGGCGGAGAAAAGCTACGGCTCGCGGCGGCGCTACGGACTTGGCGGCCGAGAAGTTGCGCCGGGATCGCCTCGACTCCGGAGCAATAAGCACAAGACAAAGTCGAAGAAGAAGGTCGAGGCGGCGGAATTGCCGCGGCGGAACACCGTGCGCGAGGAAGAAACACCGCCACGACTTCCACGATGCGAAAAGCGGCGAGCCACCGTTAGACTCGAGAGGAGGATTGCGATCACGAGGACCAAGAGGCGAGGTTAGAGACTCACGAGAGAACTAGCAAGCTCGCGGGACCGCCACCGGAGGGAGAGCGGCGATACCGCCCTGGTGATCCATGGGCGCCAGGACCGGGTTGGGCAAAATGGGCGGCGTCGGCGTGGATCACGGCGGTGTGGTTGCGGGATCAAGGCGGCGCTAACACGTGGCGCTACCCGCCCTCTTCGCCGGCGAAAGCGAGCGGGCGGAGAAAGTGAGACAGCGAAGAAGCGATGAATGAGTGAGTGCGGTGAGGTTATAAAGCTCTGGCGATGCTCCGCGGACGAACACGAGGGCAAATAGGTGGCGGCGGCGAGTGCGTGGCACACATGCGTGATCGCCGGTGCGCTCGGTGAGCGCGGAGAGGGCGAGGGCGAAGGCGACAAGTGGGGTCCACGATCGATGACTCACAAGCGGTGCGAACCGGTGGTTTGATTTGATCGAGCGTGTCGGCCGTTGGATACGAATTGGGCGGTGAGATCGATGTATGCATTCGGACGGTCGGTTGCGCCGCGGCGAGGATCGTTCGATTTGCATCGGACGGTCGCGATCAATTGGACTCGGGCGGTGCGATTAGTTGTGCGACCGAACCAAGTGTGCGAGTCGGACTCGAGCTGAGTTGGGTTGGGCCGAGAAACGATACCTTTAGAATTTGATTTAAAAGGCAGAGAAGGTTTTGGGAATTTTTAGAGGTAGCTCTGAGCTCCAAAAATTTCGAAATTTTTATAGTAGCTACTAGGGACAGAGGACAACCTTGTATAATTTTCCAGAACTTTTATGCATGCATTGTTCTAGAGGAAATTCACAAGCTCTTTGTCTGAGGAGTTTGACCAGATTTCAAAAAGAGTTGACTTGGCCATATGAAATAGCAAACAAAATCTAAAAATTGTGAAATAATTCAGGAGGTAGATAGGATGATCAAGATGATAGGAAAAATAATTTCAGAGGATGATCATAAGTTTGAAAGCTAAGAATCTGATAACAACAATTTCCAATCACAAGAATTAAATTCTAAAAATTGGAAATTGCTAGGGAAAATTGTAGAAACTTTCAAATGATTTGAAGAGACAACAAAAGTTTTTATTTCTCCTCAAAATTTTACATTTGAAATACAAACCCTAAGTTAGGGCTGTTACACTAAGTGTAGTGCTTGACTTGTTAGAGAACCGACAATCATGTAGTGCTCGCAGAGGAGCGGCGCGCATGATCGTCGGGGCTCTAGTTTTAGTTAAGTCTCTCATTTAGATTGAGTTAAGTTGGAATCCATTTACTAGAGATCTAGAGTTATGTCCCTAAGACTTTGATTAGTCTCGGTCTTACGGAGATAACTCCGGGGTCCCCACAAGTGGCAAGCCTGCAAGAACTGTCGTGCGCCCTCGAGAGCAGGGATGAGCTTCATAGTGCAACACCCCCACCCCGAGTCCCATCATGAAAACCCTAGCTAGCTACCCCAAGTATGCATGGTAAAAGAATATAATAGGAAGCTAAACTAAAATTTACAAAGTATGAAAAGGGGAAAAGAGAATCATCTGAGTTAGGGTTTGAAGCCGAGGCTGAAGTCATCACCATGCCCAAAATGTCACCGCATAGTGTGAGGACCCCAGTTTATTTGGCTTGTAATGCTCAACCAACCACCTGGTCCTAGCATCACAAATCAAATAAACTGATCCTCGAGATATGTATACTTCGAAGCGATATCGCACCTCGTTACAAAATTAGACATCAACTCCATTCAAAACATAGAGTCCAAACATTACACTACAAACGGAAGATAAACAAATAGTAACAATATTACAGACATAGGCCGACAGGCCACGAGATACACAAATAACGAGCAGCAGCGAAGCAAAAGTGCCATAAGATGGCTATAAACAAAGCCAATCGGTGTGCCTTCAACCCACAAGGCATCGGCCAGGACCGCCAAGCCTAGTCGTCACCCACGAGCGGCAGCCTGACTCACGAAGTGAGGCCCTGAGGCTCACCTTCTTCCTCTGCAACAAAACATTAAGCAAAGCACACAGTACAAAGATTGTCTTTGTACCCGCAAGGCAGCGTGTGAACTAGCGGACTGTTCATATGCTACATGCGGGCTTGTTTAGTGGAGGCCATATGTTTCATTTGCATAAAGCCAACTTTCATTTGCAATAATATAATCTGATTTTAAAGGCAAGTTTGCAATTCATTTTTAAGATTGAAATAACAGTAAGGATAATAATAACAAAAGCGAAAGATAAACAACCTAGAAGTGACTATCCCAATAGTCACCACAACAATAGCACGAATCCCAGATTCGTACCACCCATCAAGTTTTAATTTAAATGTTGTAGTCTAACTCTCGATAAGCTTACCCAAGCGTGTCCATCACCTAGGACGAGGCTATTCGAATAGTTTTTAACCCTGCAGGGGTGTACCACTGTACCCACACTTCAGACCGCCTTTAAGCCAAAGCACACTTCCGAAGGTATGCTGGCACAGCTAAGTCCTACGAGACTGTTTCCAATATTGTGTATCAACCCCGAGTCGCTCGTATGGGTAGAAACACCATACGCTTACATGGTAAAGCCGAAAAGACAACTACCCACTCAGGATAAAGCTTTTCGGACAACTACCATGCTCCCACCTCCGTCCCTCCTGCGACCTCCTGCGACCCGGGACCAATACACGCCAAAGTACTAGGTCAAGAGAGGTCCCATACCCTCTAGTGTGGTTATGCGCGAAATGCTGGATAACAAAAACTCACAAGATGTTCGGTCCTTAATTGACCGGGCACCTTTCGATCACACCCAAAAGATCACACCATTCTTACCATTGTGCGCGTCCAAATCATTTTTGTTTTTGGTTTTAGTTTTGCAAGTAAGCATAGCAAAATCTTTGAAACATAAAGTTGTAGTAAATTTTGTGTGATCAAGGTTACCGACTAAAGTCGATAACCGCTTGATTCTCCGATAGCTAAGCATGTCTAAGCAAGTTGACCGGATCTACTAAGTGACAAGAGATCATCCAGTGACCTCTAATCACGGCAAATAACCTAGGCTCGGGTAGTAGAGATCAATATTTTGGCTACAGGATATGCGACTACGGTTTAACTAATCAATTTAACACAAATAAGCAATGCATACATACAATTTGAAACAAAATATTAATCTTTAAAATCTGGGATTAAACATGATCAAGCGCTTGCACAGTTCTTTGTTGCTCGATATGGTGCGGAGGATCGTCCTCGGGGTTGCGCAAATATCGAAGCCTAACGATCGAACATAACAACAAATAAGAGCGAATAACACCGACAAAACTCAAACATCCAACAACATCAAAACAAGCCAAAACTCACACAAAGACCTAAGCATGAAATAACAAAATTTTAAAAGCAGGAACAAATCATTTTAAGTTATTAGCAATTTCCTATGAATTTTCTAAGCTAAAAACACAACAAGTTACTAGTTAATTATCAACAAATTTTCATGAACAAACATAGTATCTAAAACCTATCCTAAAATTAGTATATTAAAAATGAAATTTTCAGAATTGGATTATTTGGATTTGGACAATTATTGAGAAAGATATGAATTTTCTAATTTTGGAAAATGCATAAAGCATCAATTAATCATTTAACAGATTTTCGATCTGAGACGAGGTTGAAACTAATTTTAATAAATAGAACATTTAAAATGAAAATTAACAAAGACCTTTGGTTTTATGCAATTTGGATAAAAATTGAATTAGTTATGCATTTTACAAGTTTAATCGATTTAACGATTACTGTGAAAAGCATTTGAAATACTAAAGCTCTTAATACTTCTTCTACGACGCCTGCGGCTAGCCCGACCAGCGCGGCGGGCCCCGCGAAAATCTTCGACGAGGCGGATGCGCATAAGGTGGCGTCGGCGTATTCAAAGAATCGTCTTGGCTTAACGTAACGTAATCCTAACACATATGCCCGGCAAAAATCGCTTCATGAAAAGAAAGCGCATTAACAAAACTACACAATCCCTAAGCGACATTACAGGCCCCATGCGAGACTCGAGAGAATTAAAGCGATTAGATTTGAATCCTAAAGCGGACTTAACACGAGAGGCCCACAAGTCGGTGACCTATGAGAACCGAGTTTAGCGATAACTAAGCCGCCGGCTCGTCGCACGCTTGCGAAGGGCGGTGGCGCGGCGCGCGGTGATCGGCAAACGGTGAGTTTCAAGGCAGTGAGTGGTACCTTAAGGTTCGCAAAGACCTCACGAACCGGTGGCGGTGACGCGAGCCCAATGGTCGCGGAGATGGGCTCACGGCGGCCGGAGGCGGAGAAGAAGCTACGGCTCGCGCGGAAGATGCTCTGAACGAGAAGCCGGGAAGGTGCGCCGCGGAATCGCCTCGACTCCGGGAGCAATAAGCACAAGATAACGTCGAAGAAGAAGGTCGGCGGCGGAATTGCCGCGGCGGCGGAACAGTGATTGGAGAAGAAAGGGTCGCGCGACCTCAGCGATGCACCAAAGACAAAAATGAAGCCATCATTAACCCGATTGCATCAATGCGATCCGAAGGACCAAGTGTCGGTGGAAACTCACGAGCACTAGCAAGCTTGCGGCCGAGACCAGCGGAGTTGGGGGCGAAGAAGTGGCTCGGACGATTCTTTGGATGCCACGAGCTCGGGATGGGAAAAATGGATGCGGCGCGAGTGTGGTTCACGATGGTGAGGTTGCGGGCTCAAGGGCTTCTCCAGCGGCGGTGCTACCTTCGTCCCCTTTCCGGCGAAACAAGAAATCGGGCGGAGATAGCACGAAGCGCAAAGGAGAAGAAGTGGATGAGCTCGGGGCTTTTATGAAGTCACGGCGATGCCTCCCGGTAGGACACGAGGGCATAAAGGTGGCGGCGGCAGTGCGTGGCAAACATGCACGCGCGGCGCGAGCTCCGGTGAGGTGCGGAGAAGGCGAGGTTGATCTTGTGGTGGGACCCACATGTCGGCGACAAACAGCGGTGCGAACCGGTGGTTTGATTTGATCGACAACACACCGCCGTTGGATCTAAAGCGGGACGGTGGGATTGGTGTATGCATTGGACAGTCGGTTGCATACGCGGCGTGGATCGTTCGATCTTCATCGGACGGTTCGATCGATTGGACTCTGTAGCGGTGCAGCTAGGCGGTGCGGCCGAGTCAAGTGGTGCGGAGTCGGACTCGAGCACGAGTTGGGTTCGGGCGAGGAGCGATACTTTAGAATTTGATTTAAAAGACGAGAGAAGGTTTGGGAATTTTAGAGGTAGCTCTTGAGCTCCAAAAATTTCTAAATTTTTATGGTAGCTACAAGGGACAGAGGAAAACCTTGTATAATTTTCCAGAACTTTTATGCACTGCATTGTTCTAGAAAATTCACAAGCTCTTTGTCTGAGGAGTTTGACCAGATTTCAAGCAGAGTTGACTTGGCCATTTGAAATAGCAAACAAAATCTAAAAATTGTGAAATAATTCAGGAGGTAGATAGGATGATCAAGATGGTAGGAAAAATAATTTCAGAGGATGATCACAAGTTTGAAGGCTAAGAATTAGTGACAACAATCTCCATTCACAAGAATTTAATTCTAGAAAATGGAAATTGCTAGGAAAAATGTAGGAACTTTCAAATGATTTGAAGAGACAACAAAAGTTTTATTTCTCCTCAAAATTTTACATTTGAAATACAAACCCTAAGTTAGGGCTGTTACAAATCTCCCCCTTACAGGGAATCTACCAGAGATTCGATCACTGAGGGAGAAGAAGGGCGGGTGTCTGCTGGAGGCGATCTTCCCGCTCCCATGTGGCTTCATCCTCGGAGTGGTTCGACCACTGAACTTTAAGGAACTTAATCACGGTTCCTTGTTCTGCGTTGGCTTCTTCGAGGATCTGAGCGGGCGCTCACGATAAGACAGATCTTCACGCACATCGATATTTTCCAATGGTGTTTCCTCATTTGGAATACGGAGGCACTTCTTCAATTGTGACACATGGAAAACATCATGCACCCTTCCAGTGTAGCGCAACTCCAACTTGTATGCAACAGCTCCACTTTCTTGATGATGCGACACGGCCCGACATATCGAGGAGCGGTTGCCCTTGACACGAAAGCAGCGATGCCTTGGAGGTGAGACTTTGAGATACACAAAGTCATTGGGTGGAAACTCAACTCACGGCGGCGCCGATCGCATAGCTCTTACGCACGGGTGAGCTACGCGCAAGTGCTCACGAATCAAGCGCACTTGACTTTCGGCCTCATTGATGGAATCGAGCCAAAGCATCTCTCCCAGTCTCGACCAGTTCAATGGGGTTACGCATCGCCTCCCATACAAAGCCTCAAGCGGTGCCATCCGAGACTAGCTGGAATTTGTTGTTGTAGGAGAACTTCGGCAAGCGGTAGGCACTTCTCCCAATTCTTCCCATAGGAAAGAACACAAGCACAGAGCATATCTTCAAGAACTTGGTTGACTCGCTCGTCGACCATCGATCACGAGGATGATAGGTGGTGAAAGAAAGACGGGTCCCCATGGCTTCACGTAAAGCGTGCCATAGCGAGAAGTGAAAAGAGAGCCACGATCGACACAATCGTTAAGTGGCACACCATGCAAGCTCACAATGCGGAGATATAGAGATCGCCAATTCTCGGCGCTAAAGGCGGTACACACCGGCGAAAATGTGCTACTTTTGTCAATCGGTCAATAACCACCCGGATAGCATCCTTCCCGAAAAATGCAGGGCAAACCGATGATGAAGTCCATACCAACGAATCCACTTCCACTCGGTATAGGCAAGGGTGGAGGAGACTGCGGGGCGATGATGCTCGGCCTTGACGCGACAACATATGTCACATCGGCCACGAACACGGCAATCTCGCGCTTCATGCGAGTCCACGAGAATCTCGACGCAGATCTTGGTACATTTTAGTGGCCGGGATGGATGGACAAAGGAGAATCATGGGCCTCTGAAAAATCAAATCCGCAACTCGGGGACCTTTGGGACCACAAGGCGCTGCCCAAACCATACGACACCGTGCTCATCTTACGTGAAACACTTGGTGATCCATCCTTGATATTACGCTTGATTTTACCCACACCATCATCGATTCTTTGCTTTGCCTTGACTTGATCCACCAAGGTTGGTTGCACAACCAAGGCGACAAAGGAACCATGTTCAACCAAACCCAAGTTGAGGCATTTGAAACTCGCAAGCGATGCGAGTTCTTTGCTCTTGGATCATCAGTCTTGCAATACACCTTTCGGCTAAGTGCATCGGCAACCACATTGGCCTTGCCGAGATGATCTTGAATACCCATATCATAATCTTTGATCAATTCTAGCCATCTCCTCTGCTGAGGTTGGATCTGGTGAGTGAATAAGTATTTCAAACTCTTGTGGTGGAATACACCTCACTGTGATTCCGATCGGATAATGCCGCCAAATCTTGAGTGCATGAACCACAGCGACAAGCTCTAAATCATGGGTGGGATAGTTGAGCTCATGAGGCCTCAATTGCTGGATGCATAGGCAAGCGCCTTGCCTTCTGCATAAGAACACATCCAAGTCCCGACGAGAGGCATCATAATAAATATCGAAGCTCTTGTGGATATCGGGAAGAGTAAGGGTGGAGTGAAGTCAATCGTTGCTTGAGCTCCTAAAGCTCTCATCACAAGCGAGAGGACCATACAAACTTCTTGTCCTTCTTAAGCAATTCGGTCATCGACTGCGATCTTGGAGAAGTTCTCGATAAAGCGGCGATAGTAGCCAGCTAAACCAAGAAAACTCCGCACATCGATGGATTGACTTGGTGGCCCCAAGATAGAACATCGGTGACTTTCTTTGGGATCCACCGCTATGCCTCCGGTGAAAGAACATGGCCCAAAATGCTACTTCCTTCAACGAACTCACATTTCTTGAACTTCGCATCGGTGATGCTCCATAACTTGCCCAAAACAATCTTGGATGCTCGGCATGCTCTACTTGAGTCTTGGAATAGATAAGAATGTCATCAATAAAAACCACCACAAATTTGTCCAAATATTCCATGAATACGAATTCATAAGGTTCATGAACAACGCTGGAGCATTGGTCAAACCGAAAGACATGACGGTGTACTCGTCTGAGCCATAACGAGTAGTGAAAGCCGTCTTGAATATCCTCGTACGATCCGGACTTGATGATAGCCCGATCTCGGATCAATCTTGGAGAACACACGAGCTCGGACAAGCTGGTCAAAAGATCATCAATGCGGGCGAGAGGATATTTGTTCTTCACCGTCACTTCATTGAGAGGGCGGTAATCAACACACATGCGCAAAGTCTTGTCCTTCTTCTTCACAAAGATCACCGGACAACCCCAAGGAGATGGCGGGACGGATGAAACCCTTTGCTTGGAGCTCACCAAGCTGCTTCTTCAATTCTTCTAGCTCATTGGGAGGCATTCGATCGGCGCCTTGAAATCGGGCGATCAGGGCAGCAACTTCGATGACAAACTCCAGGTCTCGAACCGGAGGCATCCCGGGCAAGTCTTCGGGAAAGACATCCCCAAAGTCAGATACTATGGGAACATCCTGAATCTGCAAGGCTGGCTTTGTCTCTAATGCACATAGATGTGGCCCTGCGATTGCTGGCGAAAATCCGACTTGCTCGCTGAAGAAGTGGTAAGGTAGACAATCTTCTGGCACAATCGATTTGCCCCAAATGTTGGGACAACCAATCCATGCCAAGAATCACATCGGACTCATTTGAACTGGCGAGAATAAGATTTGCTAAAAACCCCACTCCTTGGACTATGATAGGAACATCCCGACACTGAAGCTCAGCTCTCATTTCCGATCCCGGAGAGCGGATGAGCAACGGAACTCCCAAAGGAACACAGCGAAGACCACTAACAGCAGCAAATGATCTTGAAATAAAAGAATGCGATGCTCCAGAATCAAATAATACTGCGGCAGGACGAGAATTAACAAGAAGTGTACCAATCACGACATCTGGCGCCTCCTGAGCCTCCTCAGCTGAAAGGTGGTTGACTCGACCACTGCTCGCACCCTGGGTCTTCTGAATAATCTTCTGGTCAGGTGGGTGACCACTCCCCTGCCCGCGTCCTCCATTAGGACGAGGGGCTGCTGCAACACTACGGCGAGCATTCGCATAATGGCCCTTGTTGTGGCGGCGAAAACAAGTAACCTCGGCGCCGGATTGCGGAGGCGCTCTGTCTTGGATCGCGGCGCGCGTGGCTGAAACACGGCTGCGGTGGGCGAGAGGCTGGTGCGAGATGGTCTCGGCGCGGTGGAGCAAAAGAACAGGCCATTGGTGCTGGCCCGGCCGAAGACGAGCGAGGTGGCGTGAGTAGGCGATGTGCCTCCCATTTGCGCTGCGGGACTGCTTGACGCCTTTGCCTTATGCTCTGCAGCGATGGCCTTATCTACCAAGGCACGAAAGTCGAGAAGTCCACAATAGATAACTTGTCCTGCGGCTCCTCGGACAAGCCATCCATAAACTTCTCTGTTTGCTTTGATGCGAGGCCACCTCCTGGAGCATAACGAGCCAAATGATTGAACTCGTGCAGGTACTCAAATCACGATTTGCGCCCTTGCTTGGCGCGAGAATTCCTTCTTCTTGACTTCATCGAGGCCATCGGGATGTGGGCGACGAAAGCTGATCGAACTCCTCCCACGCGACCACATGGCCCGCGGGTGCATGGCGAGATAGTTCTCCCACCATGAGAGTGCTGCGCCCTCAGGCGGTGGGGACGCGAAGAGTGCCTTATCCTGCGCGACATCGAGCTATGTTGAGCTTTCGCTCAACCATGCGCGACCAATCGTCGCATCGAGAGGGTCCTCGGGCGGGAGAAAGTCGGTGGCTGCGTGCGGAGGAACTCTGCAAGTCCTCCGCGAGTGCGGTGGCGCCACCACCGGCGGGAGTGGAGGTATTCCTAGCAATAACCTCCAAGATGCGCGTATGGTCCATGCGGTTTCGCTCGATCGGCGAGAACCTCGACCATGGTCGGAGGAGGAAGCTCCTCATCATGACCGACTGCTTGCGCGCCACGCGTTCTCCGGCCATCTGTTTTACTAAGACAAGTTAGCAACAAATTTAAGAGCAAGAAAGCCCAAAATTCATGAAAGCAGTCCAGAAACAAACACAAGGCAGGATAAAGTTCGACCAGCAAAAATCAGACACATAACTACTCCCTTTACATCTTACCCTATTATCCCCACAAGTTTTAGTTGGATTAAACTTCATGGTTCTCCCCAAACTAATTCCACCGGTAGTAACTATCTTTTGAAAGGTGAAGAGAGAAACCAAGTTTCAAAACTTAAATTAGAGTAAGATGAGAGTAGAAAGCTAAGATAGGTAAGGAATAAAATCTGAGAATCTGCCTCGGTTTTCATAAACCCTTTTTATGATTTGAAAATAAGACTTTCAAAATATCCTAAGGACGACTATGCTTGGGTTACTACGGTCAGAATGGCTCTGATACCAACTTTGTGAGGACCCCAGTTTATTTGGCTTGTAATGCTCAACCAACCACCTGGTCCTAGCATCACAAATCAAATAAACTGATCCTCGAGATATGTATACTTCCTAAAGCGATATCGCACCTCGTTACAAAATTAGACATCAACTCCATTCAAAACATAGAGTCCAAACATTACACTACAAGCGGAAGATAAACAAATAGTAACAATATTACGGACATAGCCGGCGGGCCACGAGATACACAAATAACGAGCAGCGGTGAAGCAAAAGTGCCATAAGATGGCTATAAACAAAGCCAATCGGTGTGCCTTCAACCCACAAGGCATCGGCCAGGACCGCCAAGCCTAGTCGTCACCCACGAAGCGGCAGCCTGACTCACGAAGTGAGGCCCCGAGGCTCACCTTCTTCCTCTGCAACAAAAACATTAAGCAAAGCACACGAGTACAAAGATTGTCTTTGTACCCGCAAGGCGACGTGTGAACTAGCGGACTGTTCATATGCTACATGCGAGGCTTGTTTAGTGGAGGCCATATGTTTCATTTGCATAAAGCCAACTTTCATTTGCAATAATATAATACTGATTTTAAAGGCAAGTTTGCAATTCATTTTAAGATTGAAATAACGATAAGGATAGTAATAACAAAAGCGAAAGATAAACAACCTAGAAGTGACTATCCCAATAGTCACCACAACAATAGCACGAATCCCATTCGTACCACCCATCAAGTTTTAATTTAAATGTTGTAGTCTAACTCTCGATAAGCTTACCCAAGCGTGTCCATCACCTAGGGCGAGGCTATTCGAATAGTTTTTAACCTGCAGGGTGTACCACTGTACCCACACCTCGGACCGCCTTTAAGCCAAAGCACACTTCCAGAAGGTATGCTGGCACTGACTAAGTCCTACGAGGCTGTTTCCAATATTGTGTATCAACCCGAGTCGCTCGTATGGGTAGAAACACCATGCGCTTACATGGTAAAGCCGAAAGACAACTACCCACTCGGGATAAAGCTTTTGGACAACTACCATGCTCCCACCTCCGTCCCTCCTGCGACCTCCTGCGACCGGGACCAATACACGCCAAAGTACTAGGTCAAGAGAGGTCCCATACCCTCTAGTGTGGTTATGCGCGAAATGCTGGATAACAAAAACTCACAAGATGTTCGGTCCTTAATTGACCGGGCACCTTTCGATCACACCCAAAAGATCACACCATTCTTACCATTGTGCGCGTCCAAATCATTTTTGTTTTTGGTTTTAGTTTTGCAAGTAAGCATAGCAAAATGCTGAAACATAAAGTTGTAGTAAATTTTGTGTGATCAAGGTTACCGACTAAAGTCGATAACCGCTTGATTCTACCGATAGCTAAGCATGTCTAAGCAAGTTGACCGGATCTACTAAGTGACAAGAGATCATCCGACCTCTAATCACGACAAATAACCTAGGCTCGGTAGTAGAGATCAATATTTTGGCTACAGGATATGCGACTACAGTTTAACTAATCAATTTAACACAAATAAGCAATGCATACATACAATTGAAACAAAATATTAATCTTTAAAATCTGGGATTAAACATGATCAAGCTGCTTGCTGGTTCTTTGTTGCTCGATATGGTGCGGAGGATCGTCCTCGGGGTTGCCGCAAATATCGAAGCCTAACGATCGAACATAACAACAAATAGAGCGAATAACACCGACAAAACTCAAACATCCAACAACATCAAAACAAGCCAAAACTCACACAAGAGCCTAAGCATGAAATAACAAAATTTTAAAAGCAGGAACAAATCATTTTAAGTTATTAGCAATTTCCTATGAATTTTCTAAGCTAAAAACACAACAAGTTACTAGTTAATTATCAACAAATTTTCATGAACAAACATAGTATCTAAAACCTATCCTAAGAATTAGTATATTAAAAATGAAATTTTCTGAATTGGATTATTTGGATTTGGACAATTATTGAGAAAGATATGAATTTTCTAATTTTGGAAAATGCATAAAGCATCAATTAATCATTTAACAGATTTTCGATCTGAGACGAGGTTGAAACTAATTTTAATAAATAGAACATTTAAAATGAAAATTAACAGACTGGTTTTATGCAATTTGGATAAAAATTGAATTAGTTATGCATTTTACAAGTTTAATCGATTTAACGATTGCAATGAAAAGCATTTGAAATACTAAAGCTCTTAATACTTCTTCTCCGACGCCGGCTAGCTGACCAGCAGCAAGCGGGCGGGCGCGAAAATCTTGACGAGCGGATGCGCATAAGGTGGCGTCGGCGTATTCAAAGAATCGTCTTGACTAACGTAACGTAATCCTAACACATATGCCCGGCAAAAATACGCTTCATGAAAGAGAAAGCGCATTAACAAAACTACACAATCCCTAAGCGACATTACAGGCCCACATGCGAGACTCGAGAGAATTAAAGCGATTAGATTTGAATCCTAAAGCAGACTTAACACGAGAGAGGCCCACAAGTCGGTGACCTAATGAGAACGAGTTTAGCGATAACTAAGCTTCACGGCGGCTCGTCGCGCGCCGCGAGGACGGTGGCGCGCGCGCGGTGATCTGGCAAACGGTGAGTTTCAAGGCGAGTGAGTGGTACCTTAAGGTTCGCAAAGACCTCACGAACCCGGTGACGGTGACGCGAGCCCAATGGTCGCCGGAGATGGGCTCACGGCGGCGGAGGCGGAGAAGAAGCTACGGCTCGCAGAGAAGATGCTCTGAGACCGAGAAGCCGGGAAGGTGCGCCGCGGAATCGCCTCGACTCCGGAGCAATAAGCACAAGATAACGTCGAAGAAGAAGGTCCGAGGCGGCGGAATTGCCGCGGCGGAACACCGTGATTGGAGAAGAAAGGGTCGCGCGACCTCAGCGATGCACCAAAGACAAAAATGAAGCCATCATTAACCTTTGCATCAATGCGATCGAAGGACCAAGTGTCGGTGGAAACTCACGAGCACTAGCAAGCTTGCGGAGCCGAGACCAACGGAGTTGGGGCGAAGAAGTGGCTCGGACGATTCCTTTGGATGCCACGAGCTCGGGATGGGAAAAATGGATGCGACGCGAGTGTGGTTCACGATGGTGAGGTTGCGGGCTCAAGGGCTTCTCCAGCGGCGGTGCTACCTTCGTCCCCCTTTCCGGCGAAACAAGAAATCGGGCGGAGATAGCACGAGCGCAAAGGAGAAGAAGTGGATGAGCTCGGGGCTTTTATGAAGTCACGGCGATGCCTCCCGGTAGGACACGAGGGCATAAAGGTGGCGGCGGCGAGTGCGTGGCAAACATGCACGCCGCGCCGCGAGCTCCGGTGAGGTGCGGAGAAGGCGAGGTTGATCTTGGCGGTGGGACCCACATGTCGGCGACAAGCAAGCGGTGCGAACCGGTGGTTTGATTTGATCGACAACACACCGACCGTTGGATCTAAAGCGGACGGTGGGATTGGTGTATGCATTCGACAGTCGGTTGCATACGCGGCGTGGATCGTTCGATCTTCATCGGACGATTCGATCGATTGGACTGTAGCGGTGCAGCTAGGCGGTGCGACCGAGTCAAGTGGTGCGGTCGGACTCGAGCACGAGTTGGGTTCGGGCAGAGAACGATACTTTAGAATTTGATTTAAAAGACAGAGAAGGTTTGGGAATTTTTAGAGGTAGCTCTTGAGCTCCAAAAATTTCTGAAATTTTTATGGTAGCTACAAGGGACAGAGGACAACCTTGTATAATTTTCCAGAACTTTTATGCACTGCATTGTTCTAGAGAAAATTCACAAGCTGCTGTACAGGAGTTTGACCAGATTTCAAACAGAGTTGACTTGGCCATTTGAAATAGCAAACAAAATCTAAAAATTGTGAAATAATTCAGGAGGTAGATAGGATGATCAAGATGGTAGGAAAAATAATTTCAGAGGATGATCACAAGTTTGAAGGCTAAGAATTAGCTGACAACAATCTCCATTCACAAGAATTTAATTCTAGAAAATGGAAATTGCTAGGGAAAAATGTAGGAACTTTCAAATGATTTGAAGAGACAACAAAAGTTTTTATTTCTCCTCAAAATTTTACATTTGAAATACAAACCCTAAGTTAGGGCTGTTACACATAGGCCACAAGCTCACCATGCCATAGCCACCACCGAGACCCATAGAACAATCCAGCCACAGTACATCTCCGCACCACCACAAACACTGCAACCCCCAAAACCCACAAAACCCATTGAAACCACCGAAATCACCCTGCCCAGGAAACATGTCCGGCAAGCCACAGAGCCACCACCGAAACCCACCAAAGCCATCACCAAGCCATAACCATACAATCACCGAAGCCAAGCCACCAAAGCCTACCATACCAAGGAACCGAAACCAAGCCACCACAGAGCCACAACCGAAACCCACCAAGGCCATCGCCAAGCCACCACTATGCAATCAATGAAACCCTACCTCAGCCACGAGCCCACATGCCATCACCCAAAATCCCCCAACATCCACCCCCAATTTCACCAAGTACCACAAATCAACATTTGGGGACAAATCAGCATAGCAGGGAAAATCGTAATACGAGTAAAAGGATAGAGGGGAACCGCTAAAGTAGTTGAGTGTAGTAGCAACTACTTGAGTGCAGTAGCAACTAAGGGCCAGAGGCAAGGAAGAAGTAGGAGGCAAGGTAGAAGCTCCAGGAGGGCAACCGAGGCGACTAGTAGGTGCCTGAAGTATGGCGGCGTAGATCCGGAGGAGGACCAGCGGAGGGGAGCCATAGGAAGCCATCAACACCCCGGGCGGCACCGAATTTGGAAGAGAGGAGGAGATCCACCGTGAAGAAGAAGAGGTAAAGAAGAAAAAGTGAGTGCGGGCGAGAGCGACTGTGTACTGCCTTGTGTGCGTTGTATGCGCATGTGCGTGTGTGCTGTGCAGTGTGGTGCATTGAGTGCGCTATGTGTGTGCTAAGTATGGTGCTATGTGCTGTGTGTGTTGTGTGCATGTAGCGAGTGTGTGTGCTGTGTGTGTTGTAAACAGTGAAGTGGTGTGAGTGTAGTGTTTTGTGTATTGCAGTGCGTAGTGCGGGTGCATGTAGTGTTTTGTATTTTGAGTGCAAGCATTTATCGTTAGACTAGGATAGTTTAATTTTGGAAGATTTTAGGGACCTAGAAAAAAGCAAACCATAAGACACTAGCCATTGGGAAACATTAACCTAGCAGGGATCCAAAAATTTTACTTAAGTTAAAATCTGCTAAAAAGAGAGCAGTGAGTTAATGTCAACTTAGGAGCACCGCAAACAACTATGTATTTCTGTTATACGCGTCTGCCGTATAATTGCAGAACATGAACCGACCCAGGCAGGAGTAGCTGATCCAGAATTCATTGACGCTGAGATCCCTTGACCATCAACCTAATTATATTGAATGTAAAAGTTACCTTGTTGTATCATTATATATATGTGCATTAAAACTATCTCTCAAAATCAAATCGGATAAAAGAGATAAGAGAAATGAGAAGCTGAGATAGTACAGCTGAGATGAGCAGCTGGCACTACTATAAAACAGGCAATAGCAGACACCTCATCACAGACGGTTCCAAAGGAGCCGTCTGTGTTGAACTTATACAGACGGTTCCCTTTGGAACCATCTGGGAACCGTCTGTGATATGTCCTCATCACAGATGGTTCTTATTACCAACCGTTTGTGATAATTCACAGACGGTTGGTAAAAAGAACCGTATGTGATCAGGACATATCACAGACGGTGCATATTATGAATCGTCTGTGAAGTATCACAGACGGTTCGTAATATGAACCGTCTGTGATGAGGACAACTTATCACAGACGGTTTGTAAATAAAACCGTCAGTGAAGTATCACGAGCGGTTTTAATTTTAAACAAATCGTGATAAGCTACTATCACGACGGCTCTATTAAATAACCGTCGTGATATTATTATCACTGAGCGGTTCTCGCGCGATGTGTCTGTGATATCCAACCTCTTCGTCTCCCGCGCGATGTGTCTCTTCACCATCGCACAACCGTCTCTTCGTCTCGCACGCCGACGATACATGCGTCTCTTCGTCTCACGTGCCAGTTACTCCTAATTCGTTATATAAGACGGAATAATTCACCGAAGATTAAACTCCTCCCATCGCTCTTCGTCTCACGGTTTTGAGTACGTCAATCGCCAAGGTGAGCATGCAGAGCAGTCAGGCCAGCACCAAGGCGAGGAGGTCGGTGATCGCCGCTCTTTCTCACGATGTCGTCGTCGACACCGTCGGCCGTGTGGCCACGAGCTCTCCTCAGCCCATGGAGGACCTATGCAGCCTACGATTAACGTACGTACATCTTTATATCTACAATATACGTACGTACATACTACTATTTATTCTAACATCTTGAATGTATGTACGTATAGTTTCAAGGCCTTGTACAAGGTGTCAAGGAACGCGCCCGGGGAGGCGCGTGGCGCCGAGCGAGAGGAGGCGATGAAGTGGCGGGACAACGGCGCTACCTCATCGTCGTCAACCACACGCGCGCCGGCAAACCGGGCTTGTTTCATCGTCGGCCTCGGGCTTGTCTTCGCGCCCCAAGACATGCGGCGCGGCCTCATGTTCCTTGAGCAGGCGGCGTGGCCGCCACAAGGCGCGGCCACGTGCTCGGTCTCCTCCTCTACGGCCGGCGAGGCGCGCGGCGTTGGGAAGCACTACATCAGCCAGTCGAGGACGAGCCGACCGGCGGCGGGTGCGAGCGGCCAAGACCAACCGGGAGTGCGAGCGGTGCGAGAGGCTCGCCGCGGACATGGTCCGAGCGGCGTGGGGAAGAAGGCGGGCCACCGGGCGGTGTGGCGCTGTCGGAGGATGGCCACGTGCACGAGCATTGGCTACGGTGTGGAAGGGTGGGGCGACTACGTCGTCTTCTGCGATGGCATCGCAGGATTAGGCATGAGTATACCAGTTTCTTTGAAAAGGTGTTAGACTATTTGCCATAAAATTTTAGTTTTTTAGGTTTCTAGAAAGGTGGTGCAGCTGGACTATTTTCCAAATTAAATGAATTTTTAATGCACCAAAATATACGGTCCACAAGGATGACTGTGTCGGATGTTCGGAGAAGCCAGCTGTGGGACGAAGTTTTAAAATCGTTCACTTTCCAAGGAACGATAGGCGTTCCTCTCGATCGGAAAAGCGTGGAGGTCCTTCAAGAGCGTGCTTGTCAAAAAGTACGTGAACACGGGTCGAACGCCCTTCACGGCGTATAAATTCTTGTCGCGGGATATATGGGACGCCTTTGTGCAAATGAAGACGACGCCCGAATTTCTTGAGGAAAGTGCGACGCATAAGGCTCTCCAGACACTTAACACTCACCCCCATAAACTCGGCACCGCTGGGTACGCGGGTAAAACTGCGCAATGGGCGGCGGAGGACGCGAACGAAACAAGGCCATTTGCTGAGATCACAGACCAGCGCGCTCTCTCCTGGTTAAGAGCGAGGGCATCAGTTACGTCTTCGGGCGAAATCTCTTTCACAAACCCGGCAGACCGGGATGTGGCCAACCGTGTGGTAAAAGTCTTCGAACTACCTAGTTGTTAATAAGTTTATAACTTCATAATGTATATAATAACATGATGACCTCTTGCAGCAAGAATTGAGTTCCGCATGTTAGAAGGCTCCTTCCAAGCGAGCGGGAGAAGGATATACTAACTACGCCCTGGAAACAAGGAGCACCCGGGTCGCACGTGAGGCAAAGGGGTTAACGTATCTTGGAGGGATGGATTCCCAGATGACTACTGCACGTATAGGAGCAGGAAGAGATCCAAGGCCGAGTGCGACACGTGTTGGAACATGTGCTTACTTCAAAATTTGAAGGAAGAGAACGGTGCATCTGCAAAATTTGAAGAAAAGATAGCAAGATTGCAGGACCAAGTGAATCAACTACTACTCCTCAACAACCAGTCGCAGGCCGCCCCCGTTGTTTTGGTAGGCAGTCCTCCTCAACATCGGAGTAGCGTCGCGTCCACGCAAAATTGTGAACACGATGATGTCCAATTACCTATCGACGACATCAAGGTAATGTACATCTCTGGAATGCTCCAAAGATAGACCTATAGGACGCCTTAGCTAATTGCGTATCGTTTTGTAGGAGCCGACGCACTGCACACTCCAAGTGAGGATGGTTGGGATGTCTATTGAGGCTAGGCGGGGGGTGGTGTATCCATGCAATGAAGGGATAGTGCAGCACGGAGCCCAGGTGGCGCAGGGTTACGCCAGGGTCCAGGTGGACATGGTACATGATAATTTTAGGGCCGTCCCGCTGGAGATTCGCCCGAACGACGAAATCATAACACTAGGGGATGCCCTGTACAGTTTTATTCAGTGGCCAAAGAAGGACATCGCCCTGGACCCTACAGTGCCACCTCAACCTTCGATGACTCCACCCAAACCATCTCCACACGACCATGCCTCTCCAATTAAACTTTTGAAGGACATCGTCCTGGACCCTGCAGTGCTGCCTCAACTTTTGATGACTCTACCCCAACCATCTCGACACGACCATGTCTCTCCAACAGGACCCTCCATGACTGCACCTCAACCTTCGCTTCAGAAGCCCGCCTCATCGGTTCCCGGGGAGAAGACACCGAACGAACAAAAAAAGCGTGCCGCCGTATCAGTTCCCGAGTCATCTAACAGGAGGAAGACGCGTAGCGGGCAAGTCGTTCAGGACAAATCGAAATCGAAGAACATTAAGGCGCTTCCGCCTCCTAACCCTAAGAAATACTCTTTCGGAAGTCCGTTGGCGGCGAGCACGATATTAGCCTCGTTGGATTAGGTTGTCGAGTTTGCATAGTGGTACTTGCGAAGACCAAAGAGAAAGGGTGCGCTGATGGAATCACCGTCGATACACGGAGGACTATTTCCTCCACGAGCGGCCCCCTTCATCGTGGGCTTGACGACTTATTCGACCTATTCAACCTCAAAGCCCTCGATGCCTCACTTCTACGATCTTGGACATCGTAAGTGTGTACAATCAAGTTCTACATTCACGTACATTCACGTAATATAACAACTCATTGCTTATGTATAGATACATGATTAAAACGCGGCGATTGAAAGAACCGGTGGGTTTCTCGACCCACACGTGGTCTCGAGCAAACCATCTTGGCAGACGCATCCTACGTCGAGAAATACATAACGGCGGGATTGCTTGCTCAAAACTACGGGGACTACATAATGGTGCCCTACAACCAGAAGTAAGTGCTTCACTACTTGCTATACAAATTTCATTTGTACTTTATACGCAATATGAACTTAGGTTTAATGACTATAGCGACATACATGAGTAGGCATCACTGGATCCTTCTAGTCATTATACCAAAGAGGAATCAGGTACTATACCTTGATTCCCTAATGAAAAAAGGCCACGACTTCACCCTTGTGCAAGAAGTACTCGACAGGTGTGCTCATTTCCTCCATACATAACTCTATTGTAGTCTTCCTTCGTTTGAAATGGCCGAGGTTAACTTTTTGGAAACATGTAGGTCGTTCATCTCCTATATTGCCGAGGGAGGGCTATACAAGGGAACGAACGCCACACTTAATCACAGGACGCGATTTTGATGCGTGCTACAACACAATAATCCTATATCATACTGTAATGCGTCTCGAACCGACTATACCTATATATGTAATTCTATTTTTCAATTGCCGCGAGAAAAGCGTAAGAATGTGCATTCTCGCTTGCCATCATATGCGATTCTCATGAGTGCTAGGTTGCTTGGATCCCGAGGTTGGTCAATCTCGCAATAATTGCTAATTATAAATTTAAATATATATGTGTAACACTTTACTCTTGTTTGTAGGTTTTGAATATAGATTTAGATTCACTCGTTCGAAAGAGATCTCGGATGTTCGAGGGAGGCTTTGCACCTTCATCATGACGGATATCATTGCGGCCAACGGAGAGTTTCACTACTGAACGACCTCGAAACAATTAATATATATTTGATATAGTTGTAATTCACTTTGAATAGTTGTAATTCAATGGTACACTAGCGACAATATTTGATATATGTTGGTTTGTAATTGACAATGATCACTTTGGGTTGTCTGTTGATTTATCTGTGATGTATCTATTTTCTGCCTGCTTATTTTCAGAGGGCATGGCTAGCAATTCCTGAGGCTAGCCGAAAATTTTAAAAAAATAGTTAGGCTGAAGTAACTATCACAAACGGTTTAACAATCAAATCGTCTGTGAATATGGATATCCCAGACCGTTCTATTTAATATCCGTCTGTGATATACACATATCTCAGACGGTTCGTAAATAGAACCGTCTGGGATATCCTTTTTATCACAGACGGTTCGTAAATAGAACCGTCTGTGATATGCACATATCCCAGACGGTTAAATAATTAGAACCGTCTGGGATATGTGCATATCATGACGGTTTGTAAATAGAACCGCTCGTGATAATTAGATAGCATGACGGTTCTTTAATAGAGCCGTCGTGATAATTAGATAGCATGACGGTTATATAATTAGAACCGCTCGTGTTGTGACTTATCACGACGGATTTTTAACCGTCTGTGATAACCGCATGTTTATCACAGACGTACAAAAACACAGACGGTTCGGAACCGTCTGTGATGACTGTTCCGAACCGTCTGTGATGAGGCAGTGTGTAGTAGTGTGGGCAAATACTAGGATGGTAAAGGGGGCCTTGCACAGGAAAGAGAGGGAAGGTGGAAGCCTTTACATATGGATAGTACATAAGGACCAACAAAACTCTCACTCGGATAAGGGGGCGAATTTAAGTGTCAATCATTTTCCCATCTTCGGCGGGCAGACAATACTACCTTATTGCATGATTATACTCTCCACATCGGGTAAGTATTATAATGTGAGAGTGATGGAGAAACTCAGGACCGGTAGTGCAAGTCCAAAAGTGCGGGATCCAAGGCGCATATATTAGCGATGGTGGAGTGTTGGGTGAAGAGATAACCGGCCCAACCAACACTATTGAAACTCAGTGAAGGACTGGGTGAGCACCCTAGGACACTAACAAAAAATAGATGGGTGGAGACTTAATCACTGTAACACCCTGGCTATTCGGAAGCCAAGATGTCACCTAAAACATCTAACATACATCCATATTGCGGGAGAATTTGAATAAAATCAACTAATGATAGTATCAAAACAACCAGGACATGATGAAGGTATCCTTCCTTCACCATCTAAACTATTTATTTCAGTTCATTGATAATGAAAGTTCATATGCAGTAATAAATCAACCTCAATGTGGAGAAGGTATCCTTCCTTCACCAATTATAATCTAATTATTACAGTTCATCATTAACGAATGTAAGATAGAACTAAATTTAATCTTGAACATGAATAGGGTGATGTGAACGAGTAGTGCGTGTCTACTCCCTCCCAAGTGAGCCAACATCAGGGGTTACCTAAAATAAACAAACAACGCAAGAGTGAGTCCATGACTCGGCAAGTACATATATCAATATGATAATCATTCAATATGAATAAGACAATCTCATCATCAGGTTCGATCACATCACAACTGACTACATATGAAGACATGATATGAATGCTCAAAATCAAAGGAATGGACTGCACACATGCATATACCGGTATAGCGGTGAAACACCCCGTCGGTGTTCACTCAAGCCCACATCTTAACAAAAATGCGGGATCCACTTCCCGTATGAAGAACGTTTCATACGGTGTCCAACATTGCCCATCTTGGAGTTAATGGGTCTTACATGCCCATTCGGAATTAATGGGTCTTTCAAATCCACTCCGTGGGCGGGACATGACAATGTCCAACACGCCCACACTGGAATGGTGGGACTTGCAATCCACTTTCGTGGAGGAAACATGCATAATGAATGCATAGAATGAAATACGAATATTGAAAGACATGATAACAAAACATGGATTCAACACATATGAAAGAACATAGACAATCCATCTTCTCTCGTATCATACCAAATCACAGCATGACCATATAAACATTCATCAATCACAATCATTAAGGGTGGCAATGTACTTGCCTTCGCGATGCGACGCGTTAGTCGGCAAAGGTGATACTCTAAACCCGAGGCTTCACCTCCTAAACAAGTAAAATAATTTCAATAAGGACATAATATACCCAACACTACTAATTGACGTTAAACATCGCTTCGATGACTCTAGTCATTAATACAAAACTTAAAATGAAATCAACAATTTCTGACATAACTTAATTCTGGACAGCAGCACGGTAATTGACATATCTATTGGTCTGGAACTCGGAATGAGGTGAGACCAATTTCCATGGATTCTTAACTGACATATCTACAATACTCTAGTTGGGCAAAAGTTCAGATTTTGCCTCTAATAAAATTTGGCCCACGGCTCAAATCTGTTGACTGAATTAATTGACAGAAATATCGGCTAAAATAAAATATCCATAACTTTTGTTGTAGAACTCCAAATTGAACATTCTTTATCAATCTGAAAAGTTTATCGAATTATCTACAATAACTTAGTTGGCACGACATTCATATATTGTCTTTAACAAAAAGTGGCACACGGGTCAAAATTAAAGGTAGAAACTGACATACAAACTGGACAGACTGACATACAATCTAGACAGTCACAAAGAAAAGTACATAACTTTTGATCTATAAATCCAAATGAGGTGTTCTTTATCAATCCTGAAAGCTAGTGATATCACCTTCAAAATTTGTTATGGGCAAGACCTCTGAATCACCCTCTAACTAGGCCATAAATCAACCTATACAGAGACTGCTATTTCTCGTCAGGATTCTGGACAGCAGATAATAAATCTATCATAACTTTTGACTCGAAAGTCGGAATGAGGTGATCTTGGCGGCCAACGAAAGCTAAGAACAATACCTACATAACTCCAGGAGATGATCATCTCAGATTCGGCCTCTAAAACCACGAAACAGACCCCGCAACATTCTGGACAGAATTGCTTTTCTGAACGCAGCAGTTCGATCTAATCAAATATGAACCAAATCGCATCTACCACTAATCAAACGACGAGGATCGGTATTCGTTACCCTTGTAGAACCCTAGGAAGACGCTGATCAAACACCCCGAAGAAGATCCCTTCTCTTCTCTTCCTTTCTCCTTTCTTCTCTTGCCGAAATCCCTTTCTCCCTCTTCCTTTTGGCCAATGGCAGCAGGATGAAGGGGTGTATGGGGGCGTGCTACAGTACCTGGCGGCGCTACAGTACCTGGCGGCGCTACAGTACCGTGCTACAGTAACAGGGTGGTTGTCTAGGGTTTTAGGAGGAAAAGGGGCAGCTTGGGCCATGGGCCTTAGGGCGCCTCCCCTTAATGGCCCACTTCATGGCCGGCCAAAGACAGCCCTTAGCTTGGGCCGAGGCCCAAATTCCCAATTCTAACAGAATCCTTAAATTTAATTTAATTTTCTCTTCCAAACAAGTTTCTCTCTTACCGATATACGGGATATTACATTCTACCCCTTAAACAGATTCGACCGAATCCTCACACGATCTTGCGAAAGGACAACCACAACTGAGAACTATTAACGGTAACCACGTACCTGAAGTGATCAAACCCGGATAACGCTCACGCATACGAAACTCCAACTCCCAAATGGCCTCTCCCGAATTGAGGAGACCACAACACAAAGATGTAAAACGACATCTGTCCTAACACTCAACCCGAACTTTCCAAGTATACTCATCAGAAGAGGATCGAATGTAAGACCTTACTCGATGGTCAACGTTTTTAATGAAAACTCAAACTTTGAATGGCCCAGCTACTCACTCAGCACCAGAACACAGCAGATGTTGCGTTCTTCGCATATGGACCTTAGACGGTCAAAGCGTCGCCAACTTCCTAATTTACGCCATTGTTGGAAACGAGCGAATGAACTCGAGACAAACTCCCTTTGGTACGAAAACACACAACGGGCTCAAAATCGAACTCTTCATCTAAGAAAGGACAACTCAGTTAAACAAGAGTGTACAATGAGTGGTTCCTAAACCACCAATTCTCAAAAAGAAGCCAACTGGAAATAGAGTCCTCATCGCAACCACGCAATACTAACTCTTCACCAAAAGTGTAAAATCCCAAATTTGACAGTTCATCACGAAAACAATTCCACTTTCTAAATAGGCGGTTCTGAATGAACACCACGAAAACCAAAGGAGGAATCATTTTAAATGCCCGAATAAAAAACTTCCTTTATTATTTATTTATTTATATATATTTTTTTGCCTGAATTGGAAAGAAACATACATACTAGTACAGTGCCAACTCAAATTGCCAAGGACATCAGCCAACAACACAAAGCTCATGTGAGAATAAAGAAAACGCTTCATTACTCAAAAAGACATTTTTTCTTAGTTTCACTTTTGGAATAAAATCTCTCTCGACCTTGGAATTAATTCATCGCATACCACACGGGCTCAAACTTCTTAGTTTAACATCCTCAAATTAGGCTTAAACCGAAATACATCATCCACACCTTTGTAGAGAGACTCTATTGATTCCACTTTGAACACTCTAGAGAACTCCTTCAACCGATGACATTAATTTGATAGAAGGCACCAAAGCACCTCAAAACCCATGCAATATTATCACCTCCAACTTTCAAGAATAACACGTCGAATCCTCAGACACCCGCTCATGAACTACATCAAAAGAGTTCTATCGACAATCATTCCGCTACTCAGAATACTCAGTTTTCTATCCCTCTACACGCAAATCTTTGGGCGACCAAAAGTCTAGCATGAAAATGAAAAGCCCAAATTTAACCTCCGAGACCTCTACAACGAATTCCTCTTATAACAAATAGTGAAATCATCGGATTAAATCTCTAACATCCCCACAAATCCGACATACTCACTCATTGACATCATCAGAATCACTCACACAACATCGCAATACTTTCCAATTGTTTTACTCTATAACATTGATTAAGGTTTCCATACATTTGATAATCCCCAACATTTCAACATGAACCAAAGTTCGGAACTACACTATACCATAGGTCCTACTTAGTCGAACAATATACGTTTTACTTGAAACCATACATCCCATCTGAATCAACTTCCTCCAAGAGGCTCAGTCAAAACCAACTCATCTTCTATTACTCCTCCAATAGCGGGTAGCAAAATCTCACCCCTACAATCACTTAACCACCACCAAACCAATTAACAACTTACGATTTGTAAAACTTTCAAAGACAAAGCGGTTGATCCTTTCTCAAAAGAAAGAGGCGAACAAGAACAAATTTCACCACGGGAAAAAAATCTGCTTGCTCACGGTGAGCACGAGACCAAAAGAAATAAACTGTAAAGAAGATGCGGGAAAACAAAAATTGAGTTCACAATGAGTGCACGCATCCCTCGAAAAGGAATAGCAAATAACCACCAATAAGAGAAATGACATTGCGATTGAAACTCGACAACTCTTGAGTGTAAAGAGCAAAAGTTTATGAACAATTCAAATAACCACAAGTTACAAAACTTGACTCAAATTCTCAAATATTCCTCTGCACTCTTTCCTTTAACACTGAAATTAATTTTTGACTAACATCGCTTTGCCACAACGTACAAGATAAGATCTTTAGTCCAAACCACAAGGACTAATTAAGAACCAATGAAATTCTTCAATACGTCATATTTGTTCGTAGCAGTTCAACTACACAAGAAACATGAGATCCAAATAATCTCGACCACCAAACTCAAACATTTTCAATTACTGAGATTTCGCGAAAAGCAAGTAGATTATTCTCCTCTTAAAGGAACCAACATAACTTCTTTGATTGCAACCTCACGTTGCCAACTCGGACAAAGAGCCTTTAAAATTAAATCACACAAATCTCTTAAGAAGCAACAGACAATCCAATACCTTAATTTATTTAAAATAATTTCAGCTACCGGATGATTCATGGGCTCAAAGAAAATATCACGAAAGCTAAACTTGAATTATTCTCATCTCGAACGATATCACCAAAGGCGATCAAATTACTATGGGTATTAACATCAATTTCACAACAACAATTAGAAAACACTTCAAAAGACCCACGTGAAAAGAATGAATTGATTCTTTCTCAAAAGAAGAGACAAATGGAAACGATTTTCACCAACTAGAAAACTCATCCACCACTCACTTGAACATGGGACCAAGAGAAGAAACCAATTAAGCAATGAACTCACAGAACATAAGTGGAGTCCATAGTTGAACGCATAAGCCTCACAAGAATAGAATATCGAACCTTATGAGATAAGAACAAATAAGTATTCAAAATCAAGCACTTGCATCATCAAGAACCACTGCAACTTTGTAACATATCGTTACTCGATAAACTTCATTTACCACATAAAGCCTGAACCCCCAAAAGATCATGAATACAAATCTTGAAATTTGATCATTTAGAGAATATCACCATGGGTGATCAAATTACCACGAGAATTAACCTCATTCTCACATTTTGACGATTTAATAACATCGACAACATACACTAGTACCAAGAATCATCAAACTTTATTACTCCATCCTAAGACTTCCCAAAGGGAATACCAACCACAAGGTTGAAACAAATTTATTATAACCAGATTATGCTAAGCAATAACAATATCACAACGCACGCTATCAAAGACTACTTACGAAATTCATCTACTCAACTGTTGGTGTTGCTCAACACCTTCTTCAAATACTCATTAACAATTGATGATTGTACTAACCATGTGTATACATACGGTACTAATTCCATTTGCAATCACATAACCAAATATAAACATAGATTCACATTTCACCTTTATTCAGAAATCATTTCAAAACATGATTAAAGATTCACTAACATAATTTCCTATAAACAAGGTTTCATGAATCGATACACCAAGCACCCATCCGGTACTTTATACAAGTTTCAACAATTTTTGCATACCAGAAATAGATAAATCTAGCTCTTATGTAAGATCTATAGGTTACGAATGGATATGGACAATCTTTATTTAACATACACGGTATCAAATACAAGGACATTTCAAATTAATAAATTTCAATTTCATGGATGGTAGTTAAGAATAATTGATTTGCACCATGCTAAAAACCCAACTTGGTAACCCACATCATAGCAATTTATTCATTTAGTTATAACTTCTCATTTTAAGCATGGCAAGTCATCACAAAAGGATTCTAACGTCTTACTTCAAAGAAAAGAGAGACTTCAAATTTCAACGTTCAAGTAATCCAAAAGAAACACATAAAGCAAAAGCTTTTCCATGCAAACGAACTTACAATGGAAACTCTCACTAACCAAGCTATCAAACGAGTAAATGAGTCATTTTTTCAATGAGAAAGAAGGAGCAACCATGAAAACATCAATCTTGCCAATTGACAACGATCACAAGTAGTAAAAGCAACTCAACAAATCGAAAAGCAATAATTGTTTGAGAGAACCAAGAGGATCTCACGAAAACCATAAACTATCATGAACCACAAACCCGGAGAAATTCATCAACCACCACAGGACAAGAAGCGCCAAAATCGAATTCAAGGAAGAGAACAACTTTCTAAAGCAACTCACGCTTAACACTTGAAACTACGGTGCTGGGGTCACTACTCCTCTAACCACGTCATCGCGAACGGTGGTGTAACTCGTGAATCCGGAGTAACAACCACGATCTCCACTTCTTATCATCCGTTAACAACGCGCTTCACCAAAATACTCAATTATGAATATACAGGACCATCTCATGACAATCATAGTATTAGTTCATATTAACAACAAGAACGATAGTACGAAGAAATTCAAGAACAGTTCAATATGATGAAACACACCACTAGAAATACGAATACGATGGATTACCCAAACCCCACCTCAGGTACACAGTGTGTCAATTTAATAACTTAATTACCACGGACCTAAAGCCCGCTCGATACCAAGCGTAACACCCGGCTATTGGAAGCCAAGATGTCACCTAAAACATCTAACATACATCCATATTGCGGGAGAATTTGAATAAAATCAACTAATGATAGTATCAAAACAACCGAGGACATGATGAAGGTATCCTTCCTTCACCATCTAAACTATTTATTTCAGTTCATTGATAATGAAAGTTCATATGCGATAATAAATCAACCTCAATGTGGAGAAGGTATCCTTCCTTCACCAATTATAATCTAATTATTACAGTTCATCATTAACGAATGTAAGATAGAACTAAATTTAATCTTGAACATGAATAGGGTGATGTGAGCAGTAGTGCGTGTCTACTCCCTCCCAAGTGAGCCAACATCAGGGGTTACCTAAAATAAACAAACAACGCAAGAGTGAGTCCATGACTCAGCAAGTACATATATCAATATGATAATCATTCAATATGAATAAGACAATCTCATCATCAGGTTCGATCACATCACAACTGACTACATATGAAGACATGATATGAATGCTCAAAATCAAAGGAATGGACTGCACACATGCATATATGCAGTATAGCGTGAAACACCGTCGGTGTTCACTCAAGCCCGCATCTTAACAAAAATGCGGGATCCACTTCCGTATGAAGAACGTTTCATACGGTGTCCAACATTGCCCATCTTGGAGTTAATGGGTCTTACATGCCCATTCGGAATTAATGGGTCTTTCAAATCCACTCCCGTGGACGGGACATGACAATGTCCAACACTGCCCACACTGGAATGGTGGGACTTGCAATCCACTTTCGTGGAGGAAACATGCATAATGAATGCATAGAATGAAATACGAATATTGAAAGACATGATAACAAAACATGGATTCAACACATATGAAAGAACATAGACAATCCATCTTCTCTCGTATCATACCAAATCACAGCATGACCATATAAACATTCATCAATCACAATCATTAAGGGTGGCAATGTACTTGCCTTCCGCGATGCGACGCGTTAGTCGGCAAAGGTGATACTCCTAAACCCGAGGATTCACCTCCTAAACAAGTAAAATAATTTCAATAAGGACATAATATACCCAACACTACTAATTGACGTTAAACATCGCTTCACGATGACTCTAGTCATTAATACAAAACTTAAAATGAAATCAACAATTTCTGACATAACTTAATTCTGGACAGCAGCACGGTAATTGACATATCTATTGGTCTCGAACTCGGAATGAGGTGAGACCAATTTCCATGGATTCTTAACTGACATATCTACAATACTCTAGTTGGGCAAAAGTTCAGATTTTGCCTCTAATAAAATTTGGCCCACGGCTCAAATCTGTTGACTGAATTAATTGACAGAAATATCGGCTAAAATAAAATATCCATAACTTTTGTTGTAGAACTCCAAATTGAACATTCTTTATCAATCTGAAAAGTTTATCGAATTATCTACAATAACTTAGTTGGCACGACATTCATATATTGTCTTTAACAAAAAGTGGCACACGGGTCAAAATTAAAGATAGAAACTGACATACAAACTGGACAGACTGACATACAATCTGGACAGTCACAAAGAAAAGTACATAACTTTTGATCTATAAATCCAAATGAGGTGTTCTTTATCAATCCTGAAAACTAGTGATATCACCTTCAAAATTTGTTATGGGCAAGACCTCTGAATCACCCTCTAACTAGGCCATAAATCAACCTATACAGAGACTGCTATTTCTCGTCAGGATTCTGGACAGCAGATAATAAATCTATCATAACTTTTGACTCGAAAGTCGGAATGAGGTGATCTTGGCGGCCAACGAAAGCTAAGAACAATACCTACATAACTCCAGGAGATGATCATCTCAGATTCGGCCTCTAAAACCACGAAACAGACCCCGCAACATTCTGGACAGAATTGCTTTTCTGAACGCAGCAGTTCGATCTAATCAAATATGAACCAAATCGCATCTACCACTAATCAAACGACGAGGATCGGTATTCGTTACCCTTGTAGAACCCTAGGAAGACGCTGATCAAACACCCCGAAGAAGATCCCTTCTCTTCTCTTCCTTTCTCCTTTCTTCTCTTGCCGAAATCCCTTTCTCCCTCTTCCTTTTGGCCAATGGCAGCAGGATGAAGGGGTGTATGGGGGCGTGCTACAGTACCTGGTGGCGCTACAGTACCTGGGGCGGCGCTACAGTACCGTGCTACAGTAACAGGGTGGTTGTCTAGGGTTTTAGGAGGAAAAAGGGGCAGCTTGGGCCATGGGCCTTAGGGGCGCCTCCCCCCCTTAATGGCCCACTTCATGGCCGGCCAAAGACAGCCCTTAGCTTGGGCTGGAGGCCCAAATTCCCAATTCTAACAGAATCCTTAAATTTAATTTAATTTTTCTCTTCCAAACAAGTTTCTCTCTTACCGATATACGGGATATTACAATCACGTAACATGAAAAACGTTTCGTACTCTGAACTTGACACTATATCAAAGGAAATACGGGAGACCTAGCTTAAAGAGGGCTCAGAGTAGCTATAGGTAAAGTGGTACAAGCCTGCGTAATGCTAAATAAAACCATGGATTCATGCATGTCTATAGGATTTTAAGCTATAGTGACCGCTAGGGGTCTATCTTCTCACCGAATAATAAGTAGTATTTTTAGAATTAAAACTTGCCACTTAATTTTGGTGAATTATTTTTCAGAGAAAGAGATGCGCTAGAAAATATGATAATCAAATAGAGAAGAGTCATACAGTGCATCCTTGCTAATAAATGCTTGCTGAGTACACTAGTAGTCATTCTTGCTATTACTTCCTTTGTTAGATCCTACTCCAACTAGCACTACAAGATGAACACCCCTTTACCAACGCATATATGCGTTGATAAAAATCCAAATAAGTGTTGTTACGGTCTATACCAACGCATTTACTATGCGTTGCCATTAAGGCCGTTGCGAGAGTCTATTACAGCGGATAAACAAGCGTGGTAATACATATGAAAAGGCGTTGCGAACTAACAACGGATATAGTCAGGTTGTAACTACACTTGTATGCGTTGGTACTTACCATGCATGGATGACTTTTACTATTTTGACAATGGATATAATTATATTATCACAACGCATAGAAGCGTTGGTACTTGCCATACAGATAACTTTTGCTATTTTGGCAATGGATATAATTAGGTTACTGCAACGATTATAAGTGTGTAGAAGTCAAAGTAAAAAAAATCATTATCGGTCGTAGCATGGTTAAAAAGAACACTCATATATTAAAAACAAACTGTTTCATTACATAGAGAACCATCCACATAAGACATGATATAAATATTTTAGTTGAACATCATTTCCTAACATAATAAAATCTAAACGTAATGAAGATCATCTGCCTATGTCACCATTCTCCACCTTGCATTCATCATGTCATCCATAGCATCATCCATTTATCTTATCAACCTACAATGAAAAATTTAAGTCCATTAATGCACCATTATGAGGAAACAAAATCACAATATTAAAGTAACAAAACTAAAAGGAGCACTGTACATAAGTTGATGGCCATGCAATATCAGCTCCTACTGCATGACCAATCAATTTGTAGCCTTTGTATGGCTGTATCAATTCTTCACATTTTGCAATTGCAAGATCGACATGCACCATCCAAAATTCATTTCCTAACTGAACGTCATCAAGTTTATCTTTTGGATCACAACTTATGACTGTAGCAAGAGCCACGTCCTTATTTGCATTTTTCCAGCTCTTCAAGAATACTTTAGTGCCAACCTAGTCCACACATATAAGTACATGATCAAATACTTTACAAAGGATACAGTTAAATATTTTTAAAGAATCACATAGCAAATAAACATAAAGATTGTCGTACCGCTATTGAATTGGTAGCCAACCAATTAAATGTACTGCATTGTTGTTTCTACAAAAGATATTATGTGGAACATTAGTCTGCAATTTAAATATATCATTTAGCAAAATAGATATAAAGGAGACAAAAATTTAGAAGGTGTATGTTATACATCAGGAAGCATGGTTGCACTAGCTCCTTTTGCGGTTTTTTTGTTCTGGACGTCATGCTAATAACAAGAGGTCAAATAATCAGAAATAAGCATTGAACTACTAAAAACTGAAGAGAATAGAAATATGAAGGTGCTTGTCATAGTTAACAAAATAGAAATATGAACAGAACAGAAATATGAAGGCGCTTGCCTAAGCCTGGACAAACTCATTTCAGAAATCAAAGTTATGACCAAGTTCACTTGTCCAATCAGTGAAGAATGCTATGACTTTCTTGGATACTGTCATTTGAAAAGGACATGTCAACTGATTGTAGTGATTGTCTAATGGTTTCCATGGAACAAGATGATATTTATATTTCCATGTGTTTTTTAGCCATGGATATGAAGGACAGAAATTTTGTATAGGTATTAATTGTTGTTTGCCAAACATTGATTTCCAGAGAAAGTTGAGGGTAGCATACTAGAATGATTATGTAGATGCAATTGGGACGTCAGGTTCTTGTCACTAACATAGCTTTAGTTAGCTAATATATTTTCCCCAAAAGAACCAAGGTGGGTGACCATGTAAACTTTTACGATTTCATACACACAAAAAGACTTGATTTTGTTGTAAACAATGTTTTATTTCGGTAGTATCTTACTTTAGAAGCAAGTAGTAGTTCAGAGAAATAACACCACACAATCAAGTTTAATTGTGTATTGTTCATACAAAAGTTGCATTGCTTCACAAGAGATGACGTTACATTTATGAATCTCATATTACTTTAGTTACTTGGATGCAAGTTTTTAAAGTGTTGCTGCTGCAACAAGTTTTTGAAGTGGTGCTGCATTGACTACAATGTTGGCAACAAAAAATGCCAATGACTATTGTGGCTGGGAGGATCCAAACATATCTGAGTTTTCAGCTGAGCACTAAAATAAAGGTAGCTGGGAGGTTTGTGAACTTAACATGCCATCAATGTAAGCCAAACCTTTTTTTTAAGGGAAATGTAAAGGCGCTTGCCATAGTTAACAGAACAGAAATATGAACAGAACAGAACTAAACTGAACAGTGTGTCCATCGTTAATATGAAAACAGAAAATTGTTCTGTTCAGAACCGAAAACTAAACTAAAAATTGATTAGGGCTGAAAACTGAACCTTCATAGCATTAGTGTGGTTGTTTAGGGCCAGCCTGGTGTCATCGTGGACATCACTTTCTTTGGTCTGCCATATAACCATAGTAAGTAGTGAATTCATGCAAACTATAATAAGACAAAAATGTATTTGTATACAAGATGAATGGAAAAATTAACCTTGTGTGCAGCAGAAACTTTATATGCTTCTATTGTACTGTTATCTTGGCTATAAATTTCCTTGTCCTATAGTGAAAGACAACAACTCATTACAATGGCTCAATTTACTTTCAGAAATAATATTTTTTCCAAACCTTAGAATCATATTATTTTGATGCTCGACCATGTTCATAAGTTCCAAACGGTAAAGAAGTGAACTAACCTTGTATGCAGCAGAATTTTTCTTTCCCTGTTGCATATTGTCATTTTGGACCAAATATTTTTGGTTTTATAATGGAAGACATGTGAGAAGATTGGCACAACCAATAGTAAACATCGATAATTGCAAACAGTACCAACATAATGTATTCCTACTCAACCACAGTGAGTTTCAAACATTATATAAATGAGCAAACCTTGTCTGAAGAGGAGCGTTTGCTTGGTGGCTGCAAATTGTCATCCTGGATTGCATTTTGCTTGCTCTGCAGTGAAAGAGAAGAAATAAATACTCTCTTAAACCTTAGTTGGAAAATAATACAATATCCATACACTACCATCGTATTATTTTGCTGCTCAACAATACTAAATTCTTGACCAGGACAATCACCATATACTCTGTGTTTACAATAATAAAAATGAGAGTTAGACGATATTTATTTAACAAAGAATATTTTTTTTGAACTATAAGAATATTTTATTATGTATTCCACAGAGCTACGTACTTTCCTTTTCGAATTTTGTCCATCGACATGAGGAGCATCTCGGGGTATAGACGCCGGATCTAAACTTTCCTGTAACAAAAAAATAGAACATAAAGTGAATAATGGAGAAGCTATTTCAATTTACCCCATTTGTTTGTCTTCTATCCAAATTTTTTGTCTTCTCTTTTAATTCCAGAATCATGGCATCTTGATTCTGAACATGTTTTTCAACCTGTTCCATCTGAAGTCTAAGAGATAGAACATCTTCACTTGATGCCCCATCCAATGAAGTAAGATTTATGTTTTGAAGGCGACGTGAAGTTGACTGATCAAAAACTTGATTAGGATTTGGGACTAATCCCAACCCATGTACATGCCCAGGCTTGTCTGCTCCTAATATTTGATTCAATGCATCTGGTGTGGTCAAAACCTCCTACGACCACCTGGTGTAGTCAAAACCTCTTACGACCACATGTAGTTGAAGCTCTCTACGACCACATGTAGTTGTAAACTTCTTCCGATCACAGTACTCGAAACTGTGAACAGTACTCGAAACTGGTTTTATCAACCGAACCAAAATGAAACATTAATAACTTTTGCTACAAAACTCCGAATTAAATGAAATTTATCTCTAAATTCGTCTAAAATCATGATCTACCTAAATATGTAAAAATATTTAATTTTTGACACTTTTGGTTTTGTTGGATGTTATTTTAATGCTTTTTCGGCTCTTTTTAGACATCGATAATTCGGATTATTATTGTGACAATCAATCTACCATACCTCCAGAACAGCAAGAGTAAGGCAAGCACCCCCTTTGATCATGTTGATCCTAATATTTTAATTATTGTACTTTCTTTTGTGAATCCTATTATGCATGCGCGTATGTTGTGTATAAAAATGCTATTATTGGGAAAATGGTAGTTGTAACCCTACTTGTTGCATTTATCCTTTTGAAATATTGATCCCTCACTGTTGTAACCTTTATAATATGGGTTAGGCAATACATAATGTCATTTGGATTTATTTGAGTGCGATCATCGCAACAAATGCAACTAGAGCGATAGATTTTATGAAAAACTGATAAAAGGACAATGTGTTATTTGTGAATTTGGGATTATTTTGAAAAATTTCAAGAGGTGTTATCTTTGTTATTTTATGAAACTGAAATGGAAACTTTAGTCTTTAGACACGGGCGAGTTATATTGTATTCTGAAAGAGTGAGGATTGTAACTCACTAGTAGATAGGGTGGAGATCTCGCCCGTAGTTGATTAAGGACTGAAGCCAGCAAATCCAGGACTAAAACCTAATCGTACAACCATATGTGCTAGTATGGGATAGTCGTAGCTAACTAAGTTATCGAATCTTAGCCTTGCATGACAGTAGGCAGAAGTAGTGCGAGCATGCCGAATGACAGGCTGCCAACACAATTGCGGATGCCTCACTTCGACGGGTTTCCATCCAGGCGAAGTGAGGGATTCACTTGACAGGTTTCAATCTGGGCAAGTGATGGACTCACTTGACGTGTTTCTGTTCGGGCAAGTGAGGGACTCACTCGGTGGGTTTTATCCAACGAGTGAGGGTCCTCCTTCAGCGGGTTTCTATCCGTGGGAGAATGAGGATGATGATTCTCAGGGCTAGTGCAAGGTTTGGGCTAGATAATGTAAAGGCTGCGTCACGAACTCTAGGCTGCTTACCTTCGGTAGTGAGCAGTGATATAGAGATATTCTAGGCAACTAGAATATCGTGTACTATGGGTAAAGTTGTACACCTCCGCGGAGTGATAAACTATTCGAATAGCCACGCTCGCGGTCATGAGCATGCTTAGTGCGGCTGGTATGACGGTAGTCTTGTTTTTCCAAAAACTAGGTTGTTACAAAACTTAGGTAATGACATGGGGTTTTCTATTTGTTGAGTTAACTGCCATTTCTATGGCTATGTTGCTATGTCTATAGCAAAACTGTCATTTCTATGACTGATTGGCTATTTCTATAGCAGGACTACCATTTCTATGGTTGCACATGAACTTGTCAGTGCCATTTCTATGGCTAAATATTATTATATTTTTGCTTCAACCGATTAGAGTTGTAGGTGTTCTTATTACTTGTTTCAATTTCTTACTTACTGTCTTGTACTTATTTACTACTGCTCTTTCAAATTCTGTTGCAAATTATTATTTGTGGATATTACAAATAAAAATAACTTTGAGCAAAATAACTTGTACATTAGAGCATCCTCATTTGATAGCCTTGCATCTAATAAAATTTTTGCGATACACTACAAGTCTTACTGAGTACACAAGTACTCAATCTTGCTATTATTGTTGGTTTAGAGTTTGTAAATGAGCCGATGCCAGACGACGAGTTCTTTGTTCCTGGCACTGAAGGGTTCGGTGACGGATCTACCTAGGCCTTTATTCCTTGTCGGTTACCTACGGGATCGGATGGGCATGCCGCTCGACTTTTGCTACTTTATTTTGTCTTCCGCTGCTGTTTATTCTACTCTGATGACTGCTTTTATTTGGCCGGTCGGCCGTAACTTTAATAACTTAAGTAGATTAACCTTTGCTTTACTTTAGCATGTGATTGTATGAATGTGATTGCCAAATATTGTAAATGTATGTGCTAGCCTTTAATCCTGGGACTAGCATAGTATACACATAGGGTCTTCGGGTATTCCACGCCCGGGGGGTCTGACACAACCCAAACATAATACTGGTATCGTTCCATTCAGGATCATCCCATCTACTTGAACTGAACCATCCTGTTCAGCTTCATTCATCTATCCAAACACACCCTTAGTAGAAGGAAGAGAAGAGAAGAAACTTGTTATGCAAGGAGCTAGTATGTCGCAAGGTGGGTTATGTGCGTTGTAGCATATATAAAGGTTGCAATTTGGTTGAATCAAAATGTGCTAAATGATCTTGTAGCTTCCGCATTTTGTCTTACTTTTTTCGGAAAGAGTTTTCTATATAAAATTGGTATCCTGTCCCCACATTTTATGTGTTATTTGCAAGTCTGGTTGTGTGCAGTGTTCAGAATTTTGGCCGAAAATCAGAAATTTCGGCCATACTGGTAGGGGTCGGTAGGAATACAAACCGGTCCAAAAAAATCAGTTTGGATGAATTTTGTCAAAAAAACGAATATATTTTTTATTTAAAATACAAAAAATTCAAATTTTAATTTGAAAATTTCAGTCGAAATTTTCCGATTTTTGTCCTTACCCCCACACACAACCCCCCCCCCCCCGGTTTAAAAAAATGTTTCCGGCTCCAAAACCCTGGTTGTGCGTCGACTGCCGTACATGGGAGTTTCTTCCGTCGCCTCTTTGTCAAATTATATAGTACTGTTCAAGAAAAGATAAACGTGGTTACATATATCCTTGGGCATCAAGCTAACAGATTAACAAGTTTGACCCACATATCCGCGTAATGATAAACCTGTCATGTCTTGTCTGCTGAAGAAACTGCGAGCAAGGTAACGTCTGAGCAGCATTCATCCGCTTGGTTGCTGTTTCAAATATCAAACTGTGAAAATGACAAGAATAACTAAAGAAAACGAACTACTTAAAAACACCAGCTCATATTCTACCAAGGCATATTACACTATTAAAGATGTAGTCACGGATTAGCTCAGAGATGACGAATCAGCCAGCTTAATCCACTTCTGACTTTACTTCATAAACCATTTTTTATTGTATTCTTTGCAGCCATGTTTACTAATATCGAATTAACTATGCCAAACAGCACATATATAACACCAGCTCATGTTCCGAGCTCTGAGTCTGACCTACATGCCGCACAGTCTAATCTTGTGCTGATCGTCAGCATTGCAGAATAGCAAGTTAGCAACGAACCCTCAGTTACACAGATATGTGCGGCACCGTTCCAGGCAGCAACCAGCCGTCGTCGGACGGCGCGCCGCCGCGCGCATTGTTCGTCGCTTCGGCCGTCTTCCTGTCCATCTTCTTCGCCACCTTCCTCCTAGTCATGGCGCTCGCGTTCTGCTGCTGCCGGAGGAGGGGCCGCACCGGCCCGGACCACGCCGTGGGCGGTGGCGGCGGCGCGCACTCTGACGAAGGCGGTGAACCGTTCCCCGTGGAGACCCTGCCGACCTTTGTTTACGGTCGTCAGTCTGATGGGCGAGGTGGGGCGGCGGGCGGCGGACGCGAGTGCGCGGTGTGCCTCGCGGCGGTGCAGGAAGGGGAGATGGTGCGGCGGCTGCCGGTGTGCATGCATGTGTACCACGTCGAGTGCATCGACCGGTGGTTGACCGCGCACCGGACGTGCCCGTTGTGCCGGTCGGAGCTGGATCCGTGCAAGGTGGCGTCCGAGACACTGCCGGCGGTGCAGGAAGATCCACCTGAGCAATTGCCAGTTTAGCGCTGGCATTATACGTTAAGAGGGACCAGGCATGTATGTAATCTGCAGATTAGATTTGGTACAAATCTGTTCGGTATTGCGAGTTTTTGGCTTAATTGGTACGGTTACGCGTTGCAATAGCAAAAATAGCTCTATCCTGAGCGAAATGACAAAAATGGCATGTAACAAACCTAAATTCAGTTCCTGCTTGCGAGTGATTGAAAACATTTTGGCATGGATTTGAAACTTTTCTTGCTTTTACTAATTGCTTAAAAGTATTTCTTAAAAAGGTGCAGCAACAAAACAATATTCAAGAGAAACTGAAAGCTGATAAAATAGTGGGATTAATTTTATTAAAAACTAGATAAAGTCAGCAGCCTCCCAAAAAAATTTCTTAATTTTTGGAGTTCGTTTACTATATTTAGAAATTCTACCTTTCAGCCTTTTTCAAAATTCCAATACCCTTTTCTTTTCCCATCCGCTCTTTGGGCCGAAAGCCGGCCTCGGCCCACTTCTTTTTTTCCCCCACCTGAAGCCGCCACGGCCACACGCCAACACGCCTCACTCCGTCGCTGACACGCCGGGCCCACACGTCAGGCGCTTTCTTCCACCTCGGCCTCGCCCCCATTCGCTAGCATGCCACGCCGCCTCCACCTCGCCCGGGTTTCAACTGCTGCCCCTGGTTTTCCCCGACCAGCATGGCCGTCTCCTGTGCCTCACCATCACTCTCCTGATGCCATAGTGGCCAACCACCCCCTGACGACACCTTTTGACCGCGCGGGCAAAGAACAAAGAAGCGTCATTTTCTCACCGCGCCCGCCAAATTCTCGTTGCTCGTCTCGCGCGTGTGATTTTGATGGCTATATAAGCTTCCATGCACTTCATCTTCACCGCGTCTCACCATTCTCGCCTTTCTCCAAGAACCAGAGCTCCTCGCTCCTTGGTTCCATGGGAACACGAGTGTCTTCCTCGACACCGGTGAGCACACCTCCAAGCCGCCATGTCGCCGGTGAGCTCCATTCCCCTCAACACCCGTGTCATGATCTGTCTCACACCATCCTCATACCATTTCTTTGCTCAATGCAGCCTCTGGAGCTCTATAATGCTGTAGCGCCATCGTCATCTTCGTCTCTAGCGCACGCAGCCGATCCAAGCCATCGTGTCCTTGCCGCTCTGTTGAGATTGACCCCTGTTCAACCCCGTCATCTTGCGCCATACCTCTTAACATGCAAAACCCCTAACTCTATTGCATGTCTCATGTAGTGTTTCACCAAGCCTTGTCATCATTCCCATTTCCAGCCGCTGCCGCCATTTTCACCGATTTCCACCACCTCGGCGAGTTCCTGGTAAAATGCTTTCGCATTTCACCATCCTCAGCATGTTAGAGAGCTAATGCGCACCTCCTTGTAGCTTCTTCATCTCCGTAGCGCGCCATCACCTTGAAGTCGTCGTTGTTTCTGCCTCTGCCTGTTGCTACTCTACCCTCTCTGGTCATCCTCCATCGCCTTTAACCACCTCAGTGAGCTTCTAGTAGCCCCCTAGAGCTAATGCACCCATTAGAATCGAAGCTTAGCTTGCGTAGCATAGAGTTTCCCGTATCTGTCCATGGCGCCACTACGAAAGACATTGTCGCCGCCACTCTAGTGACCCTTCATCCCAGTGTAGCCGCCGATAGCATCATGGTCACCCCCTTAAGCATTTGCACACCTCCTTTCGCCTTATTTCTACTCCATTCGTGAGATCGTCGAAGCACCATCCAGTGCCACCTCTGGAAGTTGCCAACGACGACACTCGCCACGCATTGCCCCGTCGCCACCAGGTAGGTTCGCCGTCAACCCAAGAACCCATTTTGCCCCTTCCCGAGCCAAGTCACTGCGTCATTCACCGTCGGCGAGCTCACCTCCCTGCTCGGCTGCGCGTGCTTTGTTTCCTTTCTCTTCTCTCTCTCTCTCTCTCTCTCTCTCTCTCTCTCTCTCTAACTAGTGGGCCCCACTAGCCGACCAGATTAGCGCTAATGACTATAGTTAAAGATACTAAGTCGATGACATGTGGGAAGGCCATAAAATTAATCAGAAATCTAATTTAACTAAGTTTTAGAAACTAAGTCACTGACATGCGGGACCCACCACTATTTTCATAACTTAAACATATTAAAACTCCACGAGAATGACAAGTGGACCCCACCTGTCATAGCTTAACCTGGGATAAGATTAGGTTAAAATTAATTACTTAGTAACTAACGAGTCACTGACATGTGGAACCATTCACTGTTTTCCTAAATAAAACATGTATTTAAAACTCGAGAGACTGGCATGTAGGGCCCACATGTAAGAAAATAATTTTCAGAAAAATGTAAAAATGGAAATGCCGCTTTTAGTTTAGAAGGAATATGTCTTTTCTATTAGAAATCATAAAATTAGAAAATACGCCTTCGATGTCATCACTTTTTCTGATTTTCTAGAATTTTCAAACCGAACTAAATTCAAATGCTTATAACTTTTGCATACGAACTCCAAATTAAGTAAAATTTGTTTCTAAATTTTCTAAAATCATCCTATTTCATATTATGCAAAAATATTTGGATAAAAACTCCAAATTATTGGTGATACTTGCCGATATACATGTAGATACCGACACACTGAAAAATTTCATCTATGCTCTAGAGCAAGAACTATGGTTCAACAAGCAAGGCAAGCACCCTCCTTTTTATCATGTTGATCCCATGTTTAAATGTTATGTATTTTGTTTGTATGTATTTGTGCATGCATGTATTTCTATAAAAACTACTATGGCAAGTAAGGTACATAGTTAAATCCCATTTGATGCATTATCATGCCTTGACAAATTCATATCCCCTAGTGTTGTCACCCTAGTAATAATATCCCCAATAGGTACTAATAGCTAAGTGGAAAAGTAGAAAATCCGAGTAGATGAAGCTTAGCCCCGCTAAGATCAATACTAGATGAGATAAGATGGGAAGTGGTCATTACTCAAAATTTGGAGACAGTGATTATTATGGTCCAGGGGGTATTACCATTGTTATTTTAATATTAAAATGAATCTTAAAGTTGTCTTATACTTGGGTGGATGTGAGAAGAGACTAGTGCGAAGGCACAAGAATGGGGTTTGTGGTTGTCCCACACGGATCGCCAAGTACCGATCTTTTGTGACATTGATCCAAGTATATCCATGCAAACCACATGTGATGGTATGGGACGGCCCTATCATAATAAGTCAGTGTGATCTAGCAATTAAACTGTTGTAGGGCCAAAGGAAATAGCCTGAGGTCTGTGCGGGTGGGGAAATAACAATGTCGTAGGAATCTTGGCCTAAAGAGGCAAGATTTACCAACACAACGTTGAGCTTTGGGATGACGGAGGGCTGCCCCCCATCCTGATGAGGCTGATTAATGGTTGGGTTTATTGCTAGAGCAAGTGATGTAAAAGCTTTGTCATGAACCCTCAATTGGGTATCGATGGTATCGCATGACATGCTTGGCATGGTGGGATGTTTGTGTCGTGTGGGGAAAGTTGTGCGACCTCTGCAGAGTGTAAACCTATTCGAATAGCCATATCCATAATTATGGACATTGCTTGGTTATTTCTCACAATAGTAGTCTTACGTTTTTTAAAGGAAAGTCAGGTATGGACATGGATGAGGGAATCCATGTGGTGGTGGTCGACAAAAAGGGAGTTTTGTCTAGGATTGAGTTTCATGGCAACAGGCCTTTGGTTCAGAAATTGTTAAATATATTATGATAATTATTTTATATCAACGTCAAATGCTCTTACAAATGTCGGTTGCAATCTACTATTATTATTGCAAATAAAAGGATCGTGTTGTGCAAATCAAAACTAGACTAGCAAGCCTCTTTTGACACAGCCAGCTACACTTTGCTTAAAAGTCTTGCGAGTACATCATTGTACTCAACGTTGCCTGTTGAATATATTCATAGATTGCAGAAGAAGAACCATCGTATGGTTATTTTTACGCAATGGGTTTCGACGACGAGGATACCGAGTTCTAACGTTCCACCTTGTCAGTTGCTTGTGGGATGGTTGAGGCATACTTACCGAGTTTTGTTGCCTCTTTTATCTACGCTTCCACTGAACTTATTTGTCATGTGTTTCATTTGACCGACTGGCCCTTGTGTTGTAAACTTCTCCATGTAGGCGTATGTTCAATTGCAATTTATGCACTACTTCTTTAATAGGAAAAAGTCTATTTTACACCCTTGAACTTTTTGAAAAGTCTAGAAAACAACCCTGAACTACAAAACCGGACACCGAACACCCTCAACTATCAATACAATGCAAATTACCCCCCTAACCTATTCCAAACTGGTTTTCATCCAACATGGCATCCACGTGGATCTGAGGTGGGCAATGTAATGTCCCTAGCCCACATGTCATACTCTGATGACTTTCTTCTTCCTCCTCTCCTCTCCTCCTCTCCTCCACCTCCATCGACGCCAACACCACTATCCGCTTATCCTCCTGAGATCTTCACCCTCAGCGACCTCATGCCACCGCCAAGTCCCGTCTCTCTCTTTCTCCATTGCTTTGCTCCCTAGAGCTTTTGCACATGCCCAACATTCTTCCCACTATGCCTTCCTCCTTTCTCCATCCTTCGACTCAGCTCCTCCCCTCTGGTTTCTGGCTCCTACCCTAGCTTGGCTGCATTCCTCCACCGTCGTTGTTCCCACCTCCCTCTAGCTACGCCGCCTGTCCCCGGCCCGCTGGCTCCTCCCTGCGCCGCCTGACCATGGTGCGCCTGCCCCTACTCCGGCTGCGCCTTGCCTGAGCCGCGCCCGACTGCCACCTCCAGTTCACCCGTGCTGGCCCCTGATCCCACGCGCCGCCTCCTGCCTAGCTCGCCCCCGGCCAGTGACCGCCTCATCGTCATCGCCAACATCCTCCCTGTGCGCTACACCCCTTGTCACCAATATCATCCCCGTGCGCTACATCCTCTACTCAACTACTAATTAATTACAACTACTTAACTGTTCCAAGGAGCATAGGGACGAGGGAAGGACGACCGCACCGACTCCACCTGTGCCAAGGCATCCACCAAAAGCATTGGCAGGGTCACCGACATGGACGTCGTGACAATGCACGGCCCTCGCGCTGACCATCCCACCCTCACGGCTGGCCCCATGCACCCACGCCTCACCGCCTCCTTTGCCCTCGACACCGCCCTCAATCGTAGTGAGGGGTGGGTAGGCAAAGGCCAGAGACAGAGGGGGCGACCGGAGACGGGTATGACATGAATCCGATCTGACATCCCCTCCTACTCCGATTCCAACCGCCATGCCTAGCTCGAGAAAGAGTTGAGCTCTATTGTTTTGGAGCTTTCAAGAGGGGTGTTTCTTCATTAGATGGTTGATATCTTGAAATTTGTCCTGTCTCTCACCTCACCTAACTACACCGATACCTCCACCACCTTTCCCCTCCTCTCTCACTGCTCTTCCTAAATTGAGCCAAGAACACTTCCTCCAACCTCCTCACTCTCTCTCTAAAGCTTCCTCCCATGGGCGCGCTTCTCTACTGCCTCCTACTCTCCCTCGCCCTCATCACCGCCCGCAGCACAGTGGCGGGCAGGCTGTCCACGTCATACTACCGTCACAGCTGCCCGCAGCGAGGAGGAGCAGAACAAGGACGAAAGGAGAACGAGGATGAAGTTTATGTAGATCCAACGGCGGACGACCATGAAATTCTTTAGATTCAACAGCAGACGACCATGAATTTCGGTTCATGTAGATCCAATAGCAGACGACTATGAAGTTCATGTAGATCCAACGGCTGAGAGGCAAAGATACCGATTCAGTATCCAACGGCAGACGACCATGAAGTTCATGTAGATCCAATGGCGGATGACCATGAAGTTCTGTAGATCCAACGGCGGATGACCATGAAGTTTGGTTCATGTAGATCCAACGGCGAACAACCATGAAGTTCATGTAGATCCAACAGTTGAGAGGCAAAGATACTGATTAAGTATCCAACGACGAACGACCATGAAGTTCATGTAGATCCAACGGCGGATGACCATGAAGTTCTTTAGATCCAACGGCGGATGACCATGAAGTTCGGTTCATGTAGATCCAACGGCAGACAACCATGAAGTTCTTGTAGATCCAACAGCTGAGAGGCAAAGATACCGATTCAGTATACAACGGTGGACGACCATGAAGTTCATGTAGATCCAACGGGGGACGACCATGAAGTTTGATTCATGTAGATCCAACGACGAACGACCATGAAGTTCATGTAGATCCAACGGCTGAGAGGCAAAGATACTGATTAAGTATCCAATGGCGAACGACCGTGAAGTTCATGTAGATCCAATGGTGTTGGAGCAGTGAAAGAAGCCAATGGTGTGGGCGCCGGCGAGCGCGACCATCTCCTGCGGCGTCAACCCCTTGCATGCAAAGAGTACTGCCATGGCGCACGCAAACATGTTGGTGCGGGAGAGGTTCCCCTCGACACCGAGCGCAGTGGGGAAACGCGGCCCGCGGAGGATCCCCACGATGTCGCACGCGGCCAGCGTGAGGATGTCAGAGACACCGTCAATGTGACCGCGTAGGGTGGCAATAACGGCGAGCGAGGACGGGGAGAGCAGCGCGACCGTGCCATCGAGGGAGGCTGCCGCGAGGAGGTGGCCGCAGGGGGAGAACCTCACGCAAGAGACAGAGCCAGAGGGGGTGTGCGGAGGGCGAAGCTGGAGATGGTGGCGGTCTGGCGCCCTCCTCGCTCCATCGGTGTCACAGCCCCAACTAATTAAATTGGATTAATATGTATTTCACTAACATGCACTATCAAATTTAAAACATTTCCATAATATATTGTACTTGGAAAATCTAATTTGGGGTGAACATACACATCAAAATTCAAATTTCAATTGGAATCAGTGATAAAAAGTTGTGATCATCATCTGAAACCAATTTATTTAAATAATACATTAATTATCATGAATTAATATAATTTTTCCAAAATTTTTGGGACTAGTTTGAACCTAATGAAAATTCAAACCAACTTAAAGGACATACAACATGTTTGAATTTAAATGTCTCAAATTTTAATGTGAACAGTATGGTTTCGTAATTTTTATGGGAACTATATCATCCCAGGAACCCCCACAAATTATTTCATAATTTATAGAAATTTATTTCTATATTTTAAGCCTCGGTCAAACCCATTTGCTTCACGGTCAAACTGAAATCAAATAAAACCTAATACTGTAGCTTGGGCTCGAGCCCACCTCTGTTCCGACCGCACCCTCCGGCTAGACCTAACCCCCTAAGCGCACCGCGCCGAACCCGAGCGAGGTCGACCGTCCGATGAGAAATCGATGGCCCAGATCGCATACCTCTTCGACCCTTTCCGATCGTATCCTTTAATCTGAGCCATCCCTCCGAGATCCAACGGTGCGCGCCAATTCACTTAAACCCCGTCCGCTCGCGCTCACCGAGTCGCTGCCAAGTCGGACCCACCTGTCGGAGTCGCCTTCCTCCTCTCGCTGACGCTCACGCAGGAGCTGAGCTCCACGCGGCTGGGCTTCTCTACGGCGGCCGTTGGGGAGATTCTCACTCCGTGAATCCACCGCCTCCATCCACCACTCCAGTGTGTTCCTCGTCTAACACCGCCTCCACTACGTCACCTTCCCGTGCTTAAGACACCTCCGAACCCTAAATGCTGCTCACTTCTCCTCTTTTCGGCTGAGGGGAAGGAAGCTCGTTCTCGGTCTCTACTCCGGTGAGCTTCCTCTGCATGGTTCCTCCCTCTTCCACCTCCCATGTCGTTTCCATTTTTGCTCATCTCAGTTACTATCTTTGCTTGTAGCTCCTGGACCGTGATCGTGCTCTCGGCGGCTCTAGAGCGCGCACCCGCGGACATCTTCAAGCTTTCTTCATGGTCAAGAGGTATTATCCTCAAACCACCGCGTCACCTTGTATGCTTTAGCTCATCGATCAAAACCCTCACCTTGTTTCAAACAAGGCACGACGGGCTTAGTACAATTTGAAGATTTGATCATTTTCGGCCTAAGGACACCCGTTCATCTCCCACTTTGATTTGGTGAGTGTTTTGCCGATTACTCGCTTGTATAGCATCCTCAGATGATCCTTAAGCTACTCCGACCATTCTTTTGTCACCATTTTGCTCCAGCCGCCTGCTCCACGTGAAGCCGTGTCGTCGCCTTCGTCTTCTCCGGCACCGACAAGCCTCCAGCTGCTTCAAGCTTCCCCGAGCACTCTTCCTTGCTCAGGTAGCCTTCTCATAGTCCCTAAGACCTCGGGCACTCGCTTGTATGACGTTGCGGAGCTACTTTTTGCCGTTTTCGTGTTTGCCGAAGAAGCGCCGCCGCTCATTTCCGGCTAGCCGCCGGTGTAGTCCACCTCGGGCACTCTAACCACTACCCTTAGGTGAGCATTGCTATTGCGCAGCTATCCCTGCCCTTGGCTGGCGCCGCCGTGGCCGGAATCGCCGGCGAGCCTCCGGGCACGCGGACGGGAACGTGCCAGGCCGTCCGGCACACTGTAGCACGTCATTAGGACTAAGCGCCAATCATTAGCATTTAAACGCTGTCTTAGCCGTCACAATGTGTCGCCGACGTGTGGGACCTTGCACAGAAAGCCGAGTGGATAAGCGAGATGCGAGAGAGACTGACGAGTGGGCCCATCGCCGTAAGCCCCGTGCACCATGCACGGGCGCGCGTGGACCAAGTTCCATGAGCCAGGTCGCTGACAGTGGACCCCACCTGTCAGCGCTCGTTTTCTTTAATCTGAGTTAAATAGAAAGTGCACTGTTCACAGGCCCGCTAGTCATTGACTGCGGCTAGCATATACCTCGGTAAGGAAAGTAGTAAAAACTTTAGTAAATTCGAAATCAGTTTATTTGCACACTGAAAAATAGGAATAACTTTGAAAATACATAACTAAATCATTTTAACTCCAAATCGCATGAAACCACTTCTGGAAATTTTCACTTTTAGTAAACTTTATATTAAAATTAGTTTCAAACATGTCTCTGTCGCAGAGAGATTTATTTGGAGATTAATCCATTTAAAACCATTATTTTACAATAGGAAAAGGGCTGATAACTTCAAAAATGCATAAGCAATTATTGGAACCACCAAAACAGTGAGACCACTTTTAATAATTTTCATTTTCAGTGAACTTAATTCTAAAAATGGTCTCCACATTACCTCTGTCACAGAAACTATGTTCGGGAGAATATACTCCTTAACTCCATTATTTTTATACTATAAAAGGCTGATAACTTTGAAAATCAATAACTAAATCATAAAAACTCCAAAAAGGACAAACTCAACTGTTTTTAACTTATAATAATATTGTCTATTTATCTATGTAATCCATGTACTCGCCACTGTTCTACAAAATTTCACTTCATAATTAAATTACATAATGACGGCTTATTGAAATCTGAAATTCAAACCATTATAACTTTCATATACTAAATCAAAATGAAATAATTCTTTCACCAAAAATCAATTACAATCATGACCTAACTACTGTAGAAAAATCATGCATTTTTGAGCATTTTGGTTTTTGAGTTGTTTTTCTCGGTATTTATTTGATGTTATAATTATATAGATCCCGAGCATATTGATATCGACACTTACGCTACGAGAGCGAGCAGCTATCTGTACCAGCAAGGCAAGCATCATTTGAACTTTCTTTTGCATCATATTTGATCCCAGTTTTGGTTAAGATAGTGCAATGATAATTGCTTGCATGCTATTTTGATTATGTCAATATTTTTGTGATGTGTAGTTTAGTTATGTCCTATGCTTGAGGTTAATCTTGAATTATGCCAACTCCTATATGCTTAAGATAGGATGTGTGAATTATGGGCTATAGAATTGCTTAGCCATGCAAGTCTAGATACGGTAGTTCGATCGTCGGGAATAACCCGGCGGTTTTGGGATACACACAACTCTTACTTTATGTTTTTACTTCAGATCTTTGTAGCTGTTTTATGAGTTAAACTTTGTCATTTTTAAATGAGATTTGGTCCGGACAAGTGTTGGTTAGTGATGGTGCTTTGTGCACGAGCATTGGGTAAGTGGAAGGACTTGTCTGGACAATTGAGGACCGAACTTTGGTAACGTCGTTAATTCAAGTACACTCGTGCTGCCACACGCGGGTTGGGAGCCGTATGGTTAAGTAGGGGGAGGGTTTTATTGTGTTAAGTCCTTGGTGGTGTAAGGGGCATAGCGACCGTGAAATCCTATGTTCTTTGAGGAGCCGATGTAATCCTTTATAGTGTGCAAGGGAGCACCAATTCTTTTGTTTTGATTGCATCGGTATTTCCAATATAACTTGTGAGCCCCTAGCAAGTGCTATCGACGCTTGTACTAGGCAAGGAACCATCTCACAAGGGGACTTAGCCCAATAGGGCTTTCTTCTGAAAATGATCGTATCTTGATTTACCCAGGCATACCATAGGAAGTGTGCTATTTCAGAGCCTCTCGGAGGCTTACGGGCTAATCAAGTCGTGTGGGTAAGTAGTACACCTGCAGGTATAAATCTATTCGAATAGCTGTGTCCACGGTTATGGACGACCGCTTGAAATTTGTGGCTGCTTATTGTTAGACTTTTAATTAAAATTGTGGTTGAACTTGGTATTCGTCATGAACGGGATGTTCATGTGTTTAGTTCATCAAAGTGGGCTGCCACTTTGGTCTTTGTATGATTCAATTGTTTATTACTGAAATGCTTTACTACATGTTTTACTTCTACTTCAAATCTGATTTTAAATGGGCACATGAAAAACTAGTATGTGTAGGATGTTGATTGTTGCGTCTCTTTCGCAAAACTAAACCAATATGAGCCATCCTTTGAATGACCCTTATGCATAACTATTTTTATTTATATAAGACTTGCGAGTACACTTGTACTCAGTCAGATGTTTGCTGGCCTTTTCAGGTGAGGAAGATTATGAGTATGATGATCTCGCCAGTGTTGACTTGGGTGACACTAATGAGTAGTGTGCTACCATTTAACTCCCAGTCGGTTGCCGATGGGTGATGGGCATACCACTGCTGGCCTTTTTGCTTTATCTATTTATTTCCGCTGCTACTTGGTACTTTACTTGAATTTGGCCGGTCGGCCGTATGTAATAAGCTGTAGACTTTGACTATTATGCAATATGTCTTTTTATCTCTTGTTGTATGCGTTGTATGGATGTAATCAACGTTGGATGAGGGTATGAGTATATTGGTCGTTGATCTTGGGAGCCAATATATGTCATACTCGTTGTTGATGAATTCCCATTTAACTCATTAAGTGTAGTGCTTCGAATCGAGGGAGAATCGACAATCATGTAGCGCTCGCAAGGGAGCAGCGCGCATGATCGTTGAGGCTCTAGTATTCGGCTAAGCCTCTCACTTGGATAGAGTTAAATTGGAATTCATTTACCGGAGACCCGTAATTATGCCCCTAAGACCTTGTCTAATCTCGGTCTTATGGAGATAATTACCGGGGTCCCCACAATCGGCCCCAGCCTGAGGGAGAGGAGGAGGAGCAGGAGGAGCAGTCGAGGGAGGCCGAGGCCGGTAGAGTTGGGGCTGCCGGGTGGGGGCTACGAGGGGCGCTCGGTCAGGGGGAGGGCTACGAGGAAGTGTGGACTGAGAGAGAGAGGGGAGGAAGAAATAGGATGAAGAAAAATGTGACGTGGATGTCCATGTGGCGCCATGTCACACAAAACCACTCCTATTTGGGTTGAGGGGGGTAAAATGAACGGTTTTGATAGTTAAGAGTGTAGGATGTTTGATTTTTGTAGTTAAGGTTGATTTCTAGACTTTTTGAAAAGTTTAGGGTTGTAAAATAGACTTTTCCTCTTTAATATAATGTGTATGGAGTGATATCTCAATGTTGTAAATGTGTGTACTGGCCACTGATCATAGGACTAGTACACTAAACACATAGGATTTCAGGATTAATTTCCCAGGGTATGACATGGCACCGCAGACTCGAGGGTAGGCGACATGTGTATTGTCCGCGCACTAGGCAGTCGAACCCGCCTCGTCCACACGTGAGGGGCCTGGACCCTCCTCGTCCACACGTGAGGGGCCTGGACCCTCCTCATCCGCGCGTGCATGGCCTAGACTGCCTAGTCTGTGCGCCCGTGGCACCGATTCCCCCTATGATTCCCCCGTCACCCAGTCGCATTGCCTCCCAGGATTCCCCCTATCCCCCGCATGTGGAATAATTAGTACCATTGTCCCATCGCACATCGTCTCCCCATCCCTCTCATGTCACTTCACGGTCAGCCGAGTGCTTTCCCACAGCTATAAAATCTATCACGCGTCGCTCTCATCCCCCACACCAACCATTTCACTTAGCGTAGAGAGACAGAGAGGATCAAGCGAGCGAGAGGTTTAAGACTGTTTAGAGCAGTGTTTATAAAGAAAGTTCAACATCAAGCGAAGATCTTCTAGAAGAGTTAACTTTTCCCGCATGCATTATGTTTATTAACTCTGCAATTAGTGTTAAATTAACTTTTCCAAAATGTTAATTTATTAGTGCAAATAGTTAAGGATTATGGCAAGTTGTCAAGTTGACACAGATTAGGTAGAATAATTAGGCGTAATTAATTTTTCATAATTAACTTATTTGTAATTAATTAGTCGTAATTAATTGAACATAATTAATTAGCCATAGCTAATTAGTCATCATTAATTATTCGTAATTATTTAGTTGTAGTTAATCGGTTGTAGTTCATTAGTCATAATTAAATAGTTGTAAATAATTAGTTGTAAATATTTAGACGTAATTAATTAGCCGTAATGAAATAGCTATGATCAATTAGTCGTAATTAATGTAGTTGAAATTAATCGATCGTAATTAATTTGTCCTAGTTAATTAGTCATAGTTAAATAATTGTAATCAATTATTCATAATTAATTAGTCATAGTTAATCGACTGTAGTTAATTAGCTGTAATTAACTAGTTGTAATTAAATAGTCATAATTAATTAGTCGTAATTAATTAATCATAATTAATTTAGTCATAATTCATTAGTTGTTGTTAATTAGTTGTAATTAATTAGTCGTAGTTAATTAGTCATGGTTAATTAGTCATTATTAATCAATCATAATTAATTAGTCGTAAGGATTACTAGTTTTTGTGGAAATTTAGTAGTTTTTTATTACTGTATATGAAGTGCATTGGGTTGTTGTGGCTTTAGGTATTGTGCAACATATAAGACTTGCTTGTGTTTTATGGTGACAGTCTTGTACAGGGTAGACAGGTGGGTTGGACATGTCAAGATGTCAGCTCAAGGTGGTCCTAGTGGAGGGACTAGATGCGATGAATATTCATGAGCTAGGGAACTGCATCCAGATGGAGTTCAACATAGAGACAACAAAGGAGCTTGTCATCGAGGCGACCACCTACACGCAAGGTAGTCAGGGTCGAGATCCCGAGTTGGATCGATTTGCCATCGGTAGGATCGAAATCATAGTATCGAATCGTAGAATCGGTGATTCTACGAAATTGTAAAAATACACATATTTAACATCTATACTATAAGTTTATATGATTCTTATATGGTTTACCACTTGCATGTTCCTTAAAAGCAGCTAGACATACTCCAGGAATAAAAATAGCTTATCATTATCAAGCTCAAGATTGTTCATGGCATAATATAGATATTTGTACTAGCATTACCACACTGATACAATATTTTGCATGCTCCTTGTTTATTTATAGTTTCATTCTAAGAAATTAATATCAACAAATTTTGCTCTAAAACAAAATATCAGCAAAGCCTGGCCTCTAAAAAAATTGCAAAAGAATTTTTTGCCCTAAGTCTACGAGTAGGATCGACAGGCTGTCATGGGTTCATAGAATCATAAAACTCTAAGAGTAGGATCGCGATCCTAACTACCTTGCTTGCACGAATAGGGGCGAGTAGGGCTTATGGGAGTTAAACAAGGTCAATAGAGCGTTGCATGGGGCCAATACACGCAGATTGTTGTGAAGCCCTAGGCGGCAATATACAGGAGACCATTGGTGTACGTGAATTTCGTGCACAGGGTGCCAGCAAACCGTGATGATGCTAGTACGAGTGGGAGTGGGAGCGGGGGAAACGTAGGCAATGCATGGAGACGGGAGCATGGAATGTGCTATTTTATGCAAAATGAGGGGGCGGGACAATGGCGGTCGGCCCGCATTAACTACCATGAGTTTCTACTAGACCAACCGGCCGAGTCAGAGTCCAATGAGGACACCGACCCAGGCTCGGATGGTAGCGAGGAGGACACACCCTGGGGTGCCGGGGTGGTGGTCCGGTGAGTGGACTTGTATCAACGAAGGTGCCTTACATGTCATCCGGACCTGATGATATTACAGTGCGGTCGATCATACTACCACAGGAAGACAGGTCCTAGTGGGGGTTTGATGCTAACACCTTGTTAGTTGGGCAGCACTTCCCAAGCAAGAGGGTTGTGCAACAAGCTATAACACAGTACACCGTGTCCATCAACCATGTGTACCAGGTGCGACAGTCCAACCCAGCCCATTACATAGTAAAGTGTGTAATGGAAGGTTGCCCGAGTAAGCTCAGCACTCACAAGGCGAAGGGCTATGGCACGATCTTCACGGTCATGGTGATGATCAACCATACTTGCAAGCTGAGTGAGCCGCTACCGCGGCATCAGAATGTGACTTCTGCATATGTGACAAACCTCATCAGCCACCTAGTTACAGAGGATGTGTCTGTCTCCCCTAAGATGTTGTTGTCCGAAGTTGCCAATCTGGTTGGTTATCTAGTCAGCTATAGCAAGGTTCGACGAGCCAAGCAGAAAGTGATCGAGTCCATGTAAGGGACATATGAGGAAGCGTACAACCTTGTGCCAAGGATGCTTCACAAGATTGTCAAAGCAAACCCTGGCACATACATAAACAAGATGGAAAGAAGAGGATCCTGAAGGAGGCCCTAACTGCTACACATTGGACTGTGTGTTTTGGGCATTCTTCCAATCCATAGAGGGCCTCATGTTTTGTCGACCAGTGCTTACAATAGATGGCACTTTCCTCACCGGGAGGTACAAGGGCATCATTATCACTATGGTGGTGGCCAATGCAAATGACCAGCTTCTTTCGGTTGCATTTGCTATCGTAGAGAATGATAACACAGACAGTTGACTGATGTTCCTCGCAAATGTCAAGCGGGCGGTTGTGGGAGACTAGCCCAACATATACCCTATCACAGACCGCAATGCAAGGTGCAACCCCCCTTCTAGTGGAACGATGTGGAAGCCCAATGGTGCATGAGGTATGTTGCATCGAAACCTAGTGGTGCATGAGGCAGGTTGCATCGAACTTATCCAGGAGGTTCCATAGTCAAGAACTAATGAAGACATTCAAAAAGTTGTGCATACAAATCTAGAGGTAGGAGTTTGAGGCCATCTTGATAAAGCTTGAGGTGTGGACTACGAGGCATACAAGGGAGTCCCCTCTGGAGGCGCAGGAGGGACAACATGGCATGAGAGGGGTTGCCAGGAGCCCTATCAGTTTCTCCCAGTAGATTAATCTCTATGCTCCTGAGTTAGAGAAATGGTCACAACTATATGGCACTGATGATGCGAGGTACGATATTATTATAACCAACATGTCCGAGGTGTACAACAGCATGCTGAAAGGTGTGTGGTGCCCCCCTATCACTGTGATCATTGATGACAGTGGCGGACCCAGGATTTTTAGGATGGGTGTTCGGACTTCGGAGCTTCGTTGTCTAGATATGTTGATAACAATATGCTCATACCATGAAATATCATTTCCCAAAAAATACTGATACGATGATATACGTATATATAATAAAATACAAAAAAATAGAAATTAATGATTTCATAGGAGGAAATGAACGATATAAAGCAATCATAACGGCATGAATTAAACAGCAAATTATAGATATCAATGACAGCTGAGGAGGTGGAAACTAGGAATAGAGCTATTTTAGCTATAAGCTTCATATTTTCTGAGTTATGTTGTTTTTGCAGGGGTGAGGCCAAGACTTGTGCTTGGTGTTTGGCTGTTATTATTTTCTCAATTTTTTCTGTTATGGGTTGTAGCAGCTATACTGTTAAAACTTATTTTCTTCCTCTAATAGTGATTGGTAGAGCTCCTGTCTTCTTTAAAAAAAACTTGTGCTTATGCTAGGTCGTTGTTGTTTTCTCACTTATTTCTGTTCTGGGTTGTAATAGCTAGACTGTTAAAACTTATTTTCTTCCTCTAATAGTGATCCATAGAGCTCCTGCTTTCTTTTTTAGTTTTTTTTTACGGTTGCATACCTTGTTGATCCTGCTCTTTTATGCTCTTTTCCCGTCAGCAAGAACCCCATCTGAGAATGTTCCTTCCATAGAGCAAAAATTAGCATGTAAACATATGTAACAAGAGCCTAGCTATATGTTCATTGTTTAAGGAAAAGATTGTATTTTTGTACAATATCCATTAGAAAGAATCAAAAAGCAGAGGAAGGGGCTAGACTATAGAAAGAACCGGAGCTGGAGAAGAGCCAGGGAGAAGAAGTGGTGCACGCAGAACACACCTAGATCTGGAGAGAGAACGATGACAGTGAGCTGGATATGCTGCTCCCTTACCACCACCACGCTCCCTCCCGGCCACCGCGTTGCTTCGTTGGCGCCGCCCGCTCCCTTTCCTCCCTATTTGTCGCGCTGTCACCCGCTTGCTCACGTCGCATCTCTGTTCACCCATGCAGGTGCGCTGCTGCACGCTCACCCTACGCCGCCTCACGCCTGCTTGCCGTCGCTACGAAGCGTCGTGTCCACCGATCGTCGCTCGCCTTCGTAGCCCGCACCTCCGCTCGTTCGCCACTTGGAGGCCAGAGCCCACCCACCAACACACACAGACAGCCACAAGATGAGAGAGAGAATAAAGGTTAGGGTTTGGTTGGCTGGAGTAGGAAGAAAAATGGGTCTAATGTGTTACAAGAGCTGCACACGAGGTGTGGGGAGTACGGACTGAATTCATTTATGGACACAAATATATAATTTTTTAGCCTAACTAATAACATATACATCTAATATGCCTATTATATATCAGATATTTTGCAAAAGAGAATGGGTGTTCAGCTGAACAACTTTGACCCATGGAGGGTCCGCCCATGATTGATGAGACTATTTCATAAATAGAGCCACCATAGTGAGGCGATAGCTGGATGAAGGGAAGTAGTGGTCTGAGAACATGTAGAGGTATATGGACAAGAAGACGCAGAAAGCTCGTATGCACGACATTTGGGTGATCGATGGTCTCGGACGGAAGTACGAGATCCGTCTAAGGTAGAAATATGTGAATAATCATTCCAGGGGGGATAGGAAGCAAGCTTGCACCCTCAGTGACGTGGCTACATGCACCTACAACAAGCCAAAGCTCCTGCACAAGCCATGCTCACGTGTGTACAGGGCGTGCATGCAAGTCAAGCCAATATCTATGTTGTACATCTCCGAGTACTACGATATCTATGGCAGACATGGCGTTTTCGAAACTACATGGATGACAGCCAGCGTAGGGACAAGAGCCACTCGAGAAAGTGTCGGATATGCAAGGCCCTTGGCCACTCCATGATGGATTTCCCCAATAGACTGTGATGTTCATTGTAAGGTTGTGTACGTTCGTTCTATACTTCATTCCATTTTAATGATTCATTTCCATGTATTTTGGCATTCTATTTATTCTGAACTGACTCAGCATTTAATCTCTTGCAGGACATGGTGGGAGGGACCAGGGTTGAGCCTCCTCTACCGGAGCTACTCGAACCATTTTACAATGAGCATCATTGTAACAAGTTTTTTACTTCATTCTGTTTTAATGATTCATTTCCATGTATTTTGGCATTCTATTTCTTCCGAACTGACTCAGCATTTAATCTCTTGCAGGCCATGGTGGGAGGGACCAGGGGCTGAGCCTCCTCTACCGGAGCTATTCGAACTATTTTACGATGAACATCACTATAACAAGTTCTGTATCACCTGGGATGGTTCTCCACCCCTTACCCTTAGGTCAGCTAGGCATTACTGAACCCTTGACCCTTTCTTTGTCCCACTACTTCAGGACACGGACCTGTTGCCCTTTGCAAGGATGCTCCACATCAGTTGCTACTTCACACTGGACGAGTCTTGTGGGGACCCCAGTAAGTATCTCCTTAAGACCGAGATTAAACAAGGTCTTAGGGACATAATCACAGGTCTCCGGAAATGAATTCCAATTTAACTCCATCCAAGTGAGAGGCTTAGCCGAATACTAGAGCCTCAACGATCATGCGCGCTGCTCCTTTGCGAACGCTACATGATTGTCGATTCTCTTCCGATTCGAAGCACTACACTTAGTGAGTTAAATGGGGATCCATTGACATTGAGTATGACATATATTGGCTCCCAAGATCAACGACCAATATACTCATACCCTCATCCAACGTTGGTTACATCCATACAACGCATACAACAAGAGATAAAAAGACATACTGCATAGTAGTCAAGTTTACAGTTTATTACATACGGCCAACCGGCCAAATTCAAGTAAAGTACCAAGTAGCAGCGGAAGTAAATAGATAAAGCAAAAGACCAGCAGTGGTATGCCCATCACCCATCGGCAACCGACTGTGAGTTAAATGGTAGCACACTACTCATTAGTGTCACCCAAGTCAACACTAGCGAGATCATCATAATCAAAATCTTCCTCACCTGAAAAGGCCAGCAAACATCTGGCTGAGTACAAGTGTACTCGCAAGTCTTACACAAATAAAATTAGTTATGCATAAGGGTCATTCAAAGGATGGCTCATATTGGTTTAGTTTTGCGAAAGAGACGCAACAATTAACATCCTACACATACTAGTTTTTCATGTGCCCATTTAAAATCAGATTTGAAGTAGAAGTAAAACATGTAGTAAAGCATTTCAGTAATAAACAATTGAATCATACAAAGACCAAAGTGGCAGCCCACTTTGATGTACTAAACACATGAACATCCCGTTCATGGCGAATACCAAGTTCAACCACAGTTTTAATTAAAAGTCTAACAATAAGCAGCCACAAATTTCAAGCGGTCGTCCATAACCGTGGACACAGCTATTCGAATAGATTTATACCCTGCAGGGGTGTACTACTTTACCCACACGACTTGATTAGCCCGTAAGCCTCCAGAGGCCTCTGAAATAGCACACTTCCTATGGTATGCCGGGCGGGTAAATCAAGATACTGATCATTTTCAAAGAAGAAAGCCCTATTGAGCTAAGTCCCCCTTGTGAGATGGTTCCTTGCCTAGTACAAGCATCTGATAGCACTTGCTAGGGGGCTCACAAGTTATATTGGAAATACCGATGCAATCAAAACAAAAGAATTGGTGCTCCCTTGCACACTATAAAGGATTACATCGGCTCCTCAAAGAACATAGGATTTCACGGTCGCTATGCCCTTTACACCACCAAGGACTTAACGCAATAAAACCCTCCCCCTACTTAACCATACGGCTCCCAACCCGCGTGTGGCAGCACGAGTGTTGCTTGAACAGTAGGTACCCAAAGTTCGGTCCTCAATTGTCCAGATAAGTCCTTCCACTTACCCAATGCTCGTGCACAAAGCACCATCACTAACCAACACTTGTCCGGACCAAAATCTCATTTAAAAATGAAAAAGTTTAACTCATAAAACAGCTACAAAGATCTAAACTACTCATCACAAAAATATTGACATAATCAAAATAGCATGCAAGCAATTATCATTGCACTAACTTAACCAAAACTGGGATCAAATATGATGCAAAAGAAAGTTCAAATGATGCTTGCCTTGCTGGTACAGTAGCTGCTCACTCTCAGTAGCGTAAGTGTCAATATCAATATGCTCGGGATCTATATAATTATAACATCAAATAAATACCGAGAAAACAACTCAAAAATCAAAATGCTCAAAAATGCATGATTTTTCTACAGTAGTTAGGTTGTGATTTTAGATGGATTTAGGTAAAAGAATTATTCCATTTGGAGTTATGAATTGGAAGTTATGCCATTTTGAATTTCAGGTTTCATTAAACCTTAAATCATGTAATTTAATTATTTGGCCAAAATTTATAGAACAGTGGTGGGGTAAAGGATTACATAGGTAAATAGGTAATATTAACACAAGTTCAGAATAGTTGAGTTTGTCCCATTTGGAGTTCTTATGATTTAGTTATTGATTTTCAAAGTTATCAGCCTTTTATAGTATAAAAATAATGGAGTTAAGGAGTATATTCTCCCAAAATAGTTTCTGTGACAGAGGTAACATGGAGACCATTTTTAGAATTAAGTTCACTGAAAATAAAAATTATCAAAAGTGGTCTTACTGTTTTTGGAGCTTCCAATAATTACTTATGCATTTTTGAAGTTATCAGTCATTTTTCTATTGTACAAATAATGGTTTTAATGGATTAATCTCCAATTAATACTCTCTGCTACAGAGACAAGTTTGAAACAAATTTTAATATAAAGTTTGTTAAAAGTGAAAATTTCCAGAAGTGGTTTCATGTGATTTGGAGTTATTAAGAAATAGTTATGCATTTTAGAAGTTAATACCAATTTTGATGTACGATAAATGGTTTTGGATTTTATAATTCATTTGCTACTTTCCTCACCGAGCACCGCGCTAGTCATGATCATCGACTAGCGGGCCCAGGTCAGAGTTTTGACCCAATCCACACCCAAGGTTAGCTCGGCTGAATCTCAGAGGAAAACGTATTCCGAAAATCGTCTCCTAAACTCAAAAGCGTAAACTCGTATTTGAACTACCCGAGTACGTGTTCTATTAGGAAAACATAAACTAGCAACTACGCAACCACTTAACGGTCCGTAAGGCCCACATGTAAGCGGTGTTTAACTCGTTAAGACATCATTTAACGCTAATGATTGGAGTTAACCGTCAAATGACATGCTACGTTGTTGGTCCGCGTGCGACGCGCGGCAATCGCGTTGCGCCGCTTGCCGGCGTCTCGCCGGCGCTACGCGCCACGCGCGAAGCCGATGGTCGGGTTAGCTTGGCAATAGCCTGGCGCAGCTAGGGGTAGTGGTATTAGTGCTAGAGGTGGCTCGTGCCGACGGCTAGCCGGAAGTGAGCGGCGGCGCCCATCACGGCGAATGCACAAACGCGAAAGGTAAAGCTCCGCAGCTCATACAAGCATGTGCCCAAATCCTAAAGGCTACAAGGAGGTCACACGAGCTAGGAGAGCTTGAGGAAGCGTGAAGTAGGCTGGAGACTTGGTGGTGGGAGAAGAAGAGGATGACGGCACGGTTTTGCGGGTAGAGGAGCCCCTGAGCAAAACCAACTCAAGTGAGTGCTCGGGATAGCTCGAAGGTCATACTAGGAAGCTGTAAGAGAAAGGGATTGAGGAAGGGCTCACCGGAGCAAGGTGGGAGATGAAGAGTTGCTCGAGGCCCGGAAATGATCCAATCTTCTAATACACGCACACCTGTCATGCATTGTTCAAATAAAGTGAGGGGTTTTGGTTAGAAAGGTAAGGCATGCACGGTGACGCGGTGGAGTGAGGATGATTACCTCTCAAACACGAAGAAGACACGAGGGTGTCCTTCGGAGCGTGCTCTGGTACCGAGCTAGAGCACGACGATGGGGCAGATGCTACAAGCAAAAGCAAGAGTTCGCTTGAGCAAAAATGGAAATGCCAACGAACATGGAACGGAGGAGCACCACCCGGTGGAAGCTTACCCAAGTAGAAACCGAGAGAAAGCCTCCCTCTCGTCTGTCAACCGAGGAGAAGTGAGGTCCAACGAAGGGCATAGAGGAGTCTTATTCGGGAAGAAGACGCAGCGAGCGGCGTTAGGTGGAGAAGCTCGGGTTGGTCAGCGGCGGCGGTGGTGTGACGGCGTCGACGGAGGTGCTCGGCGTCGCGGCGCGTGGGCACGGGATGCTGAGGGCGCCGGAGGTCGAGGACGGAGCGGCGGCGGTGGGCTGGCGGTCAGCGATACAAGGGCGCGGTGCGTAGCAAAGTGGTTTGATCAGCACCGTTGGATTGCGAATGGACGGACGAGATGAGTGGGGGCATTCGGACAGGTCGAATGACGGGGAGACCTGGGCCTTTGGATGAGGATCTAACGGTCGCATGTGGCGGTGCGTTTAGGTGGTTGGGTTGAGTCCGGTTGCCGAGTCGGACTCGAGTCGGAGGAACAGTAGCGACTGGTTTGGGTTCAGTGTTTTGACCAGGATTTTAATTCATTCTTCCTACTTTGACCAGGGCTTAAAAATAGAAATAAAAATCCTAAAATCATGAAATAAATTGTGGGTGTTCCTGGGGAGATATAGTTCCTATAATAATTATAAAACCCTACTGTTCATAAAATAGTTTGTGATATTTAAATTCAAACATGTTGTATGTCTATGAATGTTGTTTGAATTTTAATGAGGTTCAAACTAGTCCCAAAAATTTGGGAAAAATCGTATTAATTCCTGATAATTAATTTAGTATTTAAATAAATTGATTTCAGATGATGATCACAACTTTTTATTACTGATTTGAAGTGAAATCTGAATTTTGATGTGTATGTTCACCTCAAATTAGATTTTCCAAGTACAATATATTATGAAATGATTTGAATTTGATAATGCATGTTAGTGAAATACATATTAATCCAATTTAATTAGTTGGGGCTGTGACAAGTCTCTCATGTCGACACTTGTTGATAGGTGGAGACCCGAGACACACACCTTCCACTTTCGATGGGGAGAGATGGTGATCACTCTCTAGGATGTGTTCTTCTTGACCGGTCTACCGATCACAGGAGCCGCACTAGTTCCAAACTAGGTTGGTGGACAGGAAGGCCCGGTTGGCGCATCGGCTTGGTCTACCTATCCCAGAGAGGGCCTGTGGTGCCCCTCAGACATGACTTAGTCATTTCAGTCAATGCTCGGAGGATGCACCGGACAAGGTTGCTAGGACGCACCTCATCGTGTACCTTTTGTTTCTTTCAGTTGGACCTTGTTTCCTGGCACACAGGGTGATTGGGTGTACCCTAGCTACATCCACATTGTGGAGCCTTAGGTTGATGCCCAACCCGGGGATATGCCCTAGTTCAGCTTTGGATCAGTTGTCCTCTGCTACGTGATGTTATAGTTGTGGAGTTGGCAACACTTCCCTGTTGGGTGACCCACCTTCGAGGTTGCAGTGCACTCGTACAACGAGGTCCATGACCCGACAGATGGGCCCACCATGGGCACCCGGTGGACTCCTGACAAGTTATGCTGGGCCAGAGACGGACCGGTAGGGTGTTACCCCGTGTTCCACAATGAGTTCGAGATGTTGCACGGTGGCAACATTATATGGTCTCCATAGAGCCCACAGTTTATGGAGACACTAGTGCCGTACAGATTGTCCGTGTAGTGCACACTACATTCGGGGATGTGAGCAATGACTTGCCACCTTGTTTTTCTGTAAGACCCGGGAGTAACTCCCACAAATCCTCTGTCCATTTCTTAACTAGTCCCATGATCAGTAGCTAGTTCACACAATAAACAAATATGGTAACAAATTTATATCACAACTTTATTAATAATCAACAGAGTTTATTACAAAAGAAGGCTTACAAGCCAACAATAAAGAACACAGCGGAAGACGAAGAATAAGTAGTAGAGTCCAGCAATCTACCACAGGCAATCGACTGGGGAAGCGGCCTAGTCGTCGAGATCCACACTAGTAGCAAAGTCCTTCTCCTCTGAAATTTTATTTGCATAAAGCAAGTATGAGCACAACTACCGTGCTCACAAGTTACACCCGTCAAATAATAGAATAACATGCATACATGGATGTAACAAAGGATGGCTTATTGGTTGATTTGCATAAAGCAATGTTTTCTTTAAATAATTGTACTAAGTTCCAAACAAGTTATTCTATAACTAAAATTCTTTTTATAAATTCTCAATTTTATAGTCAGATAACATTCACACATGAATGGTGAAGGATACTGTGAGAACCCCGATTTATTTAGCTTGTAATGCTTAGTCTTCCATTGACTCCAGCATCACAAATCAAATAAACCAAGCCCCGAGACATGTATACTTCCTAAATGCGAGATACACACCAGTTACAAAATCACGCATCAATTCCATACATCACATAACATTAATCCTAACAAAAGACATACATAATAGAGTTATTACACAAGAAGGCCGACCGGCCAAACGACATCAAAGTAACATTAACAGCGGAAGCAAAAGTGCCATAAGATGGCTATAAACAAAATCCAACCGGTTAGCCAAAACCCAAAAGGTGCTGACATGCATTAAAGGTTTGCAGAGCTAGCCGTTGACAAGGACATGATTTGACAAGGCGCTGCTCCAACTACTGTAGCTCTGGCACACACGCATGCCTGCAAAAGCGATGATGACCAGTCCCAGAGGTCCCACCAGGCAGTGAGAGGCCCAAAAGAAACTGGTCAAGGAGCAAGGCGTTCGGGTGGACTTGAGCTCGGGTTAGGAGGTCCGGGTGGTTGGATTTGAAACGAAGGGTCCCGATTTAAAGAGGTGATCGGAGGTCTTAGCGCACCAGGAGGTCTGAGCCACAGATCTAAGGATGGACGGCTCACGATCTCCTCGGTGCAAAAGTGGTCGACCGAGGTGGTCTTTGCAAAGGTGCAAAAGGGTGGTCCAAGGGGAGGTCGTGGGGGTTGTTTTTGCAAAAGCCTAAAGGGAGGTCCTAGGGTGGTCTTTGCAAGAACACCACGGGAGGTCCGGGAGGGTGCTCTTCGCAAAAGGACCCGAGGTGGTCGTGCGAGTGGGAGGCCCTAGAGCTCCCAGGATCGCAGCGATAGGGCATAGATCCAACGGTCGACATTGCTTGCGCCAACTGGGCAGAGCCTGGGGTGCGCTAACAGGTAGGGTTCAACCAAGTCCAGAGGCTGAGCCCGAGTCTAACCCGAGCCTGACCCCAGAGGTAGACTTAGGGTTTCCTTTTGAGCTGAAATCCTTGAGGAATTTTTAGGAGGGGCAAACTAACACGAAAATTTATGAAATTTTTACAGTAGCTTGGTGACTTTGAGCAGAACCTCGAGTAAAATTCCCAGAGGTTTTTATGCACAACATTTTTCTCCGGAAATTTAACAAAGCTTATTCTAGGGTTTGACTAATTGCCAAATTGGTTTGACTGCCTCTTAAAATATTCAAACAATTTCTAAAAATTATGAAATTTTTCAGAGGGGTCACATACCATCCCAAGAACTTAGGAAAAAAAATATTTCCCGGAGATGAACAAAAGGTTTGACAAGAATGTTTTTGGAAGATAAGGTTTTCGATCAGAGTGACTTGTGACTTGTAATCCCATAATTCTTTTGCAAGAATTCTTTAGAACATACAAGAATTGCAAGATGAGAAAAAGTTTTAATTTCTACTCATTTTCTTACATTTGAAACGCAAGCCAAAACTTGGGATGTTACAACTCTCCCCCCCCCCTTTCAAAAAATCTCGTCCCGAGATTTGACTCGCTCAGGAAAGAAAGAGGGGTAGTCTGCATGTTGACGGTCTTTCCGTTTCCAAGTAGCTTCATCCTAGGAACAATTTGACCACTGAACTTCAAGGAATTGAATGGCACGATTCCCCGAGACAAGGAGCTCAAACAAGGGACCGGTACAATTCTCGGTTTTGACCTGGTAGATAATGTGCCACTTTAGTTGACACGGGGAAACTTATCAGGCCCAGATATAGCAAGGATTGACAGACTGAGAGATCTTCCTCGATTTTTTAGGGCGATGGCGCAAGATCGTGGTTGGCAGGTGGAGCGACTTGTCTGGTTAATTCCGCCAACAACGGAATCTCAGCCTACTAACTAGCTATACAGAGTCATCCCTCCACAGCTAGCTTCTTAGAAGAACCAAGGCCACACTCAGTTGGTGGAGCAATTTGTCTGGTTACCCCACTAACAAATGAGACCTCAGCTTGACAACTAGCTACACAGAGTCATCCCTCCGCAGCTAGTTGGTTAGAGGGACCATGGCTAATCAGGTCACAGAAATTCGAGGCGATACCAAGTAGGTGATGCCCTAGGATGTATAGGGATAGAAGGGTGTCACTCAAGTCAAACGACCGAGGACAACTCAGATGGTAGCATCCTTCTTAGGGAAAACGGGGTAGGCTAGCAACGCTTGAAGAAACCGAGGTGGTGCTAGGCATCAATGATGGAGCAGGATGAAGATCACCATCAACAGTAAAAGATAGGGATATAAAGGAACGAGACTTCTCTGAAACAATAATACCGTATCAGGGTCAGAGTAAACAAGAAGCGTACCCAACATGACGTCAGGCGCCTCCTGAACTTCTTCAGCGGAGATGGAGTTGACTTGATCACGAACAGCCTTCCGCTCCTGATGCTTCACGAGGCAACTGCTGGCGTAATGCCCCTTCTTGTGGCAATAGAAGCACGTGACAACGGCCAGATCGCGGGGGCTACCTTGCTGCTGGACCGCAGGTGCACGAGACTGAAGCACGGCCCGCGGAGGGCGAGGGGTTGTTACACTCTTCTTAGGGCAACTATACGCATAGTGACCCTTGTTGTTACAGAAGAAACAAGTGACATCCGCCATCTGTTGACGCTTGTGACGATCCTTTAGCTTCTTCTTTCTGGCCCCAGCAATTACGGGATTCTCGACCGTAAGCTGAAAGTCGGGGAAGGTATAGACTGGTAATTTGTCCTGCAGCTCCACAGACAAATCATCCAAGAACTTCTCTGGTCTGGAAGCATTGGCGATTGCGATACTTGTAGATGACCGAAGAATCAGTCGTTGAAGTTTTAATGATCTGGAGATCACCAGGTTCATGCTACACTCTTTGGGATAGTGAGTGGTTCCCTCACAGAGAAAACAAGTGACTTTGGCAGTCAGACAGTTTCCGGGTAGGCGGTCTTCATCGCAGGTTTGGCAGGCTGTAGTACACTCGTTGTCGAAGTGTCCTTCCTCTCCACAGCGCCGGCAGACCTTGACCTTCCCAGGGTTGCAACCTTCGGCGACATGGCTCTTTTTACCGTGGTCACAGCAAAAAGGAGACCACAATCCATCACAATCGCCGGAGGGGAGGCGCTTGCAATCCTTGTCTGGACAGTTAGGGTCAGGGAGACCTTCATCGCCGACTTGTCGACCTAGTCATTCTTTGAGTCCGTCGGACATCTGCTACGAAGAGATGGGTTAGCACGAACCCGAAGATTAGAAACTGAAGGACACGGAGGAAACACCAAGGACTAGGGGGTCCTGCTGAGCGTTAGGGTGGGAATAGATACTAAGATGGACAAGGATCAAGCCCGCAAGCTTAAGGCAAAGAAACAATAAACCACTAAGAAATGAACTCAAAAGCTCAAAAACAACCACAAAATCAACACAAGGTTTCAATCGCAAGGTCAACTTCCCGGTACGACCAACTCGTATGGAGGGAACGAGCAATCGGTTTAGGAAGGTAAATTTCAGTATGCAACTCAAATTCTAATAGGACCAAATAGCAGGGTAGAACTACTAATAATAGTGTTAGATACTTAGCCAACTAATATCACTTCTTACCCTTTTATTCCCACAAGTTTTAGTCGAATTATCCTCTCATTATCTACCTTCTTTAGAACCTTTGAGCTTGCTATCCGGAAATTGACGCTTGCTGTCCAGATTTTGCATCCAAGCTCCTAGTCGAAATTTACCATTCTAGAAGCTTCAAAACCTTGTAGAAGGGCAGCCAACACTTCAATTTGCCAAACTCATTAGTTCCCAAAATCCAACTTAAACGATAACAACTATCTTTTGAAAGAAGGAGAGGAAAACAACTTTTAAAACTTAAGTTAGAGCGGGATGAGAGAAGAAAGCTAAGGTAGGTAAGGAGTAAAATCTGAGAACTTAATTAAGCTTTCATAAATCATTTGATATTTTGAAATTAAGTTTTCCAAAATATCCAAAAGACGACCAAGCTTAGGGTTTCTACGGTCAGTATGGCTCTGATACCAACTATGTGAGGACCCCGATTTATTTAGCTTGTAATGCTTAGTCTTCCATTGACTCCAGCATCACAAATCAAATAAACCAAGCCCCGAGACATGTATACTTCCCAGAAATGCAGTATACACACCCCGTTACAAAATCACGCATCAATTCCATACATCACATAACATTAATCCTAACAAAAGACATACATAATAGAGTTATTACACAAGAAGGCCGACCGGCCAAACGACATCAAAGTAACATTAACAGCGGAAGCAAAAGTGCCATAAGATGGCTATAAACAAAATCCAACCGGTTAGCCAAAACCCACAAGGCAACCGACCGGGCCGCCAAGCTAGTCGTCCATACCGCAGCAATTCTCACAAAAGTCGATCCCTTGGGGATCAACTTCTTCCTCCGCAACAAATAAGCAAAGCAAATGAGTACAAAAATGTACTCGCAAGACTGACGTGTGGAATAGCAGACCTATCAATATGCTACATGCAAGCTTATTTAAGTGGAGGTTGTATGTCTCATTTTGCACAAAGCCAACTTTATTTGCAATAATGTAGTACATTTCAAAAGCAAGTTTGCAATCAGTTTTTATTGAATGAAATAACACGAGATACAATAAGTACAAGAGTAACCACCTATTGGTGACTAACCCAATAGCCACCACACATAGCACGAATCCCAGATTCGTACCACCCATCAAGTTTTAATTAAAATGTTGTAGTCTAACTCTTGAAAAGCTTACCCAAGCGTGTCCATAACCTAGGACGAGGCTATTCGAATAGTTTTAACCCTGCAGGGGTGTACCAATGTACCCACACTTCAGACCGCCTTTTTGCCAAGCTATTAAGCACACTTCCTTTGGTATGCCGGCACGGCTATGTCCTACGAGACGTTTCCAATGGAATGCGTTAATTAAGAGTCGCACGTATGAGGTTAACCCTTAGTGACCAGCCGGCGAAATGGGCCACTAGGACCACACGTTGTGGTGGAGTCAAGCAAAGCCGGTAGTCATTAGCCATTTAGGGTAACACTAGCCGGACATTTGCAAGACCCCGGTCGGGGTGGAGGACCTAGAAAGGAACCACCCCGGTCACGCCTTTGTGATCCTTTTTCTCTATAAACTACTGACAATGACTCATTAATTAATGCCTCCCAAAGTACTAATTCAAGAGAGGTCCCATACCCTCTAGTGTGGTTAGCACGCACAAAATGCCGGATAATGGTACTCACAAGAAGTTCGGTCCTTAATTGACTTGGGCACCATTCGGTCACACCTGAAGCACACCAACATACCATTGTGCCCAAGTCTAAATCATTTTGTTTCAGTTTTTAGTTTTCACAAGTAAACATGGCACAAGGCTGAAATCATAAGTGATAATAAGTTTTATGTGATCAAGGTTATTGACAAGTCGATAACCGCCCATTTCTACCGGAAGCTAAGCATGGCTAAGCAATTAATTCGCGACTACTAAGTGACAAGAGTTCATCCAACGAGCTCTAATCACAGCAATAACCTAGGCTCATGGTAGTAAAGGATAATCATTTGTCTAAGGAAATGCATCTACTAGGCCAACTATCGACAATAGTTTAACACAAACTAGCAATGCATACATAGAATTTGTAAACAACATAAATACTTAAAAATACTGGGATTAACATGATCAAACTACTTGCCTTCCTGTAGGTCACTTTCTTGCTGCAGAGGATTCACTCACGTACTCAATAATTCCTTCGGAACCTAACGCGAAAAGGCGATAACCAAATAAGAACAAAAACTCCAAAAAAAAACTCCACAGCAAAAGTGTCACAGCCCCAACAATTAAAATGGATTAATATGCATTTCATTAGCATGCATTACTGATTTCAAACTTTTCCACAATATATTGCACTTGAAAAATCAAATTTGAGGTGAACATACACATCAAAATTCACATTTCACCTCAAATCAGTAATAAAAAGTTGTGATCATCATCTGGAAATAATTTACTTAAATACTAAATTAATTATCATGAATTAATATAAATTTTCCAAAATTTTTTAGACTAGTTTGAACCTAATTAAAAATTCAAACAACCTTCATAGACATACAACATATTTGAATTTAAATATCACAAATTATATTATGAACAGTAGGGTTTCATAATTTTTCTGGGAACTATATCATCCCAGGAACCCCCACAAATTATTTCATAATTTTTGGAAATTTATTTCTATTTCTAAGCCTCAGTCAAAGTAGGGAAAACATGTTAAATCTCAGTCAAATCTAAACTCAGACTCGAGCACTGTTGGAGCGACTCGAGTCCGACTCGGTCACTTGACTCGGTGGAGTCAACTAGCTGCACCTCCGCATGCAACCCTTGGATCATGGATCAACGGCTCAGATCTCCTCGTCATTCGACCTGTCCGGACGTCCCCCTAATCTCGTCCTTCCGATACAGATCGAACGATCCTTATTGAGCCACGTCGCCCCGTTTCGCTCCGCACCGTGAGTCACTGGCAAAACGGGCCCGCCTGTCAGGCCTGTCTTCCTCCTTGGGCAGGAGCTCCTCAGAGCGCGTTTGCCACGCGGCTGTGACTCTCCGACGGGCCAGAACGGCTACTCGACGCCGTCACTCCACCGCTGCCGTTGGCCACTCCTGGAGCTCCCTCTCTTCACGCCGCCTCCACCCCCGTCATCACCCGAGCTTAATACCCTCAGAGCCCTCTTCTTCCCTCACTTCTCCTCTGGCCACCGAGGAGAGGGAAGCTCACTTAAGCTCTGTTCTTCAGTAAGGTCCTCGAGACCTAGTCCTTTTTATTCTATCTTGCATGCCGTGTCCATTTTAGCTCATCTGAACTCTTGTCGTTGCTTATAGATCCAAAGGCACCAGCGTGTTCTCACCGGCTCTGGAGCGTGCCCGCGGCTAACCTTTGTCACCATCTTCATCTCCAGTAAGAACTTCTTCATTTCTTGCGCGTCACCTCATGTTCTAGACTATAAGGAGTAAAACCCCTCACCTTTTGGCACTAACGACTCACCAGGATTGTCGGAAATTGGAACTTTCCCCCTTTTTGGCGGACTTTGCCCCTTTTCGTCTCCATCTCCGGCTGGGTGAGCTATTTTTCTATTCCCCTCAATATTAGCATCTTATGGACCTCCTTTACCTATTCCAATCACCCACTGTTGATTTCTTTGCTCAGGTTGCCGTGACATCGTGAGCCTCTCTTTGCCGCTTTTCGGTCGCACGTCGTCGGTGAGTTCCAGTGCCTCTCCGGTCCTTTTCCCGACTCAGGTAGCTTCCTCTTGTCCCCTAGGAGATTAAGCATGCGCTCGTTTGCTTGATGCACTATCGAATCCCGGCGGGCGTTTATGCCATAAAGTTTAGCTCCGCCCATCTCCGGCTAGTCGTCGTTTCAGCCCATTTCGGACCTCGCCACCACTACCAGGAGATGCGCATGGCCATTGCGGTCCCATACTAGTTTTCAGTTTGCGCCGCCTTAGACCTCAGCTCCGGCAAGCCGCCGGGCAAGCTTGGGCGACGCTACTGTTGTCGTTTTCGTCCGGCACGTACTGTAGCACGGCGTTTTGTTTAGCGCTAACGATCGTAGTTAATCAGTAATGAGTCTATGACTGGTGGCCCCTAGTACGGTTTAAGTGGATGCGTAGTTCTTAGCAGTACGTTTTCACAAAAAGAGAACGTATTCTTTGAAGGCACAAAGTAGAATTGCGATGGGGGAGTTGGGAAACGTATTTTATAGAATACGTCTTCAACCTATTAATGTCGAGACCGAGTCTTGTTGACGAGTCAAAATCTTGACCCGGTCCCGCCGTCACGAGTGCGGCTAGCGCAAGGTCCGTATGAAAGGTAGTAAATGCTTTATGAAATTCGGAATCGATTATTTTGCACACTGAAAATTGGTATTAACTTTGAAAATGCATAACTATTTCATATTAACTCCAAATCACATGGAACCACTTCTGATAATTTTCTTATTCAATCAACTTTATATTAAAATTAGTTTTAGACCTGTCTCTGTAGCAGAGAGCTTTATTTTGGAAAATGCGTCATTAATCCTATTATTTGTACAATAGAAAAATGATTGATAACTTTAAAAATTCATAAGTAATTATTGGAAACTTCAAAAACAGTGAGACCACTTTTGATAATTTTCATTTCCAGTGAACTTAATTATAAAAATGATTTCGAACTTACCTCTATCACAGAAAGTATAGTTTGAGAAAGATGATCTTAAAAGACATTATTTTTGTATTATTAATGCTGATAACTTTATAAATCAATAACTAAAACATGGAAACTCCAATTGGAGCAAACCCAACTGTTTCGAATTTGTGAAAATATTGTCCATTTACTCATGTAACCCTTGTAATCACCACTGCCCTACAAAATTTCACTTCATAATTAAAATTACTCAAATTGGACATATCGAAACCTGAAATTCAAAATAGCATAACTTCCAATTCATAACTCCGAATGGAATAATTCTTTTACCTAGACTCATCTAAAATCATGACCTAACTACTGTGGAAAAATCATGAATTTTTGAGCATTTTGGTTTTTGAGTTGTTTTTCTCGATATTTATTTGATGTTATATTTATCTAGATACCGAGCTTATTGATATCGACTCCTACGCAACTGAGAGCGAACAACTTAGCTACCTGCAAGGCAAGCATCCTTTGAACTTTCTTTTTGCATCATATTTGATCCCAATTTTGTTAGGATAGATGCAATGATAAATGCTTGCATGCTATTTTGATAATGTCGCTATTTTTGTGATGAATAGTTAGACACATCCTATTATGTTGTCATTGTGGCTATCCATGAATTATTCCATTGCTGAAATGTTATGATAGGAGGTGTGAAGTTATATTGTCGAGTTTGCTTTGCCATGCAAGTCTGGAACCGGTAGTTGGTTGTCGGGAATAACCCGACAACTATGGGATAAACACAACCCTCATTATATACTTTTGTTTCAGATCTTCGTACCTGTTTTACAAGTTAAATTTTGTCATTTTAAATGAGCTTTTGGTCTGGACAAGTGTTGGTTAGTGATGGTGCTTTATGCACGAGATTTGGGTATGTGGTTGGACTTGTGCGGACAATTAAGGACCGAACTTTGTAACGTCGTTGATTCAAGTACTTTCGTGCTACCATACGCAGTATATGGGTGTTGTACGGTTAAGTAGGGGGAAGGTTCTATTGTGTTAAGTCTCATGGTGGTGTAGGGACATTTGTGTTTGATCATTTGTCCTTAGGAATCGATGTCAATGTTCTATAGTGTGCAAGGAGCACCAATTACCTTTTCATTACATCGGTATTTCCAATATAACATGTGAGCCCTTAGCAAGTGCTATATGCTACTTGTACTAAGACCGAAACATCTCACATGGGGACTTAGCGCAATAGGGTTTTCTTGCTAAAAACGATCAGTATCTCGATTCTCCCGCCAAAGATACCAAAAGAAGTGTGCCATTATCTGGAGGCTTACGGGCTAGTCGAGTCGTGTGGGTAAAGTAGTACACCCCTGCAGGGTACAATCTATTCGAATAGCCGTGTCCACGGTTATGGACAACCGCTTGAGTTCGGGAGTTACTATTGTTAGACTTGAAATTAAAATTGTGGTTATAACTCGGTAATTAGCATGAATGGGATGTTCATGCTTGTTGTTGTATCAAAGTGGGCAGCCGCTTTGTTATTTGTATGTTTTATTTGTTACTTAGATCATTACTTATTCACATGCTTTACTTCTACTTCAAATCTGATTTTGAAATGGCACTTGAAAAACTAGTATGTGTAGGTTGTACCTTTATTGCGCCTTATTTGCAAAACTAAGCCAATATGAGCCTTCCTTTGAATGACCTTATGCATAACTATTTTTATTTGTGTAAGACTTTGAGTACTCTTTGGTACTCGGCCGGATGTTTGTTGGCTTTACAGTGAGGACGATATTGAGGTTGATGAGCTCGCGGTGTCGACTTAGGTGACACCGACGAGTAGTATGCTATCTTCTAACTCCCGATCGGTTGTCGATGGGTTGTGGGCATACCACCGTTGGTCCTTTTGGCTTATTTACTCGCCCGCTATAAACTTGTTAAATTTGGCGGTCGGCCCTTATGTAATTGTACTCTTCGAACTGTGTTGTAACTTTTGTACTATTTATGTATGATGGTTGTATGGATGTGACTAACGTTGTAATGAGGGTATGATTATATTGGTCACTGATCTTGGGAGCCAATATAGGTCATACTCACTGTTCTTGGATTCCTATTTAACTCGCTAAGTGTAGTGCTTGACTTGTTGGAGAACCGACAATCATGTAGTGCTAGCAGGGGAGCAGCGCGCATGATCGTCGGGGCTCTAGAATGGAGTTGAGTCTTCCACTTAGACCGAGTTAAGTTGGAATTCATTTACCGGAGATTCCGGGTTATGTCCCTAAGGCCTTGCTTAGTCTCGGTCTTAAGGAGATAACCCCGGGGTCCCCACAAAAAGTTCTCGAAATACCATGAAATTTATACAGCAGCAAGATTAAGATTTTAGACAAATTTAGGAACAAGAATCAAGTCATTTGGATTAGGTATGAGAAAGTTATGACTAAACTAAGTTCTCTCAGCCTATTAATTCAATTAAATTAATTACTGGTACTATTCGTGGCGAAATTTTCTAGAATGATCTAAGGTCTGAAATTTTTATGGTAGGTAGATAATGTCATCCTAAGAACAGCAAACTTGAGTTTACATCATTTGGAGTTATAATGAATTAGTTATGATTTTTCTAAGTTCTAAAACTAGCATATATCATTTTTCAGGAACATAAATAAAGACAAGGCCTAGTTCACATTAAAGCATGCCTACAGACAAATTTTACCAAGTTGAGTTTGCTCAGTTTGGATTTACAGAGAAAAAGTTATATATTTTACAAATTTGAGATAATTTCTAAACACCCATTTCATATTAAACAAGTTCATGCAGTTAAAGTCATTTCCTGCTACATAACAGTGCCTAAATTCATTCTCAGATTAAAGTTCATACTCTAACAGAGCTAAAGCAATTGGAATCATTCAAAAAGGAGCTAAAATGACAAAGTTATGCACTTTTGAAATTTGAAACATTAAAAGACTTAGAAAATTTGAGCTCTCGGGAGGTCCAAATGAACTGAAGGAAAAAGGAGAGGTCGTGGACCGTTGATCTTGCATCGCAAGGCCACGGACCTCGAAGCACAACACACCGGAAGACCTCTTCCCGCACTAGGGAGGTCTGGGCCGTTGAGATTGGATCCAACGGCCACGACCAGTGCATGCACAGCGCACGCAAGGGAGGTCCTGGCGCCTAACGGAGGTCGTGACCGTCAGATCAAAATCTGGCGGTCCCGAGCACTAGGGGAGGTCTAAAGGTCAACGATTGAACAGACGAGATCTTAACGGCTCAGATCTCCCTTAGGAGGTCCTAAACGGTTGAGATCTACCCGGGGAGGTCCTATGCGATAGTGTTTTAACGGGAGGAGATCTGGACGGCTCAGATTAGACCTAGGGAGGTCCTAAACGGTCCAGATCGACACGGAGGGAGGTCCTGAGACTAAAGATTTTGCAAAGAGGATCTAACGCTCAGATCTAAACCTGGGGAGGTCGTGAATGGTCCAGATTGACTTGAGGAGGAGGTTCGGGGTTGTCTTTATAAAAGACCATGGGTTGCTTTTCACAAAGAGGACCCCGAGGGTGGGCTAAGGGGTGGTCTTTGCAAAATGACCATGGGGAGGTCTTTTTTATGACGGGGAAGATCTAACAGGCTAGGATTTAACGTGGTGGTCCTAGGACGGTTAGGATCGACTCAAGGGGAGGTCCTAGCGCGCAAGATTTCTCAGAGCCGATCCAACGGCTAAAAACTAAACCAGGAGGTCTTTAACTACGGAGATTACTCTAGGAGGTCTTGGGACTTAGAATTTACTCGGAAATCCTTCTACGGTACAGATCTAACCGGGGGTGATCTTAACGGCTGAGATTAAACTAGGGGGAGGTCCTGAGAGCAGAGGTCTTCACGGAGGAAGATCGCGACGGTCGAGATGAACCCCGGAGGAGGTCCGAGCGGTTGGGATTTTATAGGGAGGTCTTGGGGGTGAGGATTTAGCGGAGGATGACCCCGATGGCTAAGATCTCCGAGGGGGAGGTCCTTGACGGCTCAGATTTGCTCGGGGTGGTTTTGATAACACGACTGTGGGTGGTCTTTCTGCAGAGGACCTCGGAGGAGGTCCTGCACTGAAGGATTTAACAAAAAGGATCTAAGGGTCCAGATCTACCCTAGAAGAGGTCGTGAACGGCTAAGACCACAACCGGGAGGTCCTGGAACCTAAAGACTTTACACACGAAGATCTAAAGGCCAAAGGTTAATGCTTGGAGGTCGTTAACGGTCTAGATTTGCCTTAGGTGGTCTAGAGACTTTAACGGGACACACGTGCTGCTGACAAGAGTTGCATTAAAACTAATGATTGGGCTCTCGGACAACTTAACTGCTAAACAAAAGGCTACAATACTTGTCCGGGTAAGGCACGGCAAAAACATGAGTTTGGTTTTTAGCTCATCACGGCGACGGATCTCGCCGCGAGAACCAAAGGCGCGGTGGGTTCCAAATAGCAAGGATAACTTACAGTGTCAAAAGCTACACCTAAAACACCTCTCACACTGGCTAGCAGAGATGATCACGGAGGCAAAAATACAGCCAAACGAAAAGCTAACAGGGTACAAAGAGGACCAGGTTTCCAACACTACAGTACTAACCTGGGAATGAAGAAGGTCCAGGGATGGTTGCAAGAACTTCGGTGATGGTGGTGCTCGCCGGAGATGAGGAAGACGCCACTCCCGGCCACGAAAGCAAACTCCCCATATTGTCAACCTCTGTGAAGGTTAAACAAACAAGTTAGGGAATGCTTGAAGTGACCAAAAGAACAAAAGGACAGTCACTATTGCAATATTGAACCACTAGAGCCCGAAGGTCGCCTGGGAGCTCCAAGGTCTGGCAATGGTGGCTAGGAGGTCTTCGGGTGTTCTGAGTGCAAGAACACAGAGAGAAGGAGCTCAGGTGGGCACAAAGGTGTCTAAGAGAAGCTAAGGAAGAGCTCAGGGTTTCATTAAAGCCGAGAGAGCAAAGGCGTGGAGCAAGGTTGAGCTCCACGGTGCACTCGAGTCAAAAGTCCCTGCCATGGAAGTACATGAAATGACAGGGCAGGTGGAAAAGAGGACTTTGGAAAAAAAAATGGTGCTGACATGCATTAAAGGTTTGCAGAGCTAGCCGTTGACAAGGACATGATTTGACAAGGCGCTGCTCCAACTACTATAGCTCTAGCACACACGCATGCCTGCAAAAGCGATGATGACCAGTCCCAGAGGTCCCACCAGGCAGTGAGAGGCCCAAAAGAAACTGGTCAAGGAGCAAGGCGTTCGGGTGGACTTGAGCTCGGGTTAGGAGGTCCGGGTGGTTGGATTTGAAACGAAGGGTCCCTATTTAAAGAGGTGATCGGAGGTCTTAGCGCACTAGGAGGTCTGAGCCACAGATCTAAGGATGGACGGCTCACGATCTCCTCGGTGCAAAAGTGGTCGACCGAGGTGGTCTTTGCAAAGGTGCAAAAGGGTGGTCCAAGGGGAGGTCGGGGGGGTTGTTTTTGCAAAAGCCTAAAGGGAGGTCCTAGGGTGGTCTTTGCAAGAACACCACGGGAGGTCCGGGAGGGTGCTCTTCGCAAAAGGACCCGAGGTGGTCGTGCGAGTGGGAGGCCCTAGAGCTCCCAGGATCGCAGCGATAGGGCATAGATCTAACGGTCGACATTGCTTGCGCCAACTAGGCAGAGCCTGGGGTGCGCTAACAGGTAGGGTTCAACCAAGTCCAGAGGCTGAGCCCGAGTCGACCGAGCCCGACCCTGAGGTAGACTTAGGTTTCCTTTTGAGTGAAATCCTTGAGGAATTTTAGGAGGGGCAACCGACACTAAAATTTATGAAATTTTTACTGAGAGCTTGGTGACTTTGAGCGAACCTCGAGTAAAATTCCCAGAGGTTTTTATGCACAACATTTTTCTCCAGAAATTTAACAAAGCTTATTCTAGGGTTTGACTAATTGCCAAATTGGTTTGACTGCCTCTTAAAATATTCAAACAATTTCTAAAAATTGTGAAATTTTTCAGAGGGGTCACATACCATCCCAAGAACTTAGGAAAAAAATATTTCCCGGAGATGAACAAAAGGTTTGACAAGAATGTTTTTGGAAGACAAGGTTTTCGATCAGAGTGACTTGTGACTTGTAATCCCATAATTCTTTTGCAAGAATTCTTTAGAACATACAAGAATTGCAAGATGTAAGAAAAAGTTTTAATTTCTACTCATTTTCTTACATTTGAAACGCAAGCCAAAACTTTGGATGTTACAGATACCCTCCTATCACATGGCTTCCTGCCCACTTCCCATTTGGATAAACCAGTTTTGAAGAAGTCTTTTTCAAACAAAACCAAAGTCTAACTTTGAGCAGTTCGGCCAGCATGTCCATAACCGTGGACACGGCTATTCGAATAGTTTTACACTCTGCAGAGGTTGTACAGCTTTACCCACATGACAAGACTTCTCTAGTTTGTCCGGCATATATCTATGCCACCGCTTACTACCTTTGGTAAGCGGTCTAGAGCACATGCCAAGGCCTTTACAATGCACCATCCTTCCGCAGTCTACCCTCTCTAAGGTTTCGCCAACCCCTTTGGAATGAAAACCTCCGGGTTCAGCCCCCTCTTGAGCCAGGTGGGACAACATAGTCATGAAAGACAACCCACCGAAACAGTTGGATCGACCGCGATGGAACTTTGTAAATTAGTCAGCCAGGCCCTACACCCCATTCTGAGGACATGTGGTAGTACGGTGAGGCATAGCATCATACACCCGAAGACCGGTCCTTAACTGACTTAGGCAACTTTCCAACAAAACCCATGGGCCTCAACCATACCCGATTAAGCCCGTGCATAAACTTGCACCCACCGAACATCCATTATGCCCAAGTCCAAACCATTTTCATTTATTTCATTTTTCAAAGTCATTTATAAACTTCCATAACACACTAATGCCATGGATACAATTTAAACAACAATTGATTTTTGGTTGAAATTCCCCAAATTAAACATGTTTGGTCTATAGGCATGGCTAAGCATAATTTTTCTCAAAATGTTCTAGTTCATACTATCGTATCAACTAGGTTTTATCTATGGTGACAATATGGTTGCTTTAATTATCAAAATTGGCCATACAAAGGATTTTAAGCATAACTATACATTTAAAACAAGACTTTAAATTACTGATATAAATAAGCATGCAGTAATAATTTAAAACATAATATAAATAATTTGTGATGAGGACCTGATAATCCTTATTTTATTATTCTTTAATCATGTAATATGATGTCACATGGTATACCCCTTAATGTTGTAAGGGAGGAGTAAGTTAGGTGGTCGTAAGCTCTTCTACGACCACCCCTATAGTTGTAAGTATTTCTACGACTACCACGTAATCGTAAGTTCTCCTACGATTACGTCTGGTCGTAAGTCTTTCTACGACCAATACCCAGTCATAAGCTTTTTCTACGACTACCCCCTGGTCGTAAATCCTGCTACGACCAGCCCTGCTACGACTTCTTCGCAGTTAACTGGGTCCACTCGTCAGTAGGCCCTATTTATTGGTGAAGATCTGAGCAGTCAAGATACGTAGTTATATCTGAAATAACTACAGATAATTCTCCATTATCTCTGATTGGTAACCGTTAGACAGCGTGGAGAGGTTACTACTCTGGTAATTACTCTCATTATTACGTAATAATGAGCGCCTATTGACCTGAAACGACAACCGCCACTACAGCATAGTATAAATAGGTATCTTTTAGAGATAATGGGGAGAGGCTTTTGAAGAGACAGTCAGTAGCAATATCAGCGCAAGTCTTTTCACTGATTATAATCATGATACCCAATACAATACACACAGGAGTAGGGTTGTTATTCTCACCGGAGAAGGCCCGAACCTGTATAAAAATCTCCGTGTGTCCTTTGCCTGCGTGATCAATTATGGAGACCCCCCGAATCAAATAATCTTTATGTAAGTTCGGTTCTAAAACACCGACAATTGGCGCCGTCCGTGGGGATCTTCTGGTAATTCCATGTCAACAATTCTTTCTTTCCTCTTTGATGCTACCATGGCAGGAGAATGGAACGAGGAGAATTGGTTCGACTTGGCCGATTACGCAGACATCGACATGGATGCCAGCTTCGACTACGAGCCGAGTATCGAATCATTTGACGGTATTGCCGCCTCTGGAGATCTTCTATCAAATCTCGGAGACTGCATTACCGCTGGAGTCCAGGAGGGATCCTCATCCCCCACAATAGTACGCCCAGCTGAGGAACCAGCTTCCTCAGGAGGCAAGGGTCAATACGACCACAAACAGGGCTGCCCAGGACAGATTCGCAACATGACGAGAGTCTTTCCTCCAAGTGTTCGATCCCCCTAAGGCAGTACGACTTGGCAAGATAGGTTCTAGAAGCCATCATTCCAGAGCTCCATCGACATCCGATGGTCCTCTTTCTCCAGATAATTCCGCAGAGAAGAGGATCGAGCACGCTATTTCTCCAAGTCCAACCATCCCGTCGTAGGACACACCTGCAAATGGAGACGGTTATAACCCGGAGTTCCCCTACCTGGTGGGGTTTACTCCAAGTCGCTAGATGGTGTCACTCGACTACTCCTCAACCGAGGAGGCCTCGAGCGCAAGTGGAGGTCGTCTACGGGAGGTCTTCGTCATTCCCCCTGATAAGAATCTCTCTCCCAGAGGCAGGATTGATGATGCTCCCCGACGGGCACACTCTACATCCCCTCGTGGCCATGGCAAGGACACCACTGCTGGCGAACGAGACGAACACTTTAATGAACGTGCGGGACATCCTCAACATTCTCGCAGTCCATTAAAACCAACTCAAGGGTCTGATATAGGCTATTCTGAGATGACCAGACGAAGAAAAATAGCAACCTAGAAAAATACCCTTGAGCGTGCTTATTTCTAGTCGGAGGAAGCTCAAGAGCTTCAGCACATCAACGACTTGCTGGAAAATCTGACCCAAGAACTTGCTCGAGCACCGGGGTACGATCTCTTTGCAGAAGAGATCGCACAAAGGCTTCGCAACACGATGGCAAAACTCGAGCGTCCTCGTCAACAACAACCAGGGAGTCGTAATAGTACGACTTCATCTTCTGCCAGCCGTTCGGATAACTCGTCGCATGGGAGACGGTGTGACCCTCGTCCACATCGCTCTCCCGATCCGAGGAAGACTCGTTGGACATCTAGAGACCAACAAGCTCCCAGGAGAGGTGATCTCTCACCACTTCAGGAGCGCAATGTACGGCGGCAAGCGGAATACGAGGAGTATTTCCCTCGTAAAACTGTGGCTTATCATAGGTCCAGCCCACCCGTGGCTGGGTATCGTCGAGTACGATCACCCGGTGACGTTAACCCATCTTTTTTACAAAGAAGGAGGCAAGAAGTTATCTCTGGATGTCGGGCGTTTTCACCCGATCTCCGAGCAGTTCGCTGGCCGCCTCGTTTTCGACCAACGAACATGGAGAAATTCGATGAAACCCAAAATCGCATCGAATTCCTTCAGATCTACACTACAGCTATCCGAGCAGCAGGAGGAGGAGAGCACGCCATGGCAAATTACCTTCCGACTGTACTCAAAGGATCGGCTCGATCATGGCTTTTAAACCAGCCATTCGAATTGATCTACTCGTGACAGCACCTTTGCGACCTTTTGCTGGCAAACTTTCAAGGCACCTACAGCTGCCCTGGAAAGGAGGATGACCTACACCGGATAAGACAGAACGATCATGAAACTCTATGCCAATTCATCAGGCGCTTCAGTCAGGTTCGAAATTCTATTCCGGAAGTTTCTGACTCATCCGTGATCAGGGCTTTCAAGCAGGGAGTCCGCAGCAGAAGAATAACATAGGACATCGCTTTACATCCTCCCACCACTGTCGCCGAACTCTTCGAGATGGCCGATAGATACGCGACTGCTACTGAAGCAGTCGAGTGGAACAACACTATCGATCGTGAAGATAATATCCCTCAGGAGGCAGGTGAAAGTGGTAAAAAAAAGGATAAAAAGGCTAGAAAGTCCAAGAACAAGGCCAAGAGACACAAATTTCCTGCCGCTGGTTCTAAGGAGGTCCTGGCCGTAAGCGACAAGGAGCCGCACAACCCCAAGCAAAATCCCGATCGAGGTAAAGGTAAGCACTAAGATCGGAGGAACGACAAACCCAGGTGGTGTCCTTTTCACAAAAAAGAAGGGCATGACCTTCGTAACTGCCGAGTTTTTCTATGAAAACTCGAAGACTATTACTCTAGCAAGGGGCCACTTCCTACTCTTGAACAAGTAGGCCAGACAAGTGGACGAAAGGAGTCAGATGACGAACAGGAGATGTTGTTCCAGGATTCGCAACACACCATCGATCACATCTATGGAGAATCATCAGCATATGAGTCACGGAGACAGCTAAAAGCTGTCGAACGCGAGGTAAACACAATCAACTCACCTCTCGTCAATAAATTACCGAAGTGGTCGAAAGTCACCATTACTTTCGAGAGAGGTGATTGCCCGATCCCTTTGACTAGACCAGGTCGGTTCTCGATCGTGGTCGAACCCACCATCAACAATTGTCGAGTAAATCGAGTTTTAGTTGATGGTGGAAGCTCATTAAACATACTGTTTACGAGTACCCTGGATGAGATGCAGGTACCTAGGACAAAGGTAAGGCCGGTACGATATTCATTCCATAGAATCATACCGGGGTCTTCGGCCAAACCAATTGGCCAAGTTTCTCTTCTTTTAACGTTTGGCTCACCAAGCAATTTCTGGACAGAGAAGATCTCCTTTGACGTGGTCGATTTCGATACGGCATATAATGCCATACTCGGACGACCTACTTTGGCAAAATTCTTAATAGCTACTCATTATGGGTATCAATGTCTTAAGATGCAAGGTTCCAAAGAAGTAATCACAATATATTGTGACAAGAAGATGGTGCACTCCTGCGACCGTCATTCCCTCGAAATGGTTGGACAACTACCAACTCGGATGAAAGTCAGCCTTCGACTAGCAAGTCGAAGCCTAAAGCTGCACCAAACCCGAATGACCAGGTCAAAGAGGTTCCTCTGGACGCGGAGGAGCCCTCGAAGACTGTTCGTATAGGGGATTATTCCGACCCCAAATAGGAAGACACCCTCATCACTTTCCTCCGAGCAAATGCAGATGTCTTCGCGTGGCAAGCATTCGACATGCCCGGAGTCCCCAGGGAAGTGATCGAGCACAGGTTAGCCTTGCGGCCTGATAAATTACCCGTAAAACAGAAGTTACAGAGATTTGCCCCTGATCGACGAGATGCTATTAGGTCAGAATTGGACAAGTTGCTTAAAGCAGGCTTCATAAGAGAAGTTAACCACCCAGAGTAGTTGGCCAACCCTGTAATGGTTAGAAAGTCGAACGGCAAATGGCGTATGTGCGTAGACTTTACTGATCTTAATAAAGCTTGTTCAAAAGATGATTTCCCTTTACCTCGCATCGATCAGCTGGTTGACTCTACTGCAGGATGTGAGATGTTAAGTTTTCTAGATGCATACTCTGGCTACCACCAAATCAATATGTGTCGAGAAGATGAAGAGAAGACTGCATTCATTACACCATTTGGAATATTTTGCTATATCAAAATGCCATTCGGTTTAAAAAATGCTAGGGCTTCTTTTCAGCGTTTGATGCAAACGACTTTTGCTCCTCAACTAGGCCGAAACTTGGAGGACTACGTTGATGATCTAGTCGTAAAAAGTAGCAAACGGCTCAATCATATCACAGACTTGCAGGAAACATTCGACAACCTCGAAAAATACCACTTGAAGCTTAATCCCGAGAAGTGTGTGTTCGGGGTCTCTTCAGGAAAATTGCTTGGATTCTTGGTCTCTGCACGAGGAATCAAAGCAAATCCTGAAAAGATAAAAGCCATCACTCAGATGCGCCCCCCGACCACGAAAAAATAAGTCCAGAAACTCACAGGATGCATGGCGGCATTAAGTCGTTTCAACGCACGTCTGGGAGAGAAAGGACTGCATTTCTTCAAACTTCTAAGGAAACATGAGGGCTTCGAGTGGTCGGAAGAGGCTAACATAGCCTTTGAGGAAGTCAAGAGGTATCTTACGAGTGCTCCTGTTCTGGTTTCCCCGAAACCAGAAGAGATGCTCCTAATTTATCTAGCTGCCACGCCACAGGCAGTGAGCGCAGTACTAGTCGTAGAACGTGAGAACATACAACGACCAGTTTACTACGTTAGCGAAGCTTTACACGGACCTAAGGAGCGTTACCCTCAGGTTCAAAAACTTTTATATGCCCTCCTCATGTCTTCAAGGAAACTGCGGTATTATTTTCAGGCGCACAAACTAGCTGTACTGTTTGAGTTTCCCTTGGGAGCGATCCTCCAAAATAGGGAAATAGCGGGACGCATGGCAAAATGGTCAGTCGAACTTGGGGAGTTCGACATCCATTTCGTGTCCCGAACGGCCATTAAATCCCAGATCTTGGCAGACTTTGTCGCCAAATGGACAAATCATGAACCTGTTCAGGATCCCCAGTACGATTCCCACGACCAGTGGACGATGTACTTTGATGGGTCACTTACGATAAGTGGCTCGGGGGCTGGGGTGGTCCTGGAATATCCTACCGGAGAGACCTTAAAGTATTCCACACAATTAAACTTTCAGGCCACTAATAACGTGGCAGAGTACGAATTTTTCTAGCTGACATACGAGCCGCAAAAGCGCTCTCGATTCGACGACTACTCGTGAGAGGAGACTCTCAACTAGTCGTGAATCAAGTCGAAAAGAGTACCAGCGCTCTAATCCAACTATGTCCTGGTACTTATCGGAAGTTCGAAAGTTAGAAAAGCACTTTTTGGGCTTGAGGTACAATTTATCCCTCGAAAGGATAATTTCCTCGCAGACCAACTGGCTCGTTTGGCTTCCTCCCGATCCTCGCATCAGAAGGGGTTTTTTCGAGCAACTTGAGCCGTCTCTAGTTGAAGAACTAGAGACGCCTCCTATAGAAATAGCCTCTCTAGAGTACGAAGATACCTGGATGACTCCCATCTACAAGTATCTTCAGATGGGTTCCGTACCTGATGACGATCTCGAAGCAGATCGACTATCCCGAAAGGCCAAAATGTATACTTTGGTCGAAGGTGTCCTTTATAAAAGAGGAACTCAAGGGGTACTCATGCGATGTATTTCACAGAGCGAAGGATTAAAACTCCTTCACGACATACACGGAGGCATCTGTGGAACTCATGCTTCTTACAGAACTCTGGTCGGTAAAGCCTTTCGACAAGGTTTTTATTGACCAACAGCCCTCCACGATGCCAAGGAGTTGGTCAAAAGTGTATGCAGATGCGGTTTCATAGCAGCAAATACACCAACAGCTCTGTGTATGACCCTAAGTTAGGGTTTGTATTTCAAATGTAAAATTATGAGGAGAAATAAAAACTTTGGATGCCTCATGAAATCATTTGGAAGTTTTCTAAATTTCCCCCTAGCAATTTCCATTTTCTAGAATCATGTTCATGTGAATGGAAGTTGTTGTCAACAAAATTATCAACCTCAAACTTGTGATCATCCTCTAGGAATATTTTTCCTGTCATCTTGATCATCCTATCTACCTCTCTGAAAAATCTCACAATTTTTAGATTTTATTTGCTATTTCAAAAGAGCAAGTCAACTCTGTTTGAAATCTGGTCAAACTCCTAGGGCAGCAGCTTGTGAATTTTCTTCAGGACAATACAGTGCATAAAAAGTTTTGGAAACATTATGCAATGTTGTTCTCTGTCCATAGTAGCTACCATAAAAATTTCAGAATTTTTGGAGCTCGGGAGCTATCTCTAAAAATTCCCCAAACCTGCTTAGCCTTTTGAATTCAACTCTGGAACTACTGTTCCTCGGGCTCAGACTCAACTCAGACTCGAGTCCGACCGCACCGCTTGACTCGGTCGCACCAACTAGCAGCACCGCCCCGAACTCGATCGCTACCAACCGTCCGATGCGCATCGCACGGCTCGATCGCGCTCAACCCGAAGTCTAGCTCGGCCCATTCGTCGCGCCGCCATTGCTATCATCGACGAGTGGGCCATCCTCGCCAGTCCGCCTCGTCTTCTCCGCGTCTCACCGAGCTCGCGATCGCCGCGCATGAGCGCCACGCACTCGCCGCTGCCACCTTTTGCCCTCGTGTCCGTCCGTGGCGCACGCTGAGCTTCATTACCTCACCGAGACCACTCATCCTCGCTTTCCCGCTCGCCGCTCCTCCGCCTGCTTAGTTTTTCAGGAAAAAGAACCACAGAGCGGCGCCACCGCGTCAAAGCCGCTCTCGAGCCCGCGACCGCACCATCGTGATCCTCTCTCCTCGCCGCATCCATTTTGCCCATCCCGAGCCTTTGGCATCCAGTGGATCGTCCGGAGCTACTTCGTCGTCTCCGCCTCCGGTTGCGGCGGCCCCGCGAGCTTGCTAGCGCTCTGGTGAGTCTCTAGCCTCGACTCTTGGTCACTCGTGATCGCAATCATCTTCTGAGTCTAATGGTGGGCTCGTTTCTGGCTCTGGTGCATCGTTGAGGGAGTGCGGGCATTTCTTCCCCGCGCACGGTGATTCGCCGCTGCAGCGATTCCGGCCGCCTCGGACCTCCTTCGTCGACGTTATCTGGGGCGTCGCGTTCCTGGGATCAAGGCGGAGCTGAGGTGCACCTCCCGGATTCTTCTCGGAGTCCGTAGCGTCTACTCCGCGTGAGCCGTACCTTCTTCTCCGCCTCCGTTCGCGCCCGCCGCCGCCGATCCTCGAGGGTCCGTACGCCGTCATCGGGTTCGCGAGGACACGGTGAACTCAAGGTGTCACTCCGAGCCCGAGCACCTCTCGGCTCGGATCCTCTACTCGCCGCCGCGGCGCGGCAGGACTCCGTCGAACCGCCGGCGGCATTAGGTTTAATCCTCTCCATTAGCGTTAATCATCTTTTATTGGTATCACTCGCATGTGGACCCCTCCAGAGTTAATCGCGTTTAGAAATCTTAATCCAACCGTTGTTTTACCCTTTGAGTCGCTGTCATGTGGGCCCATGCTGTCAGTTAGTGGTTGTGTAAACCTTGATGATACGCTTTTCTGTCGGAAACGATTTATTGTCAAGGCGATTTGTTAGATTGCACTTTGATAAGCCAAGACGTATTCTTAGAATACGCCGACGCCGCCGCTGGCGCTACCTGGTCAAGTTTGACCGATCGTCGTTTCTCGCGGGTCCACATGTTCGTGGTCTGTGGCTAGTCGCGCACGGTAGAAAAAGTATTAAATGCTTTAGTAGTGCTGAAATGTATTTTCATTTGCTGTAATCGTTAATTCATTTAAACTTAGAAAATTCATAACTAATTCAATTTTTCTCCAAATCGCATGAAACCAGTTCTGTTATTTTTCATTTTAAATGTATTATTTACTAAAATTGTTTTCACCCATGTCTCTGTTAGCAAAAATATGGTTATTGATTAAATGGTGTATTATGTATTTTCCAAATTAGAAAATTCATATCTATTTCAATATTTGTCCAAATCCAGTAAACCCAATTTTGTAAATTTTCATTTTTAGTGTGCTAATTATCAGGATAGGTTTTAGATATGTTTATGTTCATAAATTTTGTTAAATAATTAAAATGGTGCTTTTTTGGGTATTTTAGCTTAGAAAATTCATAGAAAATTCATAACAACTTAAAATGAATTGTTCTCTGTTTCTAAATTTTTTTTATAAATCATGTTTTAGCTGCTGTGTAAATTTTGTTTTGTTTTGATGTTGTTGAATGTTGAAGTGTGTCGGTGTTATTTGTTCTTATTCGTTGTTTTTGCTCGATCGATAGATTGCGATGATTCTGGTATTCTCGAGAGTAATCCTCTGCAACAGGTTGAGCATATTGAGCCACAGCAGCCAGGCAAGCAGTTTGATCATGTTTATCCCAGTATTTTAAAGTCTAATATTTTGTTTCAGCTGTATGTATGCATTGCTTAATTTGTGTTAAATTGATTAGTTGAATCCGTCGCTGCATATCCTATAGGAAATATTAATCTCTACTACCTGAGCCTAGGTTACTTGCTGTGATTAGAGTTCGTTGGATGAACTCTTATCATTTAGTAGATTACGAGTTCAGTTGCTTAGCCATGCTTAGTTTCCGGTAGAATTGGGCGATCATCGACTTAGTCGATGATCTTGATCACATAAAATTATTATTGTTCTTATGTTCCAGCTTGTGCTTTGTCTAATTGCAAAAACTAAAAATGAAAACAAAAACGATTTAGACTTAGGCACAATGGTAAGTTTTGGTGTGATCTGTTGGGTGTGATTGGAAAGGTGCCCGAGTCAACAAGGACCGAACATCTTGTTACACTAAACCAAGCATTTTAGCGTGCTAACCACACTAGAGGGTATGGGACCTCTCTTGACCTAGTACTTTGGCGTGTATCGGCTCCGGGTCGCAGGAGGTCGCAGGAGGGATGGTGTTGGGAGCATGGTAGTTGTTCGAAAAGCTTTACCCCGCAAAGGTAGTTGTCTTTTCGGCTTTACCATGTAAGCGTATGGATTTCTATCTATACGAGCGGCTCGTAGTTAATACACAATATTGGAAAAAGTCTCGTAGGACTTAGTCAGGCTGCATACCTTGGTAGTGTGCTTTGGCTTAAAGGCGATGCAAGTGTGGGTACAGTGGTACACCCCTGCAGGGTTCAAACTATTCGAATAGCCTCGTCCTAGGTTATGGACACGCTTGGCAAGGTCTTCCAAGAGTTAGACTACAACCTTTTAAATTAAAACTTGACGGGTGGTACGAATCTGGGATTCGTGCTATTGTTGGGGTGACTATTGGGATAGTCACTTCTAGGTTGTTTTTCTTTACCCCTTTTGTTATTATTACCGTTACTATTATTTCATCACTAAAAATGAATTGCAAACTTGCCTTCAAACTGTATTACATTATTGCAAACAAACCTGGCTTTGTGCAAATGAAACATATGGCCTCCACCAAATAAGCCTGCATGTAGCATATGAATAGGACTGCTAGTTCACACGTCAGTCTTGCGAGTACAAAAACAATTTTTGTACTCAGCTGCTTTGCTTAATGTTTTTGTTGCAGAGGAAGAAGGTGAGCCCCAAGGGCCTCACTTCTGTGAGTTGTGCTGCCGCTTCGTGTTTGACGACTAGGCTTGGCGGTCCTGTCAGATGCCTTGTGGGTTGAAGGCACGCTGATTGGCTTTGTTTATAGCCATCTTATGGCACTTTTGCTTCCGCTGTCTATCTTCTGATGTTTGTGTATCTTTTGGCTGGTCGGCCCTGGTCTGTAATAATCTTCTGTTGTTTACCTTCTGCTTAGTAGTGTAATGTTTGGACTCTATGTTTGGAATGGAGTTGATGCATAATTTTGTGGCGAGGTGTGTATACTGCATTCTGGGAAGTATACATATCTCGAGGCTCGGTTTATTTGAGTTGTGATGCTAGGGCCAGGTGGTTGGTTAAGCATTACAAGCCAAATAAATTAGGGTCCTCACATCAGGCATTGCAAACAATTCCTATATCTTGGCCTTTTGCAACCTAGGGTCGATATCCTAGGACCGTTACCTAGAGCTCCAGGTGGATTCGAATTCCTTTTTGTGGCTATTGACACGTTCACAAAATGGATAGAAGCCAAGCACGTGGATCGCGATAACAACTAAGCAAAGAAAGCGGTTCATGATGAGATGCGTGATAACTCGATTTGGAGTACCAAGTCGAATCATCACAGACAATGGCAAACAATTTTCAAGTGCAAAATTTCAGGAATTTTGTGACGAGTTGGGAACTCGATTGTGTTACGCTTCTGTTGCCCACCCCCAAAGCAACAGGGCGGTCGAAAGAGCGAATGGCCAGATAATGAAGGGAATTAAAACCCGAGTCTTCGATTAGCTTATCAAACAGTTGGGGGCTTGGGTACAAGAATTACCTTCAGTATTATGGGCAATTCGTACGACAGCTAGCCGAGCTACAGGAGAAACACCTTTCTTTCTAGTCTTTGGCGCAGAAGCCATGCTTCCGCTAGAACTAAAGATCAGGTCAGCACGAGTCGAAAATTTTAACGACTCCATCCAAGAACAACTTCGAGCAGACGACATTAACCTGCTCGAGGAAAAAAGGGACCAGGCCTTAATCCGATCAGCAGTCTACCAACAAGCTCTGTGTAACACCTCAGGACCCACATTACCCTGGAATGCTACTAAACCACTCTACAGCTAGTCAATAATTTCAAGATAAATTATTTCGGCAACATCTCTAGACAAGAAGCATTAAGCGGAAGCATAAACAACTAAGGGAATAAAGATAACGGTAACAAGTTCAATAATTAACAACCTCTAGCAGATTAATCAAAGAATGGTTCACAAGTCCATCCTTATTAAATAACATAATCATCCACAAATAGTTAAGCATTTGGCTAGAATTTCATCGACTTTATTACAACATGAGTTGATGAACCAAGTGCATTATTGTGGTGCCGCTCTACCCATCCCATGAATGCTCAACAATCTCCTGTAGGGGGGCAAACAAGGGTGAGATAAAAATCTCAGCAAGCAAACTGTTTAACAGGCTATTCAGACTACCAACAAATATACAACATCATTAAAGTATCCATATGTCCACATCCATAATGTGAATCCACATTCATTTACAAGCTAATTAAACTACAAAGATATTAAGCATCAATATCCAATTCTCATAATGATCACAATTATAGCCTCAACCATATTTACTACCAATGATAGTAAAATATTAACAATTGAATCTTGATCAACTGCTTCATATTATTCACCACTACCACTACCAATGACAATAAAGTATTAACATGTTTTACCTCATAACTTTACTATTTCTTGCATCCACAACTGCTATCAATAATTACCACAAGAGAGAAGAATCTCATGCCACAATCACAACCTCTACCATACCACAAGGGATGAACCCCATTCCACAACCACAACCACATTACTCATACCACAAGAGACTCTCATGAGTCAATGTCCACATTGCAACTATGAAGTTGCGTTTGTTTGCAAAATAACTTCACCTCAATATATTGCATAAGTATGCAAATGATCTTTACACAATGTAATGCATATGCATGCTATGCTCCACTGCACCTTTACCCAATAAGGTAAAAGTGTGCATCGTGCTACGCCAATGCACGATGTTGTACCGGTACGGTCGCGGCTATAAGCGGCGACATCCACAATGCAAATGTTATGACATGTCATGAATGATATGATTATCATAAACCACAAGAATTTAACCACGAAGGTCAACAACATACTCATCATGAATACTTCCTCATAATCCACATGTGTCTCATTAAGCACAATACCATTGTGTTATAAGACCATTACCACATAACCCCCACTCGATTCACCAAGATCAAAATCAGTCGATCTAAAGGGAATTCTACCACATAGACCACAACATGATCATCATGAATGTAACCACAAGGAATTATCAACATGTCCACATTGAGTTTATTTTCATATTCCGCATTTGGCTCATTAAGCAAATTACCACAATACTACCCAAACTCATCCAAACATAGCAATTGATTAATATCTTGCTAACACATTCTTACTTAGAAAACATGTAACCATGGCATATCATTTAACATTACGTCAATCATACATAGTGCAAGTACTAAGAATAACGGGTTAAACCGTAGCACAACCGCTACATTTACTTGCCTCTACCGGCGAAGCGACGCAATCACGTACGATCAGGAGCAAAACCACCTGTTCAAAATTACACCTCAGCACCATACAACAGCAATCAAAAATGATTCTTAAGAAGCAAAGGTGTCGCTAAGCCCCGAAATCCCACAACATCCTTGTAACACCCCAGCCCGACATGAGCCTGGAATGTGCTACTAAACAAACTCTAATAGTTCTAAACTAGACAATCTTAATAAATTTCGGCAGAACCTCCCTTGTAAAGTTAATTACACGAAGGTTCCAACACACAGATTAACCAAATATTATCTAAAACTTTCATCCAAAGACATCAAAAGATAATCGAATACATACTAAGTATTTAACATAACTAGAGAGATATGAACTTCCACTACACATCATTATTACATTTAATCCATTGCATGAGACAAAACATAATAATCTTTGCATTTATTAAAATCAATCACGTTCTAAAGATCATTCATCTTTATTTAGTTCAGGTGGCATGTGTGTGACTAGCATTCTACTTCCCCCCATGCATGACGTTCTTGGCTCGGGTACCTAAAACAACAATAAAAACAAGGGTGAGTCCATAGACTCAGCAAGTACATTAAAAAACTATAACATCAGCAACCATGTAAAGGAGATCAACAATAGAACATCTCATATGCAAATGCAATGCTCAAGGATCCTTTAACTTTAACTTTCTGTGTGCATTACACCGGTAATGCAGAGTAAGCAACCGCCGCCGATACCCATGCACGTGCGCGCGCACGCACAGGACCAATTGCCCGCATTCGCAAGTAACGGGACCTCAAGCCCACACTCCACGAGTGAGGATCTCGGCCCGTCACATTCATGACGGAATCTCTGAAACATGCTTGGTCACCACGTGACCAAGCCAACATGTTCTCAATATGCATATGCTCATCTCTTATTCATCAGCAATCTTACCAAAAGACAACAACATTGTACCACAGTAAAGCATAAGCATAATTTGAGAAATCACCATACTTAAACAATCATCAAGTAAGCCATCTTGCTATGCAACCATATATCAAAAGCACACAAAAATAGCCAATCAATCACACCCATTTAACAAACAATGCACTTGCCTTAACGCGCATTTAATGGAGGACGTGAAGGCGGTGCTGCCTCCGTACCAATCCCCCACCTAATACATTAAGAATATAAGCTAAGACTATAGTAACGAAAAACATGAATTAAATAAGCGAACTCATCAAGTAGCAGATTGCAACGCGATCCCAACCCCACAATCCTAAGCGCTGAATTGCCCTCTGTGAACAGTCAAATTCTAAAATTCATATTTTTCTGTACAGAGGTCCAAATTACGTGTTCTTGGACTTCATTGAAAGGTTATCAAATTTCCCAACTAAACCTAGCTGGTGAGCTCCCCTGATTCGGCCATCTAAAATCACTTTCAAGCCGATTAACAAGACATCGATTTCACGTCAGACTTTCTGGACAGAGCACTAAAACTAACATAGCTTTCAGCTCGTTTACCCAAATTTCACGTTCTTGTGCTTCCCTGAAAGCTACGACAATTATCTACAACTTTCGTTATACTGAGATCCTCTAATTCTATCTTTAACTGATCGCAAAGTTCAGATCACTAAAACCTATCCAGAAACTGACAGGGTTGCAGAACAGCCGCACCAATAAAATCATATCTTTTGATACAGAGGTCCAAAAATTACATTCTAGCACTTCATTGAAAGCTATTGACGTCCTCTACAACTTCCTAGGAGACATCAAAGACTAAATCCGCCCTTAACTATTTCAAAACGTCCCTCTAACACGATCTGCCCTTAGGCGACAGAATTACCGACATAGAACAATTAAGTGGTAAAGCATCTAAACAAGGGGAAAACGAGGTTACCCTTGATGAACCGATTGCCGGGTACGCCGTGCGCCTACCAGCGAGCTCTCCCCCCAAAGATGGTCCCGATCCCTTCCTCTTCTTCCTCCTCCAACTGCCGATTACCGCCAGCGAACTGCTTCTTCTCCCGAGTCGTCAAGCGAGGAAGATGGACGAGGCTTTGCCGGCAGCGAGGGAGGCGCAAGGGCAAGGGGTACAGCAGCTGGGAGGCCCCGGGCAAGGGTGGAGCGCAGGGGAGGGGATGGGGCGGCTGCCTAAGGGAGAGAGGGGGAGGGGCTCACGGGTGGAGGGGGAGGGGCAAGGGGGAGGCGGCTAGGGTTAGGGGGAGGGAAAAGGGGTGCTCTCCCCCTTGGCCGGCCACACATGGGTCCATAATGGGCCAAAGCCCAGGCCCAAGCTGCCGGGAACTTCCAAAAACCCCCCTCTTTCTCCCGCTACAACATAATTTCCAAATAGTCCTCCGCCGGAACCAACTTTCTAATATATTTTTTTCCTTTTACTTAACTAGTTTTCTTCCCGAATTCTAATCTGGGGTATTACAATCCTTTCCCGCGTAACGGTTCTACAATATCCCCACTGCAGCGGCGCTGCTTAACATTTTCCTATCTTTAAAAATATAAGACTAATCACAGCAAAAGATATATATCTGGATTCCTCACTTAAATACCTACACTTTTCATGTAGATCATATATTTTTATTTTGTTCTTAGCATGGTGTAACTAAATGCTCAAAACAGAGAACATCCCCTGTTTTGTCGGTCAGGACAGTCAGGTTCAAAAGCTTCCCAATAACAGAGTATGGCTCTAAAAATTCTGATTTTTATACAGAATCTAGCTTACTAAATTCCCTACAACTTTCTCAATGGTGTCCAAAAATATAGAATTCATCTACTATCCCTAATTCCCATCTAAGCAGCGGTCTGTCCCTGTCTGCAACCCTGATGGACAGCGAGATTCCAGATCCTGGTACGACTAAATTACGCGCCAATAAATCTGAAAAACATACAGTAGATGCGTATCGTCGTCCCTATACGTTTTTCCTTTTAGGAGACCTCGGAAAAATCGTATTAGGGGTCTAAACTGCACGAACAGCAGCAGCACTGCGCGAATCAATCTACAAAGGCACAGCAGGATTCTCTAATCGGGGTTTCTAAAATGCTAATCCCCACAAAACTTGGACCAAGAACCCTAAATACAGCATAAAACAGAGGGATTGGGGTGAGGGAAATTACCTAACCTTGGGGATCACCCTCTTTTTCTTCTCCTCTTCCTCTCTTCCTTCCCTTCCTTCTCTTCTCCTTCTCCTTCTTCTCCTTCTTCTCCTTTGCACCAATGGCGCACCCATGGGGAAGGGAGGGTGGCGGCTGGGAAAGGGAAAGGGAAGGGAGGGGCTGCAAATAGGGGAGGAAAAGAGGTGGGGCGGCTAGGGTTGGAGGGGTGGGTTTGGCCACCCCTTGGGCCTCCGGCCCAAGGTGGCACGCCCACCCTCCGGCCCGTCCAGAAAAGGATTTAATTAAATAAAAAAAAAAGAATACATTCTTTTCTATACTTCTTTCACTTTATGCTAAAACCAAAAAAAATATATTTCTTCCCTTCCCGCGCTTTACCGAAAAACCGGGCGACTCTGCGATTAATTTAAATCCGAAGCCGAAACGACGTTCAGGGTATTACACTCTGCGCAGATACTACGATCATAAGGTCCAATATCGCAGCCTTGCTGTAGGTGACTTGGTATTGAGCCTTATCCAATCCCAGTCTAATCGGAACAAACTTTCCCCAAGTGGGAAGGTCCTTACACCGTGGTCGAAGTTACGCGTCTAGGATCGGTACAACTGGCGATGGAGGATGACCGCGTTCTCTCAAACTCTTGGAACATTGACCAGTTACGCAAATTCTATGTGTAACAAACTTCTACGACAACAAAGTATCAGGTTCTTTCTATCTTTTTTGTCTCTCTTTGAATTTTGCTTTTATTTTCGACCATTATTCATATGCTCATTTCCACTTTACACTGGTCGAAGAAAGGACACAAAAACTAGTCGAAGTCTCTCCTCTCTGCATGTGGTCCTGCCCGCTGGAAGGAGCTTCCAAGTGTCGTTTTGTTCTTAACTTTTGCAACCAATACAAAGTTTTTTAGGCTCAGAAACATGTCGAAAATTTTTAACCAAATTCATGTCACCTTAGTTTATTTATTCATTTTGAAAAATAATCTAAGAAGAGCGCACTTTTGAGATTCGTTCGACCATTTCTGGTTAACTTGATTGGTTTTAACTGGTCGGAGGAAGAAACACACCTAGTCGAAGCTTCTCCTTTCTGCACGTGGTCCTGCCCACTAGAAAGAATTTCCTAGCGTCGTCCCGTTTCCCACTCTTGCTACCAGGACGAACTTATCAGGTAAATCGAAAACAGTCGAATAAATTTTTAAGGTACTCTAGATGTTTGTTTTACTCAAGTTGTCATTATTGATTTGATTAATCTAGTTGGAGATGGTAACATCACCTAGTCGAAGCCTTTCCTTTCTGCACGTGGTCCTGCCTACTAGAGGGAACTTCCTAACGTCGATCCGTTTTCCAAGATAATCGATGCTCGAGAACTATAAGTCGAACAAACCTCTCTGTTTTCAGAAACCCTTTCTTTACTATTTCCTTAGTTTATTCCAATAAACTAAGTAAATAGTCGGGGGCTAGGATAAAGTTATAAACATGACTTCATTTCTTAGTCTTAATTTTTTTCGAGTTGTCATCTTACGAGTTACTAACTACTCTACAAGATGATTCGCAGGGAAAAAGAAGAAGGAAGGAGGAATCACACATATCTGATCCAATTATTTCTTCCCTTTTTTATTATCTTACGAGTTACTAACTACTCTATGAGATAATTTGCAGGAAAGAAGAAAGGATCATATATTTACACATCACCAAAAAAAGATTTGTCTTTACAGATTCCTATTACATGCTACTCTGATAAAGGAGACTCTATTTGCATCTCCTCTGCGACTTTCTCACCGACCGACTGCATTTCCTCGATTAACCATTCTGCTTCAGATTCGGTGCAGTCAAAGTCGGCTTCAACAGAATGTGGGTTAAGGTTAGGGTCACGAGTCTTGAGCTTTGCTAAAACGACGCTCACAGCTCCTTTGACCGCTTCCCTTATCGAGTCATTCTGGTTGGTCTTCAGAGTAGACACCAACTCTTGCAGGATACCGACTTGCTCCCCAATGGCACTCGTATGAGTGGCCATCGTGCCATCGTCGGGAGCAACCTTCCCGGTACGAAGCCCATCGAGTACATTGTTTAGAAGCGAAATGTTGTCTTGAAGATTGATCTTCATCGACTTCATCTCCACCTGGGTACAAGTTGAAGCCTCGTGGAGTTGTTTTATTTCAATTCATTGCTCTGAAAGGAGCAAGGATTGATTAGATAAAACAATTCTACGAGAAGATAAAACGATTTAACAGTAGGTAAAAGTTTTACTTACCCGCTAATTGAGAACCTAACTTCTCAATTTCTTCATCTTTCTCCTTCGCGATGCGGGAGATCTCGCGGACAACCGAAGACTTCTCCTGGACCTCGATCCGAAGAGTCCCCACCTCGGCCTGAAGGGCCTTATTTTCGACTTCTTTTTCTGCAAAAGAATGAGAGGTTAAGAAGGCGAAGATCAAGATTAAATGCAGTCGTAACTCCACGTACTGTTTATTTTTTCCTGCAATTTCTAACTTGTAGAGTTAGCCTCCTGAAGCTTCTTCAGAAGGTCACTGGTCTTATCCCTTAGCTTTTTTGTCTCGGCTTTCTCGAAGTCGAGTGAATCAGCTAAGGTCTTTTCGTCACTCTTAAACCTGAAAGGTTAAAGGAAGACATGAATACATAGACGAATAGTTGTAAGTATTTTTACGACTAATGGATAATCGTAAGTTTTCCTACGATTACCCCCTGGTCGTATGTTCTTCTACGACTAGTACCAAGTCATAAGTTTTCTATGACAATCTTCTACGAGTACTGAGTAAGTAATCAGTTTGTAAAATGATTACGAGAATCGGTTACTTACCACCTCTTCGCTTGCTCGCAGAGCACTGCCTTCTCTTGTCATAACTTGACAAGTTGTCGATTATACTCGCAAATCGTAGCAACTTGTTCTACAACTCTCTGCAGGGGAGAAAAACAATAAGAGACAGGTATAAAACCATACGTGAGTATCAATGAATACATACATTCATGTTTGACCAAGCAAACATGGAGACTATCAGTGACGGATCCTTCAGCCCGTCCATCTCTTCGACTCGTTTCAACCAAACCCCTTCAAGACATTTGTTATCGAAGACATCCCCACAATTGGGAATACTGCTGGGGTGAGGAACTCGGTCACGAGATTGGTAGGTAGAAGATCCTACGATAGAAGCGGGGCCAAAGAAATCAGAGTAAAAGTTAAAATACTCTTCTTCCTTTGATTCTGTGATGGGAGTACCGCCTGGAGGACCGGAAGGAATGTCCTCGACAACCTCCTTACCGGTAGGGTGGTCGGAACTCTCACCATCACTGACTCCCGGTGTCTCCCTCGTGGCCTCCCTCGCCTCCACTTCCATCCCTACGACTACCTCGGCGGTCGTAGCGATTTCTGCAGCAACGACTTCCTCCACCGCAGGAACAGTAGCTGGAGCTTCAGCTACTGCCGCAACCACATCTTTGCTGGCTGAAGAAGTGACAGCAAGCTTCTCTATAGAAGCATCCCTAGGGGCTGAAGGCGTTGGGCCAAGATCATAAAATGCAGAAGTAAGTCAACTCGTAAAAAACAAAGAGTAAATGCAGTTCTTACACTTATGTTTTTTATATACCTCTGCGTGCTGGATCTAACCCGAAACTTGGGAGCAACCTTCCCAACGGAAGATTTCTTCGACTTCTTCTCGACCATCGTTGGTCGAGATTCGATCGGGGTAACGGGAGTCTCCTCCTCCCGACTACCCGAGTGGTCGAGATCTGTCTCGACCACCTTAAGAGCGCTGCTCCCCTCGGCCTTAGGTCCTACTGGAGCAGCAATTTCCTTCACAAAAGACATGAAGCTCTTCCAGTTCTCCTTTTCTAGCTGCCTTATGAAGCCACGAGAAGCAGAAACTGTGAAAGTTTTGTTGTTATAGTAGAAGGGTACCTTAACCTTGGGGACTTTGCGCTTGAGGGCAAAGGCGGCTTATTCAGCTTTCTTCCTCGCTGCAGCCATGTCCGTAGCAAATTTGGCAAAAGGAGCAGGAGGAGCCGAACTCGAGCCACCTTTGTCGTCGACCTTTACAAGTCGATGCCTTTTGGCTGGAGGGGATTTTGCTGGCTCCACCTACGCGGTCGCCCCAATAACCACCAAATCGACTTTCTCGTCGTCTTGGCGGTCTTCTACGCCTACTTTCTGTTGAAGATCAGAAAAAGAAAGTGGTCGTAAGTACTTCTACAATCACTAACTGGTCGTAAGTTCTTCTGCGACCAGCTCACAGTCTTTGATGGCTTGAATGTAGAGGCTATCCGGTCAAGATTACTGGGAGTCGAATCCCAGGAAGGGGACCTCTCGGCGGCTTTCTCGACAAACGAGAGGTGTCTTCCTTGGTAACTTCCCAATAAAACCATTTCTTCTTCCACCCCGGCCACGACGACCGGGTGAACATCTGAATATACTCCTTCGACTTACCATCGTGGAGCTTCAAACCGCAACTCCCAGCAATTTCGGCCTGCCGAGCCATTCCGTAGTAGTACTGGAAAAGCTCGAGGTCCGCCGGAATCCCCAGGTAAGCCTCACACAGATACACGAATACACTCAGCATTGTGATGGAATTAGGGCCAAGGTTCACTAATTCCACCCCAAAGTGCTCGAGTGCGAGTGTGAGGAAGGGGTGGGCAGGTAATCAGAGGCCACACTCACAATACGCCTGGAAAATGGGGATTTGATCTTCCTCCCCAAGTAAGCCAGTGTTCTCCATTCGCCGCAATCCACTTCACGAGTAGCCCCTCAGGAATTTTCTCGGAGGCAACCAAAGCATTCATCTTTGCGTCGTCAATTTTCGATTCAGCCCACTCGGAGACGGTCCTAGCCATCCTTTCTAAAGGGGGAAAGAGTTGGATTTAGGAAAGCTCCAAGGAAGCACACAGTGTCGCTGGCGCCGGAAGAGAGGAGAAAACAACGAACAGACAGGGTGAAGCAGAGAAACGGTAAGAACCCTAAGTTCACCCCCGTAGTCCGTTTTATAACCAAACGTTTGAAACGAAACGCCGTGGGAACTCAACGGTTTCCACCGCTTCAGGAATTGCTCCAATGGGATGATCTTTAATCGCCTGCTCGGAGTACTGAGGCTCTTTTCACACCTCAAGTGAAATTACCTTCTTGACCAAGTATATTTCTGATCAAAAGGAATGCCAATCGGAAAGTTTTTGCTTCCGATCATAGGGCCACGATTACCCCAAAGTCGTAAGATTTTCCACGACTACCTTGTAATCGTGAGATCCCTAACAAACTGCCTCGACTAAGCATATTTCTGGTCGAGAGAAACACATGTTGAAGAGTTTTTCCTTCAACGTTTTTTCCTACGGTCTCCCAATGGCCAAAAGATCATCTACAACTCTTCGGCCAAGTAAGTTATTTTCTCTTAAAACTTGGGGGCTAGATGACGAGGATCTGATAATCCTCATTTTATTATTCCTTAATCATGTAATATGACGTCACATGGTATACCCCTTAATGTTATAAGGGAGGAGTAAGTTAGGTGGTCGTAAGCTCTTCTACGACCACCCCCATAGTTGTAAGTATTTCTACGACTACCACGTAATCGTAAGTTCTCCTACGATTACGTCCGATCGTAAGTCTTTCTACGACCAATACCCAGTCGTAAGATTTTTCTACGACTACCCCCTGGTCGTAAGTATTGCTACGACCAGCCCTGTTATGACTTTTTCACAATTAACTGGGTCCACTCGTCAGTAGGCCCTATTTATTGGTGAAGATCTGAGCACTCAAGATACGTAGTTATATCTGAAATAACTACAGATAATTCTCCATTATCTGTGATTGGTAACCGTTAGACAGCGTGGGGAGGTTACTACTCCGGTAATTACTCTCATTATTACGTAATAATGAGCGCCCATTGACCTGGAATGACAACCGCCACTACAGTATAGTATAAATAGGTATCTTTTAGAGATAATGGGGAGAGGCTTTTGAAGAGACAGTCAGTAGCAGTATCAGTGCAAGTCTTTTCACTGATTGTAATCAGGATACCCAATACAATACACACAGGAGTAGGGTTGTTATTCTCACCGGAGAAGGCCCGAACCTGTATAAAAATCACCGTGTCTACTTTGCATGCGTGATCAATTGTGGAGACCCCCCGAATCAAATAATCTTTACGTAAGATCGGTTCAAAAACACTGACAATTTGAAATAATGGGATCAATAGGATCAAGGGTATAACTTTCCTTGCTTGTTGAGGTGATGTTGTTTTCCTTAACAAGTCACCTAGTACTGAGGTCATGTTGTTTTCCTTAGCAGGTCACCTAGTACTCACAAGTACTTTCTCCAGGTAGTCTAAGTGTACGACCATGATCATACAGTCAAAATCAATCCTCCTATAAGCTCTTCCAACAGTGTCGAAATTTGATTCTCCGAAGTCGTCGAATTCTAATCGTGAAAATAAGCCAAATTCAAACTAAATTCAAATAACAACTCAAATTAACTCCAAATTAAATATTTTTGGTTTAGATGGCTAGATCTTGAATTTAGACAAATTTAGAAATTTGAATAGACTCAATCGGAGCTCGGATGCAAAAGATATGGGCTTTGGAAGATTCAAATTACATAAAATGATAGAATTAGGGTTTTTTAGAATTTACTGAATTATTTTCCTAAAGGAAAATCCGGTTTATAACGTAGGCTGACGTCAGCGCATGAATTTATTTTCGGTGGAATTATTTTTCTACGGAAAACACCACTAACAAGTGGGCCCCTTGGTCGAAGACCAAGTCTACGGCGGTCAAAGGTCCACCGTGGACCCGGTGCACAGCACAGTACATGTGGGGTGGGTGCGCTGGTGCAGGCGCCGATTTGGCAGCCACGTGGGCGGATTTGGTGACGTGGCCGCCACGGTGGCGATGAGGTGGCGCACGGGTGGCGCTGAGATGGCCGAGCCACGTCGGCGCCGGACGGGGGTGGCGCTCGGGTTCCAAGACACCGGCGAGTGGCGGTGTTTTAATGGCGACGAGGGGTACCAAATGAAAGAGGAGACTCCACTGATCGCGGTGCTCACCTTGGTTGCTTGGGGGCGTGACTGGAACGGCGGTGGCGAGGATGACAGCGGCGGCGAGTTCGGGTCGGAGGCGGCGCGGGGGTTCGAGCGGCGCTCCGGCGGAGGCGGCGTGAGCACCGGGTCGGCGAGGTTGCGGTGATGCTGAAGGTGGGGAGGACGTGGCCGGGGCGTCATCGACGGCGGCGCTAGAGGCGGCGGAGGGTTGCTCGGTCGGAGGCGAAGAAATGCCAAATCCGGCGAGATGGAAGCGAGAGGGGGGGAGTGGGTTGAGGGACTCCGGGGGCACCTCGTGCTCCCCTTTTATAGGGGCGGAGGGGGCCAGAGGCGGGAGATCGGGTGCGGGGAAGGCGGCGGCAATGGCGCGGTTCGGGCGATTCTGCGTGCGGATGAGGGGCAACGGCCAGGAGGAGGGGCGGCGTGATGCGGGGGAGTTAATGCGCGTGATTGCGAGTGAAGAGGAGGAGAGAATCACGGCGGAGATGAAGCTCGTCGAGGCGCTAATGGCGGGCGAGGTGTAGCGGCTGCGGGAAAGAGACGGGGGAGGAAGAAAGGGGCGCGACCGTCGGATCTTCATCCGATGGTGCGAAGGAGGCGGGGTGGCGTGGGGGCTTCCTGGCCGTTTGATTGGAATCGGGCGATGGGAGAGAGTGAGAGCGGGCCGGCTAGGGCCGAATTAAAAAGAAGATTGGGCCGAATAGTGGAGTTTCGACCCAAAAGGCATTTCCTGATTTTAAATTGATTTGTTAATTTAAATAATCTGATTAAATAATAAGGGTTTTAGAAAATAGCAAATAAAATCCAAAAAATCTAGAAAAAATCACAGAAATTCCTAGAGGCGTTTTGGACTTAAATAAAATAATTCCAACTTACAATTGGCTTTTAATTTTGGAAATAAATTATTTTGGCTTTGAAATATTTAGGAAAAAGCTTTTAAAATTCCAGAAAAATCTAGAAATTAATTCATTTTATTGTTTTTCAACTTAACTCCTATAAAACTTCAAAAACTTTAATAAATTTTTATTTTTGACTTTTAAAAATCATAAATTCAAATAAAGCAATCAAACTCTTTCAAATTTCAGAAAATCCAATAAAATAATAACTTTATTTATTTTTATTTTGGTAACAGCACTTTGGGATGTTACATTTTCTTCACATATGGTGGAGCCTTACACACCACAAAGAGTAATGTGATAGTTCAGTGTTTTCCAGGTTGTGCCCACCCCCCCCCACCCCCACGGGAGGATGCTGAGATTAAATTTACATCCTGGTTATTGATTTCACATTACGTTGTGCTAACATCATTCCATCTTACAGGCTTCAGTTGGGCGTGCGGGTGATGACAAATGAACCGATCAAGATGTGGTCTTCCTGGCTACTACCATGGAGAGGTACACCATACCCGGATTTGGACCGTACCACCCACGATGCCCCCCTAGCCTATGGTGAGTAGCACCGTGACCAGTTCGAATGCGCATACAAGGTGACACATCACAACACCATGGCGAGCATGCAACTATTGGGTACCAGCACAGATAGAGCAATGCCACACACAGGGCCATTGGTACATCATACAGTCACGGCCAGAGCTCTACCACACTCTTGGCCATTCGTACGTCGTACCTAGGGGGTTGTGGTTCCTTGGGCGGATTCATGTAGTCGTTCATTACTGACATGATTGCAAGTGGCAGCTAGTTTGGCATTAGTCAGCTTGATGACACTGAGCTTGGACAGACTCAGCTTGGTCAGGGTCGGCTTGCTGAAGCACCTCAGCCAACTCCACGGTCTCCCTATGTTCTCCACACAGAAATGCACTCTCCGAACTAGGACACGAACACGAATGCGAACGCAAATGCTACGAGCATGGAGTGTCTCAAACGAGTGAGCCATATTGTGGCCCGTAGTGTACCATTGTACTTCTTTGCATTGCGCATGTACTTTGCTTCGTATCAGTCCTTACGTAATCAAATTGTATAAATTATGTGTGTATGTATTAAGGATGTTGTATGCTTATGTTGCACCAGATTTGGATTTGTATGAATTGCAAGAGGTCTATAGCCTCTAGCACCTTTTCAGATTGAATTGACCACACCATATCACGCAACCTTTCTTAGAAAGAATTGACCACACCCTGCAGTGAGTGGACAGCACTCACCAGCCGTCCCACCTTTTTAGACCAAATTGACCGCATACTGCCCGGACACCTTGTCAGACCGAATTGACAACTCGGACCAGCTTTTCATAGTGAGTGGATAGCACTAACCAGCGTCCCACCTTTTCAGATCAAATTGACTACACACTGTCAGGACACCTTTTCAGGCCAAATTGACTACCTGGGTCAGCTTTTCATAGTGAGTGGACAGCACTTACCAGTCATCCCACCTTTTCAGACCGAATTGACTGCACACTGTCAGGACACCTTTTCAGACCAAATAGACAACTCGAACTAGCTTTTCGAAGTGAGTAGACACCACTCACCAGTCATCCCACCTTTTCAGAATGAATTAACCACACGCTGCCACAACACCTTTTCATACCAAAATGATAACATGGACCAGCCTTTTGTAGTGAGTAGAAACCACTCACCAGCCATCCCACCTTGCCATTTGTCATAATTTTCACCCTCAGCAGTATGCCCTATCCGCTTATAAAAAGCGGGGAGAAGAGAGCTAGAGGAGAACACTACACCACCACAGTCAACACTTCACTCCAATTTGTTCAGAACAACAGAGAGGAAGGAGGAGAACATTAGGTCGACCTTGGAGATATCCCACTATGCGGAGATGCTACGGAAGCGCAAGTGACTTGTCGAGAAGGCGAAAACCTACCCAAATTGTTCGATGAAGCATGCGCTTGTACCATTGGAGTTTCCACGCCCATAGTGCGACTACGAAAATCTGACTTGGATCATTCAGTCCATACACCTGTCAACCGTCGACCGGGCGTACTACACATGCGGGGATATCCACGTAAGATAATCTCACACACACATCAATTTTTCTCATGTTATGTTGCATTCCACAAATTGCTAACTTTATCAGTGTATAATGGTAGCCGGAGGAGCATTACTTCTTCTTCTAATGGATCGACGGCCTAGACATGTACGATAGGACGTTCATTGAGCAAAAGTACATGTTCAACTACGCGGTGCCACCCGAGGTCTTTCAAAGCTGGAAACCTTATGTAGCCGAGAGTAGGGAAGACAAGGGAAACACGGCGATGGAGCCTGAGGGAGCCAAACAGCACACTGAGGATGGTCGGGCCAACCGACGGCTATCCTAGCGCTACTCGTCGCTCGAGTGCACTACCAATCAAAGAGGCAAGTTATGTTCAATTTGTGTCCTAATTATTGATTTGGACTTACGTTCTGCTAACATCATTCCATCTTCCAACCCGTCTCGCAGTACAAGACTACCTTCAGGACTGACCATGCCCACGGGACTAGCCACGCCGAAGGCACCGATTGTAACAGCCCCAATCTTATCAACAGTAATAATCTGTATTATGAACAGTAATAGCCTACTGTTCATATCATTACTTATTCTTAATCTCGATTGGGAGTCATTGTTACCAAATAAAACCTTCCTTTTGCCAAAGTCCAAAACCTACTTAGAATATTTAAAGGAATACAAGGTAACACTTGTATTATGACTGGAAGTATTTTTATTAAAGCCTAGATAAATTATCTTGGCTAAAAATATTTTCGTTGCATTTTAGAAATTATTTGGACTTAAAGAAAATTTATGGTCTTTAAATAAACATTTTCTACTGAAATAGATATTTATGTATTTTATAAAGTGAAAATGTGGTTTATGAAATTTATCCGGGAATATCATCCAAAGTAGCTTCTGAAGAAAATTTCATGATTTTATAAATTTATTTGCTATTTTTAAAGTCCCATCAAACCTTTTAAATATATGAATAAGGTTTGGTCAACCAAACCGGTCCAAACCCGACCCTTGCATCAGACCCGACCAAATTTCATGTGTCTCGGTCCAACCCAATCAAATTTGTTCGGCTCGGTCACGTTCGGCGCGAGCCCGAACTCCACGACTAACATGAGCCGTCGATCTTCCATCGAGCAGGCGAAGCAATAACGCCCGCGAGCCGCCCACGTGTCCACTTAAATCTCGCCGTTGGATCTTAATCCAACGAGCGTGATCGATGTATGCAACCGGACAACTCCGATCCCTATTCAATCACCACCGCTCGTTTCTAATCCAACCGTGGACGCCCTTTTCGTTTTAAACCTAAAGGCGCTTTTATCTCACCGTTAGATTCAAATCCTACGGCTTTTCCCTTTTTCCTCGTGTTATAAAGCTCGCACTCCTCCGACCGTTGGATCTTCATCGTATGGCCCGATCGTGTATGCATTCGGACGACTCGGATCCCGCACAATCGTGGCCGCCCATCCTGATCCATGCGGCATCGTTTATTTCTATTTGAAACCGAGCGCGCGTTAATGTGGGCCTTTGATTTCAATCCTCGGCACTCCATTTAGACCGTGGGCCTTTAAAGCCCAAAATCGATGGATCGTTGGATTTTAATCGTGCGGACCACATGGGTGTATGCAATCGGACCATCCGGTTCAATTTTACATCCGATCGTAGAAATTAAATCCAACGGTGTTAAACCATCGCATCTAAAAGGGTGACGGTATATCTTTTAATTGATCGTTGGATTTCAATCCAACGCTCTGTTTGAAAGCGGAACCCGCAGCACCATCGGGATTTCGTTTTAATCTCGTTCGATCGATCTTGATCGTGCGGTCCATATTAAATGATACCGATTCAAATCATTTAATCTCTCTATTTATCGTAGCCGCTTATTTCCAATCGGACGGTGACGCTTGTTCGAGCCTTTACGAGTGCGCGGTGAGGATGACAATGGGGCCCACATGTCGCTTGGCTCTTATCTCCTTCCCTCTCTCTCAGCGCGCAGATTTCTCTGGAAATCAAGGAGAGGATTATCCCAAAGTTTTTGCAACTAATTTTTTGGGATAATTAGCCCTAAATGGACACCTCATCAACTCTAGATCTTTCTCTCTTGCTCTGTAGCTCCACATCCACATATATAAACCCTAGTTTTTGAGCTGCACCATTGTTGACCATCAAGCTCATCCTTTTCTTGTTAACGGTGGAGTTTCTTGCTTCTTGCTCATCGCTTATCCATCTTAAACTCGTTACACTTACAATCAAGATTGGTTATCTTTTGTAGGTTAAATCGTAGTTTAACTCTCTGTTGTTCAACATCGGGTTGTCGTAACCCTTAGCATATTTCTTCTTACAGTAAGTTAAACCCTAGTGTTAACATCTTGAGCATCTTAAGGACTTGAGAAGCTCACGTGAATCATTCTTTTAAGCATCAGTAGCTTCAATCGACTTTAAACCTGAAAAGTTGATATTGCACCTTTTCGGTTTTCATGTCATTTTCAAGACCTAGGTATCTTCTGTCAACTTATCATCTTATTTAGATTTTGACTAAACCCTAGCAGCATGACAAGTTGGTCTTTCAATTCTTGTCATCATCTATTTTGACTCTTAGTTGAAATCTGTCTCGTTTCTCTTGTCGGCTCAACCGACAAAATAGGTTTTTTGCTTTAGCTTTTGCAATCTAACTAGTTAGGGTTAGACTAAGGTTGGTTTGGGATGTTAATTACCTAAAAGATCATGCTAAGTTTCATTTATGAACTTTTGCATGATCTATACTTCTATTTCCGAAAATTGCAATCATCTGTTTTCACTCTTTTCAAATCAAACCGAACTTTGCAATAAACTCTAATTCTGTCTTTTGAAAACTCGTGAGCTAGATAATGGGTTATTATCATTATTATGGGTAGTTATGGCTTGAGCATCTGTAATCATGCATTTCTAAATTGATCATGCATATTTCTTCCATGTTGGACTTATTGTCGGTTTGGTATTTATTGGATCTTATTGTTTCTTTAGAATGCAGTTCATTGAAGCCATCGAATCTTTTACGAGCGATCGAGCTCGCAATGTAAGTCTATTATTACCAAGGCAAGCATCCTCTTTGCACCATATTGAACCCAGATTTTGTACAATATTCTTTACAAATCCGGTGATATCTCGAGCATGCTATTTGTCGAAAATACAAAATATGACTTGTAATAGCTAGCTATGACGACATGGTGGATTACCTTGATTATGACCATACACTCAACTCTAGTGTAGTATTGTATAATATATGGTCTATTCTCGATTTGGCTTAGATATGCGATCTAGAGATTTTAGAGTTTGACAAGCATATCTTGTCAAACATGGGAATCACAAGCCAACTATTGTCATTTTCAAACTCTTTGTCCAGTTCCTTTAAATCAGTCTTGTATTTGAAATCTAAATTGATCCGGACAAGAGGAAGCTAGTGATGGTGCTTTCGTGCACGAGATTGGGTTTGTGGTGGACTTGTCAGGGTTAATTAAGGACCGAACTCGATTATTCAATTCAAGTCCCCACGTACTTCCACATGCATTGTATGGTATTTGTTTGGTTAAGTAAAATGTTGAGACTATTGAGTTGGAAACAGGAGAGTAAGGATATGTGTATTGGCCTTGCATGGCATAGATGCTTAGGTCCGAGGACCGTGTCTTATGCCATGTGAGCTTTGTATGTCGATGTCGGATGTTCTTAGGAGGGTGAGGCGTATATGTGCCTCGTCGCATATACGATACCTTAATGGTGCCGATAGCATTCTATTATGGGTGGTGAGCCCAATTTGTTTTTAAATTGTTTGGATCGGCATTCATCGACACAACATGTGTGCCCTGTGGTTAGTAGGTGGTGTAGCCTACACTATGGGATTAGTTCACACATGGGGTCCAACTCAATAGTGTTAACTTGTTGAAAATACCAAATCTTAGTTTCCCGGTCGGCATACCAAAGGAAGTGTGTCATCATTCGGAGGCATCCAAGGCAACAGAGCTAACTAAGTCATGTGGGTAAAGATGTACACCCCTGCAGGTATAAAGCATTCGAATAGCCGTGTCCACGGTCATGGACGACAACTTGAATTGATGTCACTGTATAGAAGTTTGATTTTCAAAACCTGGTTTTGGTTATTTTCGGTTTGCATGAGGGTATCATGCATCGCATCGTTTATTTTTATGTCATTTATGTATTGTTTTAAGCAAACTTTGATTTATTAAATCGCTTTACCAAAATTTAGCCTTTGTAGGTTAAGATGTATCGCTTATGCAAATTTGAACCTTTATACCTTCTGTTGTAACCTTATGCATGTAAAAACTCTACTCCTTTGGTTAGGCTCTAATCACCACTTTATTTTACTAGTTTGAGTAAGACTTGCTTGAGTACCTTCCGTACTCAAGGTGCTACCACCTATTGTTGCAGTGAGGACGGCTTCAGATGAAGCACCGTTAGCGCCGATCGTGGTGACGCTAACGAGTAACGCTACTTCTTTCCTCCACGCAATTGCTGCGGGTGGATGGGGCCATTGGTGGATATTTTCCGTTTATTTTGCTTCCACAGATATCGTTAAAGTGACCAAGTCACTTAATATTGTAGTATCAACGAATGATGTAACCTTATGTTTAATTATATCAATGTATGACTTGTATGTGTTTGATGCAATGTTGATGAAGGATATATATGCAATGGTCATTGATCCCAGGAACCATTGAGAATCATATATATCCGAATCTTTCATGGATTTGTCACTAGTTAAATTTATATCTTTAGCTTTGATATTAATAAAGGAGCAAGACTTGTTCCTTCATTAATAATTGTGCTCAAGATGAATTTGATTAGTAACATTTCCAATAACAGGGGTCCTCACAACGTTGGTATCGAGCATACGTTGTTCTGTAGGTTAGAAGTAGCATGGCCAAGTTATTAGAGAGTCCTCTCGATAAAATTATTTTCGAACGAGAAAGTATTTTCAAATCTGGAGCATGGCATCTTTTATTCCTTATCCTTCTTAATGTCACTTCTTGTCCAACTTTCTGTGGGTGTATTTAAAAGTGAATTGTTCTTATCTTGTCTTCTTGTCTATAGATGAGCGGTTGGTACTTGGTCAAGGAGACTCGAGCCGAAGATGTTGATGGGTTCCCAGCATTACTTCGGGACATGATGTGGCGCTCAATTTCACCTACCGGTGAGTACGCCATTTATCGGCGAGATCGAGGACCGGGGATGGAGGAGTACGCGCCTTCATCAATGTCATCGCTAGGCATGTAGTCGGCGGTGTTCCCTCATCGTGTCCAAGCTCTTGCCACCTCGAGGCTATGGCGTTCAGAAGTCGCGAGTAGGATGATGAGCCTTCTTCGTCATGATTTGACGGAATTGTCTCAACCACCCTATGACCACTTCCGAATCAAGGTCCTACCTCAAGTGAGCACGTTCGATGAGATACGCTTTGGGAAGACCCTCGAGTGCGGCGGTTGGCGAGGATGGTCCGCATCATGGACCAAATCCATCGTTGTATTGTGAGGAGTTGTGGGAAACTCGGCATCGCCTTAATGAGGCCCAGAGTACACGCTTCTTGGCGTCAACATGAACGCGTTCCTCGCAACGTGCTTTATGGTGACAACGAGACCTCTCCGCGCTGCCGCACCACCTCTTACCGACTTCCGAAGTGGCCGTGCGTACTGTTTATGGACAAGTGCGTCAAGCCGGATGATCGCAGTTTTCCTCGCACCGCGGATCGCCTCTCCGGAGGTCATCACCATCGTTGGGTTCCCGAGGCGACTCATTAGCCCGTTGGATCTCGTTGATTTGGTTCCCTGGAGCTCACCTTCGAATGAGTTTCGGTGAACTTTAATCGGGATCTTTACGCTAGCACCTCGACGATGAATCCCTCGTGGTTGAGTGTCTTTAGTCTAGTAGTTGCCCTTAAATAAATTGTATGTAATAGGCAGCAGTATTTTGTACTGAGTATGAAAGTTTAACTTTCGGTTTGTAATCGACATTATGGCCGACTATAATGTAAGACTGAACCAAATTTTCTTTGTATATATATATGAAGTTTCTGGTTTGGTGTTAACTTGAATGCATAACATAACATGATGCATTATATGTACAGTATTCGCTTCCTTTCTAATTGTAAACTTGTTTGTGTTTGCCGAGTATGTCCTTGTTGTGTTGTTAACCATGTTGTGGTAACAGGATGACAGGACCTACTACTCGTGCGCAAGCGCAACAAGGGAAGAGTATTTCATCTTCGGTTCCTCATTCTCAGGGAGGACCAACCGAACCATCTAGTTCTCAGGGCCCGCAAGGTGGTCCCCAGGAAGAGGAGCTTCCTCCACCACCTTCGATGGCCGATGTGCTCATGCAAATTGAGCGCAATCGGATGGACCAGACGCGCATCTTGGAACAGATTGCGCGCAATACTTCTACTCTGTTGCGCGGCCACCGTCGGAGCAGAGGCCACCATGTGCGAGCGGTCTTGCGACTTTCAGCGGACTAATCCGCCGGTGTTCTCCAGTTCTCAGGATCCCATGGAAGCTGAGGATTGGCTTCGGACCATTGAAAAGAAGCTTCTGATTGCTCAATGCTCCGAAAGGGAAAAGGTTCTCTTTGCCAGTTATCAGCTCGATGGGCCAGCCAACATATGGTGGGATAATCTTCTTGCCATTCAACCTGCTGGACATGTCCCTACTTGGGATGAGTTCGTGGAAGCTTTTCGCGAAGCTCACATTCTGAAGGGTCATGATGATCAAACAAACAAGAGTTTCGCTCTCAAGCAAGGGCGAAAGTGCAGAATCGAATATCTGCATGAGTTCAACTTCCTGGCCAGATATGCCCCTGATGACGTTTCGACTGACCTTCGTCGTCGAAACCGGTTCTTGAATGGGCTATCTGAAGAACTGCAGCTGGCTGTAGCTTTGCATGACTTCCGGAACTTCTCGCATTTGGTCAACAAAGCTATTGTGGCCGAAAGCAAGAGTAAGGCATTGGATGAGTCACGCATGGCGACAATGGACTTCTCGATTTATTCTGGTGGCGGCTCACCAAGGCCTCGTATGTGGTTGTCTAGGCCACCACGAGCACCGCTCCATTTTCACCAAGGCGGCGGTATTTGCCTCGTCCATCTCCTCCCACCGATCGATCAGACCAAGTGGAAATCAGCCCCGTCCTGTTAACAACGTTAACCCAGGGGTTATTTGTTATCATTGTGGTCGTCCGGGGCATTATGCCAACAAGTGTGTGTGGCAAAGCAGCAAGGATTGCCTCCTATTCGACCATATCCAGTGCCCGTGCGACCAGCCCCTTCGCAGAGGCCACCTATTAAAGTTGATCCGGCTCCAGTTCGTGGGCATGTGAACCAGATCACTGCTGAAGAGGCGGCTGATACACCTGAAGTTGTTATGGGTATGCTCCTAGTTAATTTCAGTCCAACTCATCGCTTTATTCGACTCGGAGCATCTCATTCTTTTATTAGCAATCATTTTTTTGTGCAACACCGATTAAACATGCATACCCTCCAACCATCTTTTATTATTCAATCACTGGTCGGTCTTTAAAACCGATCGATTTGTTAATGGGGTCAACATAACAATCCTTGGGGTGAAGTTTTTAGCAAACCTAATTGTGATTGACTCTAAAGGGTTGGACGTCATTTTGGGTATGGATTGGCTGTCCAAAAACCAGGGTCAAATCAATTGTTCCCAACGGTCTATTTCTATGACCAATGCCGACGGCATTCAAGTTGTTTATCATTCTAAAGCAGTTGGCTCTCATCTTTGTGCTCACCAAGTTGATACCACTCCTTCTTTGGAGTCAGTACCAATTGTCTGTGAGTATGCTGATGTTTTTCCTGAAGACCTTCCCGGTTTACCACGGATCGGAAGTGGAGTTTGTTATTGAACTCGTTCGAATCGCTCCGATATCCGAGTCCTTATCGAATGCTGTCAACGAGTGGTTGAATTGAAGAAGCAACTCGGAGAATTGCTTGACAAGGGTTTCATTCGACCGAGTTCCTCACCTTGGGGATGCCCGGCAATCTTTGTCAAGAAGAAGGACAATACTTTACGGATGTGTGTGGATTACCGTCCGTTAAATGAGGTCAATGTCAAGAATAAATATCCTCTACCTCGAATTGATGATCTTTTTGATCAGTTGGTTGGTGCCCGTGTCTTTTCAAAGATTGATTTGCGATCGAGCTATCATCAGATCAAGGTTAGAGCTGAGGACATTCCTAAGACAGCTTTTTCTACTCGTTATGGTTTATACGAGTATACGGTTATGTCCTTTGTTTTGACCAATGCTCCAGCATATTTTATGAACCTTATGAATTCAGTGTTCATGGAATTCTTGGATAAGTTCGTTGTCGTGTTTATTGACGACATCCTTATTTATTCCAAATCTGATAAGGATCATGAACAACATTTGCGACTTGTGCTGGAAACACTTCGTCGGCATCAATTGTATGCCAAGTTTAGCAAGTGTGCTTTCTGGCTCAGAGAAGTTGCCTTTCTGGGGCATGTGTTATCTGAAGGAGGTATCGCTGTCGATCCAAGCAAGGTACAAGATGTGCTAAATTGGAAGCCTCCCAAGAGTGTCCCAGATTGGAGTTTTCTTGGACTTGCGGGTTATTACGGAGGTTCATTGAAAATTTCTCCAAGATTGCTAGACCTTTGACTCGACTCTTGCGAAAGGGAAGAAATTTGAATGGTCACTAAGTGTGAAGAGAGTTTTCGACTTTTGAGAACTCTCTTGACCAAAGCTCGATTCTTATTCTTAGGATGTTCTTAAGAGCTTCGACATTTATTGCGATGCATCTCGCCATGGACTTGGTTGTGTGCTTATGCAAGAAGGCCAAGTTGTGGCATATGCATCCCGGCAGTTGCGCCCTCATGAAGTTAATTATCCTACTCATGATTTGGAATTGGCTGCCGTGGTCCATGCATTAAAGATTTGGCGGCATTACCTTCTAGGTAATCGTTGTGAGATCTACACTGATCATAAAAGCCTGAAGTACATATTCACTCAATCTGATTTGAATATGAGACAACGAAGATGGCTTGAACTGATCAAGGACTACGATATGGGTATTCATTATCATCCTGGTAAAGCCAATGTTGTGGCAGACGCTTTAAGCAGAAAGTCACAATGCAACTACATATCCTCTTTACCTGCCGAAAGAGACCTGTGTGCTGATTTTCGGCGCCTAAGTCTTGAATTTGTGGAAAAAGGATTCCTCGCTGCATTACATGTGGAGCCGACCTTAGAATCCCAGATTCTGGAGGCCCAGAAAACTGATGCCGAGGTAGTCGAAATCAGGGAAAACATGCAAGCAGGTAAAGCCAACGAATTTTCTGAAGATGATCGCGGTATAATTCGATATCGCCATCGTTTGGTAGTACCTGCTGATTCTGAATTGAAGAGTCTAATTCTTAGGAAGCTCATAATTCCAAGTTTTCTTTGCATCTGGGAGTACCAAATGTACCAGATTGGAAGAAAATATTTTGGTGGAGCCAAATGAAGAGGCAAATTGCTCAAGTATGTTCTTTGAATGTGATATTTGCCAAAGGGTTAAAGTCGAACATCTAAAGCAGGTGGTACCCTTGAGCCTTTGCCTATTCCACAGTGGAAGTGGGAAGAGATCGGTATGGATTTTGTTACTGGTCTTCCCAAGACTTCCAAGGGATCTGATGCCATTTGGGTGATCATTGATCGTTTAACTAAAGTGGCTCATTTTATTCCGGTCAGGACCGATTTCAATGGCAAGCAATTAGCAGAGCTTTATATTGCTAGAATTGTTTGTCTTCATGGTGTTCCTAAAGTCATTGTTTCTGACCGTGGTCCTCAGTTTACTTCCCATTTTTGGAATAGCCTTCATCAGGCTATGGGGACTGAACTCTCTTTCAGTACTGCTTACCATCCTCAAACTAGTGGTCAGACTGAAAGGGTGAATCAAGTGATGGAAGATCTTCTTCGAGCCTATGTGCTATCTTATAGCAAAGACTGGGAGAAATCTTTGCCATATGTGGAATTTTCCTACAATAATAGCTACCAAGCAAGTATTCAAATGTCACCTTTTGAAGCCTTGTATGGGAGAGCTTGTAGGACTCCATTGAATTGGTCCGAGTCTGGTGAAAGATCATACTTTGGTCCAGACTTGGTAAAGGAAGCAGAAGAGCAAGTTAAATCGATTCGAGATTGTTTGAAACTGCAGTCTCGTCGGAAGAGCTATGCGATCATCGCCGTCGGGAGTTGAGCTTTGAGGTGGATGACCATGTCTATCTTAAAGTGTCACCCATGAAGGGTACTCATCGTTTTGTGTAAAGGAAAGCTCGCACTCGCTATATCGGACCCTCCGAATCATTGCCAGCGAGGAGTCAGAGCTACCAATTGGAATTACCAATCACTCTCGGCGATACATGATACTTTTCATGTGTCTCAATTAAAGAAGTGCCTTCGTGTTCCTATTGAGGCAACTGCTTATGAGCATCTTAATCTCCAATCTGATCTTTCATATCAAGAGCAACCAGTACGTATCCTCGACACAATGGAACGCAGGACAAGAAATCGTACTGTCAGGTTCTTGAAAATTCAATGGGCTAATCATTCCGAGGATGAAGCCACTTGGGAGCGCCAAGATCGATGCAGTTGAGCACCCCATCTTTTGTTGTTTAGAACTTTTCTTTGAATCAAGAAAGGAAAGTTTAAACAAAGCTATGTAAACAAAGATGTAATAATAACACTATGTTGTTATGTAAGAATCTTCTTTGTTATCTTTGAAGGAAATCAAAACAACAGATGTTGAATTTCCTCATAATTCATTTCCATTGCATTTCTTCCTAATCTTAACTTGTTCCAAATTTCGGGGACGAGATTTTCCTTAAGGGGGGTAGGTTTGTAACAGCCCCAATCTTATCAACAGTAATAATCTGTATTATGAACAGTAATAGCCTACTGTTCATATCATTACTGTTCTTAATCTCAGTTGGGAGCTGCTGTTACCAAATAAAACCTTCCTTTTTGCCAAAGTCCAAAAACCTACTTAGAATATTTAAAGGAATACAAGGTAACACTTGTATTATGACTGGGAAGTATTTTTATTAAAGCCTAGATAAATTATCTTGGCTAAAAATATTTCGTTGCATTTTAGAAATTATTTGGACTTAAAGAAAATTTATGGTCTTTAAATAAACATTTTCGGCCTGAAATAGATATTTATGTATTTTATAAAGTGAAAATGTGGTTTATGAAATTTATCTGGGAAATATATCATCCCAGTAGCTTACAGTAAAAATTTCATGATTTTATAAATTTATTTGCTATTTTTAAAGTCCCAGTCAAACCTTTTAAATATATGAATAAGGTTTGGTCAACCAAACCGGTCCAAACCCGACCCTTGCACTGTAGCGACCCAGCCTCATGTGTCTCGGTCCAACCCAATCAAATTTATGCAGCTCGGTCACGTTCGGCGCGAGCCCGAACTCCACGACTAACATGAGCCGTCGATCTTCCATCGAGCAGGCGGCAATAACGCCCGCGAGCCGCCCACGTGTCCACTTAAATCTCCGCCGTTGGATCTTAATCCAACGGCGTGATCGATGTATGCAACCGGACAACTCCGGATCCCTATTCAATCACCACCGTTCGTTTCTAATCCAACCGTGACGCCCTTTTCGTTTTAAACCTAAAGGCGCGCTTTTATCTCAGCCGTTAGATTCAAATCCTACGGCTTTTCCCTTTTTCCCTCGTGTTATAAAGCTCGCACTCCTCTGGACCGTTGGATCTTCATCGTATGGCCCAGATCTGTGTATGCATTCGGACGACTCGGATCCCGCTGTCGTGGCCGTCCATCCTTGATCCAATGGCATCGTTTATTTCTATTTGAAACCGAGGCGCGTTAATGTGGGCCTTTGATTTCAATCTACGGCACTCCATTTAGACCGTGGGCCTTTAAAGCCCAAAATCGATGGATCGTTGGATTTTAATCGTGCGGACCACATGGGTGTATGCAATCGGACCATCCGGTTCAATTTTACATCCTGACCGTAGAAATTAAATCCAACGGTGTTAAACCATCGCATCTAAAAGGGTGACGTGTATATCTTTTAATTGATCGTTGGATTTCAATCCAACGTCTCTGTTTGAAAGCGGAACCCGCAGCACCATCGGGATTTCGTTTTAATCTCGTTCGATCGATCTTGATCGTGCGGTCCATATTAAATGATACCGATTCAAATCATTTAATCTCTCTATTTATCGTAGCCGCTTATTTCCAATCGGACGGCTGACAGTTGTTCGAGCCTTTCTGAGGTGCGCGCGGCTGAGGATGACAATGGGGCCCACATGTCAGTTGGCTCTTATCTCCTTCCCTCTCTCTCAGCGCGCAGATTTCTCTGGAAATCAAGGAGAGGATTATCCCAAAGTTTTTGCAACTAATTTTTTGGGATAATTAGCCTAAATGGACACCTCATCAACTCTAGATCTTTCTCTCTTGCTCTGTAGCTCCACATCCACATATATAAACCCTAGTTTTTGAGTCATGACCATTGTTGACCACTGAAGCTCATCCTTTCTTGTTAACGGTGGAGTTTCTTGCTTCTTGCTCATCGCTTATCCATCTTAAACTCGTTACACTTACAATCAAGATTGGTTATCTTTTGTAGGTTAAATCGAGTTTAACTCTCTGTTGTTCAACATCGGGTTGTCGTAACCCTTAGCATATTTCTTCTTACGGTAAGTTAAACCTAGTGTTAACATCTTGAGCATCTTAAGGACTTGAGAAGCTCCTGTGAATCATTCTTTTAAGCATCGGTAGCTTCAATCGACTTTAAACGAAAAGTTGATATTGCACCTTTTCGGTTTTCATGTCATTTTCAAGACCTAGGTATCTTCCTGTCAACTTATCATCTTATTTAGATTTTGACTAAACCCTAGCAGCATGACAAGTTGGTCTTTCAATTCTTGTCATCATCTATTTTGACTCTTAGTTGAAATCTGTCTCTGTTCTCTTGTCGGCTCAACCGACAAAATAGGTTTTTTTGCTTTAGCTTTTGCAATCTAACTAGTTAGGGTTAGACTAAGGTTGGTTTGGGATGTTAATTACCCTAAAAGATCATGCTAAGTTTCATTTATGAACTTTTGCATGATCTATACTTATTTCGAAAATTGCAATCATCTGTTTTCAGCTCTTTTCAAATCTGAAAACTGGAACTTTGCAATAAACTCTAATTTCTGTCTTTTGAAAACTGTGAGCTAGATAATGGGTTATTATCATTATTATGGGTAGTTATGGCTTGAGCATACTGTAATCATGCATTTCTAAATTGATCATGCATATTTCTTCCATGTTGGACTTATTGTCAGTTTTGGTATTTATTGGATCTTATTGTTTCTTTAGAATCTGGTTCTGTTGAAGCCATCGAATCTTTTCTCGAGCGATGCAGCACCTGCAATGAAGTCTATTATTACCAAGGCAAGCATCCTCTTTGCACCATATTGAACCCAGATTTTGTACAATATTCTTTACAAATCCAGTGATATCTGAGCATGCTATTTGTCTGAAAATACAAAATATGACTTGTAATAGCTAGCTATGACCTGACATGGTGGATTACCTTGATTATGACCATACACTCAACTCTAGTGTAGTACTGTATAATATATGGTCTATTCTCAGATTTGGCTTAGATATGCAGTCTAGAGATTTTAGAGTTTGACAAGCATATCTTGTCAAACATGGGAATCACAACTGAACTATTGTCATTTTCAAACTCTTTGTCCAGTTCCTTTAAATCAGTCTTGTATTTGAAATCTAAATTGATCTGGACAAGAGGAAGCTAGTGATGGTGCTTTCGTGCACGAGATTGGGTTTTGTGGTGGACTTGTCCGGGTTAATTAAGGACCGAACTCTGATTATTCAATTCAAGTCCCCCACGTACTTCCACATGCAGTGTATGGGCGCTGTTTGGTTAAGTAAAATGTTGAGACTATTGAGTTGGAAACAGGAGAGTAAGGATATGTGTATTGGCCTTGCATGGCATAGATGCTTAGGTCTGAGGACTGTGTCTTATGCCATGTGAGCTTTGTATGTCAGTATCAGATGTTCTTAGGAGGGTGAGGGCGTATATGTGCCTCGTCGGCATATACGATACCTTAATGGTGCCGATAGCATTCTATTATGGGTGGTGAGCCCAATTTGTTTTTAAATTGTTTGGATCGGCATTACTGACACAACATGTGTGCCCTGTGGTTAGTAGGTGGTGTAGCCTACACTATGGGATTAGTTCACACATGGGGGTCCAACTCAATAGTGTTAACTTGTTGAAAAATACCAAATCTTAGTTTCCCCGGTCGGCATACCAAAGGAAGTGTGTCATCATTCGGAGGCATCCGAAGGCAACGGCTAACTAAGTCATGTGGGTAAAGATGTACACCTGCAGGTATAAAGCATTCGAATAGCCGTGTCCACGGTCATGGACGACAACTTGAATTGATGTCACCAGATAGAAGTTTGATTTTCAAAACACGGTTTTGGTTATTTTCGGTTTGCATGAGGGTATCATGCTTTATCATCGTTTATTTTTATGTCATTTATGTATTGTTTTAAGCAAACTTTGATTTATTAAATCGCTTTACCAAAATTTAGCCTTTGTAGGTTAAGATGTATCGCTTATGCAAATTTGAACCTTTATACCTTCTGTTGTAACCTTATGCATGTAAAAACTCTACTCCTTTGGTTAGGCTCTAATCACCACTTTATTTTACTAGTTTGAGTAAGACTTCTTTGAGTACCTTCCGTACTCAAGGTGCTACCACCTATTGTTGCGGTGAGGACGGCTTTCGTATGAAGTACCCGTTAGCGCCGATCGGGGTGACGCTAACGAGTAACGCTACTTCTTTCCTCCACGCAATTGCTGCGGTGGATGGGGCCATTGGTGGATATTTTCCGTTTATTTTGCTTCCACAGATATCGTTAAAGTGACCAAGTCACTTAATATTGTAGTATCAACAGAATGATGTAACCTTATGTTTAATTATATCAATGTATGACTTGTATGTGTTTGATGCAATGTTGATGAAGGATATATATGCAATGGTCATTGATCCTGGGAACCATTGAGAATCATATATATCCGAATCACATCTTGGATTTGTCACTAGTTAAATTTATATCTTTAGCCTGATATTAATAAAGGAGCAGCACTGTTCCTTCATTAATAATTGTGCTACAGTATGAATTTGATTAGTAACATTTCCAATAACCGGGGGTCCTCACACCGATTGTCCCATCAAGGGCTGGTCGAGCTCCTGATGCTCCTACTAAGTAAGTGCTTAGTCGCAAGGAGATCTTTGACACCCAATGGTAGGCTGCCTTCAGGACTGGTCGCACCCACGGGTCTGCAGGAGACAAGGGAAAAGCATCGATGGGCCACAAGATTAACTTCGTTCCAATCCACCTTTTTTCCATTTCCAAAAAGGCGCACGTGTATCCTAGGTGTTTTTCGGTTTGTTGATTCGCGTATGTTGTCATTTCTAATGCATGTAACCAATCCGTACATGCCATGTAATTCACAACTACATTATGAAGTCTTTCAAATTTAATTCCCAAATATTAAATTTTAAAGTTTGTTCTCTTTTTCAAAAGGAATCGGCTCTGCAAACACTACAACTGTGACAACAGCACGCGTGCCAACCGTAAACACAAATATTTTTGTCATTTCTGCTTTGGAGGGGGCTTTTTTGCTACTGCGGTGCCAAATAGTGCCAAATAAGCCAACAACTCGCATTCCAAATAGGGCGCATGAAATTGAGAGCATGAAATCATGCGCTTTCCTTGTATGCCTTGTATAGCTTGTACACATTGTGCAAAAAAATTGTCCAATCCGTACCATATTTATACAAAAAAAATGGTCCAATCCGCACCATATTTGTTGTGTATTTCCTTGTATAGCTTGTACACATTATTCTCCATTTGTATGCGCAAATCAGTAAATGGCACTCGGTGTGGAATCCAGGGGGACAGCGAGGCGATCGGACGATGGGGCACAGGAGGAATCCATGCCCTTGGCGCGCGGAGGAGGGGTGTTTGAGCCCCTGGCGCGAGGACAAGGCACGTCCAGCCGCCTAGTGCGAAGACGAGGGGGTTCAGCTGCCTGGTGTGTGGACACGGACACATGTTGCCTACTGACGAGTCTGCGGTGCCATTTTTGGCTTTGATGTATAGAGGGGGCTAGATTTTCTATTTCGAGCACAAACAGTGCCATTAAGCAAGAAAAACTTCAGTATTGCTACTTGTAATTTGCCTGGTTTTTCTGTAAGTCTTAATCAATTTTTGTGACCATTGGTTTTGTGCGGAGATTGTTGTTATCCGGGTTTGATCTCAATTTTTGTGATCATTGGCTAGTCCAATCTGTGTTGCACCATGTTGTAAGGCTACAGTTCAACTGCCATTAACTACATATATAGTATGTGTGTTTATTTGTTGATCTTAGGCCGGGATTGATCCCATGACCTTTGGGCTGTTAAGTCCTAAAAAGTATTTCAGGCAAAACTGTACATGCACCCTTTCTTGAAAAGGCTCTAGAAAAAGAAATGTTATAGTGCCATCAAAACTATGACAACATCTAAAACTCTTACCAAACAAAGAGTTGACAACGTTTCCTTCATCTAGATTAGACCTAGGACTTGGGCTGTGCCGAGATGACACGGCCCAGGCTCGATGGGCCGTGGGATAGGACCAAGTCGTGCTGGCCTAGCACGGCCAGGCCGCCGTGTTGTGCCGTCACAACCCACCTCACCTCAGGCGATCCCAAGCACAGCCCACTGGCATGCCAGGCAATCGCCGTGTTGTGCCAGCCCGGGCATGACCCTTATGCACTTTAGCTGGGTAGATTAGAGTGGGTGAGGTGGTGGACAATGCCATCGCCATTGCCATGGAGGAGCCCCATGAGCCACACGGTGGTGGACGCGAAGGGGGAGCTTTGGCCACACGAGATGCGAACATCACTAGTGGCGGAAACGCCATCACCTAAGATGGCAAGGGATGAGCGGCACTCGCCCAGCATTGTCGTGGGACTCATGGGCTTGAGGCGCTGCCACACGGCCCTACCGGGGAGGGTAGCACACAACTTGCGAGGGCAAGCTCCAGCGGTCAGCGTCGGAGTGTGTCCCTCGGGACCCCCCCCCCCACTTCCATAGCTTCCATCGTCCCCGGTGACAGAAGTGGCACTAAGGAGGTCGTTGGATCCAGCCTGCCCCCAGGCGACGCTACAGAGGCAAAGCCGCTTCGACGCGTGGTCTGTCCTCTGCTTCTCTCCTCCCAGCGCCAAAAGAGAAAGGGAAGGAGGGGAAATGCTAAATAGGTAAAGAAGAGAGGGGGGAAAGCGGGGTAAAGGGAAGAATAGGAAAATTGGGGGGAAAGGGAAAAGGTAATGATGAGGACATCAACCCACCGGATATGACCACTACTCCACCTCCAACCGGGTTACTCTACTGCCATCGATTCGGCTACGTCAAATGCTACTCCAACGTCAATTATTGGGTCCAAAGGATAGCCACCACTTTAGGGTATTTGGGTTGGCCACCTCCGTGGCCCATATGGCCACCTAGGGTTTCGGGGGTACTGTTCATGTAGCACTATTCACACATGAACAGTGCCACCGCCCCTCCCTCTTCCTCCCTTTACATAGTGACCGCCCCCCCCCCAATCTAGTTCCTCGGGTTTTGTTGATTGAAGTTTAGCTTCGTGACTTTATACTTTGTCCTCTTGTTCGGCGAGATCAACAGTGACATTGTTCTTCGGAACCCCACTTATCAATACATTCAATTCATATTGCTTATTTATCTTGTTCTTACGTGCTTCTTTAGTGTATGCATGAATTGATCTTCGTGATCAGGTCAACCGGGTATTCGTGCACGATTGATAACGACTTGTCAAGCAGTTCAGTGATTACGTGGTTTCGAGCCTTGTGAGTTCGTAGTCAGGATTGTGAGAGTTGAGCGACTACTACCGAACTTACATTCTCATCGAAAGATTAGGCCAAAATCAGGACCTCCGTGGTTCATCAGGTAAAAAAGGAAAAGTTAAAAAAAATAGAAAGAAAAGACGGTGTAAAAATGAAAAATAAAATTAATTATGTATAATTGTAATGGACATTAGACACAATATTTGGGGGAAATGAACTAAATTTTATTAATTGTTTGGTACAGATACAAAGTTAATTCATCATTAAAAACCTTACACCCCAGTGTGGAGTACCCCAGTAAGGAAAATAGTACAGTAACTTCATCCACATACTGACATAAATAGACTAGTTGACATTGAGATTCTCCATGTCGGCTATCGCCTCTGCGATCTACAGATCCTCGAGTTGATGTTGCATCTGTTCATCTGCGCTCTCCTAGTCTTTGAGGCATGTGAGTGCCTCAACCATCTCAGGTGTGAGAGACAGATTCCTTAGTTGGAGTACCCTCCCCACCGTGCTAAAACTGGCTTTCGATGAGAGTCAACACCGGAACCACAAGTACATCTTGTGCAAAATGTAACAACATGAGATAAATATGCTGGTGGTTCATCCGCCACAATAGGAGGTTGACATCATTGCCCTCCGCAGGGTCAAGCTTGGTGTCAGCAAAATGAGTGTCGAGATAATGGTTGATCTTTACTCTTGGATTCCATTGCGACTTGCTTGGCGCATGAGAGGACAAACTGGGTGCTGGACCTTTCAGCTTCTACCACATGTTGGAAGCACTCAAATTACGTTGTACTTGTTATCAATTTACTTGTGTTGCCAAACTTTTCACAATGCAAATCAAAAACTCGAAAAAGCTCACCATGAATGTGAGTACAAGCCTGAAAAAAATCAAGATCAAATGCTTCTCCAATTCCCTCATAAGCCCCCTTTAGATCTGGTAATTTTCTCAGAGAATCCAAAATAGTACCAAAACAGTAAAGATGTGGAATAGGTTTAAAATATTTTAAAACTTTACTCTCCATTGGTTCAATAATAGGTTTTAGAAGGGTGTTGTTTCTGTTTTCCTTGAAAGCATTAGAAATAGTCCAAAGCCACTCAATGACAAAGCAAGAAGTAGGATAGTAAACATCAGATAAAACTATGGTTGCATTATAAAAAAAAAAACTTTCAAAAAATCACGAAAATGACCAACAACTATCCAATCTCCTTTAGTAACCAACTACTTACCAAAATTAGTACTGACGAAGAGAGTGATGATGTACTTATACTTTATGCACCGCTCCAACATAGTATACGTGGAGTTCCACCTCACCTTTATGTCGAGAGTGAATCTTCTTGGCCTTTTAATGTTGGGCCTATAGTAGTATGCAAACTGAGCGTATCTTGGGGCCGAAGATGAAATCAACTGGATAGCATCGCGTATCTTGTCTAAATTATGTCTCATTACCTTCATGCCGGCTTGCACGACAAGCTTAAGGATGTGACACATGCATCTCTGGTGGAGGATAAAACTGCCAGTGTGTCGGGACCCGAATATGCAAATCTGGATCCTCATTATATTCTATACTAGTTTAGGATCACACTAGTGCATGCGGTGGCAATATAAATAAAATATCAACCATTCAACGAAATAACTAAGTAAATATCCAAATTTTATTGAATAATATCTGTGGAGCGTAGGGTCAAAGTTTACATAATATGCCATGCGAGACTTAAAAGACAAATAAATACTCTTGCAACAGAAGTGGAATAACTCGTGGTAGTCATCCGACATGCCATGGGCAATCGAGTAGGGAGCGCATCCTAGTTTGTATAGTCTTCAAAGTATTTCTCCTCATAAAACTATGAGTTCTCTAGTTCTTGTTCAACAACTAATCAACAATGTATATATCCATGAGTACATAGAGTACTCAACAAGTCGTAGGGAAATAATATACAATTAATATTCATGCAAGGCCTGAACAAATGGAATAGTTGTATGGTTGTTTTGTGGAAAGCAAATGTTGACAATAAGTATAGTAAATAGATTGTAAAGCGTAATTGGAAAGTCGTAATAAATAAAGTAAACAATTACTTTGAAACAACCAGTGAACTACTCATTCACTTCCCAACCATTCCAATATCCTAGTTTATGAAATCTCTATATCTCGTGTGAAATTCCCATGCTTTGTCCATAACCGGGGACACGGCTATTTGAACAGTTTTAACACTCCATAGAGGTTGCATAGGTTTACCCACAAGAGATAATTAACTTATAATGTCGGCCAAGACACACTTCTGTAGGCGTACAACTAAGTGATTATCACAAGGCCTTTACAATGCTCCGTCTCATCCCAGTTTTGCTCGCTAAGGTTTCACCACTGAAGGGCATCGCACCCAGTGGGGGGGGCTCTTGTGTCGTGTGAATCTACTCGTCCATCCTAGAACCCACACCACCACATGACAGAACCAAAGTTAAGACATTGCAAATTAATCAGTCAGGTTCATCACATACTAGACATGTGGTTGTACAATATGATTCAATTCAATGGGGCACAAGATTAAGTTCTTAGTGTTCACCTAGATGAGACTACCTCATCCCGATGTGCACACATCATCATCTTTACTGCACGATCACTCGCCCTGAGCATGAAACCATATTGTTTAAACATGACCAATGGCATCTCTTGCCATGGCATAATAAATTTTACAACAGTAATATCGCACCACAATTTCATATCTCATTAAATCAAATTATCATATTTAATCTTATAAATATGAGCTCATCATGCAACTAAGCATGAAGTAAGTATAACTACGTAAACCATGTTGACAGCACAGTTGTCCAACTAGTAATAACCTAACTTATGTGACAACGGATTTATGCGATCCAAGCTAAAGCTAAACAAGGTGCGTAACGTGGTGCGATGGATTCTCCTGTCGGATCCACTACTATGTGAGAGTCAGAGCACCGGCCAGCCGCGTCCAAAGGAACGGTGATCTTCAGCTTCACCTGCATCGGCCTCACGGGCGCCGCGCTCCTCTCCGTCCTCTTCTTCTACTGCTACCACTTCACCCGCAGCCGCGCACCGGTCACCGCCGCCGAGTCAGCAGAGAGCCGTCCGGATGACCACCGCGTGGTCAGTGTGGACGTCGCCAAGCTGCCGGAGTTTGCGTACACCCGGTACGCGAGGCACAGCGGCGAGGGCGGCAACGGGCCCAGTGCTCGGTGTGCCTCGGCGCGGTGCAGATCCGTGAGATGGTGCGGATGCTGCCCGTGTGCAAGCACCTCTACCACGTGGAGTGCATCGACATGTGGCTGTTCTCGCACGCGACGTGCCCGCTTTGCCAGTCGGAGGTTGACCCGCTGGGGGAAGTCCAGCCCGCGCCATCAATGGAGTGTAGGGCGCCAACCGGTCATCTACGTTGTCTCCGGCAAGGTGCATATGTTTTGTACCTGCGTGTTCTACTCATCTATCTGTACATCATGCATGTAGTTGTAAATGCAATCAAATACAAGAGGAATTTGCTTGGCAGTCTTATACACACAAGATCATCACTCCTTTTTTACACTGTTCTCTCTTTGCAAGCTAGCAAGTTACTACAAAATCTCACTGCGCTCGTTTCTGATTTCATCTGCCTGTAATTTGTTTTCAGCAGCTGAATTAGCTGCACCTACATCATCTAATTCCATTTGGCATATTTTATTTTTTTTTAAATGTACACCAAATTATTATTTTTCAAAATTACACAAGAAATTAAGTTCCTTTTAACATTTCCCACCTTGAAACAAGCTTCATTGGCATTCTCATCACCGATACTCCGAACCTGCTACCTTCAGCAGCTTGCTAAAGTCAACTAGTACCGTACCGGCCGTGAGCTATCCCGATTTTCGCATAAACAAACCTCGCCAATATATCAAACATGTTTGAATTCAAAAGTTTCTTCCAAGTACGTACAGGTTCGTTGTTATCACAATTCACAAGTCGCAAGTCGCGACACAGAATTGCCTTTATACTAAAACGAATTCCAACAGTTTCTGAACAATGCCCGTTGATTTCCGAACTGCCCTCTTATATAAAAACGTGTAGTACTAACAACTCATCTAGTACTAGCTAATTCTGACAGTTTCAGCACACGTACCATGTCGCGTGCATCCACCGGTGGCTGGGATCGCAGTCAAAGTGCTATATGAAACCGACCTGATGGCAGAGAAATGAATGAGGGATATTTTTCTGATTTTTGCGGAAAATGAATTGTTCCGTGTGATTTTTTTGTAAAATTCTTGTGTTCCAAATAGGTATTCTATTAGCTTAGTAGTCTAAAATGTGTATGCGGCTTTTTTCTTTTTGAGACACTATCTTTCGACTTTTCAGGGACGGTAACTCTGTAAGGCTGCTCCTAGTGTTTCACTTTGCCTGATATCTTAGTTTGGCATATAGGTAAAATAATGATGTTGTACCATAGTTAATGAAGAGAGATAGTACTCTAATATCTAATTTAGATACTAGTCCGACTTGAAATTCAACACAAAACAGTCTCATACATGTAATTAAATGAAACAGTTTAAGATACTACACTATAAGAAATCATGTATTAAGAAGATGGTATTATAACACCCATAATACACTAAGAAACTACACTAAGATACTGTGTATTGGGAGCAGCCTAAGTGTCCTCGTGGTTCTTGGAATTCCGCCAAGGCCATGCAAGCTTGTGGCCGTCCGATCAGCTCTAAGGGGCAGATCTGGCCATCCGCGCCCGAGTTTTATGCCTGGTACCCTAACTGTGCTGCTCTCCTCGCCCTAGGCGCCACCGCCGTCGCTCCACCCGCTCGCCGTCGCCATCTCCTCCCACGTCGTCCGCGCCGCCACCGCTCCCTCCGTAGCCTCGCCTCCTCCCAATCTCCCATTGTCCTCCCTGACGGTTTGATGGCCTCCGCTGCCCAGATCTGATTTCGTGGAGGATGGGGAGAATTCGCTGCAGATTGGGTGGCTAGCGTCGCTGCCATGGCATCCATGGGCAACAAAAACGATGGCGACGAGGGTCCCTCCTTGTCTCGTGGCCTCGCCCTTCCGCACCACCACCACCCCCAGCCCCTACGGCACCAGCGCTGTCCCTGGCCTCACCCTAGCTCGCCATAAATTCCGCTACAATCGCCAAGCTCCAAGTCAGCTACCCTTCCTTAATTGCGGTAATTCAAGGTCAAGGAAAGACTGCAGATCCCACCGCTCTCTCTTGGTAATTAGAAGGCTGGATCTTGGTCACTGATGTTCCTCTCTTTTTTTTTTTTCAAAATTTTGTGTTTTTTAAAGGAGAATTCTGATCTTGTGAGGCTCCTTCCGCAGCCCCCCAATTTCTTGCATCAATTGATCTCTTTTGGTGAGTGGTTGGGTTTCTTGATGTATGTGTTTGGTTTGACTGGAGTTGGTTTCGTGAGCGGGACTGAGCTGCAGAAGATTTGGCTCGCCATCTGGCAGCCTGCGTAGGCCAGTTCCCAATTGTTGGCAGTAAGTTCTCCCCATTTTTTTCTGCAAGAAACCATACTGTTAAATTTCAGGGCTAATCCAGATACCAGGAAAATCGACTTAAAGTTTGAAAAAAACCACGCAACTTACGGATAGCATAACCGAAACTATAACTAAAAGCATTTGAACGCCTAAACTTAATTGTGAAAACGACAAATAAATAGAACCGAAGGTAGTATAAGGCCGGCTTGGATGAGATTGAACCCTGCATGGGATTGCTCCCGAATTATGCAGGAATTGAACTTTCTGTGAAATTCGTGCGTTGGAAATGAAGCCTTAATTTTTGCCGGATGGTGTTTGTCCATCCCTGTCTACTGGTGGGTGGTGGCGATCAGGGATCAGGTAAGTTCTGACTTCTGAGGTTGCTTCCTTGCCCGGCGTTTTCATTCAATCGGCTAGTCCTTGTCAGTGACACATTAACACAACCCTGAACTTACATAATCCGATAAAATATGTGCGATGTGTCCGGTCTGATACAGACAAGGATCTTGCATTCGTTACGAAACCGTACTGAGTACTGACCCTTCCAAACTAATGAAACGAATGGTCGCTCTCGCTACTGTGTTAACCACCAGAGAAAGCGTTTGTTAAGGCCTCAATGATTCAAACAAGCCAACCCGATCATCAGTACAGTCCATTTCAGCTAAAAAAACTGCGAAATAGAGGCAGTGTACGCGACCAGAGAGCATAAATTGAACCGTGTATACTTCAGTCTGAGCCTACGCGGTGCCCATTTCAAGCTCAGCTCCCAGCACCATGCAATTCGCGATGTCACCTGACAATCTCCTCTTCTTCTGCTCCGTCACGGCGTCGGTCGCCGCCGCCTTTGGCCTCTTCTCGCTGTACAAGCGCCTCGCGTGCCGGCGCCAACCCGGTACGGTGCTTCCCGCCGGAGATTCAGAGGAGCACCAGCCACTCACGGTGGCTTCGAGCCTCCCCACGTTCATGTACAACCGACTTGTCCGGCACAGCGGCAAGGACGCGAGCTGGACGGAGTGCGCGGTCTGCCTCGGTGTGATTCAGGTCGGCGCCATGGTGAAGCTGCTGCCGGCGTGCGCCCACGTCTATCACGTCGACTGCATCGACTTGTGGCTGTCTTCACGCTCGACGTGCCCCCTCTGCCGGTGCAGGGTCGCTGATCACTCAGGAGCCGCCCAGGAGACGGTTCAGCATCTTGCTCACCTTTCCCCTGCATAGATCGTCATATCTGCAAGAAATATCTGTACTAGGATTTTTTTCTTCTTCTTTTACCGAACTTTAAAATAAACCTGCATGTTTGCTGATGTGTAAAGTGTAGAATCGTGTATTATGCAAATGTGCATACTACTATTTCATTAAAAAGCAAGGTTTTTTATTTTATTTTTTTGCGAGAGAACTGTACAAGCATATTGACATCTCAATCACAGGGTTCATGAATCGCCAATTTCAGATTATAGAAAAGCTCTTTCAGTGTCAACATCTAAGACAGACAAAATTCAGGGCGTTGCAGCATTCCCGCATAATGTACACGTCAGACGTCAGTACAACAGGTCAGCGTAATCACCGATATGCTATAATTAGATTTACATTCAACAGAAGGATGAACACATCAGATCGAGAATCAACTACATGACACCGAAGAGCTTGTTTGGATAGAGAGGGATCGGAACCAATCCTTTTGGATTGTAAGGGATTTTAGTTCAAATTTCGAGTCAATCTGAAGGGATTGAATCAGATCACAATGTATCCAAACAAACCTGAAGGGGGCAAAAGACCCCTTCGAATGCTCATTTAAAAGAACAGAAGGGAAAAAGGGAAGCATCAGATAGAGGAATTTTTTCCCTTTCCACACCTTCCTGAAACAGTGCTTCAATCACAGAGAGAACAAACTGCATTGCTGCAGCACAATAGTTTGTCATATACGCATACAGGAGTTGAAGGAAATTCATCATAAATGTGTAACACCAAACAATTTTACAGATAGGGAGATGCATAAGAGCAATGACCAGGGGTTGAGTTGCCATGAAGAACTTTGGCTTAAATCTGCACCGGTTGGACCATAGGTCGTTGTTCCTGTGAAGCTGCCATTTTTGGGGGATGCACTGCAGTGGTACAAGCATGCGGGTTAATGGTTTGGCAGAGACTTGACATATTATTGCATATGTAACTGCAAGAAGAATTTCACTATGCATGTTTAACATGGGAAATGTTACCCTTAATCAGCATAGTTTCAGTTTCTAAGAACTGAAAATGGGCAAAGCTGCAAAGTTTGAAATACTAAGGGTGCATCTTGAGTAACCTACCAAATAATTTTTTTCTTCTTTCATGCAACAAATATGCTAAGCGTTTTGAAATATTCCAATTAACTTTGATTAAGTGTTTAGGAACAGAACTACAACGAATGCATCACCAAATTTAGCAGATGAATATCACTCTGGTAAAATTTATCTGATGTGTAATAGTGTATAGACATGCATGCTCATGTTAGATCATTCTCAACAATTCAAGGATATCAAAATCATGTTGAAGTGAAGGGTGTCAATTTATCAAACTGCAACTGTCTTGTGGTGAATCTTGCAGAAGAGAGCAATGATCTGGACTTAGCACACAGTAAAACAGACCCACAGTTGATCATTTTTAATGTTTATTTACTGAAATTGTAAAGCCAGAACATTTAGATGGCACAAGAAAAAGCTGGTATCTTCCGATATATATTAGAGTAATAAGTTCACATTAACCCTTTTAACCAGTTAATAATCAGCAAAAGTTCAAGAGCTTCTATTTCACATATTAGACAACGCAAATGATCTATGTTAGTATATTTGGGAGGTGGGGCATGACTCAAGCATTTTTTTTTGGAATATGACCATGGTGGGCCATGGGTCACGGAACATGATTCCAACTCATTTTGGTCGATGAAACAGTAGGTGACCTCAAGGATACAAAACCCGGTACCAGAGGAATTCCCGACAGGTGGGCGGTAGCGATAACCGGCCAGTTACCAGAAATCCCAGAAAAAAACGGATGGAATTCGCTTGAATTTGCTTTAAAATCGGCGAAAATTCGAAATTTAAAATTTGAATTTGCTAAACCGGAACAAAACCAGCCAATTTTGTGATTCCCAGACCCCACCGGTAAGACAGGTTAACCGGCCAGGTTTTTTTCCCTGGGTGACCTTGGGTCCAAGGAAGTTATCCAAGTCATTTAGGTGGGTAACAAACACATTATAGTTTTTATGCAGTAATTTTTCCATTTAGATAAATATAGTCAAGAATATTAATAGTAGTACACAAATACATCTGTTGTCTAATTCTCTCAAAAAAAAAACATCTGGTCTCTAATTCTCTCTAAAAAACATATGTTCTCTAATTCTCTCTAAAAAACATATGTTCTCTCATAATACTTGCTTTTAAGATGATATTTTATAGGGAAAAAAATTGAAGATTTGCCACTCCAATCATCAGCATTTCAGGATACGCCAGTCCATTGCCTCACTAACATGTGGCCCCAGGCCCCACATGTCCGTGAGATATCGAGTGAGTATACCTTACATTTAACTTCCATGTCTTTTAAGTTTAACTCGCATCAACAACTAACAAGTATGAAGTTCTTTAAAAAAATATACATATATATCATATAACAATTTGTAAATATAAGCCCTGTTTGGTACAGCTTCTACTCCCAGCTTCTCAATCGATTCTCGTGAAGCTGTACCAAACACCTCGATTCTCAAAACCACCAGATCCTGATTCTCGCGATGAGCTGTCTCAAAAATGAACTAGCAACGAGAAGCGGCCTTCCCGCAGATTCTCCAACTTGCATAAAAGAAAATGCCCCTTGAAGTTAGATGATTTTACCCGCAATTGCCTTTGAACTACCCCCCCGCAACACATCCACCGCGCGACCCCCACCCGTACCAGTTTCAGCTTTCCCTCGCGTTCTCTTCCCCTCCCGTTGCTCTCGCGACAAGGCGATTCCGCCGCCGGCTCCTGTGTGCGCTCCGCTTGTCATCGACTGCTCCCCCTCCGGCCCCCGTGTCTGCCCCCGGTGGTCCTCGACTGTATCGCCGCAGGGACCGGAGTGCGCCGTCGCGAGCACACGAGAGCCGCCCACCTTGGAAACCCTAGAGGACCTTTGATTCGCCGCCTACGTCGCCGTCGTCGTTTCCCAAGCACCACCGGCTAGCTCCTGTGAAGGTAAGGTCATCATCCGGCCATCTCCCTTGTCCTCCCTACTCCCTTTGTCTCCTTCCTCTTCGCCGGCCGCCCTAGGGTGGATCCATTTGTTGTTTTCTTCTGTTTGGAATATGTAGACTATTGTGTACATCTGTGACATTTGTGAATGTAGTTAGAAAATTGTGTATATGTGAATCTGTGAATGTGTATGAAAAATATCTATGAATTTATGATGGATCAAGAACTCTTGTGTCTGTGTATCTATCTCTGGAATGTGTAGTCTCTTGTTTGGTGCTTGATCTTGACCTGAAATGGTTGTTCTGCAGTCATAAGTCATAACCAAGATGTTAGGTTTCATGAATCTATGAATGGAATTCTTTCTCAGTGATTCATGATTTTTGTCATACATCTGTGAATGGTTTGTCATGAAAAGAGTAGTAGGCTCAAATGATTTGTTCCATGCATCTGTGAATGCTTTTTTCATGCATATGTGAATGATCTGTGAAGCTAATCTCTGCAAGATTTCTAAAGGTTACTAGAAATGAAATGAACACATCATTTTAATACTGAGGAGTAACTTGTGCTATACTGCTATGTGGAATTATTGGCAAACATACAACAGATTGATTGTTTGACTGTTTGATTGTTGAAGTTTCAGAAATTCAGAGTGCATATAAAAGCGTTTCTGCAATGCGTTTAATTGTTCAAGTTTCAGAAATTCAGAGTCATTGTCAAAGACCTGACTGCATGAGTCTTTTACATGCTATTGTGCAATGCATTCATGTCACATGACCATAAGCTTTCAGTTTTAAGTAGACTGCCATATTGACTAGATTGTAGTTTAATCCTGTTAAGTTCGATTGTTTTGCGTACTCATGTATTTTTAAGAAGTAGACTGCCATTCATCTAGTTCTTCCTTTTGACTTGCAAGAACATTGAATTCTTTTTTGTTTTTTTCTTGTGGAAATGTTGTGTAGTAGCATGTTGTGTTGATTTTTGCAATGATGACACTGTTTAACCTAGCTCTACGAGACTTTCCTTTGTGGGTTGGGTTGTCGCTGATATGAGCTTATCCTTTGTATCTGAGCTCAATCAAGAATTTCTTTGATTTTATTCTAGTATTTTTTTGTTACAACAAGTTGCCTTGGTAAAATGAACCCAGCCAGCATATGATCTCTGCACTATCTGCAATGAAGATACCTTTACTCATTATGAGACTTCCCTTTGTGGGTTATTTGGGATCTGAACTTTCCCTTATACCCTAGCAGACTTGTTTGAAAACACCACAATCATCTGTCCTAATGTTAGCAGGCTAGGTGAAATTACATCATGTACTGTAAATTTGGGTAGAGCAAGATGATTTAACTGTTCTCTTTGTAGTTTCACTAGGAGTACATTATTTTGGCTTTGGAAGTTGATGAAAGTCATGAAACTGATGCTCAAAACGACAAAACATGTTTCTTTCTTACCATACAGTTCCCCCTTCGAATAAAAAATGAATTTATTTGGCAATCTTGTCCTAATTCACTGCAGAACCTCTTGAGGGGACCCAAGAATGCCCGTGAGGCTGTGAGGCACTTCGGCAAGGCTCCTGGTGTGCCACAAAGCCACACGAAGCCATATGTGTGCTCCAAGGGAAGGAAGTTCGAGAAGGCTCGTGGGAGGAGGAACAGCCGTGGATTCAAGGTTTAAGTCGGCCTCTGTTTGAGCTTGTTGCCATCGGCATTGTGCGACCGTTCTGTTTGAGCAATCGACAGTAATTACTAATCACCTTCTACCGAGAGTAGCACAATTTATTGTCCTATTTTGAAAGATATTTCGAAGGATTCTTAGCAGTGTCAACTGTGAGTTTGTGAGCATGAAGACAATGTTTTGTTGCACCTTATCAGAGCTTCAAATTCTCTCATATGGTGATGGTAAATCTGACATGTGATTTCACTTAACATGCTGTGATGGGAAATGCTTGGTTTTGTTTGTTTGTCTGGCGCTATTTGTGAAGCTAACGCTTGAAACGATTCATATTTGCACTTGAGTGTTCGCAACGTAATTGAGAGGTCCTTTGATGTATGAAAGATAAAATGGAGAAAGAGAATTAAATCATTTGCACTCAAGTGTTCGCAACGTAATTGAGAGGTCATTTGGTGTATGGAAGATGAAATGGAGAATTCTTCTTAAGATACCAAGCTTTCCTATATCCAAGCAAAAGATGATTGTTGCAGCAACCATAGGAATCCACAACTTCATACGTGAACATGCTTCGCCGGACATGCATTGTGTATATATACAACGTATATACATTTACATGGTTTAAACAAATTTAGGAGGAAAAATTTTATAATTTGTGTACAAATACATAGGAGAAAAACACAAATACAATTGAATTATTACAACCAGGGGTAACATGGTCTATTTGCTTCTAATCCTCCCTCATATGGTTTTTGGAGTCAACCTACTAGCCAAACGTTTTCAACAGACAGCTCCAGATTCTCAGAGAAGTGGATTCTCAGATAATCATGAGCAGAATCTGAAAAATGAGAATCTGGAGCTCTACCAAACAGGGCCATAGTAGTAATGTTCCGTTACACATCTAGTGGAAAAGTATGCACTAGACAGTGGAAAAGTATATGTGAACCACTTAGTAAACATCCATCATCCTTTTTCATCAAACTTCGGGGAGTGGTTCTATGCTCTCCTAGGAGAAAGGTGCATGATCTTTAAAGCAAACAAGAGGGCCAGATTAAATGGTGTTCGTTCCAGGGTAATTATGTGATTATATTACATTAAAAATGTCAATAGTCCTAGGGTACTGGTTTGTGCATTGCTGCTCACCATTCTCAAGGTGTTATGATCCTTAGATCATAGGGGTAAACATCACCAGGAGGATAGCCGGGTGGCGTCGGCTGCTAGGAGAGAGAGAAGACTATAGATTGGGGAGACGAAGGGGATTGAGACTTAGACTATTGTATTCTCATTGCTTAATGCCAACGATTACAATATGTCTTCTTATATAGAGGGTTCTTCTAACAATTATGGATAGGATCAATCTAAAAGATGAGTTTCCTAACTAATAGATAATTTTCCTAACTAATAGATAACATTTCCAATTACCTAATCTCTATACAAGGAAACTAACCAACTATTTAAGGAAATATATATTCTTATCTGGGAAGGTAATCCCTTCCTATTCCTGTACTACTGACACTACTCCCCTCCTTTCGCGACAGCTCGTCCTTGAGCTGTGGTGGCGGCCATGGTTGAAGCCCTAGGAGACCTCATGTTGACGAGAGGTCGTGGCGCCGGCGGAACATTGCATGGAAGATGGTCCGCAACGCTCCAATAGATATCGGCCGGTCACGTGGAGAAGACAGTCGTTGGGCAGCGGTCTTCTTCCTCGGTGAGGGCACCGTTTGGGCAACCACAGGCAAAGAGGTCGACGATGCAGAAGTCACAGGCGAAATCAAATATGCCTTCGGCAGCGCAGATCGCGCATAACCGCCATGTCTACCAAGATGGATTTCATGTCGTCTACGCCGACACTCATCTCATTGAGGGTGGCCCTCATGGCCTTGAAATTCTCGGCAGCAGAAACCATGGTGTTGGCTCTGAAACCATGGTGTTGGCTCTGATACCAAGTTGTTATGATCCTTAGATCATAGGGGTAAACATCACTAGGAGGATAGCCGGGTAGCGTCGGCTGCTAGGGGAGAGAGAAGACTATAGATTGGGGAGACGAAGGGGATTGAGACTTAGACTATTGTATTCTCATTACTTAATGCCAACGATTACAATATGCCTCCTTATATAGAGGGTTCTTCTAATAATTATGGATAGGATCAATCTAAAAGATGAGTTTCCTAACTAATAGATAACTTTCCTAACTAATAGATAACCTTTCCAATTACCTAATCCCTATAAAAGGAAACTAACCAACTATTTAAGGAAATATATATTCTTATCTGGGAAGGTAATCCCTTCCTATTCCTGTGCTACAGTACCCACGGTATTGTTCACACACATGAATAGTACCCCGGCCTATGACACAAGGCTCACTGGTTTACCACCCAGCACCACCCCAAGGGCACAACAAGGTGCACATCCGACCTCTGCATGTTCAATGGCGCACTGATGGGGACCTAAAAGTGGACTACTCTAGATGGAGGTCAGGTGCCCCAAATAGATTTGGGTGGTTGAGCTGATCAGCCAGAATTCAGACATAATGGTTCTCTTGTTTTTTCTCCCATTTTCCTTGAACATGAGAGTTCCTCTCTTTTTTCATTTTTTTGTGTTGTTTGGACCTGCTGTATTCGTTCCTTTTATTGCGCAATTGGTTTGTGTTACTTGCATTGGGAAGTTTTTCCATTGGTTTGCCCGTCTTCGGTTCATGTTGGCTTGTTTGGCTAATGTTTTTTCTACTGATGAAAAGATTCTTAGCTAGAAAGGAATTACTGTTCATGCACAAACAGTACCATGGTGTACTGTAGCACAAGGCAGCACCAATCTGTTAGTTTGATTAGGAAGTTATCCTTAAGAGTTGTATTAGATTGGATTGCTAGAGATAGAGTTTGAGTCTTAGAGGCCAAGTTAAGTCATCCCTATAAAAAAGATAGTATGTATCCATTATCAATCAAGCTATAAGATGAATTAGTCTTAAGTTTCTCAAGCGCCTCTTCTTAATCTAGATACTCTCTACCCCAGTAGACGCCCTCTCCTCTAAGTGTCGTTCTACCTCTAACCATCGTTGTCGGTCTTTCTTCTACGGTGTTTTCCCCGTTATGAACCAAGGTACATGACAAAAAGCAAGCAAGGCCAAGCTAGCTATTGCGGCTCATGATTCTAACACAGACAATCCAGCTTGGCCTTTTCAATTGAGCGAAGTTGAACTGCATTTAGCTCCGCTGGGGCTTAGGTCATTTCCACCCATACTCATGTTGTGTCTCAGGGCAGTGAACCTAAATCAATTGGGATCAGATCTTGTGACCCAAGGCCATGTATAAATATTATTATCTTGAAAATACTTGTGATATCCCACCTTCAGAAATAGTGCATAGAATGTGTAAACCCCATGCCACACTATATTCCTGCTTAGTGATGCACCACTGTGTACCATGATTCTATACTGCAATCAGGAAGTACCGCATTGCAAGTACGTACAGTCCCAACCACGCAGAAGCCCATACATTCACATGTACCGACTTTATCGAATACCTGATATGATCTCCCATAAAGCTATTGATCTTGAACATCCACAAGGAGGATTTAGATATATTTCAATTGTCCATGCAATTTTGATGAGAGTAGGATAGGTGTCGATAGGAATCTGGAGATGTGGAGGAAGACCTTAGAATCGAAAGGCTTTAGGCTTAATAGGACTAAAACTGAGTATATGAAGTGTGATTTCAGTGGTACCGGGGCAGATGATAGAGATGTTAGGCTGGACGGACAAGTAGTGCCTAGGAAGGACACCACTTTTCAATATTTGGGATCGATGCTACAGCGAGACGCAGAGATTGACGAAAACGTGAGCCACAGGATTAGAACGGAGTGGGTGAAATGGCGCCAAGCATCGGGTGTCCTGTGTGACAAAAAAGTCCCTCAAAAGTTAAAGGATAAGTTCTATAGGACGGCGATCAGACCTGCGATGCTATATAGAGCAGAATGTTGGGCAACTAAAAGACAACATATACAGAAGATGAGTGTAGCGGAGACGAGGATACTGCAATGGATATGTGGCCACACAAGGCGAGATCGAATCCACAATGAGGATATACGTGATAGGGTGGAGGTAGTACCAATTGAAGAGAAACTTGTCCAACATCGTTTGAGATGGTTTGGACATCTCCAACGGAGGCCTTCTGAAGCACCGGTATGTAGTGAAATTTTAAGACGTACTGAAAACGTAAGAAGAGGCAGAGGTCGACCAAGACTAACGTGAGAGGAAGTAGTTAAAAGAGATTTGAGATATTGAAATTTAGCTAAAGAATTAGCTTTGGATAGGAGCGCGTGGAAGTTAGCGATCCACGTACCGGAACTATAAGAAGGTTTAGAAGCTGTATTTTAGGCTCTCGGCTTAGATGGCAGGATGTACGGCTTAGGGTTTTAACCTTATAGGTTTTTTTCATTATTATTTTATTTGCAAGGCTCTCATCTTTTTGACCTTGAGGACGTTTTATTCCTAGTCTACCCTAACTTATTTGGGACCAAAGGTTTTGTTGTTGTCCATGCAATTTTGAGATTTGTTAATAGCTGGCAAATTGTTAAGCTTGCAAAAAGTTATAAAGAAGATACGATATAGTTCATCTCATAGTTGCTCTTTTGATGCACGCAATATTACAATATTAGTGTTGTAGCGTACTTTAGCAGGACTTCTATTTTTAGAGATCTGAATGTTCACCTTCTAGCAGTGAGCTTAAGGTGTTTATCAAAATGATGAGTGCTATACTTCCGAAACATTGACTATATTGCTCCCCCAGGCCATCAGAATGGCATGTCCCCAATCCCCATAGCCATATCCAATTTAGTGGAATCAACCAAATTCGAATTCATCTTTTTGGTTCTACAGAATTCCGAAATGAAATATTCAGTTCCTCGAACTATAGGACCAATATCTATGATCCAGGCAGGAAGTCAGCAGATAAAACCGATACTCCACCATAGCGTATATAAGAGATACTACCACCCAAAGAATGGAGGCTAGGTGCAATGCACTAACCTGGAAGGAAACACGCAGTTCCCGTGACCTGCAAAAACAAGTGGCGGCGGCAGCACCGACGCCACACCGTTACATCTCCGTACAAGAATCCAACATTTAACGAAGCAAAATAAGTACTCCATAAATTTGAAATCCGAGGATGCTGCATCATATACTGGAGGATCCGAGGCCGGTGCTTACTGGGGTTGAGGGTAGTGAGCGCGGCGGCGCCGGAGAAGTCGCAGGCGGCGGGGCTGGCGGCGCCGCCAGCGCGGAGGAAGTAGTCGTTGAAGGCGTAGGAGGAGTGCGCCTGGAGGTCGGGCGGATCGTAGCAAGCGCCGCCCTGCTGGATGGCGCGGCAGTCGGTGCCGCCGGCGGGGCCGCACGCCCAGTCGATAGCCGCCTGCAGCGCGCCGTCCTCCGCGTTGTTCTTCGCCACGCACCAAAGCTGCCCGCCGCTGCTCACCCCCACTCCAGCCCCCGCGGAGACACGGACGGCCGCGATCACGGCGAAGAGGAGGAGGAGGGGGCGGGGGAGAGACGAGGATGCCACCATTGGGCTCGCCTCCGTGGCCACGATTTGGGATTCAAATGTTACCGTTGCCTGCGGGAGGAAGGGGAGGGGGGCAGCAAATTCGCGAGCTCAGAATCCTGACTTGAAGTGGACTGATGTCGTTAGACCGGTCCAAATGGGCTCCGCCAGCCGGGCCGGCCGAAGTGTTAAGAAACTGGTCCGCGACCAGGAGTTGTCTTGGTCTAGATAGTAATCTCATTCATCTATAGCCTATATATATATAAAAAGGACTTCTAATCATTGTATATGATCATTGATAAAAGCAATAAAGAGAAGCCTGTAATCCCCTCATATCTCTGTATTCATCTCTTATTCTGTTCTTGTGTTCTTGCATTATTCTTACGATTCTGAATTTGTCTACGAGTTAATCGCTCAGATTGGACTCGTCAGCGACAGTTTCTTAATACATTATCAGCATGATCGACTCTCATCGCATCGAAAAGGTAATCATCGATGAACAATACTCGTAGATTGAATTGTTTTCTAGATCGCTTTCAATTCTGCAATTGTTGCTTTCTATATTATTTTTCTACAGTGCAAATTCACACTGATCTACCGCGAGCCGACTTGAAATCGTCAGCCAAGCTGATCGGTAGATCACATGAAAGAGAGGATGTTGATTGCACGGTAGATCGTTGTATATCTAGCATTACATTGCATCACATCACATATGCATGTATGAACAGTAACAAAAAAAAAAAAAGAGGACAGCTGACGGGCCTGTAGAGCCACGCCGCCGCCGGCCTGGAGCCACGCCTGGCCACCTAAAGATAGCGCCACCCTCCCCGCACACAGCTGCCACCGTATGGCGCCGCCCTCCCCGCGTACGGCCGCCGCCGCATGGCACCGCCTACCGGCTCGCAGCTGGCACTGACCGTCCACGCAAATTGCAAGAAGGGGGAGGGGGAGGTGTCGGCCCCGACATGGCCGACCTCCCACGCGCGCATCCACCGGCATGAAGCCACCGCAAGCCACACACCACCCGAAGTAAAAAAAAAAAAGAAAAGAAAAAAAGGGGGGCAGTGGGAACCGCGGCCGGCCTGGAGCCACCGTTGGCCATGGAACGGTCCCCCTCACACGCCGCCACGCCTCCAGCCTCCGCCCGAAGCCGCCGAGGTGACGCGCCGCACCGAGTTGGGCCTCGCACGACAGCCTCCTCCAGCCCCGCACGGCCGGTGCCAGCACTGCCTTGCCCAAAAGAAGCAAAAGAGGAAAAAAAAGGGGGAAAGGCTTGAAGCCCCCGGCCGACCACCTTCCCGCATGGCACCGTCGAAGCCGCCCGCGCCACGCTTGGAGCATCGTGTGTCGCCCACGCCGGAGCTCACGCCGCCGCACCGCTTGGAGCCCGGCCAGTAGCCGTCTAGCGCGCCGCCACCCAGGTCACCGGGCGCCTCAAAGCGCACCACCGCATCGCTGGCTTGAAGCCGCCATGACCGACCCGTGCGCTAGCCCGGAGCAACGCCACCACCCCGGCCCTCCCGCGCCGCGACGTCGCCGCCCCGCACCGGCCCGCCCCTCCCACGCAGTGACGCCGCCTCTCCGCGTCGGCCCCGCACTGGCCGCGAGCCCGCCGTCTTCGCCACTGAATCGCGCGCAAAGGCACCGCCACCACCAACTCCTGTAGAGGCGCCGACCACCCACGCCGGTAGCGCTCCGCCCCATGGTCGCTCGTCGCCGGCCACCTCCCCTCGGCGCCCATGGGGCCGCTACCTCCTCTTGGCTCCCATGGGTTGCGCCACACCAATTGAAAAAGGGTAGGAAACCTACCTGTTCGCACTTTGAGCCGATCAAGTGGCGAAAGAATGGTCAGGGCCCAACCGGGAAAGAAAAAAAAAGGCGGTGGAGAAAATCCTAAAATTTGCAAAAAGGGCCTCGAAATTCTAAAAATTACAAGAACTTTTCCGCGAATAAGGAATTTTTGCGAAAACCCCTCGGAGTTTCTGAAAATTACGCACAAATTTTCTCAGAACTAAAATTTCGCGCCTCAACCCCTAGAAATTGCAAAATTCACCGAAAAGTCATTTTTCCAGCAGAAAAGGACCTCAGAAATCTAAATTTTTGCATATTTTGAACTTTTGAAGCATGTTTAACTTTGTTATTGTTATTTCTATGCAATTTATTTACTGTATTTACTGTCTTGATTATCTGTGATTGTTTATATTGCTTTTAATCATTGAAATAGCAGTAAATCATGAAAAATACGTAGAAAATACGAGAACATTATGAGAATTCTTGCAATCATTTATGCACATTACCAGCAGTAATCTTATGCACCTCTTACATAAATATGCAGATGACTGAAATTACGAACCGGGAGTTCGAGGAGCTAGCCCAGCATGGTTAGAATTATTTGACTTAGGCAGCAGATGTCAAAATTGTGCTTGGAGCCAAGAAGCTTCGTGCTGCTATTAGACTCTGCGCCTCGCATGATGCCATTCCAACTGCTGAGGAGAATGATCAAGCATTTCATTTCCTCAGACACCATCTCTACCTAACGCTCAAGAACGAGTATATGGTAGAGAAGAGTGCACTAGCTTTATGGACCATACAAGAAGCGATTCGGCGAAGTACAACATCTCGCCTTGGCGAGTAGTAGTGGATTCGACTACGTTTTGCTGACTACAAGACCGTAGGGGAGTACAACTCTGTTTTGCACAAAATTTGTACCAGTCTTCAGCTATGTGGTAAAGTAATCACATATGCGGCGAAGATTGAGAAAACCCTCTCTACCTTTCACCCAAATACGGTGCAATCCACACGCAACTACCATCAGGATGGCTACAAGGAGTACGCTAAAGTAATAGACATTATGCAAGTTGCGGAAGCTCAAGATGAGGTTCTCAGGAAGAACTACGTCTCACAACCGCCTAGTAGCAAAGTTGACCATAAAGTCAACGCTAGCAGCTACAGGGTGATAAAGCCTCACTCAAAGCGAAGAGGCAAGAAGGGTAAGGTCGTGAGTCACAAGACCAAGCAGAATGCTCAAGCCAAGAAAGGCGAACAAAAGAAGCGCGATGAGAAGCCCTATGGTCAGCAGGACCAAAGCTGCTACAAATGTGGCACTTGGGGACATTGGTCACGTATTTGCCATGAACTGCAGCACGTGATTGATGCTTTCAAGGCTAAGAAGAAGGGCAAAGGACAGCATGAGGCACACCTCGCCATTGCAGGCACGAAAGATCCACAGTCTTTGGTTGCACCTATGGATGTGGATAGCCCTGCAGCAGCTCCCATCACTCCTTCTTTGGACATCGCAACGGCTGCAGCCGTAGTTGCTGAAGAAGAGAAGATAGAAATAGACCAGATTCAGGCATAAGTTTCTTCATACTTCGCTGATTCGATCTAGTGCACACATTGCACTTAGCTTTTACAGTCATTTGCAGTTTATGGTTGTCATAGAACTTTAAATTATTGAATAATGGTTGTAAGCTCTAAAAGAGCAATAGCAATAAATTCTTATGATGAGTCCAACAAAACTTTTTCCCGTATTAATAATAGCAAGTTATGGTCTGTTTTGGAGTATTTTATTTATGTGTGGATTGCTTTCTACCCCATATTAATAAATACTTTATATATCAGAACGCGTGTGGCGCCCTATGGAGGAAGTGTCTTTATGAATGACCCCAATTTTATAAGCATAATGGGACTTTGTTCATGACATTCTTGTTCATAATTAATGATTTGGAATTGTCATTTACCAACTAAAACTTTCCTTTTTAGCCAAAATCCAAAAGCTCATTTGAAATCTCAAAGGAAATACAAGATAAACCTTGTATTATGACTGGAAAGTGTTTTCATTAAAGTCTAAATAAATTATCTTGACCAAAAATAATTTTTGTTGAACTTTTAGAAATTATTTTGGCTTGGAGAAAAATATTTGCCTTAAAATAAACACTTTCGGGCTACAATAATTATTTATGTATTTTACAAAGTGATAATGTGGTTTATAAAATTTATTTGGGAAATATATCATCCCAGTAGCTTCCAGTAAAAATTTCATGATTTTATAAATTTATTTGCTATTTCTAAAAGCCCAGTCAAACCTTTAAGCCTTTGAATAAGGTTTGGTCAACTAACCTGGTTTGACTCAAGACCTAGCGCTGTAGCGACTCGAGCCATGTGGTTGAGTCCAACCCCGTGCAAGTGGTCCGGCTCAGTCACGCTCGGGCGCGAGCCCGAACCCCATACGTGATGTGAGCCGTTGATTTTCAATCGAACGGGCGACGCTATGACGCTACGCGAGCTGTCCACGTGTGCGCACTAATCTCCGCCGTTGGATCCTGATCTAACGATCGGCGTTGGTTTATGCATTCGGACGACTCCGGATTCCCCCTCGATCTCCGCCGTCCATTTTTAATCCAACCGCGCTGCTCTTTTCTTTTGGAATTAAAGGCGCGCAGCTATCTCGAGCCTTTAGATCTAGATCCTACAGTGCGCCTTTTTGACCGTGGGCCTTTAAAGCCCAAATTTGATGGGCCGTTGGATTTTAATCGTAGGGTCCAAGTCGGTGTATGCAATCGGACCATCCGGAGCCCACGGCCATCTCGACCGTAGAAATCTAATCGAACGGTGCCGCGCCATCTCATCTGGAGGGGTGACGTGTATTCCTTTTAATTGATCGTTGGATCTTAATCCAACGTCTCTCTTTGAAAGTGGAGCCCCGAAGCCCTTCTGGGTTTCGTTTAGATCTCGATCGACCGATCTAGATCGCACGGTCCATATTAAGAGTTACCGATTAAAACCTTTTAACCTCTCTATTTATCACAGCCGCCCATTTCTAATCGGACGGCTGAGATTCTTTTGAGTTTTAAGAGACGAGCGCGGCTGTGACTGCCAGTGGGGCCCTTATGTCAGTTGTTGCCTCTCTTCTTCCCTCTCTGTCTGCGCGCAGCCATATCTGTAAACAGAGGAGAGGCTTATCCAAAAACTTTTGCAACTAATTTTTGGGATATTTAGCTCTAAATGGACACCTCATCAACTCTAGACATTTCCATCTTGCCCTGTAGCTCAACATCCATATATAAACCCTAATTTTTTGCTGTTACCATTGTTGACCACTGAAGCTCATCATTTTCCTTGCTGTCCAGTGGAGTTCTTGCTCCTGTCCCTTTTGCTTATCCATTCTAAACCCTGGTTTCACCTTGTAATAAAGATTTGACATCTTTTGTAGGTTAAACCAGAGTTTATTTCTCTGTCGATCAACTTCGGTTTTCAGAGTTTTTGGTGTCCTTCCTATTCTGGTAAGCTAAAACCCTAGTTTTGACATCTTGAGCATCTTAAGGACCTTAGAAGTTCCTGTAAATCATTCTTTTGAATATCAGTAGCTTTACCTTACTGTAAACTGAAAAGTTATTATTCTAACTTTTCGGCCTTTCATGTCATTTTCAAGAATTAGGGTTTCCCCTGTCAACTTATCATCTTATTTAGGTTTCAACCGAACCCTAGTAGCATGATAAGTGGTTCTTTTAATCATTGTCATCATCTATTTAGTTTGTTGGCGAGATCTGTCTCTATTCTCTTTTGTGCAAACCTTAACCGACAAAAATAGGTTTCTTTTAGTTGTTGTAATCTAATCGATTCGGGTTAGATTAGGGTTAGCTTGGGATATTAATTACCCTAAAAGATCATGCTAAGTTTCATTTCTGAACCTTTGCTTGATCTATCTTCCTTTTTCCTAAAATCTGTAATCTGTCCTGTTTTCAGTTCTTTTCAAAATCTGAAAACTGCAACTTTGGTTCAAACACTAGTTTCTATTATTTAAAAGCTGTGTATTATGCTATGGGTTATTATCACTATTAGGGTAGATATAACTTAAGCATAATGTCAATCATGCATTTCCAGATTGATCATGCATATTTCTTCCATTTTGTATTTACTGTCCATTTTGGCATTTATTGGACTTTATTGCTTCTTTTAGATTCTGGTTTTGCTGAAGTGGTTGAATCTATTTTCGAACAACTTTGAGCACGCTTGCAGAGGTTTATTATTATCAAGGCAAGCATCCTCTCTGCACCATATTGATCCCAAATTTTGTACACTAGCTTTTACAAATCCAGTGATATCTGTGCATGCTATTTTTCTGAAAATACTAAAATGTGATCTGTAGTAGCTAGCTATAACCTAACATGGTGGATTACCTTAATTATAATCATACACTTAACCCTAGCTCAGTACTGTATACTATAACATATATTTTCAGATTTGGCTTAGACATGCAGTCTAGAGATTTTAGAGTTTGACAAGAATATCTTGTCAAACAGGGGAATCATAAATGAATTTCTGTTATTTTGAACTATTTGTCCAGTTTCTTTAAATCAGACTTGTGTTTTAAATGTAAATTGATCTGGACAAGAGGAAGCTAGTGATGGTGCTTTTGTGCACGAGATTGGGGATTGTGGTGGACTTATCCAGGTTAATTAAGGACCGAACTCTGACTATTCAATTCAAGTCCCCCACGTACTTCCACATGCAGTGTATGGACGCTGTTTGGTTAAGTAAAATGTTAAGACTATTGGGTTGGAAACAGGGGAGTAAGGATATGTGTATTGACCTTGTATGGCATAGATGCTTTGGTCTTTGGACTGCGTTTTATGCCATGTGAGTGGTATGTCGATGTCGATGTTCTTAGAAGGGTGAGGGCGTATATGTGCTCAGTAGCATATACGTACCTTAAAGATGCCGATTGCAAACTAGTATGGGTAGCGAACCCTCGCACTTCTTTTGTTTGGGTCGGCATTCTGACGCAACATGTGTGCCCCGGTTAAGCAGATGCTATCAGTCGTTGTTTAAGCGAGATCAGTTCACACATGGGTATCCAACTCAATAGTGTTAGCTTGTTGAAAAATACCAAATCTTAGTTTCCCCGGTCGACATACCAAAGGAAGTATGTCATCATTCGGAGGCATCCGAAGGCAATGGGCTAGCTAAGTCATGTGGGTAAAGATGTACACCCTGCAGGTATAAAGCATTCGAATAGCCGTGTCCACGGTCATGGACGATAACTTGAATTGATGTCACCTGTATAGAAGTTTTGATTTTCAAATCTGGTTTCGGTTTTTGGTTTAGCATGAGGGATTCATGCACTGTACTATTTACATTTAATGTCTTTACTTATTGTTCTGGTCCAACTTTGAGTTATTAAATTCCTTTATCAAAATTTAGCAATTGTAGGTTAAGATGTATTGCTTTATGCAAATCTGAACCTTTATACCCTCCTGTTGCAACCTTATGCATATATAAATTCTACTCCTTTGTATAGGCTCTAATAACCACTTTCTTTTATTAGTTTGTGTAAGACTTGCTGAGTACCTTCCGTACTCAAGGTACTATCACCTATTGTTGCCGGTGAGGATGGTTATCTTTATGAAGTACCCGTTAGCGCCGATCAGGGTGACGCTAACGAGTAAAGCTACTTCTTTCCTCCACGCAATCGCCTGCGGGTGGATGGGGCCATTGGTGGATGTTGCCATTTTGTTTTGCTTCATTGTTGAACTTGTTGTAGTGACCAAGTCACTCCATAATGTAGTATTAAAACGCAAGTTGTAAACTTATGTTTAATTATGTCAATGTATGACTTGTATGTATTTGATGCAATGTTGTTGAAGGATATATATGCAATGGTCGTTGATCACAGGAACCATTGTGAGATATATATATCAGGAATCTGTTTATTGGATTTGTCACTTGTTAAATTTATACCTTTAGCATGATCTTTAATAAAGGGCGATCTTGTTCCTTAATTAAGAATTGTGCTCTGATATAATTTTAATTAAGTACATTTCCAATAACCGGGTGTCCTCACAGCGTTGGTATCAGAGCATACGTTGCCTGTAGGTTAGAAGTAGTATGGCCGAAGTAATTAGAGAGTCTTCTGGGAAAATTATTTTCAAGCAGTAATATATTTTCGAAAGCTTAAGTATGACACCTTTTATTCCTTACCCATCTTAGCTTCTAATTCTTTTCTCACTATTTATTGGACTTGTGTAAGATATTTTCCATTGCTTTTCTCTCATTTTCAAAAAGACAGACATATTAGAGTTCACCCCGAAGAGCAATGGCGAAGGGAAGAGAAGACGTTGTCGTATTACGATATTAAGACTAACTTAGGGATTATTAATAGATAATATCCACCCTATTTATTTTTCCTATCTGTAGGAGTTATATTTTGTTGTTTGACCGTCCACTCTCTTCTGGTTTTCGAGTAATTGCGCATCGCCTATGGGCGGTATGTATAGCAATTATGTCGGAAAACTATGATTTGTTTTATTGGATCTTATGCTGGCCTTTGCGTCTTCTTTTGGTATTAATTTTGGTGCATTCATATCATTTATGCATACTAAGTTTAGTACTTTCCTTATTCTGCCAAAACTATCTTTCGCACTCAATTGAGTGTATCCTTTTTCTGTCCTCTAACCATCCGTGTGACATTAGGATGGCAGAACCTAGTACTCCTTTGAGCACTCAACCCGGGGAGTCAAGTAAGACAATCGCTGAGGTTAAGGTCTGTCGACGCTGTGGTGAAGAAGGACACTACCTCAATCAGTGCACTACAAATTGTCCCAACTGTGACGGAGACCATCCACCAGAGAGCTGTCCAACTAATAAAGTCACTTGTTTTCTCTGCGAAGGGCATGATCACTGTCCCAAAGAGTGTCGTCTACATCGGATGATCACTGAGTCAGTTGGACTACAACAACGGATTCTCCACGCTGTCGTCCTCAAGACAACCACTGGACAAAGAGGTACACAAGGACAGCCCAGAGAGAAGCCAATAAGCTGTCGTCAACGAAACAAGAAAGTTACTTGCTTTCATTGTGGTCGCCTTGGCCATTATGCTAATCGATGCTTCGCAAGACATCGAGGGATGCCCCAGACTTATCAAGCTTCCATACCACCACCAGCCCTACCTCGACCACTCACCTTGGTACCTAGATTTCCTAATTCTTGTGTGCAGTCAAGAATTAGTGAAGATCAGCGACCCATTGTCAGCAATATCAAGCCTGGTGTTATCTGTTATCATTGTGGGCGCCAAGGGCATTTCGCTAATCAGTGCTATGCCAAGGCACAAGGGATACCACCTATTTCACCTTCTCCAGCTATTGTGCGTCCTACACCACCTTCACCGACAGTGGTCAAGCCTGACCTTGTTCCGGTTCGAGGTCGTGTGAACCAGATTACTGCTGAGGAAGCAGCTGTCACTCCTGAAGTTGTTCTTGGTATGCTCCTAGTTAATTGCAGTAGTGCCACTGTTTTATTTGATTCTGGAGCATCCCATTCATTTGTTAGTAGGCAGTTTGCTACTCAACATCATTTAATTGTGCATCATCTTCATCCACCCCATATCATCCATTCACCTGGATTAGCCTTTATGACTGATCAAGTCTGCCGTAATGTCAATATAAATATTGAAGGGGTAGACTTTTGGGCTGATTTGATTGTGATAGATTCTAAAGGGTTGGATGTTATCCTGGGAATGGATTGGTTATCCAAGAACCTTGGGCAAATTAATTGTGCTCACAAATCCATTTCTTTAACTAATGAAAGCGGCACTTGATCGTTTTCAATCGGGACAATGGGTTCTCATCTTTGTGCTCACCAAGTTGATACCACTCCCTCCTTGGAGTCGGTACCGATTGTTTGTGAGTATGTTGATGTCTTTCCTGAAGACCTTCCCGGTTTGCCACCAGATCGGGAAGTGGAATTTGTTATTGAACTAGTTCCTGGAACTGCTCCTATATCCAGGAGTCCTTATCGAATGCCTGTCAACGAGTTGGTTGAATTAAAGACACAACTCGGAGAATTGCTTGATAAAGGATTTATTCGACCGAGTTCCTCACCTTGGGGATGCCCGGCGATCTTTGTCAAAAAGAAGGACAACACTTTGCGGATGTGTGTGGATTACCGTCCGT